>CM069138.1:61103502-61703502 GCA_035221665.1 Okamejei kenojei
ACCACATCAAACAAAATCTGAACGATAACAGCCTATTGCACTTCAGTAAATCAGTTTATTTATGTGTATATATATTGTCTATGGTATATGGACACACTGAACTGTTCTGTATTATGCTTACAGTATTCTGTTGTGCTTCATTGTCCTATCTGGAACACATGACAATAAAACTCTCTTGACTCTTAAAAAGATGGCTAAAGCACTGTGTATGATAAGTCCTTTAAAAGGAGGGGGAAGAAGGAGGGAGAATGAATGGAGACAACTTTTAAGAAGCCAGAGATACACGGCTGTGAAGCTCGGCGGACATTTAACATTACCAGTCAGTTATCCTTAGTTCTGAAAACTACTGCTTACCTTTTTTATCCCAATGAGCCAATGAAATCCACCGGTCAGCACTGGGTTCAACCTACGAGAACCTCCGAGAACCTTCGACATCCTGGCAACCCACTAGGATCTCCTGCAGACCAACCTACGGCTTGAGAATTCTTACTACTCTCCATGGCGGCTTCATTCTAGTTGCCGCTAATTTTTCAACCATGAAGGTGACTCCCTGGCAACCACCCGTAACATATGGTGACTGAATAGTCTCCTGCAGTTGCCTAAAAAGTAGCCTAAGTGGGACAGGCCCATTACATTTCAGATTTAAGATCCTTTATCTGAAAAAGTAGATAAGATTATTTTTGGCTGGGTGAAAATGGGTAGAAAAAGAGAAACTAACCACACAACTATGTTATTGTCATTTTTATATCAATCTTATTTTCATAACCTATATTTTGTTGAGTAAATGGAATCTTTGCCCTTGATAACTACACCTATTCATAGTTAGAAATGAATCTAAAGTATGTTATAATTTTTTGCAAAATATTATTAAGTTTACATTCCCCAAATGTTAAGTCGTTTTCAAAGCACTGTTTGCATTGAATTCTGAAACAACGATGGAGGCCGATTTCTGATTTTTCTGCTGTGGGGATGAACTTCTCTGAAGCTCAAATGCTTTATTTAAAAAAATATTCTGACTGCCCTTGTTTCAAGAGCGCTACGTGGCGAGGGTTAGAGGATGCATTAAGCATCTGTGTCTAAAAATAAAGAAAGCATGGACACACAAGGATATGTTTCCTGTTTGTAACAATAATCCTGACGTGGTGCAGGTCTGTGATTTTTAAGGTTAAAGTTTAGGCTGAGACAGTGTTAAGAATTTCACCAGTTATGATCAAATTCATGCATTATAAAATATTGAGTGATTTTTTTTTCCCCCTCTGGAGTACAGCTATATATCTTCCCCCCCCCCCCCCCCCTCTCATGTATTTAAATAATTAATCTTTATAGCAATATGGTGTTTCTGTCAAATAAAATAACAACTTGGAAATATGCATATAATGGATTGGAGCCAAAAGTACATAGTCAAAAATATGTATACAACACATTTGGACCGTAACTCTGGCAAGGAGTTTGATGGAAAGACAATGAGATTTGGTCGACACACTATGAGATTAGGTTGATAATGTTTCTCAAACCTAGCCCTTGTACATAAACTGGTCTTTCAGTGACAAAACCTCCACCTTTCCCCAACAAAGTGACAGGCATGCCAAACTTCCTGACGGTAGTTATCAGCTTCATCAGTTGGAATTGGAGGAGTGGGAGGTATTTGAGAGGGAAAAGGATCCAGACGTAACATATTTTGGTCTGTCTATATTGGACATGATGGGCTTTATGGACCAGAAAGGCAAGAGCACAATGAAAGCCCCCAGATTGAAGGATTTCTCTTTGCCACTGAAAGCTTGTTTGAAAACAAACACTCATTTTTTGCCCCTTTAGGTTTCTGTGGTCCTTCTAACATAATTAACTTAAACAATTGAAAATCCAAGTTTATTTTCATCTTTATCATTCAGCAGAGGAGTTTGGAAGAATTTGGGAAGTGGTCTTGCCAAGTAATTATTCAGAATTACTTGTAAGCAGGAGGCATGAGACTGGGTCAGAAAGTTATTGGTGGTGTGGGTAACCAAAATCATAGATGTGATGTTCACAAATCATAAATTTGATGTTCTTTATGATCTTCTGCAGGGATTGACTGGCTCCTTTGCTATAACAATGATCCAAAGATTGTGGAAACACTGTTTTTGCAGAAGACGTTTCACTTAAGTTATGACATAAATATGTGAAAAACGTACTTAAAAAAATTAAATATTAGAATTTGTGATTTATTTTTTATAATTATGGATGGCCGAATTTCACTAATTTACATCCTTTATAAAATAAGGATGTCACAATCGGCACTCTTCAGTTCGTTGTCACGTCCCCTGCATCCATGCGGCATTGGTCCATTATAGAAGGCAATTCTAAAATCTACAAATTTCTCTATCTTCAGCAACTTATAATGCAGCCCATCTAGACTAGGTGCTTTTTTTTCTAAAGCCTACTCCTTGAATACTATTACCTCAACCATTATCTCTAACTCATCTAGGGTTTTTCCTTTTCATCAGTAAAACCAAGGCAAAGGCTTGTGCCTTCCATTGGCAATTGTCCCAGCTTGGCTTGCTGCTCAATAATAGAGCTAAATAGTAATTTTCAGTTTCTGTCGTTCATTATGTCCAGAACTTGAATTTTGTAAATGTTACCTTTTCAAAAAAAAAAAAAAATGTCCTGGTGCCAATGTATTCCTTTTCACTGTGATGAGATGCTGCTGCATTTTTCTCATCAGCTGCTGCAGTATTCCTTAGCATTTTAATATGACTAAGCACCATGCTGAGTTATTTCTACAGCAGTCAAAGGTCAAAGACATTGCTGCATAAGTCATGTACATATGGAGCAGACAATTGGATTTTATGTAAGGCAGTAATGACATGGCTGCTCAGCAGAAATATGTACAGGATTTCTCCTGCACAATTCAAATCTCTAAATGCAACCTTTAACTGTTTCTGAAATTGTTTTAATTGGTTTGCACTTAATTGAGTATAGAGTGTTTAATTGTTATATGTACTGTAAACTAAACAATGACATTTTAACTTGCAGCAGCATCATGGGCCTGGAAACACAGGAATCATAGATAACACAATAACCAAAAGAAAGTTCAATACATTTAGAAACATAGAAACATAGAAATTAGGTGCAGGAGCAGGCCATTCGGCCCTTCGAGCCTGCACCGCCATTCAATATGATCATGGCTGATCATCCAACTCAATATCCTGTACCTGCCTTCTCTCCATACCCCCTGATCCCTTCAGCCACAAGGACCACATCCAACTCCCTCTTAAATATGGCCAACGAACTGGCCTCAACTACCGTCTGTGGCAGAGAATTCCACAGATTCACCACTCTCTGTGTGAAAAACGATTTTCTCATCTCGGTCCTAAAAGACTTCCCCCTTATCCTTAAACTGTGACCCCCTTGTCCTGGACTTCCCCAACATCGGGAACAATCTTACTGCATCTAGCCTGTCCAACCCCTTAAGAATTTTGTAAGTCTCTATGAGATCACCCCTCAATCTTCTAAATTCCAGTGAGTACAAGCCGAGTCTATCCAGTCTTTCTTCATATGGAAGTCGTGCCATCCCAGGAATCAGTCTGGTGAACCTTCTCTGTACTCCCTCTATGGCAAGAATGTATTTCCTCAGATTAGGAGACCAAAACTGTACGCAATACTCCAGGTGTGGCCTCACCAAGACCTGTACAACTGCAGTAGAACCTCCCTGCTCTTGTACTCAAATCCTTTTGCTATGAATGCCAACATACCATTCGCTTTCTTCACAGCCTGCTGCACCTGCATGCCTACTTTCAATTACTGGTGTACCATGACACCCAGGTCTCGCTGCATCTCCCCTTTTCCTAATCGGTCACCATTCAAATAATAGTCTACCTTCCTGTTTTTGCCACCAAAGTGGATAACCTCACATTTATCCACATTATACTGCATCTGCCATGCATTTGCCCACTCACCCAGTCTATCCAAGTCATCCTGCAGCCTCCTAGCATCCTCCTCACAGCTAACACTGCCCCCCAGCTTCATTTAAACAAAAATGACTGCAAAACAAAGCAAAAGTCCATCGTGCAGCCAAGACAGTCCGTGGTTTAGTTGGTATTTGTAGTGTTCAAGAGCCTGATGGTTGTTTTTGAAGATGCTGTTCTTGCTATTGAGGGAGTGCAGAGTAGGTTCACCAGGTTCACTCCTGAACCAGGCCATTCAACCAGTCAGCATGCTCTCTTCCTGTAGAAGTTCAAGAAAATATTTGTCAACATACCGAATCTCCTCCATATTCAATGAAAATTTACTCTCAAAGCTAGTGGCCTTGTACAACTCGTAGAAGAAAGAATGAATGAGAGGACAAATGTGATGTAGAGGACTGATAGTGGACTTCAATCGTGTAGTCTCACTCTTCAGTTGTAGTCTCCTGTGAGCAATTTTTGTGAACACTTGACATTCTGCAGAGAAACTGAACAAAAATCGTCATTTCTAAAATAACAATGATACACCAGTAGAGCCAGGATTTTGTCATGTGCTTCTTGCCTTTTTTGATGATTTCACCAATATAATGCCTTTTTCACGATCAAGTGCCTAAATCAGTATTTTTTTGTGGTTTTGCTCAAAGGTTGTGCTATTTTCTCTAGTTGTACCATGATTACAATTATTTTTTCTATGTTAACACGTTAATATTAATGTTATTACTAATGTGTTAACATAGTATAATTTACATGAAAATTTCCACCACCGGGGTGAAATCGGGGGTGCTACAGTCGGTTGTTCATTCGTTGTGCCGCTGCCCACTGGTTTAGTCTTCTCCAAAATTTATTTAAAAAAGAACTGCAGATGCTGGAAAAATCGAAGGCAGACAAAAAATGCTGGAGAAACCCAGCGGGTGAGGCAGCATCAATGGAGAGAAGGAATAGACGATGTTTCGGATCGAGACCCTTCTTCAGACTGATATATGGGGGGGAAGAATGGACGAGGCGGAAACAGTAGGACTAGAAGGAGAGCTGGGAAGGGGGAGGGGGAGGAGGCAGAAGACGAGGGCTATCTAAAATTATAGAAATCAATGTTGATACAGCTGGGGTGTAGACTACCCAAGTGAAATACCCAAGCTTGTCTCCTCACTACATTTACTGCTGGCTCCAGTTGCAAATCTGAGTTTTCGAGTGATCTGTGCAAGGCATTCATTGATGCTGGAATGCCACTGTCGAAATTGGAAAACAATTCTGTCAGAGGTTTTTAAAGAAATACACAGAGGAACCTATACCAAGCGAGTCATGACGGAAACATTATGCTGACAGCAACTTCAACATTGTTGTGCAGAAAATTAGAGATGAAGTTGCATGCAACAAAATATGGATCTCAATAGACAAGACAATCGATGCTGTGGGGAGATATGTTGTCAAGTCAAGTTTTATTCGTCACATTGACATAAAGTGTAGTGAAATGAATTTGCCAGCAGCGGTAGAATAAAAAAAGAACACACAATACACAATAAATATTTAACACAAACATCCACCACAGCATTCATCACTGTGGTGGAAGGCACAAAGTTTGGTCACTCCTCCTCCATTTTCCCCTGTGGACCACAACCCTCCGCAGTCGCCGCTGCGGGCGTCCAGATGTGCAGACAAGGTAAGTTCTGAATCGGTGCCTCCCCATCGGAGACCACGGCTTCAAGGTGGTGTAGGCTGCAGGCCGGTGGTCGAAGATCTAAAGGCCGCGCCGCAGCCAGAAGCACCGCATGGCCGGCAGTCGGAGCTCCTCTCCAGGGATCCCCGGCGAGGAATCCCACTCCGGATGGTAAGTCCCCACTACGCCCATGGTTAGAAGTAGGCCACGGGCCGGCGGTCGGACCTCTTCTCCTCCCGGGTTCCCAACGAGGGATCCCAGGCTCCGGATGCCACACCAGCTGGTGCTCTGCAGACTGCAGCTTCAGGCTGCCGGTGGTCATCGGTACACTGGAGGCAGGTCAACCATCAAAGGAATATTTGTTGACATCGGAAGTATTGGAGAAGTCAAACAGCTCAACTATTGCTCAGTTGTTTACATCTTGACTTGCTGTACTTTGGCCAGAAGGTATAAAACACGAGAATGTTCTTCTGTATGCAACTCTGTACATGAAAAAAGCTGCTTGTGCTCTTAAAGTTTTATTCCCCAAAATGTTGCATTTCACATGCTTCGCTCGAGGACTTCATAGAATTGCCAAGCACATAAGTAGCTTGTTTCCAAATGTGAACGCCTATCTAATGTCAAGTAAATCTTCCTCAAAGCACCGTAACGTGTGCAGTTGTTCAAAGAAATGACACCCAAGATTCGGATACCTCCTCAGCCCATTTTGACTAAGTGGGGTACATGGCTCTGCTGTACTCTACTATGCTGCAAATTTTGAAAAGATAAAATAAATCGTCAACCGTTTTGAAGAAGAAGAATCTGCTGCAGTCAGGATGAGAAATCATGCAGAAAAAGTCCCTCCACCGCAATCTTTTTATTGCTTCCAATTTTGCAAACCTCACACAAGCTATCGTGGTGAAACATTAGTGAATAACTTGCAAGCTTTCAACAAAGTAACTGATGATATTCGTAAAGTTCCTGCCGATGTAGGTAAAGCCATACAAGGAAAATGTGAGAGAGTGATTTTAACAAAAAATTAACAAAGATTTTGAAGAAATACAAAACATAGCTTAAGTTCTCAAAGGTAGTTGTTATGCACAAGATATCAACACGAATATTAATCTGTAGCTTGTTTTGGGTATGCACCAGTGACCTCAGCTGAGGTAGAAAGAAGATTTTCACAACTGAAGCATATTCTGTCTGACAGACAGCATAGTTTAACACCAGATAATTTGACAACACCAGACAACTTTGATCATTTGATGTAGTATATCCTAATATTATCATTTTTAACAATATTGTGATTGTGGAAATACATGCCTTTTTAATGCCTTTTTTTTTGTCAGTAATTGCCTATTTTGTAATTTTATTATGCCTTTTTGCCTGCCTATTTCAGAGTTTTTTAGTGCCTAAACATCCTGGCTCTGTACATCAGTAATGAAGCCTGTAATGTAAGAAAGGAGGGTGGGAAGATATCAGTGGAAAATTAAGAGCCAAGTCCTTTTGAACAATTCATATAAAAATTCAGACTTGATGAATTGACAACTTATGGAATAAGCTGCCACCTACGTTCTGCAATGAACAATAAACCTATGGATTTCTGCAAATGGAAATGCAATGGGTTTTTGCATTAAGCCCCTCTCCCACTTAGGCGATTTTTTCGGCGACTACAGGCGACTTGCCTGTCGTCACATGGTCGCGGAGTAACGCCAGTATGGTCCTGAATAGTCTCCTCAAGTTGCCTAAAGAGTCGTAACGTTTTTCTGGTCGCCACTGGATTTTGAAATGTTCAAAACTTTTCAGCGACTGTGGGCTTGACATAGCTTTTCTTCTCCTGTCGTAGGTGCCGTCGTAGGTTGTTGCCAGGATGACGCAGGTTATCGGCAGGCGACCTTGGTTGTCGCTGGGTGCTAACTTCGGTCAATTCCATTGGCAACTACCTACATCAACCGGCGACAAGTACTTGCGACTGAATTGTCTTCAGTTGTCGCAGACAGGGTCGTTGTTTGTCGTGGGTGGACGTAGGTTGACTTTTGTTCTCGTCTGTGTGGTCGTAGGTTCTCGTAGGTGTGGTCGTAAGTGGATGTCCTAATTGGTTGTCGGTTGCTTGCTGTAGCTTGACATTGACTAGGTGGTAGGTTATCGTAGCCTGACGTAGACATTGTCATTGGGGTGGGGGTCCAGTCGCCGCTTTTTCGGCGAGCTGCTAGGACTCTGACGGTCGCCGAAAAAAATCGCCTAAGTGGTTAAGGCCCTTTAGGAAACTGCAGAAGTCTGAGCACTAAAATAAGTGCAACATGACATAAAGTACGTAAAGATTGAGGAAAACCTGAGGGCAAGTACAGAGCATTTAATGAATAAATGGACAAAACATAGAACATAAAACAGTGCTGCATAGGAACAGGTGCATTGGTCCACAATGTTTTCGCTGACCATGATGCCAATCTAAACTAATTTGTTTTACCCACTCATGGTCCATATTCCCTATCACGTATCACTCTACAAGTCTCAGAAAGCTGCTATTATATGTGCATGATGTTTAAAAAAGAATGCCACGTTAATCTCCCTTAAACTTGCTCTCTCTCACCTTAAGCCCATGTTTGACATTTCCAACCTGAAAAAAATGATTATCCATCTTGTCTACAACACTCACAATTTTGATGTACTTCAGGACAGGATCTAACTGCAACTGGAAAGGCAAGGACTGTTTCGGGATTTTCAGCGTGAATTGGTGGATGGGAAATCATGTCTCACAAATTTGATTGAGATTTTGAAGAGTAACTAAGAGGATTGACTGGGGCAGGGTGATGGGCATTGTCTATCGGGACTTGAGCAAGACCTTTGACAAGGTCTTGCATGGTTGGCGGGAGCGGATCCATTGTGAGCTAGCCAATTGAATACAAAACTGGCTTGGTGGAAAAAGTCAGAGGATTGGTAATAGAGGGTTGATTTTGTGATTGGAGGCTGGTGACCAGCAGTATATCACAGGGATCAGTGCTGGTTCACAGGTTTCTTCCACAGCGATGTGAACGAGAATGAAAATCTGAATCAGAATCAGATTTTATTCGGCAAGTATGGCAACATACGAGGAATTTCACTGGCCAGGTCAGTCATACAATTAAAAGCAACAGACTCAAAATCACTTTTTTTTTAAATATATTTTTATTAGAGTATGTAGACAGTGATTTAGCAAACCTATGTTATGATAGCAATATTTCATGTTCAACGGACATACATTATTAATATTGTCAAGTGAATCATTTTGACTCTAATAATTTTTTTTTTTTATAAAGAGAGGAAAACAGTAAGAAAAATAAAATAAAAATCAACATCAAAAAAGAAAATCATAAAGAATGGAATAATTTACTAATAATACATCATAGGAGATAAGATCAAGGAATATAGAATATAATTTTTCATCTAATCCTGAGTCCAAGTTCCAGTCAGGGTTCCCTGCCGAACCAATCTACCCTTTTAAGTGATCAATGAAAGAAGACCATATTCTAACGAAAACTTCTTGTTTGTCCATTAAGGCAAATCTGATTCTTTCCAGGTGTAGGGTCTCCGACATTTCCGTAATCCACATTTTAGTTGTGGGGGATATAGGGTCTTTCCAAAATTTTAATATTAGTTTCTTCCCAATAATTATACTGTAATCTAGGAAATTTCTTTGACTTGTTGTAAGAGTTAAACTTTGTTCTGATGTTCCAAGTATTATTAATTTTGGGTCCGGATCCAGTTTAGTATTAATAACTTCAGAAGTTATTCTAAAAATCTCAATCCAGAAATTCTTAATTTTTGTACAATTTGCAAAAGTAAGTGTTAAATTAGCCTCTGGATGTTGACATTTATCGCAGGTAGAGGATATCTGTGGAAAGATTCTATATAATTTAACTTTGGAGTAATGTAATCTATGTAATACTTTAAATTGTATTAGAGCATGTCTGGAGTTTAGCGAGCATTGATGTATATATTGTAAACTTTTGTCCCATATATCTTTCGTTACGGATTGATTTATTTCATTTTCCCATTTGTGCCTATATGATTCCGTCGATGGTATCTCGCTATCTAAAAGGGTATTGTAAATATAAGTTAATTTTTCTGTATTAGGATGCTTATTCAGACATTCATCAAGGATTTCTGGTTCCCTATTCCTTTAATCTTGTGTATTTGACCTAACACAATCTCTGAGTTGTAGATATCGAAAAAAAATATTTGAGTGTAATCCATAAATCTGTTGCAGTTCCTGAAATGAAAGATAAGTGCCATTCTTATAAAGGTGTTCCATCCTTTTGATTCCATAGTTTTTCCATTGTATAAAGCCTTTATCCAGCATTTAAGGTTTGAATAAGGGATTGTTTACAATAGGGAGACAGAGTGGTATATTATCCAGTTTTAAAGCCTTTTTAAGTTGTCAAAAAAAAGAGGATTGACTGGGGCAGGGTGATGGGCATTGTCTATCGGGACTTGAGCAAGACCTTTGATAAGGTCTTGCATGGTTGGCGGGAGCGGATCCATTGTGAGCTAGCCAATTGAATACAAAACTGGCTCGGTGGAAAAGGTAAGAGGATTGGTAATAGAGGGTTGATTTTGTGATTAGAGGCTGGTGACCAGCAGTATATCACAGGGATCAGTGCTGGTTCACAGGTTTCTTTCACAGCGACGTGAACGAAAATGTAAATCTGAATCAGAATCAGATTTTATTCGGCAAGTATGTTTGGCAACATACGAGGAATTTCACTGGCCAGGTCAGTCATACATTTAAAAGCAACAGACTCAAAAACACATTGTAACATGAACATCCACCACAGTGACTCCTACACATTGCTCACTGTGATGGAAGATGAAATAAAGTTCGTCCTTTCTTCTGCTCTTCCTTGGTCGAGCTCTCCGTTGACGGGACGGTCTTGACTCCCGTAGCCGGCGGCGTTCAGGCCCTCCCTGTCGAGGCGTTCAGCTCCTGCATCGGGGGGTTGTCAGCTCCCCTGCACCGGGCGATCGAACCTCGCGTCGGGGCTGGTCGAACCTACTGCAGCGTTGTAGCTCCCGCGAGCCTCTCCCGAGACTGCGAGTCCTTGATGGTAAGTCCGCAGGCCGCAGCGGGAGCGATCCCAGGCAAGGGATCCGCTCCGATGTTAAGTCCGCGCGCTGCGGTGTGGCTCACGACAGTCCGAGGATGCCTCCAGCTCCAGCGATTGTAGGCCGCAGAGCCCAGAAAATGTGATCTGAAAATTGATCACATCTCCGGGAAGGTAGGAACTTGAAAAGAAAAGTTTCCCCCGATCCCCTCCCCCCTCCCCCCACATAAAACAAACCAAGGTACATTAAAACAAACGTTTAACAAATGCTAAAAATAACAAAAAGACGAAAAAACGAACAGACTGCCGGCAGGGCTGCCATCTCCCCGGCGCCCCTGGTGGTCTTTTTTAAAATTGTATGATTAGTAATTTTACAGATGACAATCAACAATGAATAAGAACGTCTCGGGTTGCAATAGGATATCGATTAACTGTGAAAGTGGATAAAGGAATTGCAGATGTAATTTAACCATGACGTGTAAAGTAAGTCCAATCCAGTCATCATCTTAATGAAGTCCTTCTGCACCCTCTCCAAGGCCTTTATATTACTTCCTATGATGTGGTGGCCGGACGGGCACACAATATTTCCAATGTGGCTGCACCAATGTTTTATATAGATACACAAGACACTGCAGATTCTGGAGTCAAGTTGTCATATGTATCAAAATAGAACAATTAAATCCTTCCTTGCTGCAGCTTAACAGGCCTATAAATGCAATAATAAGCAGATAATAGATAATAATCAAAAATACAATAAATTAATGATGATAATAGTAAGATTAAATGAGAACTTACCAGTTTGAAGTTTGATCTTGATTTTATGAGGTTACGTTGGTTATCACGTGAAGAAGACCCTCCAGGCCACATGCGCACCAATCTTCAAAGCAGCGGTATGAAATCACAAATAACTTCACCAAAGTGACATAGTAAGATGAGTGACTCAAGAACTACCATATGATCCTTTATGAGAGAGGGTTGGGCGTGGCGGGCATGTAATCACCAACGCAACTCCTCATAAAATCAAGATCAAACTGGTAAGTTCTCGTTTAATCGTACTATTTTACTTCGGAGTCACGTGAGTGATTCCGTGAAGAGTTCAAAGCTTTGTGATTTCATGCCGCAGATTACAAATCTTGGCATCCCACTGCATTGATTGACTCGAATAAGAACTTAATGCATTATGGCCCTGTCTCACAGTGCGAGTTGACCCACGACGTACCCCGAGTGAAAGACTCGTGGTTGTGTACGAGACTTCAAGTTTATGATCAAGTGTTTAACCGAGTTCCCAGGGGTATGTCATTGCTGCGATGTTCCAACTTCCTCTCCCGAGTTACCAAGTTCCTGCATCAATCAAGACTTGTTTCACCATCTCGAAATAGTGTTAACTGACACTCTCTTATGTGTTTTTTTATAACTGATAAACAATCCTGTCTGCATGTTACGTAAACCCTCTGTAGCTGCAATGTATTGCATCAGATGTGTTTTTACTCATAAGGATGGATCCGTGGGATATGCTGAAAAAAACATTTTGAACCCTGTGACACCTGGCCTGCTTTGTTTGAGGAGGTCATAAAGGTAAAACATAACATTGTCTGCAGCAGTTTCCATTCTATCTAACTGTCATTTCTGTAACGTCTGTACCCTTTGTGCTGAAACCAACGCCATAAGCATGGCCACCTTCATGGAGGTTTTGGTCAAAGACAAAGATGAGACAGGAAACCACTCGCGTAGTATTCTGAGGACTATACTCACATCCCAAATAGCCATATATCTAGGTTTGGGCGGACTGGAATTGAAAATCCCTTTCATTAATCGAACAACGACAGGGTGAGATCCAATTGAATGTTTGTCTGACTTCATCACTAAATATGATGATAAAGCACTTCTTGCTGTATTGATTGCACTATAATTTAGTCCTTCATCATAGTAGAGGGTTGACAGAAACTCCAGAACATGTGAAATACGTGCTGTAAAATAGTCAATATTATTTTGTACACAGTAAACTTCCCATTTTTTTACATAATAAATATACAGCTTTTGAGTACTCGATCTCCAAGATGCAGTAAGCATGTCCACAGTTCGACCCGACAATCCATGCCCCAGATATGGCCTTCTTAGAATCTGCAAATTAACAAATCAATACGGTCATACAACGGATGGCATTCGCCAGTTACCTTCATTTGGGAACAGCCATCAGGGGTTGTGTCATCAGTTGCAGGATCAAAGGATACCATGGCTGGGTAGGCCAGTCAGGTATCACCAGTACCCCTGAAGCATCATTCTGCTTGATTTTCAGCAGACAACGATTTATGAGACAGAACGGTGGAAATGCATATATATATACATACCACCCCAATTCAGCGAGAAAGCGTCAATCGCTACTGCCCCAGAATCTGGTTCCCATGACACATATTTGGGAAGCTGGTGGTTAAATCTGGATGCAAATAAGCTGACATCTGGCGTTCCGTACTTGACAATGATCTCTTTGAACACATCCCGACTCAACATCCACTCTATGTTGTCATGAAACCTTTGTGACCTGGTGTCATAGTATTGAATTTCCCCGGCAGATATATAGCTGAGAGCCAAATGTGTTTGTCAATACACCAGATCCAGATTTGGTTTGCCAGTCTGCCACAAGATACCGACTTGATACCACCCATGTGATTAACACATGCATCTGCCGTAGTGTTATCAATTTGGAGCTGAACATGCAGACTTCTTTTGTTAGAACAATAAGCCTTGAGCCCATAAAATGCTCCTAAAAGCTCTAAATTGTTAATTCCCCATATCTGCAGAAGCAAAGCTTCTTCCATACTCCACCTTCCTCTACAATGAAGTTGTATTGTGGCACCCCACCCCACCCGAGTGCACTGACATCAGTCTGTAAGACCATGGAAGGTTGTTCTAGCACCACTGTGCTGAAACTACTGGAGACATGTTGGATCCACCATAAAATATCAGTAATTGCTTCTGCTGATAATTGCATGGGCCTATCATAATGACCCAATTGTACCCCGAGTCCTGTTCCTTTGCTCTTTATAATTGCTGATAATGCAAAGGCCCAAATTGGATTGCTGGAAAGGCTGCTACCATTTTCCCAAGCAGCCTTGCCACTTGTCTAATTGAAGGTTGATGTTTGTTTAAAAGCTTTATACAATCTTCAATTAACTCTACACTTTTCTCCCTGGGCAAGGTAATTACCATTTTAAATGAGTCAATTGCGAACCCCAAATAATCAATTGTGGTAATTGGTGTCAATTTAGATTTTTCCAAATGAATAACAAACCCCAGTTTTTCACGTGTGAATTTGACAATTGCCACTGATGTTTCAGCTAACTCTTTTGTTTGTCTGTTAATTAAAATATCAGTCAGATAGGCCATAATTACATGGCCCTGACCTCGAAGTAGCCCCAAAATTGGTTTTAACAATTTAGTAAATACTCTAGGAGCTGAGGTTAATCCATTCGGCAGTGACTTAAACTGCCATAATTGATGCATCCAAATGAATTTAAAATACTTTCTATGCTCGCAATGAACAGGCACAGAGTAGTAAGCGTCTTTCAGATCTATGGTTGCCATATAACAACCTATGGAAATCAGTTGCTTGGCGGTAACCAACGTTTCCATTTTGAAGTGTCTGTAGAGTACAAATGGATTTAATTTTGTCAGATCCAAAATGATTCTGCATCCTCCATCCTTTTTGGGACGGGGAAATATATTTGGCACAAATTGAAGGTCTTGATGAACCGTCTTCTCAATTACACCTTTGTTACATAATTTTACGCGTTCAGCTTGAACCTCTATTACCTCTGTTTGTGAAAAATAACGTGTTCTGCTAGAAACATGTTGGAGAGGTAAATCACCATTTGGAATGAATTTAATCCGAAACCCTTGAATCACACTCCTAATAAACAGATCTGAAGTAGGCAGCTTCCATTCATCATAAAAAAGCCATAATCTACCACCAACTTTTTCCTGTATATGTTTTTTTGAGAACCAGGTCCACCTAGCTCTCTGGTAACTGGTGCACCCTGTTGACTCCAGCCTCTGGCAGTGGCCCCCATGGTTGCTCGTGCTCCAGCCGAAGGATACTATCCGCGCCCCTGCACTGAGGACCAGCTTGTCCCTGGTGTAGCCCCGGACGCTGAGGTGGTTCTGTAAGGATACTCCCTCTTCAGCGGTCTGCTGGTCATCATTGGTCTCATCAGGCTCATAGTTTTTGCGTCTTCATTTCTGTGACCTGCTTGGTAAGGCCTGCGCCAAACAGCAGATCAGGTGGTTGGGTATTTGCTGGCTTACAAAACGCAGCATATCTGGGATTAATGGTCGGTCTAATAGCCCTTCTTCCTGAGACAATTGATCTCAAAATGGGTGTTACATAGCAACCCTAGAGCCTCTTGGTGTGTTCTGGTCACGTTACCACCATCCATTGTTCTTGCGAACGTCGTAACGTAGGATCCTCTGAATTTTAATCTCTTGACTTCGCATGCCGGGTCTCATTTGACCCCATATAACCTGATTCTCAGTAGGAACTTTTAACAACTCACAGTTGCTTGGAGGCTCATGTTTTTTGGCTGTCTCACCCATAGTAAGCTGCTGGAGCTGATGAGAAACCATGTAATTTATAGTGGCTCCCTTGCTCCAGACAGCAAATGGTAGTGCCAGTGGTGGAACATCTGGTAACTCCACTGTTTCTCCTGGTTGAACTTCCCCATCAGATTTGGGCTCAGGACTGATCTGACCCATTGCACTCCCTTCAAAATTAAAAGGGTTATCTGGCAGCACTGTTGCTGCTGGCGCCTCTTTCTCTGAGCGCTGACACTCCTTCTCTTGGAGTGAAGTTCTCTGGATGCAACAGCTCCTCTACTTGGGATAGGCTTGAACACACACTCGATCCAGCCCCGGTGAGGAATCATCCCCCGACTCCGTGGGCCTAGCGGACTTTTCAGGTGCCTTGTGCCCTAATGGCGATGGCTCTGTGCTGTGTAGCTCTACGTCTGCAGTCGCTAACTCTGTAGTCTGAATACGCCTGAGCTTTACCGTACGGCCAGCTCAAACTCCAGTGAAAGTTTTTACTTACCTGGAGTCTGAATACTTACCGCTGGAGGAGCTCTGATCCTCGTAGCCTCCGTGTGTCAATGCGGCTGACGTACTGGTGCGCATGCGGCCTGGCGGGTCTTCTTCATGGAATCACTCACGTGACTCTGAAGTAAAATACTAGGTAACCATAATAGTGCAAAAAATACGAATTCTGTAATGCAACCAAAGACACAGTCCATAGTTGCTAAGATTAGTGTTGTGTTCAAGAGCCTGATGGTTGCTGGAAAGACGTTATTCTTGAACTAAGTGGTCATTTTTCTCAGACTCTTCTTCTTGATGATTGCAGTGAAATGAGAGTGAGCCGGATGGTGTGAGTCTTTGATAATATTGGCTGCCTTTTTAAGGCAAGGCCTGCAATTCATCCCTTTGAACATGGGAAGGTCAGAACCTGTGATGGCCAAGGCAATGTCTACCACTCAGCCTAGTGACCTTCATTCCAGTTTTGCACGTTGTAGTTAGTGTAGTATTAATCAGTGGATGTACACTATTTAGATTGAGCTTCATGAAAACAAGGAATTTCATTGCACTCTGATATATATGACAGTAAACTATTCGAATCTCAATCTAACCCAGGGCACTGTGTTGATAAATCGATTCTTATACATAGGCAAATGTAGAATCGTGAGAATTGGTGTCTGTGAAACCCATATGCCAGCGAATCGGCAACTAAACCTGACAACTTGTGAGATTCGGTGTCAGTGTGAGTCAACATTTGTGGAACTGTGTCTAAATGAGAGTAAGTGTGATGAAACAATATTCCACGGTAGACAAAAATGCTGGAGAAACTCAGCGGGTGAGGCAGCATCTATGGAGCAAAGGAAATAGGCAATGTTTCGGGTCGAGACCCTTCTTCAGACAGTATTCAACAGTATTTCATGGTCAGTTGGTGTCTACATTTGTCTCCTGTGTATAATCACATTTACAAAAAATAATGAAGTGAATTAAATGCCTGGGCAGAGATGTGGCAATTGGATTCTGATAAATGTGGGCAAATGCGGAGCAATGAGATTTGGTGCTTGTGGGACTTGGGTACAGATTGTCTAAAATCAAGTTGAAGGAATAGTTGCAACATTGCCATTGATTGCGATGCATTCAGGTTCAGTAAGAAAAAGTACCAAGAACATAATAACCTGAGCAAGCAGCTATGAAGTGTGCATTGGCACTAAGCCATGTTAAAAACTCTTTAATCCTTGCTTCATGTTGAATTAACTAAGTGGAGTTGTGGCAGCAGACTTTGTAATTGCATTTAACGTTGAAAAAAAAACAATACTGATGCTGAAATCTGGAATAAATGCAGAAAAAGCTGAAAATACTCAGCAGTGGAGGAAAATCCATAGAGAAATCAATGACCTTTCATCAAGAAAAGTTAGTAGTCAACCATATATTAAGCTGCAGAGATGAGGGGTAGGACTGTTTGTAATAAAATGGAGACCAAGAGAGACTGAATGACACAAGTATTCTTGAAGCCATCTGTGGTTGGGTGTTTGAAACATGGAACTGCAGATGCTGGTTTACACAAAAGGGCACAAAGTACTGGAGTAACACAGCGGGACAGGCATCTCTGGAGAACATGGATAGGTGATGTTTCAGGTCGGGACTCTTCTTCAGACTGATTGTATCATTTTGTGCCATAGTCCCTCCTCAAATGCTTGAAAATGTAGTCCTTCCAGCATTATATCTGAAGCCCCATTGTTTTCAACAGGGTTGTTATTATCCTGGAGCAGAAAGTACAATTGATCCTAATTCTTATCTACTCGTGGCCTATCAACAACTAATGCGCACAAAACATTGATTGAAGGGAGATTACAGCCATTGATATTTCTGACAAAACTTTTTTTTCCAGAAAACAGTGAGCAAAAGATGCCCCTTTGAGCATGACCTCTTCGAAAATTTGCCAATTTTCAGAAGCTGCCTGAAATTAACTGCTCTTGCATCTCTACCTTTATTTACATGGGTAGTATCTTAATTCTTGACATTGTTCTGCTGCATAGCATTTGTTCCGACCCCTCCTTTCCATATCATCCTTCACTCCTCCACAAGGCATCTCTCACTTGGAATCTATTTCTTTCTCAATGTGTCGCAACAGGGGATTCGGCATAATCACTTCCTGGTACTTTAGAGCAAGACTAGGGGAAAGAATGGATGCAATAGAATGAGTTTATAGCACACTTATTTTCCACCTGAGTATGTAATGAAGCATTAATTAGCTGTTAGTAGATGACACATTGAAATTTCACAGAAGCACCACAGATTTCTCCAAATAATTTGAGGACTCAAAATTTACTCCATAGTTGGCTGCTTATTGCTTCCATTGCTCTTGACGCCACAATGCAACGGAAATAAAACTTATGGTGATCTCATAGTTTGTTCAGCTACATGTTATCACACCAGTAAATCAAACTAGATTTCTTTATAAATGATAACAAAAAAGAACAAAGCATAAAAAGCAGAATAGGGCTTTCCCATTGCTGAAAATGAGATTTGATTGTGAGACTGTGCAGCCAATTATTGTCCTCTTAAGACCATTGCTAAAATTGACTAGTTAAAGCAAGATTTTGATAATCTGTCTGTCCTAACATCGTCTAATGCAGCTTGATATTATTTTGTTTGAGCACTCAACTGTGAAGCACTATGGGATTTTTCATTTGCTATGGAATCACAAAAATATACCGCAGAGAAGGAGGCTATTCAGTTTATTATGCCCATAGCAACCATAAATGGACTGCAGATAAATCCCTCTTGCAGCTTCTGATCCATTGCCCTACAGGTTCTAGGTCTCTGTTGAAATCCAGGTATTTTCAAAAGTAGTGAGGGTTTCTGGTTACACTATTTTTCTCGACATTCAGTTGCTAAAACCCGTCACTCATTCAGTCAAAACACATTTTTGTCAACGCCCCTCTGATTAAGAGTGCTACTTCGACATATGCCTTTCGCCTCCACAGATACCCCTTCGCCCTTTGAGTTCTCCCTGTTTTTGTTCCAGATTCTAGCATTGACAGTCCCCTTTGACTTAATAAAATTAGACCAAGTTATTGGCCTCTGCATTGGCACTTGGGTCTTGTCTTTTAATATTAAAGCATTAGGACAGTTCAGTGACACAGCTGGTAGAGCCGCTAACTCACAGTGCCAAAGGTTCGATTCTGACCTCGGGTGATGTCTATGTGGAGGTGGCACTTTCTCCCTGTGACCGTGTGGGATTCCTCCAGGTTCTCTGGTATATTGCAGCAGGTCTAAATTTTAATAGGTAGAAAGAACCATCCGAATGATGAAGCTTTGGAAAATTGGATCCATTTTGTGCAACATATTTTAAAGTTCTGTCAGTGCATCGGCTCGGGATGCACAGTGGCTTGGTAGTCAGCATTGTTCAGTCACCATTCCAGCAGCCTGGGTATGATTGTAATCTTCAGTGATGTCTGAGTTTGCAAATTCTCCCCATGGCTGTGCAAGGTTCTTCTAGGTGCTCAGGTCTGTTCCCACATCCAAAAGGTAGGCTGGAAGGTTAAACGTCAACTGTAATTTATACCTAGTGTACTTAAGGATTAAAATAATCAAAAGGGAATTGATCGGCGAGTGAGAGGAAATGATTTACGTGGCTGCAGGGAAATAAGAAGGTGATTGGGATTAATGAGTTTGCTCTGCTGGAAACCAGCATGAATTTAATGTGCTAAATGGGCTGCATCTGAATTACAGTGCCACAACAGAAGAAAATGCCACACCTTTGCAAATTGGATGGAATTTAATTTGAAAAGGTATGGAACCCCACATCTCATCACCTCTCATCTTAAGTTAAAAGTTTAAATCTTGTAACTTACAAAAGTCTTCATGGTCCCTCAAAGTTATAAGTGTATAAGTGGTGTGCCACTGATTTGGGAAGAGAAAGTCTTTGAGATAACCAAAAGCACGGCAGGTTTGTGTTTTTTTGAAGCTGTCATACATGTAATAAAATTAACGGTTTGGCATCTGGAGATCTGTTACACAAAATCATGATGAATGATGACTCTTATTTTGGGCAGAAGATCAATGAATATACACTCAAAAGTACCAGAGGCAGAATGTTCTAATGTCTTTCAATGATTTATAAATAAGTATGAATATTTTGATCTATTGTCCACTCCCTTCACAGATGCTAGCTGACTCTTTGCGTTTTTGAAGCACTTTATTTTTTAAGCTGGAAATATAATGGATTCCCAATGGGAACTTCACACAACATGATCCATACAATGATGGAGGTTTTGTAAATGGAACGTTATAAGTTAACCCACTTTAATCAGACAAGAAAAGATGTGAAGATTGACACAAAATGCTGTAACTTAACAAAAGGACTAATTTATTTTCTTCAGAGATGTTGCCTGACCTGCTGAATTACTCTCACAATTTCTGTCTATCTTCGCTATAAACCTGCACAGAA
The DNA here is from genome assembly GCA_035221665.1 of Okamejei kenojei. NCBI lineage: Eukaryota > Metazoa > Chordata > Chondrichthyes > Rajiformes > Rajidae > Okamejei > Okamejei kenojei. The sequence goes on from CM069138.1 coordinate 61,123,666, forward strand.
AAGATGCAAGACAGGTTGAAACTGTGTTTAACCCATATTACTTGGGTTAAGGTGTGTAGGAAGGAATTTCAAATGCTTGTTTAAACCAAAGATAGACACAAAAATCTGGAGGGTCAGGCAGCATCTCTGGAGGAATGGAATAGGTGACGTTTGTGGTCAAGACCCTTGGAATCAGACTTCAGAGTCCAAAGAAGGGTCTCGGCTCGAAATATCACCCATTCCTTTCCTCCAGAGATGCTGCTTGGCCTGCCGATTTACTCCAGCTTTTTGAGTCTTACTTAGGTTGAGATTTGTTCACTGCCACATCCAAATCTCCAGTCAGGTTGAGAATATGAATGTTTTTAACTAAGGTACACAGGGTGACCAGAGGCTTTTCTCAAGAGCAATGCAGGACTGACTGGCAGTTTGTGACGGATCACATTTGCAGGCACAGTTGACATTACCTAATATAACAGTGCAGCTCAATTTATGCAGTATGAGAGTGCAGATCACACTGTAATTTAGGATTTCTGGATTCTGCATTGTTGTCAGAGCCGTTGATTGCACTGGAATGGAACTGCTTGGCCCAAATATCTAGCCTGAATATTTTGATAAAGCACAGTTTCTTCCCAGTTGCTATCAGGGTTCTCTACAATCCTTAATTGGAAATTATTGAACTTAAATGTCCTATCTTGTATCTTTTATCTGTTATCTGTGCACTGCGAATAGCTTGATTGTATTCAAATATAGGCTTTTCTTTGACTGAATAGCACACAAACAAAACCTTTTCACCGTACCTTGCTACATGTAACAATGGTGAACTAAACAAAGGTTTTCATTCTGTAAATATGAAGGATGAAGTTTATAGTGATGACAAACCCAGCCTTTTTCTCATGGAATGCTTCTTGTCTATATTTTGTTGGCAATGGCTGTGAAGGCTGATAGAAGAAAAAGTTACTACCCTCTTGACTTTTGGTAGGACCACCGTATTAAAGTGTGCATTGCAAAATTTACGTACAGAAGTTGTGGATAAGAAATGCACACTTGATTAGGATGCTGAAGGGAAAGTGGCTTCATCAGGAAAACTACTGGTTTGCCTAGTGCATCATGGCTATGCAATTTGAAGAAAAAACTGCTGGTGGATATCCCAGAAGATTCTTGAAAGCCTGATGATATGGAGGCACAAGAGCCTGTATATACTGATATCTGAAAAAAGGAAAGCTGCTGAAGGAACTTAGCAGGTCAAGAAGCATCTGCAGATACAAATGAATGATCAACATTATGGATTGGAGTCCCGCATCAAGAACGTCGCAGAGTCTGGACCCTCGGTCCGCATTAACCAACCCGACCTCTCGGTGGCTCAGCACTTCAACTTCCCCTCCCATTCTGTATCTGACCTCTCTGTCCTGGGCCTCCTCCACGGCCAGAGTGAGCAACACCACAAATTGGAGGAACAGCACCTTGTATTCCGCTTGGGGAGTCTGCATCCTCTTGGCATGAACATCGAATTCTCACAATTCTGTTAACTCTTGCTGTCTCCTCCCCTTCCTACCTCTCCCTCAGCCCTCGGGCTCCTCCTCCTCCTTTTTCCTTTTTCCCCCCCACCCCCCCATCTGTCTGAAGAAGGGTTTCTGCCCGAAACGTTGCCTATCTCCTTCGCTCCATAGATGCTGCTGCACCCGCTGAGTTTCTCCAGCATTTTGTGTAACCTCGATTTTCCAGCATCTGCAGTTCCTTCTTTAACACATCAGCCATTTCTTTGGATTCACAGATGCAGTTCCTCCAGCAGCTTGTTTTTTTCAGCCTGGTGATATAGTTTCTGGTATTGTAGTACTAACCCATTAGGGAAATGACAAGGTGCTTAGACAGTGTTTGCTGCATCAAATTAACATACCTGTATCTTCACTGATGAAAGAGCTTTACATCTCAACAGATTTTCAGAGAATCATTAGACACAAAATGCTGGAGTAACTCAGTGGGTCAGGCAGTGTCTCTGGAGGAAAGGAATAGGTGACATTTCGGGTCACCCATTCCTTGTCTCCAAACATGCTGCCTGCCCCGCTGAGTTATTCCAGCATTTTGTGTCTATCTATGGTTTAAACCAGCATCTGCAGTTCCTTCCTACACATTTCATCTGCAAATTTTTCTTGTCCATTTGCATATTTCATTATTGGTCTGGTTGGAATAGCTTGGGATTTTAGTGTGGTTAAATGTCTGGAAAATGGAACAATTGTGAGATTTCAAAGTGCATTACAGCATCCGAGTCATTGAATATGAATGCTTGCTGGAGGGCAGATGAGGAGTTAAACTAAAATTCCTCTGCCGTTTCAATAAAAGTGTTGAAAAAAAACCCTATGGTGAAATGAGAATATATCAAACAACATAAATAAAACAATATGTCACAGATGATATACCTGTCCCTATACCTCCTCCCTCGATTCTGTCTGACCCCGAAAATCCTTTCAAGTGAGGCAGATGTTCATTTGCACCTCCTTCAACCTCATCTACTGTATTTGCTGTTCCACGTGTGGACTCCTATGTATCGGCAAGACCAATGCGGACTCGGTCATCGTTTTGCTGAATATCTCTGCCCTGCCCACCTAGGCCTACGTGATCTCCCAGTTGCTAAACACTTTAACTCCCCCTCTCATTCTCATACTGATCTTTCTGTCCTGGGTCACTTTCACTGTCAGTGAGGCCCAATGCAAATTGAAGGACTTCTCTGACTTCAAGTAACCCTTGCTTTCTCTCTCTCTCCATCCCTCCCCTATCCTAGTTCTCCAACTTGTTTCACTGTCCTCAATTATTAAATTTGACTGATTGTCGGCCTCATTGTCACCTTCCCCTCAGCTAACAATGATCCATTCTACATTTTCTTTGATCATCGTCCCCTTAGATCAGTCGTTCCCCCCATCCCTTCTATATCTCTAGACTCCCTCTCCCCAGTCTCTCAGTCTGAAGACACTTGAAACGTCACCCATTCCTTCTCTCCAGAGATGCTGCCTGTCCCGCTGAGTTACTCCAGCATTTTGTACCTATCTTCAGTATTTCATAACTACTTTGCTAAAATAACTTTCACTAAAATAATGACTTAATTCCTTAATGTTTCATAGTTTGCAAGTAAGTCTGAAAAGGCTTTTCCATAGGTTGTTGCCTATTTCTTTGAAGGGCAATTTTGACCTCTGTTGGGAATACCCATGCGCCTCTTGGCGATGCGGGTAGCTGCTCTGTTATTCATGTGGGAACACAGTCACCTTGCTGACTTAATGAAGCAATTAAACTTCCACTGACATTTTCAAAAATTCATCCTTCAAGCTATGAATGCTGCACACACAGCCAAAACTAACGTCTATGACATTCTCAATCCTTTTGTGTGAAGGATTTACTTGTAATGAGCTTATCTTGAACTTTCATTCTCTTCCCTTTCTTTAGATTGTTCTTTTGACAGAGACAATGATTTAAAATTTATCTTGTATCCTTTATTGTACTGAAGTTCTTCACCTAACTGCACCTTTCTCCGATCAACGTGATTAACGCTTCAGATGCAATTAATTGGTTGTACAGCACCTTAGGACTTACTGAGGATTTGAAAGCTGCTATGTAAACCTAATATCTATCATTATAATTGGATAATCATTGTGGTAAATTCTTGTTAGATGGTTTCTAATATAAGATACCTTGTTAAAGTGGGTTCACTCAAAATTGATACATTAATAATTATAAAGTGATCTAAACAGCTATCTATAAAATAAAACATCCGAAACAGTGAATTTCACAGATGCTGCATTTTCTGTTTTTGCATTTTCTGCTTTTGTTCCTGCTTTTTATATAATTGGAATCATGTTTGCTTGGTGGTATATTTAACGGTCTAGTCATTCAGTGGTACTGTGTGCATTTTGCAGGTATCAAACTCCCCATTAAACACTCAGTACAACGTCCCATCATATTGGTAAAACATAACAATATTATCACACACTCAAATCAGTCAGGCAAATGCAAGAAATCCCTATTTGTGGCATTGAATTCAGGATAATTAAGCTAGTGTCATTTGTATTTGGGAAAATCAGAACATTGATCATCCTAATGGATGTTCCTTAAGAAGGTAGAATATTATCAAGGAGAGAAGTTTTCAAAGTGTGCAACTGAATATGCAGTTAAGAGGAGCAGGCATGCTCCATCTAACAGTACATTTAAAATTCCATGCTGTGCAACTGCGTTCTGTATCCAGCCTCTACAATGGCCAACCTAATCATAAGCTTCAGGGCCAAGATAAACACTGAGTTCACATCAGATCCGAAATCAATTGTAATGTGCACCACTTTTCTCGTCATTATTTACCCAAAATATTCCGTTCATAAGTTAAAGGAGCAGAATTAGGCCATTCGGCTCATCAAGTCTATTCCGCCATTCAAACATTGCTGAGCTATTTTTCCCTCCCTATCTCATTCTCTTGCCTTCTCCCCATATCCGCTGACACCTTTACTACTCAAGAATCTACCAATCTCCGCTTTAACAATATACATTGACTTGGCCGCCACAGCCGTTAGTGATAATGAATTCCACAGATTCACCAACCTCCAACAAAATAAATCCCTCCCCATCTCCTTTTTAAAGGAAGGTCCTTTTATTCTGATAGCCTCTGGTCCTAGGCTCTCCCACTAGTGGAAATATCCTCTCTACATTCACTCTATCCAGGCCTTTCACTATTTGGTAAGTTTCAATGAGGATTTTCCCCTCATCCTTCTAAACTCCAGTGAGTAAAGGCCCAGTGCCGTCAAATGCTCATCGTATGTTAACCCAATCATTCCTGGGATCATTCTCGTAAACCTCAGTCAAATCCTTCCGTGTCTAATGCCTTGTTTCAAATTGCCATGAAGAATATCAATTTTGCTGCTGACCACATCTCTGAAGATTTCTTGCAGAAGCAGTCAGTTTTTTTAGACAAATAAAAAAGTTTAAACATAAAACGGGACCAACATCTTGTTGATGAAGTGGACGCCGTCTACGCCGCATCTGCACCCAGGATGAGGTGTTCCGCACCAGGGCATCGGAGATGTCCTATTTCTTCAGGGAACAGGGGTTCCCCTCCTCTACCATAGATGAGGCTCTCATCAGGGTCTCTTCTATACCCCGTGACTCTACTCTCACTCCCCATCCCCCCCACTTGTAACAACGGCAGAGTCCCCCTTGTCCTCACCTTCCAACCTACCAGCCGTCACGTACAACAAATAATCCTCCGTCATTTTCGCCACCTCCAACGTGAGCCCAGCACTTGCCACATCTTCCCATCTCCTCCCTTGTCTGCTTTCCGCAGGGACCGCTCCCCCCGTAACTCCTTGGTCAATTTGTCCCTTCCCACCTGAACCACCCCTCTCCTGGCACTTTCCCTTGCACCTCATTTACCTTTCCATTCAAGGACCCAAGCAGTGGTGTGGCTTCTAACCCTCATTTATTGCATTCGCTGCTCTAGATGTCAGCTGCTCTACATCGGTGAGACCAAGCGTAGGCTTGGCGATTGCTTCGCCCAACACCTCCGCTCGGTTCGCAATTACCAACCTGATATCCCGGTGGCTCAGCACTTCAACTCCCCCTCCCATTCCGAATCTGACCTTTCTGTTTTCGGCCTACTCCATAGCCAGCGTGAGGACCACCGTAAATTGGAGGAGCAGCACCTCATATTTCGCTCGGGCAGTTTGCACCCTAGCGGTATGAACATTGACTTCTCTAATTTCAGGTAGTCCTGACTTTCTCCTCCCCTACCCAGCTCTCCCTCAGCCCACCGGCTCCGCCTCTTCCTTTCTTCTTCCTGCTCCACCATCACATCAGTCTGAAGAAGGGTTTCGGCCCGAAACGTTGCCAATTTCCTTCACTCCATAGATGCTGCCTCACCCTCTGAGTTTCTCCAGCACTTTTGTCTACCTTCTTGTTGATGAATGTGGCTTAAATAGACATACTTTAAACATGCAGCGTGAAAATGGGCTTTTGTCCAACTGAGTCCGCGCCAACCAGCGATCACCCCGTACACTAGCATTATCCAACACACTGGGAACAATTTGCAATTTTACTGAAGCCAATTAACCTATGAACCTGCGCATATTTGCAGTGTGAGAGGAAACTGGCACACCCGGAGAAAACCCACACAGTCACAGGGAGAATGTACAAAATGTGTACAGACACCACCGGTGTTATATTCCGGACGGCAGAATGAAGAACAAGAATTACACACTGGTTGCCTGGATCACGAAAGAGAGATTTATTACTCGGCATTCCCTGCTTATATTGAACACCAACTCATTTACACACACATGAATATGTATGACTACATTACACTGCTGTCCTTTTTATAAGTATTAAATCTAAGTGCTCAGTTACAATTTTGTTGTTGGGAAACTTGATTTAAACCAATATTTATTTTACATATCTACACATTTTTATTTTACTTGTGCATTGAGTTATTTAACTTACAAACCGAACCTGACTACTGGTTTACGGATCCTGCCTGATCCTCTAACAGTAACAGGTGTAACAGATTTAGGTGTTGACTCAACCCTATGCTTGTTTGGCTCTGTTTTAGTACCCTGACTTTGACCAGAGGAATCTGTTTCTTTGTCTGTACTAACTGAACTTTGTGTTTCAATCACAGTGGTCTCTTCCAACTCACTTTCAGATAAAAACTCAGGGATGAGGACTTCATGCTCAGTTTTTGGTTCATCTTTGGCTGGAATCATTTGATGAACATGACCACTTTTGATCCTATCAAATTCAAGTCAAGTCAAGTCAAGTTTATTCATACACATACGAGATGTGCAGCGAAATGAAAAGTGGCAATGCTTGCGGATTGTGCAAAAAAAAACCTACTAAACAGAATGGAACAGAAACACATATTCACATATTACATATTTGTGGGAGGAAAAAAAGAAAAAAAACAGCAATTTAAAAAAGACACCACACAACAGTAAAATGGTGCAGTAAAGTTAGTCCCTGGTGAGATAGGAGTTTACAGTCCAAATGGCCTCTGGGAAGAAACTCCTTCTCATCCTCTCCGTTTTCACAGCATCGCAACGGAGGCGTTTGCCTGACCGTAGCAGCTGGAACAGACTGTTTCTGGGGTGGAAGGGGTCTCCCATGATCTTGTTGGCTCTGGAGTTGCACCTTCTGATGTATAGTTCCTGCAGGGGGGCGAGTGTAGTTCCCATAGAGCGTTCGGCCGAACGCACTACTCTCTGCAGAGCCTTCTTGTCCTCGGCAGAGCAGTTCCCAAACCAAATCGTACCAGAGTATCATATCAGCCACCTTCTCCCGGTAGGCCTTCTCATCGTTATCGGAGATCAGCCCCACAACCACAGTGTCATCACCAAACTTGATTATAGAGTTGGAGCAGAACCTAGCCACACAGTCATGTGTGTACAGGGAGTACAGTAGGGGGTTGAGGATGCAACCCTGGGGGGATCCTGTGCTCAGGGTGAGGGACTTTGATGTATTTCCTCCCATCTTTACCTGGGGCCTGGCGGTGAGAAAGTCCAGGACCCAGGCACACAGGGGGGTGTTGAGCCCCAATTCTCCAACTTCAACTAAAATCTCCAACTTCAACTAAGTTTCATTTTTTGTTCCACACACTTCCACTATTTTCCCAACATCCCATTTGACTCGACTGGACTTGTTGGGAGGACTGACAGCACAAACTTGCTCATCTGGCTTGAAGTTTCTCTCCTTTTTGTGGGAGTCAAAATGGCTTTTTTGACTTAACTGTTTTTGCTCAACTCTCAAGGCCAAATTGGGTTAAACTAGACTTGGGCGTATTCTTAGCCTTCTCTTCATCAACAGCTCTGCAGGTGAGTAACCCTGCATTGTGTATTGTGTGGTTCTGTACTTCAGCAAGAAACTAGCCAAACGATGTTTCATGCTGAGCTTTGAGCTACCCTGCAAAACCTGTTTCTTGAGCATCTTTGACAACTCTAACAGACCCTTCCACTGCCCTGTTGGAGGCTGGATGGTATGGGGGAACAAGTGTGTGTTTTACACCATTCCACTGCATGAACTCTTTGAACCATTCTGAACGAAACTGAGGCCCGTTATCAGAAACAAGTTCTTCTGGTGAACCATGGCATGCAAAAATTGATCTCAACTTGTCTATGGTGCACTCAGTAGTAGTGCTTGACCCCATATGCTTAACCTCAATCCATTTGGAATGACTATCTACTAGTACCAGAAAGTGATCATTACCCTTTTCACAAATATCTACATGAACTCTCTGAAAAGGTCTACTTGGCCATGACCAGGATTACAGTGGTGTTTTTGGTGGTTTACTCCGGCAATTTTGGCAGACGCTACATTTGCTCACCAGTGACCCGATGCCACTCTCAATACCAGGCCAATACACAAAATTTCTGGCATTGACTTCATGCTTACTATGCCAGAATGTTCGGCATGAAGTTCATTCATAATTTTGTTTCTCAAAGACTCCAGTACAACCACTCTGTAACCCCACTTAATGCATCCCAGCTCACATGATGATTTATGGCGTCGATTATGGAAAGGCGTCAGCTCTGAGTTCAATCCACTATCGATTTCCGTCCAACCGTTCAAGACCCTCTTCAGCCCAGTGTCTGTATCTGTTTCTGCTGCAATTTCTGTTGCAATCACTAGAAAGTCTTCATCTACAACTTGCAGAGTGTAGATGGAGTTCTCACCTTCCACGTCAGAGTTCTCATGGGGCTACTGGGACAACACATCTGCAACTGCGTTGGAGCTTCTGTATTCAACTTTGTAGTCATACTGGGACAGCAGAATTGCCCAGCTCTGCATCCTTGATGCCACCATGGAAGGGATAACTGACTTGGGACCAAATATCATTAGTAGTGGCTTGTGTTCAGTCAGTCGGGTGAAGGTCTGCCGAGAAGAAACTGATGGAATTTCTTGATTCCGAACACGATGCTGAGTGCTTCCTTTTCTATCTGTGCATAATTGCGTTCACTCAGTGATAGGGTGCAGGGTGCAAAAGCAATAGGCTTTTCCTGTCTGTCATTCATTACGTGGGAGATCACTGCACCTACAACTTAACATGAAGCATCACAAGCAAGTTTCATTTCGCGTGTCGTGTCGTAGGGAAAAAGGGGTTTGTCAATTGTCAAGTTTTCCTTGCAGATGTCATATGCACGTTGCTGTTCCTTTCACCACGTCCATTTCACATCTTTTTTAAGCAGATGATGTAGAGGTTTTAGCACAGTTGCTAAATCTGGAAGGAATTGTGCATATAACTGCACCATCCCAAGGAATGATCGTAGGTCTGACACATTGTTGAGTTTTGCAACATTTACTAATGCTTCCACTTTCGCCTTCACAGAGCGAAGTCTATTGGCGTCTCCTTTGAGTCTAAGGTAGACGACCTCTGACTGCGAAAATGCACATTTACTTTGTCGCAGTTTGACATTGTGGCAGTTCAGCCGAGTGAGAACTGGTTCGAGGATTTCCAGATGTTTTACCGTGCCCTTTGTGAGTATCAGTGTGGTCATCCTGGTTGCACACACAGTGGGGAATGCCTTGTAACATTTTGTCCATGACAGACTGGAAGATTTTCGGGAAGGATTTCACACCATAGGGCAGCTTTGCCCTTAAGTGTGTTGATAGCCAAGTACCAATGAATTTCTTTGTCGACATTGAGTTGGGCTTAAGCTTGAGACCCTTGCTCCGCTAAGTTCTGCATACTGATCTTGCAAGGTTGGAAACGGATATTGTTCGTCGTCAATGGCTCGGTTGATTGTGACTTTGTATCGCCACATTGTCGAACAGATTTGTCAGCCTTGGGTACAGCCATAATTGGCGTCTCCAGTTACTCTGGTCTGACTTCACTCCATTCCTGTCGAGCTCTAACCTGTCGAGTTCTTCCTCCACTTGTTGTTTTAGTGCATATGGTACAGGTGTTGGTCGACAATAGGTTTCACATCTTACTTAACTCGAAAGTGTGCAGAGTACCCTGTTATTCCTGTGTAACTGTCAGCAAAAATTTCTGCATGTTTGCTTATGATGTTTTGGACAAATCGACGCTGAAAATGTTCTTCCAGTCGAACTCTATTCTACTCAGACAATCCTTTCCAATGAGAGTTGGTTTATTTCTGTAGCTGGCCACTATGATGGGCAGTGTTACTGACTGACCATTATGCTGAACTGTTCATACATGTTCAACAGTTCATTTGTCCGCATGTCTCTAAAACTTTGCCCGAATAGGTTCTCAGCTTGACCTTACTCTCAAACAATGATATCTGTGGGAACTTTGTTTCGTACAGATCTTTGCTCATGACCAAACAATCTGCTGCCGTGTCAGTACACATATCGATTAATTGTTCATTAATCAATGGTTTATTTCGAAAGTCCTTGCCTTGGCTGGTTGTAGGCTTATCGATGTTGGTTGCATAAATGGTGTACAATCCAAGTTCATTTCCATCAGGGTTCATCTCCAAGCTGTGAACACATATCTGGTGTTGTCGCTTGTTTCCCGCAGGTTGTTGGTTTCCTGTTTTAAGCTTGGCCCAACATGCTGAAGTGATATGGCCTTTCTTCTAGCAGTTATAACACTTGGCCACTTTGAACTGACAAAATTGGGATGAGTGATTACCGTTGCAACGATAACAACTGGATGAACTCGGCTCCCCGCCATACTTTGGTTTGGTTTAGCCTTGTGACTGTAAATGGCCACTGCAGTCTGTGGTGGATGAAACTTGCGAGCATTCTTTGATGCCATCTCCATTGTGGTAGAAATCTTGCATGCTTTCTCAAATGTAAGATCTGGAGTGTTCAGGAGTTTGGACTGAATTCGTTCATACACTGGACCACAAACAAATCTGTCACGTAGTGCGCGTCTGAGAAAGGTTCCAAAGTTACAGTGCGAAGTTACGTTTTTCAAGGCAACAATGCATTCCTTGATTGTTGCATTCTGCTTCTGGTTTCTCGTGCCGAATTTATAACTTTCTGCAATTTCCAGACGCTTTGGGTTGAAGTGCTCCTCCAACTTCGTCAAAATGTCATTGAACGGCACGTCTTTTGCCTTTATGGGCGCAAGGTGTTTTACGAGTGTGCCGTACACTTGAGGACTGATCTCCATGAGCAGAATTGCTTTCATGCGTTCGCAAATGGCCTTATTTGTTTCAGTCACTCCCTCTCCTTCACCGTTAATCTCCATTATGTTGTTTGCTGTGAAGAACATGTTCACTCTCTCCATATAGGAGCTGAACGGCTCTCTACCCTTGTGCCAAGGTTTCTGATGTAGCTTGTGGACGTCGTCATCGTGTCGTTCTCTTTTTTAAAGTCCATTAAAAAAACCCCGATTTCCTGTCTGTTCTGGTGTACATAGGTTGAGGAACTCGACAAAAAAACAACCCAGTCTAAAATCCTAAACAATCCCAAGGATGCCATCTTCCCACGTAGACACAATACAGAGATAGCCTGACAAACTTTTGACGATTTGCACAGCTGCTGTTTGAAACTATAGTCCCATACTTAGAAGGATCTGCGGCCTATCGTGTCTAGCTCGCAAAGAACTGCGACACAGCTCCCTATTTGCTGTTTAAAATGTTGAACAATACTGTATGTTGCAAAACAGTCCTGCACTGTATTTAATGGATGGGTTCACAAACTCTATCCCATACTCGTCGCCAATTTTGTTAAATTCCGTATGGTAGAATGAAGAAGAAGATTTACACACTGGTTGCCTGGATCATGAGAGAGAGATTTATTACCCAGCATTCCCTGCTTATATTGAACACCAACTCATTAACATACACATGAATATGTAAGAATACATTACAACCGATAGTCAGGATTGAAGCTGAGTCGCTGGTGTGGTAAGACAGCAACACTACTGCATAATTGAATGCAACATCTCCAAGTTTGCGGATGACACTAAGCTGGGGGGTAGTGTTAGGTGTGAGGAGGATGCTAGGAGGCTGCAAGATGACTTGGATAGGCTGGGTGAGTGGGCAACTGCATGGCAGATGCAGTATAATGTGGATAAATGTGAGGTTGTCCACTTTGGTGGCAAAAACAGGAGGGTAGACCATTATCTTAATGGTGGCAAATTAGGAAAAGAGGGGATGCAAGGAGACCTGGGTGTCATGGTACACAAATCATTGAAAGTAGGCATGCAGGTGCAGCAGGCAGTGAAGAAAGCAAATGGTATGTTAGCATTCATAGCAAAAGGATTTGAGTATAGGAGCAGGGAGGTTCTACTGCAGTTGTACAGGGTTTTGGTGAGACCACACCTGGAGTATTGCGTACAGTTTTGGTCTCCAAATCTGAGAAAAGACATTCTTGCCATAGAGGGGGTACAGAGAAGGTTCACCAGACTGATTCCTGGGGTGTCAGGACTTTCATATGAGGAAAGACTGGATAGACTTGAGGGGGGATCTTATAGAAACTTACAAAATTCTTAAGGGGTTGGATAGGCTTGATGCAGGAAGATTGTTCCCGATGTTGGGGAGGTCCAGAACAAGGGGTCACAGTCTAAGGATAAGGGGAATTCCTTTAGGGCCGAGATGAGGAAAACATTTTTCACACAGAGAGTGATGAGTCTCTGGAATTCTCTGCCACAGAAGGTAGTTGAGGCCAGTTCATTGGCTATATTTAAGAGGGAGTTAGATGTGGCCCTTGTGGCTAAAGGGATCAGGGGGTATGGAGAGAAGGCAGGTACAGGATACTGAGTTGGATGATCAGCCATGATCATATTGAATGGCGGTGCAGGCTCGAAGGGCCGAATGGCCTACTCCTGCACCTATTTTCTATAATTCTATGTTTCTATGAAGGGAATGAATGTTCAGGGTGCTGAAGGGAATGAATATTTAGGGTGATGGTTCGGGTACAAATCAAGCAGGCTCATTGTGTTGAAAGGAGTGGAGCTTATTGCATGTTCCTCTAATCAAGGCAAATGGGAAATATTCCTTGCTCTTGGCAAGTTCGTTAAAGTTAGAGGGAAGGCTTTTCAATGTTGGCTGATGAGTCATTCACCACAGATTATACAGCCTCTGACTTTTTCTTGTAGTTATCTCATTTAGCGAGTTCTCCTGACCTTCCATCTACCTCATTGGAGGCCTTCGAACTATCCTTAATTCAATTTCACTGGACTGTATCTTGCAATAAATGTTATTCTCGTTATCCTGTATCTGTGCATTGTGGACAGTTTGATTGTAATTATGTATATGTTCATTGACTGGATAGCACACAACAACAATGTTCTTTGCTGCACCTCGGTACACATGACAATAATAAACCAAACTAAACTAAACTATTTGCTGGATCTAATTATGTTCTTAACCATATTGTAGATTATTGTTACACACCATCTTTCCTCATACCAAAGTATTTACATCTAATCAACATGGGCACCCCATTGAGTCAAGTTAAAGAACATCATCTACAGGCCATCTTACAGTTGCTGCTCCAAGTATTGTTCACCACACAAGCAAACAAATTAAGCATCTGATGAGGGTGAAATGTGGTTTTCTAAATGTCATTATAATTATAGGGTTTCTACTAAAGGGTATGCGAAGATCTCCGCCTGTGTTATGTCACTGCTATTATTCTTCACATAAACAAAAATGTGCTTTTGTTAAGAAATTTCTGTTATTTTTACCATTTAGTTTCTTTCTGACCCAGGCAGAGGTAAAATACGGTCATGTAGTCCCGTCACCCCGCCAAAAGTTAGTCTGTGAACAAAGAAAAAATTTGGGATTTTTGAAACTCTCCTGTGTTTGTGTAAGAAGGAACTGCAGATGCTGGTCTACACCAAAGATGGACACAAAATGTTCGAGTAGCTCAGCGGGTCAGGCAGCATTTCTGGAGAAAAGGAATAGGTGAGGTTTCGGGTTGAGACACTTCTTCAGACTGTCAGGGGAGAGGGAAACTAGAGGAATGAAAAGCAACAGAACAAATCAGAGCTGGCACCGATAGCCAAGGAGCCCACCATGGCCCATTGTTGGCAGTGGAGGAGATGATAGTGAAAATATATGAACAGTGAAACTAGCAGGACGACTAGGGTAGGGGAGGGACAGGGAGAGAGGGAATGAAAGGGTCACTTCAAATGAGATAAATCAATATTTATACTGCTGTGTTGTAAGCTGTTGTTTTCGCTTAGATTTTTTTTGCTTGGGAATACTGATGAAACCTCATTATTATTGTATTTTGCTCACCAATTGGGTTGAACAAAGATAAGGAGTGGTGTGCTTGCTTTGAAGGGATGGAACAGGGACCGAAACAGTCAGTGAGAATTTGTGGAGCAAACAGGTAGAAGTGGTAGAGTTACATTTACAACAAGACTAAGTGGGACCCGTTGGGTCCCTGTCACACAGGAGGCTTGGTTCCCCAATGCAATATTCCACCACTCACCCTCAGCTCCCAACTGCACAGGCACAGCTAATTTCCCCTCATCCCTAGCACTTTCTCCCCCTCTTCTTTCCCCTCACCTCCTCCCCTCCCCCAATCCCTCCCTCACCTCTCTCTCCCTCTCCTTTCCCCTACCCTCAGTCACTCCCTCCTCCATCCATAACTCCTCTCCCTCCCTACCACCCTTCTATCCCTCCTATCCTCCACTTGTTACCTCCCCCTATCCCCCACTATCCCTCCTCAACCCCACTGCCCTCCTCTACCTGTATTTCCCACTCCCTACCTCCCCCACTCTCCCTCCTCTACTCCCGCTCCTCCCCACTCACTTCTCCTTCTAATTTTCCCTCTCCTCCTACCCTCCCCAATCCCTCCCTCATCTCTCCTTTTCCCTACCCTCAGTCACTCCCTCCATAATTCCTCTCCCTTCCCTACTTCCCTCCTCTCCTTCTATCCCCTCTCCTCCACACTCCCTCCTCACCTCTGCCCACTCGCCCAACCTGTCCAAGTCACTCTGTATTCTCATAGCATCCTCCTCACAGTTCACACTGCCACCTAGCTTTGTGTCATCTACAAATTTGCTAATGTTACTTTGAATCCCTTCATCTAAATCATTGATGTATATTGTAAATAGCTGTAGTCTTGGCACCGAGCTTTGCGGTACCCCACTAGTCACTACCTACCATTCTGAAAGTGACCCATTAATCCCTACGCTTTGTTTCCAGTCTGCCAATCAATTTTCTATCCACTAGTACATCAGGAAGATTGTTTGTGTCCTCCTTAGTGAAGACGGATCCTTAGTGAAGAGGATGTTAGAAGTCCAAAGTTTGAAAACCACAACAATTTAATAGAGCATAAATATGATGCCAAATTAAAGTAACCTCATCTTTCTGCACAAGATCCATTTCCTTCAATTCCATGGATATTCAAAAGTTTATTTAAAAGTCTCTCAAACTGCACTATCGCTTCTTTTTTTTTAAATAATATTTTTATCAGAAGCATGTGCATATCACAATACAAACATTTCTCATATATCAATCCTACGTTGTTAATAGGTGGGAATCCAGCTATTAAAATAATAGTGGTCCTCCTTTATCAGTTATATATTAACTCTGCTTCTATTTAGTTTTTTATTTATAGATAGAAAGTGAGAAATTTAAAAAAAAGGCATGATAAAGAAGAATGGAATACTTTGCCAATAATACAACTTTGGAGATAGGTCCGAAAGTTATAAAGCATAACTATTCATCTAACCTGAGCTCGGGTTTTAGTCAGATTTGCGTGCTGAACCAATTTACCCTTTCTAAAAATCAATGAATGGATTCCATATTCTACCAAATAATTCTTGTTTGTCGATTAAGACAAGTCTAGTTCTTTCCAAATGTAAGGTCTCCGACATTTCCATAATCCACTTTTTAATTGGGGGTTATAGGACCTTTCCAAAATTTTAATATTAATTTTTTCCAGTTATTATACTATAATCAAGAAAGTTTATTTGGTTTGTTGTAAGTCTAAGGCTTTGTTCTGATATTCATAATAGTATTAATTTTGAGTGGGGATCCAATTGGGTATTTACAACTTCAGAAATTATTCTGAAAATATCCGTCCAGAAATTTTTGATTCTTATACAATTTACAAAGTTAGCCTCTAAATGCCGACATTTATCACAAATAGGAGAGACATGTGGGAAGATTCTATTTAATTTTGTTTTAGAGTAATGTAGTCTATGTAATACTTTAAATTGTATTAAGGCATGTCTGGCATTGATTAACAAGCATTGATGTATATGTTGTAGACTTTCGTCCCAAATATCTTTCGTTATAGGTTGGCCTAATTAATTTTCCCATGTTTGTCTATATGATTCCGTCAGTGGGGCTTCACTATCTAAGAGGGTATTGTTAATATGAGATATTAATTTTTCTGTATTAGGATGTTCATTCAAACATTCATCAAGGGTTAGGAGTTTCTCCAGCTTTTTGTGTACCCTCGATTCTCCAGCATCTGCAGTTCCTTCTTTAAAAAATTCATCAAGGGTTTCTGGTTCCCTAGTTCTATAACCTTGTGTATTTGCTTTAACATAATCTCTAAGTTGTAAATATCTGAAAAAGTTATTTGAATGTAGTCCATAAATCTGTTGTAACTCCTGAAATGAAAGAAAAGTGCCTTTCCTATAGAGATGTCCCATCTTTTTAATTCCATAATTTTTCCATTAAAACCTTTATCCAACATCGAGGGTTTAAATAAAGGGTTGTTTACAATGGGGAGAAAGAGTGATAAATTATCCAGTTTTAAAGTCATTTTTAATTGTTTCCAAATTCGTATACCACTATATGTTATAGGTTTTTTTGTGCAATTGTGCGGGAGCTTACATAATCAAACCAATTTCAAAAGGCAAGCAGTCTTCCTTTTCCATCTTTAACCAGTCTGGTTGCTGATCCATTTCTTCCGACCAGAAATTCATATTTTTAATATTGACTGCCCAGGTGCACTATCACTTCTATTTCCAACAGTCCTTCTCAGTGAATAAATAACTTGCCCTATGCATCTCCTTCAAATTGTCCCCCTCTGACTTTACAGCTATGCCCTCCAGGGTGGCACAGTAGTGCAGTGGTAGAGTTGCAGCCTGACAGCACCAGAGACCCAGATTCCACTCCGAATACGGATGTTGACCTTTCGGAGTCTGTATGTTCTCCCTGTGACCGTGTGCTGAGATTCATCGTTTCTTACTGCAGTTAGGATATCATTGGATTTATTGCAGTTCATTTTTATTGCAGTTTAATTTCTCCTGAAAGTCTGACTTTGAGGGGAAAGACTTGATAGAAGTACATAAAAAAAAGTCTGAGAGGTATAGACAGGACCTTTTTCCCAAGGTGGAAATGTCCCAGAAGAGAGGGCATAATGTGAGAGGGATAGGTTTAATGGAGAAGTGTGGGGCAAGTGTTGTTTACGCAGAGGGTGTGGGGGCCTGGAATGCATCGCTGTGGATGGTTGTGGAGGCAGATAGGTTACTAGCATTTATGTGAATTTTTGCTGGGCACATGGAAGTGCAGGGAATAGAGAGAGATGGATCATGTACAAACAGAACAGTTTAACTGGGCATCAGGTTCCCCACAAACATTGTGGGCCGAAAGGCCCATTCCTGTGTACCATGGACCATGTACCATGGTACATTGTATTCCATGTACCGTGATCTTTGTTCTCTTTGATTGCCTTGTGCAAAAGTATCAATGATTTCTTATTTTCATTTTCAAACGTTGAAGTAATTCCCTGTAGAAAAACAGAGGATCTGAGGCATGTTTTGATTTACACCCTTGAGTAAAATCTTGGCTACTTTGTCTCCTCGCCCACTATCCGCATCTCCTACGATGCCCTTAATCTCCCGAACTCTGCCAATCTCTTCCTTGAATGCACGGAAACACTTCCAAACAGGTCAAAAATTCCAATGATTTGCATGTTCTGAATAACATTATATCTTCTCACGTCTGTTGCACTACCAAAAACAGCTGCTAATGTCAAGTCTGCCTGAATCTGTTGTAAATAAATTAATCTTTATGCTGGGATACCCCCTTAACTTTGAGATTCTTCTCAAGGAAGAAACAATCCCTCGGCATCCACCTTATCACACCTGTTCAGAATCTGTTAAATTTCACTGTGCGCTCTCATTTTCGAAGCAACAAACATTTTGGTATGTAAAGGACACAAAGTGCTGGAGTAACTCAGCAGGTCAGGCGCATGGGTACACAAAAGGCTGGAGAAACTCAGCAGGTGCAGCAGCATCTAAGGAGCGAAGGAGATAGGCGACGTTTTGGGTCGAGACCCTTCTTTATCTCTGGAGAACTTGGAGTGATGATGTTTTGGGTTGAGACCCTTCTTCGTCAACTATCCATGTTCTCCAGAGATGCTGCCTGACCTGCAGAGTTACTCCGACACTTTGTGTCCAGTGCATCGGGAGGAACTGCAGATGCTGGTTTAAACCAAAGACAGACACAAAAGGCTGGAGTAACTCAGTAGGTCAGGCGGTATCACTGGAGAAAAGGAATACGCGATGTTTCAGGTCGAGACCTTTCTTTGTGTCCTATTGTGTAATAAACAACATCTGCAGTTCTTTGTTACGACATCTGTGACAAGTACTTTACCTCGGAAAGCACATCATCCTGGAATCTGTTGAACAAGTTTGCGAGGTATATCTTTTAAATGTGGAGGTAAATCTATGTACAAAACTCCAAGTGTGGTTTCACCAAAGTCACACACAATAGCAGCAGTACTTCCTTTTCATTGTACTGCAGACTTCTTGCAATCAAGGTCATTGTGCCATTTCAAAAACAGTAAATGCTGGAAGTACTCAGCGGGTCAAGCATCAATCCTGAGGAACAGAAACAGAGTCAAAATTTCAGGTCAAGGACCTGTCATCAGAATTCAATGGAACATCTTCCTTAATTTCCACCACCGTTTCACATGATTCCGCTACCAGACACATCCTTCCATCCCCTCCCCGTTAAACATTATGAAGAGTACATTCCTTCTGTGACTCCCTGGTCGAATCAGCTGTCAATTTAATTATCTGTTCTACTCCCACTCGTACATCCCTGTCTTCAGCCTCATGTTGCCCTAATGGTATTCATCAGAAACTCAAAGAGCACTGCCTCATAATTCTGGGCAAATAGTGGCCTTTGGCACAACAGACTAAATTGAATCATTTCAGGGAACCATGGTGCTTCTTCTCTCTGCACAAATGTAATTTTACTTTTTTTTTTCCTTTTCTGTTTCTAACTGTGAATTTTATTAAATGAATGAATAAATTAATAAGTTTATTGGCCAAGCATTCACATACAAGGAATTTGCCCGTAAGTGACAACATGGCATACAGTGACAGTTCGGAATGACATAAAACATTAAACATTAATAATAAAACATTATCAACAAGTCATTGCCACTCCGACAATTTTGGTCTCCATCAGATCACAGATTTTTTTTCACCCTATCCCTCCCTTTCTCACTCTGAATGAGAATGAATAAATGAGAATGTACCACTTAGGCAATGTAGAAGCATGCGGTCATTTGCGATAAAATGCAGAACACACGAGTACCATAAAATAGGAGCAGGAGTAGGCCGCCAGACCCCTGAGCTGATCTGCCATTAATTATGATCATGGCCGATCTATGTTGGCTGGAACTTCTCTTCTGTGCAATGATAGACACAAAAAATTGTAGTAACTCAGCGGGTCAGGCAGCATCTCTGGAGAAAAGGAATAGGTGATGCATTGTGTCGAGACCCTTCTTCAGAGTGAGTCACCTATTCCTTTTTGAGGTATGATTTTGATGATAGCAGTTGAGCTTTTGTAATTGAGCAATTTGAAATGGGTCTAAATTACGTTAATATTCCATATCTGTTAATTCTCTGTGTATTCAATATGCAGAATTAAAATAGGTGAAACTAACGGGCCTGTCTCATTCTACGAGTTTACCCAAGAACTCTCTCAAGTTTACAAAAAAATCAAACTCGTGTTAAGTACGTAGAATGTACGTAGCGGGTACGTCAGAGCTCGGGACGTCTCTTAGCAGCTCGTAACGCTAACGGCGGGTGCTCGGGAAACGCGGTAAGCTCGTGAAGTTTTTTCAACATGTTGAAAAATGTCCATGAGAACCCCGAGTACCGAAGAGCGGCTATTACCGTAATTCTCCGAGTTTGAATCAGGGGAAACTCGGGAGAACTCTTGAATTAACTTGTACAGTTAGACATGTCCTTCAGGCTTTTGATTCCCATATCAATGCACTGTTTATTTGGTCGGCAATCCTTTGCAATAATATGGTGTAGAACATGTGTGTGGGTAATCACTGGTCGGCATGGACTCAGTGGGCTGCAGGGCCTGTTTCCACTCAGTATCAAACTAAAACAAATTAATCAAAAATCTGTTCTGGGCTCTTTCTGCGTTTGACATGCATAGATGCACAGGGACAGTCTGTGTGTATAGGTTGTAAAACGGCATTTAGATTTCACCCCCCCCAGAATGATTTTACATATTAGTGAACCAATTCCTGAATAGCCTTTTCCTTGATTCCCAAGATACCCCAGCCCTGATTGTTTCAATCCTGCTTACACATCCTTAACCCCCCACCCCTCTCTGTTTTATTTTTTATTTTAAAAATATTTTTATTAGAAGCATTGCATATTATCTAAGGTACAACAGTACTTCAAATACAAATTAGACTTGTCACAAAAGTTGTACAGAAGTTACGGGATAATTTATGTATGCTACTGTTTTTTTGTTTTTTATGGGACGGTAAGGGAGTGGAAAAAAAAGTAAAAGTATAAATCGATAATCAAGAAGTAGTGATTAAATAATAATGATTATATAAGAAAAAAAATAAATAAATAAATAAAAACAATTATTATATAATTAAAAAAATAATAAATAAGGAATACATCTTAACAATGAATGGAACAGTTTCACATAACTATATCTACAGAGACGTGTATACAGATCCCAGAATACATCTTTTCATCTAATCCTACACCAGGGTACTTATTGAGTTACGGTGCTGAGCGCAGCTATCCCTTTAAATAATCAATGAATGGAGACCATATTTGTTCAAAAAGTTCATATTTGTCCATTGGGACAAATCTAATTCTCTCCAAATGCAACGTCTCCGACATTTCCACAGTCCACATTTTGATTGTGGGGGATAATATTCCCTTCCAGAATCTCTTTTTTTTTATCATGACCTTTCAGTTTCCTAAATTCTTTCTGATTTCTTCCCTTGGGTACACAATGCTGGGGGAAAGATATTTGCATGTGTTTTTGCCAATAAAACGGATTGATTCTTCGCCACCATCCCTGGGGCATCATGTGTGATGAAGTGTGTCTGCTGAGCAGAAAATTGGCATTGGTTCCACATACTACCTGTCTCCAAAAGCACACAGTGCTGCTTCAAAGTGCCCTTTGAAATGTGGATCTATTTCTATGCCTTAATAAAGCATATCATGCTAGGAGGGGGGGGTGAATCTGTGGAATTCATTGCCACAGACAGCTGTGGAGGCCAGGGATATTTTTACGGCGGAAATTGACAGATTCTTGATTATTAAGGGTGTCAGGGTATATGGGGCGAAGGCAGGAGAATGGGGTTGAGAGGAAAAGATAGATCAGCCATGATTGAATGGCGGAGTAGACCTGATGGGCCGAATAGCCTAGCTCCTGGAACTTATGAACTGATATTTATCTCTGTCAAAAATATCTTTGCTAAGCTATACTTGAACATTACTCTGCACTGTTTTCCCTCACTTTAATGGGACTGTTTTAAAAAATAGGTCAGAAATAGAATTTTAACAATTTCTGAGGAAACTATTCATTAGACACTGAAAAACAGAGTATAGAGTACATTGTTGGCTAATTGCAGAGCCCATGGAAAAAACATATTTAATTTAATGCACAAGTAACTCGTATCGGTTTGTTGCAACATCTCCAATTTGGGATTGCCCGTATTCAGACAGAGTTAACCATATCATTGAATGGTTGGCTCATCGCATCAATGGAGGGCTACTTGCCATCACTGAGACAGTCAAGATGGCTATTTTACATTCTACCCCTGCTTCACAACACTGTTCTTCAACAATACAGGATTATGGTTAGGCCCTGGAAAATGTGAATAATTTTCCAAATTTCAGGAGCCTCATCTTGAGACTGATGCCTGAAGTTCTTCAGTCTGAAGAAGGGTCTCAACCTGAAATATCACCCATTCCTTCTCTCCAGAGATACTGGCTGTCCCGCTAATTTACTCCAGCATTTTGTGTCTACCCCCTCATCTGTAACTACCTATCACTTGCCAGGCCTTGTCATAGTCCTCCTCTTTTCCAGCATTCTCCCTCCTTGCAAAAGTGTCTTTCTGAGTACCTGCAGCAGATTTTTGCCATGCCTCCCAATTTTGTGTACACAACAACATTAGGGAAGTCACTGAATTCATGAAGGAATGATTTGACATACTCTGATTTCAGTAATGAGCAGGTTGCAATTCAGGCTTTGTGTATTACCAGGTTTACTGGGAAATAGCAAAGTCCATGAGATGGAGTGCTGCCAGCATCATTATCCCTGAGACACATTTCTCAAGAGTGTCTTACTGTTATATGTCCGGTTCATATTCATATATATATATATATATATATATATATATATATATATATATATATGTGTGTGTGTATATATGTATGTATGTATATATATGTATGTATGTGTATATATATGTATGTGTGTGTATATATATATGTGTGTGTGTCTCTGCATATATATATGTATGTTTATATATACATATTTATCACACACACACACACACACATACGCATGCACACACGCACAGGAGTGGGGAGACACTTTTAAGAAGTACTAAACCAACTGCAGATCCGTTGGGTCTGTTTCCCCAACGCGCGTTTGCGGGGGGGGTGAAGATGCGAGGCGGCATGCGGCGTCACACACACTAACCACCCCCACACTAACTACCCCCTTGATATTATATTAATATTATTAATTAGATCCTTTTACCGCATAACCGCCCTATCCACTGACGCATAGCCCCCAACTCGCAGGCGCGTCTAGAGAGGGAGAGAGAATGGGGAGAGACAGTGAGAGAGGCAGAGACAGAAGGGCAAGAGACAGAGGGAGGGGGTGGAGGGGAGGAGGAGAGAGAGGGTGGGGGAGCGGGGAGGAGGGGAGAGAGAGGGGAGGAGGGAGAGGGGAGCTGAGAGCGGGGGAGGGAAGGGGGGAGATGGGGTGAGAAGGGAAGGGGAGAGGTGGGGGGAAGGGAGGGGGAGAGGTGGGGGGAAGGGGGTAGGGGAGGGGTGGGTGTGGAGGGGGGAAGGGGGAGGGGGGAGAGGGAGAGGGGGAGAGAGAGAAGAGAGAGAGAGAGGGAGGGAGAGAGAGAGGGAGGGGGAGAGAGAGGGAGGAGGGAGGAGGGAGAGAGAGAGATGGGGAAGGGAGAGAGAGGGGGAGGGAGAGAGAGAGGGGGGGGAGTAGAGAGAGAGAGGGGGAGGGGGAGGAATAGAGAGAGAGAGGAGCGAGGGAGAGAGCGAGGGGGGAGAGAGAGAGGGGGAGAGAGCGAGGGTGGGAGAGAGAGAGAGAGGAGGGGGAGAGAGAAAGAGAGATGGGGAGAAAGAGAGGGGGGGAGAGATAGGGAGCGAGCGAGGGGGAGAGAGAGGAGGGGAGAGAGAGGAGGGGAGAAAGAGAGGGGGATAGAGAGAGAGAGAGAGCGGAGGGGGGGGTCGCAAGGTTTATTTCAAAGCTCGCTTGCCTGCTCGTAAGATTTTTTCAAAGGACTTGTGAGCGGCGCGATTGGCTGCGTGTTCGGTTTGCAGCTCTGTGCAAGGGGCAGATCTGAGCATGTGGGCAGCTCTGAGCGAGCGGCGGCTGTGAACGGTCACCTCCAGATCTGTAGAACGCTCGCTCTTTCCAAAGATCCTATAGCCATTTAGCTGCTAGTTTCAGTGACCTCCTAGGACCTTATGTCGACCATGCTGCGAGTTTGAGTCGAGGGCAAACACGTCTAAACTCGCAATTAGGTTGCCGCAGTGGGACAGCCCCTTAAAGATGCCCTGTATCCTGATGTCAGCAAAGTCCCTTTTAAAAAAATGATAAAAAGCAATGATGTGCTTCTTCACCTTTGACTGAGACTGTTCTACATCAGTTTTAGTTTGGACATTCATTCCACAAGTTATAGTGGTATGGGCAGAAATCGCTGTTGCATGAATAATTAAGTTACTCGATCCATGACTGAAACCAGGGAGAGATCAGTAACAGGAAGATACGCTGGAGTGCTGAGTCCACTTTTGTAATCAGCCTGATGTGGTGGATACATTCTCAAACATGATCAGCTCTGGGTTAAACTCCATTATGTGCAATCAGTGCCTGAAAAATGAACAGTAAACGATTCCAGTTTCTAGGTTATACAGTGCCCTCCATAATGTTTGGGACAAAGACCCATTATTTACTTATTTGCCTCTGTACCCCACAATTTGTAATAGAAAAAAAAAACACATGTGGTTAAAGTGCACATTATCAGATTTTATCAAAGGCCATTTTTATACATTTTGGTTTCACCATGTAGAAATTACAGCAGTGTTCATACATAGTTCCCCCGCCCCCCCCCCCCCCCATTTCAGGGCACCATAATGTTTGGGACACATGGCTTCACAGGTGTTTGTAATTGCTCGGGTGTGTTAAATGCCTCCTTCATGCAGGTATAAGAGAGCTCTCAGCACTAGTCTTTCCATCACCATTGGAAACTTTTATTACTGTTTATCAACATGAGAACCAAAGTTGTGCCAATGAAAGCCAAAGTCGCCATTATGAGACTGAAAAACAAGAATAAAACTGTTAGAGACATCAGCCAAACCTTAGGCTTAGCAAACTCACATGACGTTGCTGTGTCCCAAACATTATGGTGCCTTGAAATGGGACTGACCCCATCTGACAATGTGCACTTTAACCACATGTGGTATTTTCTATTACAAACCTCAAATTGTGGAGTACAGAGGCAAATAAATAAATGATGGGTCTTTGTCACAAACATTATGGAGGGCACTGTAGTTTCTGCTTTGTTTATGTCCATGTCTTTTGACCAGCAGAGCTGATACCGTAGTTATTAGGGAGACCTAATAATTTTAATTTAGCACAAGAAAAATTTACCACATCAGCACATTGGTAGAGCAGCAAGTACACATTTGGATGTCAACCCTCAAGTGACGTATTCTACAAGATGAGAATTAGATATTTACTCTGGTCAGCCTGTTATATCCCTCATTTTGTAGCTTTTGTTCATTCTCTTACTGTTCCCATTAACCCACAGATAAATACTTTTTATCTCACTCCTGCTTTGTTGAACCTCATAGCTAACATGTGTTTTCTCTTTTACCAGTTTTAATAAAGAGTTTTTGACCTGAAACTATCTGTTTTGTGTACAATTGCTGCCTGACCTGCTGAGAGTTTCTTGACCTGTAAAGTGTTTCCTGCATTCTCGGTTATAACTGCATATTTCTTGAATTGCTGTTTCAGTAATTGCACTGCATTTTCTCGTCATAGCAATTGGGCCTTAGTATTGTTGATAGAAAAATGACCGTTATTGTACTTCTCTGATGGCTGAACTGAAGTGTATTATCAACAGGACAAACAGTATGGTTTTGAAGAAGAGATTGTTGAAATCCTTGGATCAAACATTCCACATTCTATGGTCTTCAAATTGAACATTAATAAACAATATTAACCTGCATTAGGTTAATAGACAATGGTTCCTGGGATGGATATGAACTCTGAGCTTGTGTGTCACTGCCATTAAGCAAGAGTGAAGTGAGTGTGATGTAGTTTGTTGCAACTGTATACTGTGGAGTTTAGTTTAGTTTTGTTTAGAGATGCAGCATGGAAACAGGCCCTTCAGCCCACTGAATCCGTGCCGGCCAACAATTACCCATACGCCAGTTCTATCCTACACCCTGGGGACAGTTTACAGTGGGCCTATTAACCTACCAAGCTGCATGTCTTTTGGGTGTCGCAGGAAACCCGAGGACTTAGTGAAAACCCACGCGGTCACAGGGAGAACATGCAAGCTTCATACAGTCAACACCCGTAGTCAGGATCGAACCCGGGTCCCTGGTGCTGTGAGACAGCAGCTCTACAAGTTGCACCACTGTGTAGCCCTTGGGCAATACAATTTGCTCTAAAAAAATGTAAGTGATAACGGTCAATAAATTAACACTTTCTTTTCAACTTGCATTCTTGACCGATGTGCAGATGATGCAGATTTGCATCACGATAAACCACGATGCAGACTGTTTCTAAGGAACGCAAATACTCTTATGCGGGGCTCACCAGTATCCATAACACAGAACATTATTTCCATTCATTTCCCCAGGAAAAGTATCATTACAATTGCAAGCTGTAGTATAATCTCAAGCGGATGAATGTTATCTGAAGCGGACTGGGAGTTTACCATTTGAAGTGTGGCATGTGTGGTACGCAGAATAGCTGAATTGTCCCAAGCACTTAGCGTCTGCAAGTGCAACCAGGAGGGCGGTGATAAAAGCTAATTTTATGAGTTTGCTAGGTTAGTAAACACTAGTAAAAGCAAGATAGTCATAAATTGAATTTATTAGCTGATGATTCTCACTTACAGAGAATTCTTTAAAGCAAGAGAGGTGAGAACAATAATTTAAAAAAAAAAATCAGGAAATGCAGTTCACATTTGAGAGAAGAAAGCTCCAGTTTTGACTTTGAAAAATAAGCTATCTTTCAATGGATGAATGGAATGTTTGACTAATCCCAGAGTCCTTGAGAACCTTCACAACCCTCTCATTTGCATTAGTTTCCATTCCAGGAGCGGCTGTGACCCCATACCTGTGATAAAGAATGATGAAAAAATAATTAGGTTATTTCTAAAAGGATATTGTTTGGTTATGAATGATTTTCCAACTTGTTCAGTAGGTAATCAAGCTCTGAAGTAGATTGATATTATAGAAAGGCTTAAGATGAAATCCATGGAACAGTTTCTTATATCTCTTTGGCAAGCTGAGCACAGATTCCCTCGTTATGTAAATAAAGTCTGCCAGAGGATAAGATCTGGACCTAAAGGACAAATGAAATTGTGCAATCATTGTTGTTGCGTAAGACCAACAGCAATATCTGTTACACAATGCATTGAATGCAGTATATCTTTTATGCTTTACAGGAGCACAATTGGATCAATTTTGATGTGGTATCAAAGAATATTGGGACTAAATATTTGATCAAAGACATAGTTTTTAATGCCTTTCTTGGCTTTGGTTAAAGATGGAGGCTTTCTTGGAGGAGAGTGAGCTTGAGGTTTTGGAGATAATTCCACAAAGTGGGGCCAATTCAAAGTACTGCGGTCAGTGGTATTATGAAGCAGAATACAAAATGGAAGGAATGCAGAATTCTTGAAGAGTCTTAAGGATTGTAAAAAGTTGCAGATTTTGAGAAGAGCCATGGTTACAGAGAGTTTGAATGTGAAGATCAGCATTTTATTGTGAAATGGAGTCAGGGTTGGTTTGCTATAATGAACAGAATAGATGATTGGAACTTGGTGTCCATTCGGGTTTGGGCACCAGCACTTTGAGTGAGATTAGTTTTGTGGCAGAGAGAATGTGGAAAGCTGGCCGGGAGAGCTATGGAAAAGTAAAATCTACAGGTGATGGTATCAGCTTTGTGGAGAAGTTGGTCTTGGTGATGAAGGGCACATCTCAGCCACGTCAGAAAAGATGAATTTATATGTGGTTAATATAATCATGTCACATGAGACAATAAAGTATTCAATTCAATTCATCTTGAAAAATTAACTCTGTTTTGTGAGGGTAAGGATTTTAAGTATTTTCTAACATGCTTTATAACCCATAATGTACAACTGGTAATAATACAATTATATTTTGTCACAAAACTCAAAATATCCTTTTCAAAAGCAACATACAATGCAAATGGCTAATGAATCAGATGAGCTATGTGGACTTTAATGGACCTAGCTTAAAGGGCATATTCAAATATTTAAAAATGTCAGCGGCATTGTCACATGTTAAATAGTTATATAGCACGCAAACAGGCTCTCAGCCCAATCCGTTCATACTGACCAAGTCATCTACTTCAGTTGGTCCTGTTTGCCTGGGTTTTACCCAAATATCTTTTCCATCCATGTCCCTGTTTAAATGTGTTTTAAACATTGTAATGGTACCTGCCTCAACAGCTTCCCAAAAAAAATGTCTCTGGGTCCTATTTAAATCTTTCCTTCTTGCCTTAAACCTGTACCCGCTAGTTTTATACTCCTGTACCCTGAACACAAAACTGTGACCATTCACTCTTTCTATGCCCCTTATGATTTTCTATACCTCTATCTGACCACCCCTCAGCATCCTATAAGTGATTAAGAAGACAAATGGTGTATCAGCCTTTATTGCAAAAGGGATGGAGTTTAAACCAGGGTAGTATTGTTACAGTTGTACAGCGTACTGGTGAGGGCATATCTGGAATACTGTGCACAGTTTGTCCTCGTGTGTGAGAAAAGATATACTATCACGCGAGTCGGTCCGAATGAGATTCATGGGCTAACTCATGGTCCCGATAACAAAACTTGAAACAGATTAAATATATGTTGTTTGGAAGAATGGGAGATAATCTTATTGAAGCATGCATAAGAAGTCATAACAGGTTAATATGGAGATGTTTCCACTAGTGGTAGATTATGTAAGAAGAAGGAAGGGGACATAGTTACAGAGTAAGGGGACAATTACTTAAGAACAAGGTGCACAGGAACACGGAAAATGGTGTTTCTCTGGAATTCTCTATTCTGGAGGTTTGTGGGAGGCTGCATCATCAGAGCAATTTAAATATATTTTTGAAAGTTCAGGGAATCTGGGCTAAGGGGAACTGGCACACATGAGAATAAAGGGGAGGTCATTTAAGACTGAGGTGAGAAAAAACTTTTTTACCCAGAGAGTTGTCAATTTATGGAATTCCCTGCCACAGAGGGCAGTGGAGGCCAAATCACTGGATGGATTTAAAAGAGAGTTGGATAGAGCTCTAGGGGCTAGTGGAGTCAAGGGATATGGGGAGAAGGCAGGCACGGGTTATTGATAGCGGACGATCAGCCATGATCACAATGAATGGCGGTGCTGGCTCGAAGGGCCGAATGGCCTCCTCCTGCACCTATTTTCTATGTTTCTATGTTTCTATGAGGATTTGAGCCATGAATGGTGTAACAGGTTTGAAAGGCTAGGTGGCCTACTGCTATTTTCTTGTGTTCAATTAATTTTTGGGTGCAATAAGCAGTATGAAATAGGATCTGAAGATAAAAGATTATCAACAATCAATATATTGATAGCAACATATTGTTTTAGTGTCTTGGAAAGACATTAAAACAATTAATGAGAGACACTTCTAAGCCATTAAAAGTAAGAAAGAATGTTATGAGGTAGAGAATTCGAAGGTGGAGAAATAACAGCTGAAAACTGTGCCAATGAGATTTGGAAGAACAGGAACAAATAAAATGAACTGGTTGATATTCTTTCCTATAGTACACCAAAATGTAATGATGCCTCTCAATGGGATGTTAGTCTAGCAATTGTCTGTAAAAACAATCACTGCACTTCAAAATGCTTTATTGCATTTGTAGTATTTTGAATGTGCTTCACTATTGAAATTATAGGAGGGAATATCATAACAGACATTTTGAACATTGTGTCAATCATATCCATAACAACTATTTCTACACTCTGCTTTTCTATTGGGCTGAGGACATTTACTACTAATACCATGGAATGATTTGGTTAATAATTGAAATCTTTCTTGTGCTACATGTGCTGGTAATACATTAAATCTCAACCTCGTATTGGGGCGTCAGAGTGGCGCAGCAGTGGAATTACTGCCTTACAGTGCCAGAGACCCGGGTTCAATCCTGACTAGGGGTGCTCTCTGTATGGAGTGTGTATGTTCTCCATGTGACCGAGTGGGCTTTCTCTGGATGCTCCAGTTTCAACCCACACTCCAAAGACGTAAAGGTTTGTAGGTTTATTGGCTTCACTAAAATTATCCCTAGTGTGTAGGATAGTGTTAGCGTATGGGGTGATTGCTGGTTGGCACGGACTCGGTGGACCGAAGGGCCTGTTTCCATGCTGACAGTATCTCTGAATTCCATAGGCTTTAAAGTTATAAACTTGTGAATTAACTTGAACATTTCACAGATGGCACGCACCTATAGTTGAAACGTCCAGAAGTAAGCGTCACATACAACATCGTTGATGTAGACTAACTTCTCGAGGCGGACATGGTTCTGGTGTAAACAGACTTGCCATTGGAGTAATTTTGTAGCAAAGTTTTTCAGGAATCTATGTTGAAAATATATTCCATATATATTCCAATCATATGTTTTGAATTATTAACACTTTAGTACATATTAGTTGCAGTTATGTCAGAAAAAGCATTGAATTTATGTGCTGACCATGGCAAACTGTGAAATTTAATTCAGTACGGCTAATAGTATGTTGGGTAGCACAAGCAAAATATTAATAAAAGATGCTTCACTTAACCCTTCACGGTTGATCTGCCTAATCCGCTTCACACACGATCTATCTCATAATATGTGATTTAGTCTTAATGCTGTCTGCAGTGATTAATTACCATGCCACTTGGTGATAAGCAAATGTCATAAACCAGAAAGCGAAGAGAGATATAGTTTGCCACTAGTGAAAGTATGAAACTAGAGATGGAAATAGGTCATTAAGTCACTTGATATTTTCCGTCGTTGAAGGACACCAACTTATTTTACCCACCTTGGGCACATATTTGACAGTTACATTATATAACTAAAATTTTGTCCATCTTAGTCAAGAAATTTTCAGTTGAACTCTCAGAAGCAATTTGGCAGATAATTCTGCATTTCCACTACTTGGGAGTATGGTTTCCAATTTAATTTATGAATGGCCTCGCCAAGATAATGCACATTTGTTTTATATTGTCAAAAATGTCTTTGCAATTTCTTTATCAAATCATTTTGCTTTAACTATTGTCAATATAATTCGAGTGAACCCATGGTATTGAATATTTGAGCCTATTCCTCCTGAGCTGTGGTGCTCAATATTTGCCCTCAAGTTGCATTTTGCATGAACACCTAAGAATAAAGCTGTCGAGATTAGAATGTAGCAGGATGTGGGAAGCATTCAGCCTCAGGATGCCAAGTGGCAGATAACATTTGCATTTCATGAGTGCCTATGCAAGAAAGCCAAGTCACCTTACTATGACCTGATCATTGTAGCGTCATCTGCTATCAGCAACCTGCTTTCACTATCGACTCTAAGCATAACTGGAACAATCCTTTAAATAGGGCACACAAAAGGCTGGAGAAACTCAGCGGGTGCAGCAGCATCTAAGGAGCGAAGGAGATAGGCGACGTTTCGGGTCGAGACCCTTCTTCAGACTGGTCAGGGATCAGGGAAACGACAGATATAGACGGTGATGTGGAGAGATAAGGAACAATGAATGAGAGATATGCAAAAAAGTATCGAAGCTTCAGGAGCATGGAAGAGGGTACTCCAGTGATTCATTGACCTCTGGATGTGCCTTCATCATCCACATTAAAACTCCATAATCCAGCAAGCTCGGGATTTGAGCATGACTTTCTGGAATATTAGATATCATTCTATTTAATACTCCACAATACTTTTAATCCAGTTATTTTGATATATTAAAGTGTAGCAAGGGAAAAAGAGCTCATATGTATTTGTCAGGAACAAAGGAACTAGGGATCTGGTGAGTTTAAAGGGACCATGGGAGCCAGGGTCCCAGTGTGTTAAAGGGAGTCCAGGAATCGGGGCCTCTGTGCACAAACACCCAGGAGAACACTGTGTTTTCCCTCCTCCCTTTCCCTTTCTCACATTTTCATTTACCAATCTTACATGCTGCTCTACGGTGGCTGACTTTAGATGAACTTTAGGAGCTGATTTGCTTCCCAACAGTCAGCAAGGCATTCTGCATTTGGCTGACAATGGGAACATGCAGTGTAAAGCTTTTACCTACCTTATTAATTCGGCATAAAAGTCACCTTAATAATGTTTTTAACTTTTCTTTTCAGCAATCTCAGTGGGAGTTAGAAATAAGGGATCTGGTGAGTCAGTGGAAACATGGAGATCAGGGCATTGATGTGTCAGTGGGAGCAGGAGGAAAGGATGCAGAGAAGATTTACAAGGATGTTGCCAGGACACGAGAGCCTGAGCTATAGGGAGAGGTTGCGCAGGCTGGGATTCTATCTCTTGGAGTGCAGGACGATGAGGGGTGATCTTGGCGAGGTGTGCAAAATCATGAGAGGAATAGATGGGGTAAACACACAGCCACTTGCCCAGAGTAGGGGAATTGAGAACCAGAGGACAAAGGTTTAAGGTGAGGTTGGAGAAGATTTAATATGAACCTGAGGGGCAACTTTTGTACCCAGCGTGGTGGGTGTATACAATGAGCTGCAGGAGGAGGTAGTGGAGGCAGGTACTGTCGCAACAACATTTAAGAAACATTTAGACAGGGACGTGGATAGGATCGGTTCAGAGGGATATGGACCAAATACAGACAGGTGAGACTAGTGTAGATGGGACATGTTGGTCAGCATGGGCTAGGAGGGCTATTGTGCATTTTTCTTCCTTGTATGACTCTATGACACTGGTGAGCCAAAAGCTGAACCAATGAGAGTTCCAAACAATTGGATAACCAATTACTGGGGTTTTATTACATCAACCTCAAGTAGGGAGTGTTTTGGAATATTTACCCTTGGCTGATTTAAAAACACAACAGATCAGATAATGATGCTTGGAAATTGGATTAATTTGTGCATG
The DNA here is from genome assembly GCA_035221665.1 of Okamejei kenojei. Classification (NCBI taxonomy): domain Eukaryota; kingdom Metazoa; phylum Chordata; class Chondrichthyes; order Rajiformes; family Rajidae; genus Okamejei; species Okamejei kenojei. The sequence goes on from CM069138.1 coordinate 61,156,367, forward strand.
TGATGTATACATGATTTCTGCACAGAGGCTGTTTAATTTGCATTAAATCACACTGGTGATCATTTTGAAGGTAATTAGGGACTATCATGAAAATGGCCTGGGGCACTTCAATGTGCATTTCACTTGCACCTGACGTTCTCCTTGCTTCAGATGTAGATCAAATCATGTTATCTGGCATATAATGGCCACTTCCACATTTACTGACGGCTGATAAAGGTCTAGCCTATAAGCTGTGTTTTTTCACTCACAGTAAATTAATACTAATTGCGCAGCAAATTGTTGAATTTTAGGCGATTTCGGTATTTTGCATACAACCTATGCTACACTTGCTTTATTGTGCTTCATCGTATTTTTCCGCGTGCATTACGAAGATTGCAACATTGGAATGCTATGCCCCTCTAGAGAATAAGATGCTGCAATTACTGGCATTCAATCCTGACAGTATGCTGGCAGTAGGGCACAGTGGCATAACTGGCAGAGCTGCTGCCTCACAGCTTCGGAGGCCCAGATTCAATCCTGACCTCTGGTGCTATGTGCGTGGAGTTTGTACCTTCTCCCTGTGACCATGTTGGTTTCCTCCACGTGCTCCGGTTTTCTCCCACATCCCAAAGATTAGTGGGTTTGTAGGATAATTGGGCTCTGTAAATTGCCCCCACTGTTTAGTGAATAGATGCGAAAGTGGATAACACAGAACTAGTGTGAAATTTGGAGATGTCCCATTTGGATATTCACCGGGTAGTTTAGTTTGACGAATGAACATGAAGAGTGATCTCATTTTCTTTTATGCATTTAAGGAACAATTAATATTCCAGTCAGGATTGTGAACCAAAACCTAATGTTAACATAGGGACTTGACACCAGTGCCTATTTTGTGTGAATTAGGGGCCAGATTTCATGAAGACTCTTGTAGCTGAGCCTGTTGGGAAATTAAATTATTTTAATTACAAAACTTTGCTTTTGTGAATGGATTCTGCTTTGACAAGAACCCGTCTAATGAAACAGGAGGCAAGCAGAGATACTAGTGTATAATTACCAGCCACTGCCCAGGGTCACCAACTGCCCAGTGAGTTTGCAAAGGGAAGAAACATTTACAAGGCTCTCTTGATTTAAAAATTACATCAGAATTGAGGATAATTGGTTTTCTTTTTGCCATAGATACATAGGACTGAAACTACCTTGGATACTTCGGTTACAATTACCGCCTGGTGTTCATCTTCATTCCATGCATGTAATTATTGGGTAACCAAAGAGCTACCTGACTATCAATGTACAAACTCCTTTTCATTGAATGTTTTTCCATTTTATCTAACATTTGTTTCCTTTCCCCTCCCACTGATTTCAAACTGAGATAAAATTATCTGTGCATTACAGTTACAGAAAAATACTGGCATTTAGAATTAATGATTGGTTTCTTCCGCACCATATCTAACTAAAGAGCAGGGACAGAATAAGCACAAAGAATGGGGAGATAAGGAGATGGGTATTACAATGAAATCTGTACATAGATTCCTCTTAAGGTAGTTCTCAACACGTATTCAAGAATAGAACTGGGCTCTGGAGCTTTAGTGCATTTCATGCTTGGGATGTCTGCTTTTTCTTGAGGACATTTTAAGGTCTCAGATTCAAAATTTTAACTTTCCAAATCAATGTAAAACATTTAACTTTAAAAGCACATTTTTATGGTGTGTTTTCTGTGGATACTTTTACTGAAACCATCTTTGGTTAAATTTCAGCTATGTTGTTGCAATTAACTGTTCACTTAATTCTATAACTCATCTGTGCAGTTCAAATGCAAAGAGATGATTCAGGCCACAAAATTCAGTTTCAATTCATGTGATTAGACCAGAATTAGGCCATTCGGCCCATCGAGTCTATCCACCATTCAATCATGGCTGACCTATCTTTTTCTCCGGACCCCATTCTCCTGCCTTCTTCCCATAACCTTTGACACACTTACTAATCAAGAACCTGACAATCTCTGTTTTAAAAGTACCCAATGACTTGGCCTCCATAGCCATCTGTGGTAATGAATTTCATAGATTCACCACCCTCTGACGAAAGAAATTCCTCCTTATCGCCTTTCTAAATTCCGTTGTTTTACTCTGAGGCTGCACCCTCTGGTCTTGAACTCGCCTATTAGTGGAACCATCCATTCCACATCTACTCCAGGCGTTTCACTATTCGGTAAGTTTCAATGAGGTCTACCCTCATCCTTCTAAACACCAGCGAGTACAGTCCCAGAACCATCAAACAGTCATATGTTAATCCAGTCATCCCCCGGACCATTCCCATAAATCTCATGTTCTTACTTGGATTTTCATTATTCTTGCAACTTTTAGAAGTACCTAATTATCCATGGAACTCCTTCCTATCCTCAGGGTTGTGCTGCTATGTCTAGGCCACTTGAAAGCACAAACATAGCATCACTACCATAAGGAGATTGATTTATTTTGCCATCCTCCGATACTTTTAGGCCATGGGACTGTTTGGCACCTTGCTTTCATTTCTCAAATTATTATTTTTTTTTAAATGCCATTTTATTTGCAGCTTGTATAAAAGTGGAGTTAATGACCTAATGATTAATGGTTCAGTTGAAGAAAAATAATGTCTTGTAGTTTTGGTGGAGCAGCTTATGTTGCGCACAATTACAAATTCTATTTCCAAGTTGGTGTACAAATGAACAAAAGGACATGGAGACCTACAAATGATTAAGATAAAGCCCCAGATAAATTTTAAGCAGATTTCTATTGCGTTGGCCTTTTTATGAGTTTTGGTTAAGAGGCAAACATTATGAAAAGTTAAGACAAAATAAACAAATTGATAAAAAGCACAATTTTAGGTGATTTTATTGAAGATAATTGTAATCCAAATGATATTCACATAATGCTTTATATGTAACAAAAATAACTCCTTTGCCTCCATCTATCTCTATACTTATAAAACTCTGATCTTGGATGTGTGTGTATTTGTGTATGTGTGATGTTCGTGTGCGTTTCACATCTCCTCGAAAACACGACACGCTAATGGTGATATTTTTACATATCCCAATAGAGATTTATGTCATGATGTCAAAAATTGCCTTATCTGAAAATTTTATGCATTATTTCTCGAGATAGTTATGAAAATGTTCACAAATCTCAAATAACTTAGAAAATAAATGAGTTGGTCTCGCTGATGACGTCACAATGGATCTGACTGCCTGCCTCTGCTCGCGCTGCAAGTGACGTCACCCCTGTTCTGTCTTCTGTACTTCTTGACTTCTTAACTTTTACTTCTTTAAATTCGTCACTTAGCGTTGTTAAACTGCTGCTCAAGTCATGCTGCGTGCTCCGCTGGGCTCCTTGAAGTTCTAGAACATGGCGGCAGCGGTCGTTATCGCCGCATGGGTGAGGGTGCGGGGCAGCGCGATGGGAGAGGCCGTCTATGGAGGCCTGCGATTCCTCCATCGACCGCAGGGACTCGAATCGTGACGCCTTTTCCTCGCTGGTGATCCCGATCCCACCTGGCTGTCACGGGAGACGACATCCTCTCCATCTCCCCCGCCCGCTCGCCTGTCTCGCGGGTGAGTGGGCTTCCCCTCGCGGAAGCCACGATCGGCCGGCCCTCTGCTGCTTTTAACAGTCCTCAGAATGCACCATCCCGCGGCCTCCCTCGAGTCTCTGCCGCCCGCTCGCCGTGGGCCCAGCAGCCCGCTCACCGTGGGCCCCGCAGCCCGCTCACCGTGGGCCCCGCAGCCCGCTCACCGTGGGGCCCACAACCCGCTCACCGTGGGCCCCGCAGCCCGCTCGCCATGGGCACGCAGCCCGCTCTCCCGCAGCCTGCCCGGCTCCCCTCCTCCTCCCACCCCCCATCCTCCTCTCCCCTTCCTCCTCTACCCCTCCTCCTCTCCCCCCCTCCCCTCTCCCCCTCCCATCTGCTCCTTCCCCGACTCTACCCCCTCCTCTCTCCCAACTCCTCTCTCCCCACTCCTCTCTCCTCCTCTCTCCCCTCTACTCTCTCTCCCCCTCCCCTCCCCCTCTCTCCCCATTTCTCTCTCCTCTTCCCTCCTCTCTCCCCCTCCTCTCTCTCCCCTCCCCAAGCACCTCCCTCCCCCTACCTTTACCCCCCTCTCCCACCTTCCCATCCACTCTCCCTCCCCACTCCATCCCTCTTTCCCCCCTTCCCCTCTCACCCCTTCATCCACCCTGTGTGTGTTGGGGGGGGTGGTTAGTGGGTGGGTGATGCCGCAGCCCGCCCCCACCCTCCGCAATTGCGCGTTGAGAGGACGGGACCCAACGGGTCACACTTGGTCTAGTATTATACTAAAACTCTTTCCTTTGTTGTGTTGCCGTTTCTTTTAATCTCCTTAATTTGTTTCTTCTTCCAAAACGTTTGGCATGGCCTTCCAGTTTCACACATGCTACTCACATTTTTTCCCTTGATGGGATAAATATCTTCTCGTCGCATTCCAACCTATATTTTTTAGTTTTAATCGTTTATTAAAAAAGAATTAACTGCTTTTCAATAGGAGCACTTTCCATTGATGATGTCACAGTGCCATCTCACAGACGTCCAATCACAATAGATCTCATTTACGTATGACATCACAATGGGACAGGGGTGGGAGATTGCAACCTTCATGTGTTTCCACGAATACAATCCTGGCGTGCACAATCAAATAAGATCAAATAGAACAACTTGTCCCCCCCCCTCTCTACCCCCCTCCCTATCTACCCCCTCCCTCTCTACCCCTCTCCGTCCCTCTCTACTCCCTCCCTCTCTACCCCCTCCCTCTCTGCCCGCCTCCCTCTCTGCCCCCCTCTCCCTCTCTAGGGAGTGGTAAGTATTGGGACCTATGGGTGAGTGGTGGAGTATTGCGTTCAGGGACCAGCCCTACTCTGTGATGCCGCGCACTCCCCTACCCCTCTATCTCTACCCCCTCCCCTCCCCCTTCCTCTACCCTCCCTCTCTACCCCCTCCCCCTCTACCCCCCTCCGTCTCCAACAGCGCCTCCGCAGTTGGAGGCCATGCGTGAGTGGGATAGGGTGGAAGATGGGGGGAAAGGGAGCAAATGAATAATATTAATAACCTAAAAACCAGTACATCATTGAAATATGGGAGAAAACCCAGGCGATCACGGAGAATGTACAGACTCGGTATACACATCTGTAGTCAGGAGCGAACACAAGTCTCTGGCGCTGTCAGGCAGCAACTCTACTGCTGTGCCACTGTGCTCCCCTAGTGACTAAGAAATAGTGCACTAATTGCAGGGGAATTTTGTGCAGAACAATCAACATGTTTAGGAGAGATGTCCATCATACATGCCATCATAACAAAATCAACATGGAATAATGTTCATATTTTCTCTAATTAAATAGTTGTTGTAACATTTGATATAAACATTAATTATATTTTGTGATTACATTAAAAAGTTGCATTAAAATGCCTCCAGCATTAACTCTACTGACCGTCGCCACTCCACCGCCCACCAGCGGCCGCAGCCGTCGCCTTACCTGAGCCCTAGGGTTGGCACCGGGCCTGAAGTCTCCACGCTGCAGACTCTCACACCACGGGGTCTGACTGCGCTGGGTCCAAGAGCTCCCCCGCGAACACAGGGAACCTCAGGGGTTGTTCCACTGGGTCTTCCCCTTCCCCCTTAAACCATGTGAACCCAGCTCCTCCCCACCCACACTATAGTCCTCATATCCCCCTCCTTCCTGACCACCCACCACCCCCCTACCAGACATCGCTCAGCCTCCGTCCACTCACCTGCCTTCCTCCGGCCCCAACTCCCATCCTTGCCGTGTGTTCACCATCCCCCCCTTACCTCCCCCTCTCTGATACCGAACAGTCTGTCCTCAACAGAGGCCTCACCTTTGTTCCCCTCCGTTCCCACCTCAATGAGTTCTGCCATGAAGTGGAGCTCTTCTTCCGTTGCCTTCGCATCCAAGCGTTTTTCCATGGGAAGGAGTCCTCACCCCCTAGTGATGACCGCTTCTCCCGTCTCCAACGAACCCACTCCTCTTGGACTCCCCGTCATGGTCATCTACTGGCTTTAGACCTTTTTATTTTAAACTGCGGGCGGGACATCAACCGCCTCAACTTCTCCACTTCCCATTCTCACTCTAACCTCTTCCCCCCTGAACGTACAGCCCTCCACTCACTCTGCAACAACCCCGACAGGGTGATCAAACCTGCCGACAAGGGAGGTGCCGTGGAAGTCTGGCGTGCTGATCTCTGCAAGGCTGAGGCCATGCGCCAACTCTCAGACGCCTCCTCCTACTTATCCTTGGACCATGACCCCACAGACGAGCACCAGGCCATTTTCTCAAACACCATCACTGGCTTCAACACTTCTGGCACTCTGCCTTCCCAAGCCTCCAACCTCATCGTTCCCCAACCCTGCACGGCCCGATTTTACCTTCTCCCCAAAATCCGCAAACATGACTGTCCTGGCAGACCTTTTGTTTCTGCTTGTTCTTGTCCCACCAAACCTATTTCCACATACCTTGACTCCATCCAATCCCCCCGGTCAAATCCCTCTCTACCTATGTCCAAGACACCTCACACGCTCTCCATGACTTCCGTTTTCCAGGCCCCCACTCGCTCATCTTCACCATGGATGTCCAGTCATTCTGCACCTCCATCCCCCATCAAGAGTGTCTAAAGCCCTCCGTTTCTTCATCGACCACAGAACCAACCAATCCACGTCTACAAATACTCTCCTCTGCCTAGCGGAGCTGGTCCTTACCCTCAAATACTTTTTCTTTGACTCCTCCCATTTCCTCCAAATCCAAGGCGTATCGATGGGCACGCGCATGGGCTCCAGCTATGCCTCCCTCTTTGTAGGGTACTTCGAACAATCCTTGTTCGAGGCGTACACTGGCCCTATCCCCGAACTCTAGCTCCGCTACATCAACGACTGCATTGGTGCTACCTCCTGCACCCATGCAGAACTCACTGACTTCATCCATTTACACCACTAACTTCTATCCGGCTCTCAAATTCACCTTGACCATTTCTGACATCTCCCTACCATTTCTAAACCTCACCATCTCCATCGCAGGTAACAGACTACTGACCGACATCTACTACAAACCCACTGACTCCCATGGCTATCTGGACTACACTTCTTCCCACCCTGCATCCTGTAAGGACTCTATCCCCTACTCGCAATTCCTCCGTCTACGCCGCATCTGCACCCAGGATGAGGTGTTCCAAACCAGGGCATCGGAGATGTCCTCATTCTTTAGGAAATATGGTTTCCCCTCTGCGACTATAGATGAGGCTCTCACCAGGGTTTCCTTTATATCCTGTAGCTCCGCTCTCATCGCCCCCACTTGTAACAAGGACAGAGTCCCCCTTGTCCTCACCTTCCACCCCACCAACTGTCACATACAACAGATAATCCTCCAACATTTTCGCCACCTCCAACGGGATCCCATCACTGGCCACATCTTCCCATCTCCTCCCCTTTTGGCTTTCCGCAGAGACTGCTCCCTCCGTAACTCCCTGGTCAATTCACCCCTTCCCACACAAACCACCCCGACTCCTAGCACTTTCCCTTGCAACCGCATGAAATGCTGCACTACCTCCCCCCTTGACTCCATTCAAGGACCCAAGCAGTCTTTCAAGGACCCAAGCAGTCCATTCAAGGACCCAAGCAGAGCAGACAAATCCAGGGCAAAATTACAAATCCAGGGCAAAAACCAAAAAGGGCCACTTTTCAACATAATTGTATAAGGAGTAAGAGTGTTGTAAAAACAAGCCTGAAGGCTTTGTGTCTCAATGCGAGGAGCATTCGTAATAAGGTGGATGAGTTTAAAGGTGCATATAGGTATTAATGAGTATGCTATAGTTGCGATCACGGAGACATGGCTCCAGCGTGACCAAGGCTGGGAGCTGAACATCCAGGGATATTCAATATTCAGGAGGGATAGACAGAAAGGTAAAGGAGGTGGGATAGCGTTGCTGGTTAGAGAGGAGATTAACGCAATAGAAAGGAAGGACATTAGCTTGGAAGATGTGGAATCAATATGGGTAGAGCAGCGAAACACTAAGGTGCAGAAAGCGCTAGTGGGAGTTGTGTACAGGCCACCTAACAGTAGTAGTGGAGTTGGGGATGGCATCAAACAGGAAATTAGAAATGCGAGCAACAAAGGTAAAACAGTTATAATGGGTGACTTCAATCTACATATAGATTGGGTGAATCAAATTGGCAGGGGTGCTGAGCAAGAGGATTTCTTGGAATGTATGCGGGATAGTTTTCTAAACCAACATGTAGAGGAACCAACGAGAGAGCAGGGTATTCTAGACTGGGTATTGAGTAATGAGGAAGGGGTAGTTAGCAGCCTTGTTGTGCATGGCCCCTTGGGCAAGAGTGACCATAATATGGTTGAGTTCTTCATTAGGATGGAGAGTGACATAATTAATTCAGAAACAAGGGTTCTGAACTTAAAGAAAGGTAACTTTGAAGGTATGAGACGTGAATTGGCCAAGATAGACTGGTAATTGATTCTTAAAGGGTTGACAGTGGATGTGCAATGGAAGGCATTTAAAGACTGCATGGATGAACTACAACAATTGTTCATCCCAGTTTGGCAAAAGAATAAATCAGGGAGGGCAGTGCATCCGTGGATAACAAGGGAAATTAGGGATAGTATCAAAACAAAAGATGAAGCATACAAATTAGCCAGAAAAAGCAACCTACCAGAGGACTGGGAGAAATTGAGAGTCCAGCAGAGGAGGACAAAGGGCTTAATTAGGAAAGGGAAAATAGATTATGAAAGAAAACTGGCAGGGAACATAAAAACTGACTGCAAAAGTGTTTATAGATATGTGAAGAGAAAAAGATTAGTTAAAACAAATGTAGGTCCCTTGTAGTCAGAAACAGGTGAAGTGATCATGGGGACCAAGGACATGGCAGACCAATTGAATAATTACTTTGGTTCTGTCTTCACGAAGGAAGACATAAATAATATGCCGGAAATAGCAGGGGACCGGGGGTCAAATGAGATGGAGGAACTGAGTGAAATTCAGGTTAGCCGGGAAGTGGTGTTGGGTAAATTGAATGGATTAAAGGCCGATAAATCCCCAGGGCCAGATAGGCTGCATCCCAGAGTACTCAAGGAAGTAGCCCCAGAAATAGTGGATGAATTAGTGATAATTTTTCAAAACTCTTTAGATTCTGGAGTAGTTCCTGATGATTGGAGGGTAGCTAATGTAACCCCACTTTTTAAAAAAAGGAGAGAGAAAACGGGGAATTACAGACCAGTTAGTCTAACATCGGTAATGGGGAAACTGCTAGGGTCAGTTATTAAAGATGGGATAGGAGCACATTTGGAAAGTGGTGAAATCATCGGACAAAGTCAGAATGGATTTATATAAGGTAAATCATGTCTGACGAATCTTATAGAATTTTTCGAGGATGTAACTGGTAGATTGGATAAGGGAGAACCAGTGGATGTGTTATATCTGGACTTTCAGAAGGCTTTCGACAAGGTCCCACACAAGAGGTTAGTATACAAACTTAAAGCACACGGTATTGGGGGTTCAGTATTGATGTGGATAGAGAACTGGCTGGCAGACAGGAAGCAAAGGGTAGAAGTAAACGGGTCCTTTTCAGATGACACAAAGTTTGGGGGGGCAGTGTTAGGTGTGAGGAGGATGCTAGGAGGCTGCAAGGTGACTTGGATAAGCTGGGTGCGTGGGCAAATGCATGGCAGATGCAGTATAATGATTGTTCCCGATGTTGGGGAGGTCCGACACAAGGGGTCACAGTTTAAGGATAAGGGAGAATTCCTTTAGGACCGAGATGAGGAAAACATTTTTCACACAGAGAGTGGTGACTCTCTGGAATTCTCTGCCACAGAAGGTAGTTGAGGCCAGTTCATTGGCTATATTTACGATGTGGCCCTTGTGGCTAAAGGGATCAGGGGATATGGAGAGAAGGCAGGTACAGGATACTGAGTTGAATGATCAGCCATGATCATATCGAAGGGCCGAATGGCCTACTCCTGCACCTATTTTCTATGTTTCTATGTTTCCAGGTGAGGCAGTGGTTTACCTGCACCTCCTCCAACCTCATATATTGCATCCGCTGATCTAGGTGTCAACTGCTCTACATCGGTGAGACCAAGTGCAGGATTGGCGATCGCTTCGCCCAACACGTCCGCTTGGTTCGCGTTAACCAACTTAATCTCCCGGTTGCCCAGCACTTCAACTCCCCTTCCCATTCCGAATCCGACCTTTCTGTCCTGGCAATTCCCACTGCAAATTGGAGGAGCAGCAGCTCATATTTCGCTTTGGCAGTTTACACCCCAGCGGTATGAACATTGACTTCTCCAATTTCAGGTCTTCCTTGCTTTTTCCCTCCTTCCCCTCTCTTTCCCAGCTCTCCCACAGCCTACTGTCTCCGCCTCTTCCTTTCTTCTTCCTGGCACCCCCACCCCCAAGAAGGGTCTCGACCCAAAATGTCACCTATTCATTTGCTCCAGAGATGCTACCTCACCCACTGAGTTTCTCCAGCATTTTTGACCACCGTCGATTTTTCCAGCATCTGCAGTTCTTTCTTAAAAATTTGAATATTTTTTCAAAAGTTTGATTTCCATTAACAAGTTGGAAATAGCTTGGCATGTATATATTTTTTTAATTCTATAATTTAATGCACAATAGAATGCATTGCCTATTCCCAAATTCCCAGTTCAGGATTGTTACTTCAAAATTTATAGCTGGGTCCTGTGATTGGTGTATAGTTGAAGAGTAGCTTGTATATCCATACATCATGAGGAAATTCAGGCAATTGGCATTGATGCTTCCCTGTCTTAGTTAAAGCCAAGTTGAGGAATCAAATGGGTAAAGTGAGAGGCAACATTAATTAAAACTGACAGCAAATATGTATTTCCACTTATTCAGGCCTCCCACATATAAGACTGTGCTTTGATGAAAGAGTCAAGCATTGAGACTGGGGTTTTCCAGCATTTGCCAACTTGCAGCTTTCTTTCCATTAAAATAAACGAGCGGCAAGCCCACAAGATATTTATCCTGGATATTAAATATTATGAGAGTTCCTTTAAAAAAAAATAGCAAAGCCTTCATTATATTGCAATTTAGTTGTTCATTTTTCTTAATTCATGGGTAGCTGTGTTTCATCTGAGTGTAAAATAGAATTGTACAGCACAGAAATGGGTCATTTCAACTAACTTAACATTCATGCTAACTTTGATACCTATCTATACTATTCACATCAAAGATCATAGTATCATATAAACATATATAAATATATATATATATATATATATATACACACACACACACACACACACACACACACAACACACACACAAACATATATGTGATATGGATATATATATATATATATATATATATATATATATATATATATATAAAAATATATAACACGCACATATCTATATTTCTCTAGTTTATATACAGTGGCTTGCAAAAGTTTTCATACCACAAACGTAAATGTATTTTATTGGGATTTTATGTGATAGACCAACACAAAGTGGTGCTCAATTGTGAAGTGGAAGGAAAATGATACATGGTTTCCAAACTTTATTACAAATAAAAAACTGTAAAGTGTGGCGTGCAAAGGTATTCTGCCCCGCTGAGTCAATACTTTGTAGAACCACCTTTCGCTGCAATTACAGCTGCAAGTCTTTTGGGGTATGTCTCTACCAACTTTGCACATCTAGAGACTGAAATTTTTGCCCATTCTTCTTTGCAAAATAGCTCAAGCTCAGTCAGATTGGATGGAGAGCGTCTGTGAACAGCAATTTTCAAGTCTTGCCAGAGATTTTCAATTGGATTTAGGTCTGGACTTTGACTGGGCCATTCTAACACATGAACATGCTTTGATCTAAACCATTCAATTGTAGCTCTGGCTGTATGTTTAGGATCGTTGTCCTGCTGGAAGGTGAACCTCCGAACCAGTCTCAAGTCTTTTGCAGACTGTAACAGGTTTTCTTCCAAGATTGCCCTGTATTTGGCTCCATCCATCTTCCCATCAACTCTGACAAGCTTCCCTGTCCCTGCTGAAGAAAAGCATCCCCACAGCATGATGCTGCCACCACCATGTTTCACAGTGGGGATGGTGTGTTCAGGGTGATGTGCAGTGTTAATTTTCCGCCACACATAGCGTTTTGCATTTAGGCCAAAAACTTAAATTTTGGTCTGATCAGACCAGAGCACCTTCCTCCACATGTTTGCTGTGTCCCCCACATGGCTTGTGGCAAACTGCAAACGGGACTTCTTATGGCTTTGTTTTAACAATGGCTTTCTTCTTGCCACTCTTCCATAAAGGCCCAATTTGTGGAGCGCACGACTAATAGTTGTCCTGTGGACAGATTCTTAGCTCCTCCAGAGTTACCATGGGCCTCTTGGCTGCTTCTCTGATCAATGCTCTCCTTGCCCGGCCTGTCAGTTTAGGTGGACGGCCATGTTTTGGTAGGTTTGCAGTTGTGCCATACTCTTTCCATTTTCGGATGATGGATTGAACAGTTCTCCGGGAGATGTTCAAAGCTTGGCATATTTTTTTATAACCTAACCCTGCTTTAAGCTTCTCCACAACTTTATCCCTGACCTGGGGGTACACAAAAAGCTGGAGAAACTCAGCGGGTGCAGCAGCATCTAGGGAGCGAAGGAGATAGGCAACGTTTTGGGCCGAAACCCTTCCTTTATCCCTGACCTGTCTGGTGTGTTCCTTGGGCTTCATGTTGCTGTTTGTTCACTAATGTTCTCTAACAAACCTCTGAGGCCTTCACAGAACAGCTGTATTTATACTGAGATTAGATTACACACAAGTGGACTCTATTTACGAAATAGGTGACTTCTGAAGGCAATTGGTTGCACTGGATTTTATTTAGGGGTATCAGAGTAAAGGGGGCTGAATACTTTTGCACGCCACACTTTTCAGTTTTTTATTTGTAAAAAAATTTGAAAACCATGTATCATTTTCCTTCCACTTCACAATTATGCGCCACTTTGTGTTGGTCTATCACATAAAATCCCAATAACATACATTTACGTTTGTGGTTGTAACGTGACAAAATGTGGGAAGGTTCAAGGGGTATGAAAACTTTTGCATGCCACTGTATATAAATAAATATATATATATATATATATATATTTATATATATATATATAATCACACATATTCATTTATATTATATATATATATATATATATATATATATATATATATATATATATATAATGCATTTATGTGTGTGTGTGATATATATGTATATAAATATTTTACACACACACATATTTCTCCAGTTTATTTCTTGTGATTTCCTCTAAATATTTTTGAGCAACCTTTTTCTTTCTTTATTGCAATATCTCCCTCTCCCCCTCTCTCTATGAAATCCTAACACTGCGAACAAAATATCAATGAACACATGTATATCAATGATATATATATATATATCAAGTCAAGTCAAGTCACATTTATTTATATAGCACATTTAAAAATAATTCTTGTTGACCAAAGTGCTTTACATTTATTATAAGAGTAGTATACATATATATGTGTATTTTTACAATACTGGAGAGATTTCAGCACAGAACATTAAAAATGTCCTAACACTGTTTCAAGTAGTATGGTGTTAAATTTTTCAGGGATTGTTACCCAAATGTGTACGAAATAGTAGAGATAAAATCAAGTTAGGAATGAAATTAACTCCCTGATTCAACCAGTTTGTATCTCAAAAATATGATTTTTATAGGACACCAAAAATGTGATATCCTTTGACACAATGAAATATGACATTTCTGCATTAATTTCATTGTAATTCAAAACATTTTCAAGTGTGTTGCTTTGCAGAGATGCATGTTTCACAGTAATAAGCAAAACTTTTGATGAATTTGGCATTAGGTGCTTTGAATTACCATATTTCAAACAGTGTAACGGTGGTTATTCTTGGTGTCCACCCTAGTTTAGAATAACACCGTTACACCACAATGGTAAATTAAGACCAAGGAACTTACCAAGGAGATTGAAAATGTTCTAGTTTGAAGAATTCCATAGATAATTATTATGAGAAGAAAGTAACCTTAATATCAAGATTATGTAAAAGCTGCTGCATGCCAAAATAAGTAATATTTTTGGTGTCCACCATCACATGCGTAACAACAGCATTTTGCAGTGGCTATATTTCCATCAAATTACGTACCTGCAGTCTCTTAATATGTGTGGGCAATTACTTCCAAAAAATGTATTCAAAACATGAGACAGAAATAACAAAAAAAAGAAAATACTGGAAGAATGGAAGAAACAGGAGCTACTTTCGATTTTGGTGTCCACCCTTGGACACTGTAACGTGTGTAAAGCACGTTTCAGTAGATAACAGCAATATTAATCGTTTTGTCACATACTCCATGTTTATTGCAAAAAAGTACTTTTGTATGTTGAAAAACAGCAAAAGTGAAGAAATCAGCTTTAGAAAAAAATGACTTACTAAATTTAATGTAACGGTTGTTAAGGACACCAAACATAAAGTGTAATAAAACACATAGGAATGCATGTTAAACAAGGAATTTTGTTCATTAATGAAATTTTCTCCAACTTCATGAACTATCTCTCCCTGTCATGTACTGTCGCTGTGAGGGTTTTTGATTCATCTTAATCATGTTGAAATAATTTATTTGTGAACCTGTTTTATTTATGATGTCACATTTTTTGTACCCAGTATTGTAAAAACAGACATATATGTATATAAATATACATACATATATAAATATACATACATATACATACATATATATATACACAAGGGGGGCTTTCTGGAGCGCTAGTATGGGCTGAATGTACTGGTTTCCAGAGGGCTAGTATGGACATTGTGGGCCAAATGGATTCTTGGGCTGGCGGCTCAGTCACTCAAGCCTGTTGTGCTGGCAGCTCACTCACGGCTGGAGGGCTGACGGTTGACATGACTATTCCTTGAAATTCCATTTCAAGCAGGGTGCAAGGCCACCAAATTCAAGTGCAGTTTCTTACTACTTCAAGCAGGGTGCAAGGCCACCAAATTCAAGTGCAGTTTCATACCATTTCAAGCAGATTGCAAGGCCACTAAAGACAGCGAGTCGTGACCTCTCCCTCCTCCATCTTGCAGAGACTGTGCCATGCCCACACTTCAGATTGACAGGAGAGAGAATCTGAACATTTTTAAAACACTAATAACTCTTTTATTTTTCATCGTTGGGAAAAATCCTCGATACCTGATGAACGGAGGGGGACTCTGAATAAGATGGCGGCGTTCTTTCTAAAATCAATACAAAGCGCAAAGAGGAAGTGGTCAAGATTAGACTTTTAATTATATAGATGGCAAGGCATCTTTAATTCGGCAAGGCAACTTTAATTCGGCAAGGCAACTTTAATTAGGCAAGGCAGCTCTAGCATTTCCAAACCATAGGCAACACAGCTTTAACATTTCTAAACCATAGGCAACACAGTTTTAGTTTTTCCAAACCATAGGCCACATGGCTTTAGCATTTCCAAACCATAGGCAACACAGCTTTAGCATTTCCAAACCAAAGGCAACACGGCTTTAGCATTTCCAAACCAAAGGCAACACAACTTTAGCATTTCCAAACCAAATGCAACACGGCTTAAGCATTTCCAAACTATATTTTCAAACCACATTAAGGGCACTTACAGGTCAGTAAAACCACTCACAGTTTAGTAGATGTGTTAAAGAAGGAACTGCAGATCCTGGAGAATCGAGGGTTACACAAAAAGCTGGAGAAACTCAGCGGGTGCGGCAGCATCTAAGGAGCGAAGGAGATAGGCGACCTGAAGAAGGGTCTCTACCTGAAACGTCGCCTATCTCCTTCGTTCCTTAGATGCTGCTGCACCCGCTGAGTTTCTCCAGCTTTTTGTGTAACCCACAGTTTAGTAGACATGTGTTCAGTGTTATTCACAGCTCAGACTGAGAGACGTGACCCTCTCGCTTCACCATCTTGCAGAGACTGACTGAGGCACTCAACACTTCCAGGTTTTATAGTCCCTCCGGAAGGGGTGTGGCCTTCTAGAGAGAGAATCTCAACATTTTTTAAACACTAATAACTCTTTTATTTTTCATCAATGGGAAAAATCCTCTAGTCCTGCGCAGCGGAGTAAGGTGGCCAAAAATCACAGCCGAAAGTGACAGCGTTTTTTTCTAAATCAATATACAGAACAACAGGAAATGTTCAAGATCTGACTTTTACTAGTGTATACATACAAACAATGATACAGAAGTGCTAGCTTTAGACATGAATAATGTACATTGCTAGCATAGTTTAGTGGTAGACAAAAGTGCTGGAGAAACTCAGCGGGTGCGGCAGCATCTATGGAGCAAAGGAAATGGGCAATGTTTCAGCCCGAAACGTTGCCTATTTGCTTGATCCATAGATGCTCCCACACCCGCTGAGTTTCTCCAGCACTTTTGTCTACCTTCGATTTTTCAGCATCTGCAGTTCCTTCTTGAACATACCATAGTTTGGTTTTGAATTTAACATATATCATGATCTTGATTTTTTTGAAGTCCCATTAAATCATTTAAATGGTGCCTAAATTATGCTTGAGGATGTTTTAAAATTTAAATTGCATTTTTCCATTTATTGTTTGATTCACAAACTTAAATATATCTACATTATTTGTTCTCAATCTTAAATGAGAAGTAGATCAAAACTTATTCAGTGTTCATTTTCACAATTGGTCATTTTGTTACTTAACGTGTGCAATATCTAAACAAATTACCTGCGTCTTAATTACTTTTTAATACGCGAATAAAAATTAATGAGTGAATGCAAGCACCCAAGAACAGATTTGGGAAAGTTCCCACATTTTCGCTCCCAGTGTGCGTGCATTTTTCACTGCAATCCCATTCAAAAAAGTTTGCACAATGAATTAAATTAATTGCATGGTCCAAACTTAGGAGAAATTACTTCCTCGGAGATGCAAACTTTGGTATATACAAAGTTACTTATTCGGCTGCAAAAGTGTATAAACAAAAATGATTATAATGGGGCCCCCCATTAATGTGCCTTAATATAATATAATAACATTAATGTGCGGTGCTGGCATGACTAACGTGGTGCTGCGTACTCTGTACTTGCAGGCAAAGATACTAGAGCATGATGGTAATTGCGAAGCTGGTTCCCAAGATGGCGCAAAAAGATTACCCATGACCTACTATGGCTTTTTCACCGAGTGGACCATCTTGCTCTTGCTCTAGTGTCTTTGATTCACATTTGCCTGCAGTAGGCTGGTATCCGTCTGCATTTCCTTATCTGTATATCTTCTCAACTGTATTTACCGTACAGAAGGATATGGAAGTTAGTAAATTCAGGGAAGAGAACAATGATGTCGTGAAACAGCGACTTTATGAAAAAGGTGGTTTTGAACATCGTGAAGTGCATAACTGTGGATTGACCAGGAGACTGATCGGATGTATCCTTGGTTCTCGTGGGAAGCCCAGGCAGACATAGTTGGCACAGGTGAGCTACTAGAATGCTGGAGAATAGCTATTGTTGTGCTACTTTTTAAAAAGTGGTAGGAAAGCTGTAGGAATGGATTCTGAGAGACAGGATCTCTCTGTATTTAGACAGGCAATGACTGGTTACGGATAGTAAGCAGAGAGCTCTGTGGGAAATTGTATCTCATGAATTTGATTGTTTCGAAGAGATGACCAAGAGAATTGACAAGGCCTATGAGGTGGTGTGGTCAACGTTGACTTTGCAAGGCCTTTGAAGAGGTCTCGTATGGTAGGCGGGTGGAGAACTTGAAATCACTTGGGTTCCAGGCTGAGCAAGTTAATTGGATACAAAATGATCTTGGTGCAAGGAGGTAGTGGAAGTTGCTTTTACAGATTGGAGGCCTTTGACCAGTGATATGCCACAGGGATTGGTACTGGGTCCCTTCTTTATCCATAGTTGGTGGTGTTGACACGACAGTTGTTTAAAATTACAACAGGATGTACTCTATGACTTGCATATTCAAATGCCTTTTAATCATTGTAAATGTATCAGCCACTACCACCACTTCTGCCGTCTTATTCCAGATAACCAACACCCTCCGTAAGAAAAGACTACCCCTCAGATCTCCTTAAAACTTCTCCCCTTTCATCCTAAACATTTGCATTCTAGTTCTAGGTGTCCACTGGCCTGGGGTACAGTCTGAATCTCTAATGTCTACCCCGTATTATCTTATAAACCCCCATTTCCTTAACCCCTAGATTTCAGTGAGAATAATCCAAGCATATCCAATTTCTCCTTAGGCTCAAAGAATCATATTGGTGAACCTCCTCTGCACTTTTGCTATCACAACTTTCTTGCACTACGATGATGAGAACTGTACACAA
Organism: Okamejei kenojei; assembly: GCA_035221665.1. Classification (NCBI taxonomy): domain Eukaryota; kingdom Metazoa; phylum Chordata; class Chondrichthyes; order Rajiformes; family Rajidae; genus Okamejei; species Okamejei kenojei. The sequence goes on from CM069138.1 coordinate 61,174,714, forward strand.
TACTCAAAATGTGGTCTGACCAATATTCTGAACAGCCGCAACATGACATCACAACTCTTACACTCAATGCTTTAATCTATAAAGGAAGCACATGAAAAGCCTACTTTAGTACATCACCTTGCTGGTGTTGCCAGTTTCAGGGAGTTATGAATTTGCACGCCAAGGTTCCTCTGCTCATTAGTGCTCCTAATATTCTGCCATTGTCTGTACATGCCCTACCAAAACTTCCTAAATACACAACCTCACACTTACAGTGGCTTGCAAAAGTTTTCATACCCCTTCAACTTTTCCACATTTTGTCACGTCACAACCGCAAACGTAAATGTATTTTATTGGGATTTTATGTGATAGACCAACACAAAGTGGCGCATAATTGTGAAGTGGAAGGAAAATGATACATGGTTTTCAAATTTTTTTACAAATAAAAAACTGAAAAGTGTGGCGTGCAAAAGTATTCAGCCCCCTTTACTCTGATACCCCTAAATAAAATCCAGTGCAACCAATTGCCTTCAGAAGTCACCTAATTCGTAAATAGAGTCCACTTGTGTGTAATCTAATCTCAGTATAAATACAGCTGTTCTGTGAAGGCCTCAGAGGTTTGTTAGAGAACATTAGTGAACAAACAGCATCATGAAGCCCAAGGAAAACATCAGACAGGTCAGGGATAAAGTTGTGGAGAAGTTTAAAGCAGGGTTAGGTTATAAAAAAATATCCCAAGCTTTGAACATCTTATGGAGCACTGTTCAATCCATTGTCTGAAAATGGAAAGAATATGGCACAACTGCAAACCTACCAAGACATGGCCGTCCACCTAAACTGACAGGCCGGGCAAGGAGAGCATTGATCAGAGAAGTAGCCAAGAGGCCCATGGTAACTCTGGAGGAGCTGCAGAGATCCACAGCTCAAGTGGGAGAATCTGTCCACAGGACAACTATTAATCATGCACTCCACAAATCGGGCCTTTATGGAAGAGTGGCAAGAAGAAAGCCATTGTTGAAACAAAGCCATAAGAAGTCCCGTTTGCAGTTTGCCACAAGCCATGTGGGGGGGGACAGCAAACATGTGGAGGAAGGTGCTCTGGTCTGATCAGACCAAAATTGAAGTTTTTGGCCTAAATGCAAAACGCTATTTGTGGCAGAAAACTAACATTGCACATCACCTTGAACACACCATCCCCACTGTGAAACATGGTGGTGGCAGCATCATGCTGTGGGGATGCTTTTCTTCAGCAGGGACAGGGAAGCTGGTCAGAGTTGATGGGAAGATGGATGGAGCCAAATTCAGGGCAATCTTGGAAGATAACCTTTTAGAGTCTGCAAAAGACTTGAGACTGGGGCGGTGGTTCACCTTCCAGCAGGACAACGACCCTAAACATACAGCCAGAGCTACAATGGAATGGTTTAGATCAAAGCATATTCATGTGTTAGAATGGCCAAGTCAAAGTCCAGACCTAAATCCAATTGAGAATCTCTGGCAAGACTTGAAAATTGCTGTTCACAGACACTCTTCATCCAATCTGACTGAGCTTGAGCTATTTTGCAAAGAAGAATGGGCAAACATTTCAGTCTCTAGATGTGCAAAGCTGGTAGAGACATACCCCAAAAGACTTGCAGCTGTAATTGCAGCGAAAGGTGGTTCTTCAAAGTATGCAGCTGTAATTGCAGCGAAAGGTGGTTCTGCAAAGTATTGACAGGGGGGCTGAATACTTTTGCACGCCACACTTTTCAGTTTTTTATTTGTAAACCATGTATCATTCTCCTTCCACTTCACAATTAAGCACCACTTTGTGTTGGTCTATCACATAAAATCTCAATTAAATACATTTACTTTTGTGGTTGTAACGTGACAAAATGTGGAAAAGTTCAAGGGGTATGAAAACTTTTGCAAGCCACTGTATCGGGGTTCAATTCCTTCTGCCACTGATCTACCCAATTTTTCAATTAATGTATGTCTTCTATGTCCCTCTTCGCTATCCACAACCCCGCCTATTTTCACTGGGAAAAATGATACCAGATTTGTGGGTGGATGCTATATTTGAAATTGGTTCAGGAAATATTTATTGAAGCCAACCCTTAATTTGACTTGTTTTCAGAGTTATACAATTCTGTGTCAATGAAAAATAAAAATGTAATAAAAGTTGGGGTCTTGCCATGAGTTACCCAAGGTAACTTACATGAGTTACATCACACGAACCCTGTGTAAGTCAGATGTTATGTAAGTCACATGTTTTACAAGTTCATAAGTTATAGGAGTAGAAATAGGCCTTTTGGCCCATTGCGTCTACTCCGCCATTCAATCATGACTGATCTCTGCCTCCTAATCTCATTTTCCTGCCTACTCCCCATAACCCTTAACCCGTTCTAATCAAAAATGTGTCTAATTCTACATTAAAAAATATACAGACTTGGCCTCCACAGCCCTCTGCGGCAATGTTCCTCAAATTAACTACAGACTTAATTGACTCGGAGATGGAATTGCTACTGGGCACACGTAAATTTACTAATCGTACTGTGTAGTACCCGTGGGAGCTCCGGCACAGAGACCACGTGGGAGCATCCAGGAAAACTGCTGACTGGCTTACGGAAATTGCCATATGCGACAACAGTGGCGCACAGCTACCGAGACTACCAAGGTGCACAACTCAGAAATAACGCAGTGGGCTTAAATAATTGCTTATGTACCGGTAAGTGCGAGTGTACATAGGTCACTTATTACGCAAGTCGGGGACTGCCTGTACTGTCAAGACAAGTCAAGTTTATTCGTCACATACACATACGAGATGTGCAGTGAAATTAAAAGTGGCAATGCTCGCGGACTTTGTGCAAAAAACAAACAAACAGACAAACTACAAACAGAATGGAACAGAATCACATATTATTTTACATATTACATATTACATATTGTGGGAGGAAGGAAAAAGGAAAAACAAAAACAAAAAAACCCAGCAATTTTTAAAAAGCAGTAGGATGGTACAGTAAAGTTAGTCCCTGGTGAGTTAGGAGTTTACAGTCCGAATGGCCTCTGGGAAGAAACTCCATCTCAACCTCTCCGTTCTCACAGCACAACAGCAGAAGCGTTTGCCTGACCGTAGCAGCTGGAACAGTCCGTTGCAGGGATGGAAGGGGTATCCCATGATCTTATTGGCTCTGGAGTTGCACCTTCTGATGTATAGTTCCTGCAGAGGGGCGAAAGAAGTTCCCATAGTGCATTCGGCCGAAAGCACTACTCTCTGCAGAGCCTTCTTGTCCTAGGCAGAGCAGTTCTCAAACAAAATTGTGATATTTCCGGACAAGCTGCTTTCCACAGCTGCTGAGTAGAAGCACTGGAGGATCCTCAGAGACATTCTGAAATTCCTCAATAGCCTGAGGTGGTAAAGGCTCTGCTTGCCTTACTCACGGGTGCTGCAGTGTGTGATGTCTATGTCTCAGAGATGTGGACTCTCAGGTATGTAAAACAGCTCACCCTATCCACAGTATCCCCATTTATCCTCAATGGTGTGTACGTCTTCGGATGATGTGCCCTCCTAAAGTCCACGATCAGCTCCTTAGTTTGTTTGATGTTGAAGAGGAGGCTGTTGTCCTGACACCAGAGTGCCAGGTCCGCCACCTCCTCCCGGTAGGCCTTCTCATCGTTGTCTATGATCAGGCCCACCACCACAGTGTCATCAGCGAACTTGATTATCGAGTTGGAGTTGAACCTAGCCACACAGTAATGTGTGTACAGGGAGTACAGTAGGGGGCTGAGGACGCAACCCTGGGGGGATCCTGAGCTCAGGGTGATGGACTTCGATGTATTTCCCCCCATCTTGACTAACTGGGGCCTGGTGGAGAGAAAGTCCAGGACCTAGGCACACAGGGGGGTGTTGAACCCCAATTCCAGCAGCTTCTCGGCCTGTCTGGTGGTCTATGAACAGCATCCTCATGTAACCCCCCTTCTGGCTGTCAAGATGAGAGAGAGCGATGTGGAGAACCTGAGAGACTGCATGGTCCGTGGATCTGTTCGGACGGTATGCGAATTGTAACGGGTCCATGTTGCGAGGGAAGAAGGCACAGATGTGTTTCTTGACCAGCCTCTCAAATCATTTCATGACTACCGAGGTGAGGGCCACCGGACGGTAGTCATTCAGACAGGCTGGGGAGGTATTTTTAGGTACCGGTACAATGATGGATCTTTTGAAGCAGGCAGTGACTACGGACTTGTCCAGGGAGAGGTTGAATATTGTAGTGAGCACCGGAGCTAGCTGCGTAGCACGGGACTTAAGTACTCGCCCCGAGATGCCATCGGGGCCTGCAGCTTTCCTCGTGTTCACCCGTGTCAGAGCCCTCCTCACATCGTGCTTGGACAGCGAGAATGTGTGCTCATTCCTCCCATCAGCTTCGATAGCCAGCCCGCTGGCGGTATTGTCGATAGTCGGCAGACCTGGTGTGATGTTGCTCTTCTCGAAATGAGCGTAAAAGGAGTTCAGGTCATCGGCTAAGGATGTGCTGGCACTTGAAGATGGTGGGGGGGGGGTGCTCCGGTAGTTGGTTATAGTCCGTAGCCCCTGCCACAGGCGTCTGGTGTCCCGCTGCTCCATCTGTGACTCCATCTTGTCCCTGTACCTACTTTTTGCGTCCTTCACCGCCCTTCGCAGTCGGTAGGACTCTACCTTGTAGACGTCCATGTTTCCTAATGCCAGGCCAGAGTTGTAGGCAGCGGTGCAAGCATTCAAGGCAACATGAACGGACCTGTCTACCCAGGGTTTTTGATTCGGAAAGGTGCTTACCCTTACCGTGGGGACGATGTTGTCAGTTATTGTTGCGATGAAGTCCGTGACTGCTTCCGCAAACTCACTGACGTCGCTGGAACTTGCGTGGAACATATTCCAGTCGACATCGCTCAGTGCATCTTGCAGCATGGCCTCTGACTGGTCGGACCACCGCTTTACGTCCCTCGTCACTGCCGCTGGGAATCATTCTTCAAATTTCCTATGTGATTTGTTGAGTCGCTGTCTACAATAATGATTTGAATCAACATTCTGCAATTTTTTTATTGTAATATGCAGCTTTGATCATTTAGTTTCCTTACTATTGGCAGACCATTAGGGTGATCTGAAGTTGATTGCCACATGTAGAACAGTCCTGCTAAGAGCTCATTACTGGAGCAGATGGTGGATCTCAGTGAGCACAAAGCTATCAGCCTTTGAACAAGGTGTTGTGCCACTGGTAATCTGAAGTAAATAGAGCATTACACTTTCAACACTGTCCAAAAATAATACATTGGATTTCTGTACTTGTGATCTGCAGATCTCGTCAATTCACTGAAGTCAAAGGTTGAAACCCCAAGGATGTATGTGACAACAGTTTTCCAGTTTCAACCAGGTGAACCTTGACTCCTGTGTGGAGCAATTGGCAACAGTGAAGGTTGGATTGGGAGATGGAAAAGAAATGGATGATGATGGATGAAAATATCACTGTGTGCCAACTCATCCTATTTGAGCTACATCCCTTGCCAATTCATCTTTGAGCTGCACTATAAAGATCCCAGGGAAATCTGTGGTTTGGAATGCTCTCTGTAGTGTTTATATTTCTATCCCTCCTTGGCACCTCATGGTTTATCCTTCGTTGCTCAGTGAATGCGTTGAATTCGAAATCAACCACAGACAAAGCTGCCCTACAGGCAGTTGTCATTAAGCCAGTAAGGAGTCCTGAACTAGGACTGGAGCTGGGCCATGCACAGAAAATCAGGTCTGAACAACAAACGGCAGCCTTGCACTTATGCTGTTTAAAGGGATCATCAGCTACTTATAGTTTTGTTGGGGATTTATTTGGATGCAAGCATGTGGAGGTTCACAGGGCTGCATGTAAAAGCTGCAAAGAGTGAAGAAGAGGACTCCAGCAAGGGGTAGAGTTGCAGCTTTACAGCACCAGAGACCCGGGTTTGATCCTGACTACGGGTGCTGTCTGTACGCAGTTTGTACGTTTTCCCTGTGACCGTATTGGTTTTCTCCTGGTGCTCCGGTATCCTTCCACATTCCAAAGACGTATAGGTTTGTAGGTTAATTGGCTTCTGTAAATTTCCCCGAGTATGTTGGATGGAAGTATTGTAAGGCTGCTCGCTGGTCATCGCTGACTCGGTGTGCCAAAGAGCCTGTTTCCACATTGTATCATTATACAAAACTAATGTGCCCTTAGCTGGTCTGTCCTACCTGTGGCAATCAACTTCAGATAATCCTGCTGCCTTGTCAATATGATAGACTCTTTCTACTCTTGTGTTGTTTTTTGATTGTACCGCTGCTGGCAAATTCATTTCACTGCACTTTATGTGCACGTGACGAATAATTGTGTACTTTATTGTGTATGTGATGAATAAATCTGATTGATTGATTGATTGATTGATGGGAGAGGAGAGAAGAGGGAGTGGCCGAGGTGCGACTCATTATTGATTATGCTTCTGGCCCTGCCGCGGGAGCGTGAGTTGCAATTGGAGTTAATGGAGTGGAGGTTAGTTTGTGTGATGGTCTGGGCTGCGTCACCATCTTTATGGACTTTACATTGAGTTGCACAACTTTAGATAACTCTGTTTTTCTTTCTCCATTACACAGCCCAATCTGCTGAACCTGTGATTTAAAAATTTCCCACTACTTGTCTGTGTCTCCCTTCCGAACTGCTGTTAATCTATCCGTAAGGTGACTGCATTCAAAATAACCCTGGCCTAACCCTATCAGAGATATTTCCTTGGTCTCGCCCATCCTTTTCTCACTCTTTCTGCAACTTAACACTAATTTGCTTTCTCCCTTTCTAAGTTTTGGTGAAGGTTCTTTATCCTGAAATGTCACCTCTGTTGCTCTTTGTTGCCTGGCCTAGTGTGCATTTCCAGCATTTTCTTGAATTTTACTTCAATTTCCCACATCTACCGTTTTATATTTGATTTTCAGTCTTGGACCTGTGAATATTTAGCAGTGGCACTGCACAATTCATACCGACAGATGCAGGAAATCTGAAATAAAGGGCGATGCTAGAAATACTCTAGGCCAAGTAATATCTGCAGAGAGAGGGAGAGAAGCTGAGTTAATTAAGGCTTTAGATCGACACAAAGTGCTGGGGTAACTCAGCGGGTCAGACAGCATCTCTGGAGAAAAAGAATGGGCGATGTTTCTGGTCGGGACATTTCTTAAGATTGTCTGAAGAAGGGCCCCGACCTGAATCGTCACCCAACCTTTTTCTCTAGAGATACTGCCTGACCTACTGTTACTCCCGCACTTTGTCTCTATCTTCAGTCTAAAAACCAGCACCTGCATTTCCTTTCTACACTTATTAAAGGCTTTGGTATTTATAATAAGTGTTATTTGTCAAATGTTGTTATAATGCAATGAGCATGGAATAATATGCCGCCCAATTAAACATTACTTGAAACACGCGTCCTAAACAATAACCTTGGCTTCTTTCACACCTTGACACATCATGGTGAATCTTCAGGCTTAACAGACCTGATGAATCTTCATTAAAATGGCAATGGTGCCATGCCTTGCTTCATGGAACAAATGCTCATCCAGATATCGGAAGGATGCAGTGTTTTATTTAGATGAATAAACCTACCTACACCAAAGAACGAAATATTGTAAGCATTCAGCAGGTCAAATAGCTTTCATTGAAAGAGATCTAGAACAAAATTATCGGCATTCCTTTCGAGAGAACTATCTGCATGCATAACTAAAAAATTAACGCTGAGCACTGTGGTTAAATACCAATCTAAAACAATTGACCATGGCCTGGAAATGAGGAATGATAAAAGACTGCGGTGTTTATGGTATTCTGCATATTTTGTATGAGTATGTGCGAGATGTAAGTTGTGTGCTACAAGTTTGTTTACAAGTTTGGCTGTGTTGTTCAGGGTTTTGTATGCATGTAAAATTTGCAGCACAAGAGGAGACTATTTGGTGCATTTTGTCTAGGCCAGGCAAAAGAAAGAACTTTTGGCCAAACAGCTTAGTCTGCAGCTGTGCACCGTCACATTTTTTGATTACTTCGCCAGATTTTACCAGTTACTTTTAATCTATGCCACATAATTGTTCTCATTTCGTGTAAGGGGAATGTTCTTACCTGCATATCCTTTCTAGGCTTTCAAAATATCATACATTTTAAATAAATCTTCTTCTGTTTTAATCATCCCAGCCATGACTAATTGTTCTCTCAACACAAATTACCGAATGCTGGCAACATCCTTGAAAATCTCTGCTGCATCTTCACCAGTGTTCCTGTAATATGATGCCCTGAACTGTTCATAATGGCGTAATGAGTGTTTTACACAAATCAAGCATGATTTCTCTGCTCTTAATTTCTGCGATTGTCTCTATATATCTCTGTATGTGAGTGAAGGTTTTGCACATGTTGGTCTCTATGATTGTAGGTAGTGGTATGTAAAGGAAGAGTTAAGTTACTTAACTCTTAAACTGGACAGAGTTTGTATGAGACGGTCTTTGTGCTTGTATGCTGAAGTTTGAGATTGTATGCAGATTTGAGCATGTTTGTGTATTTATGGATATGTGTGGCATCTGTTTGGCTGTATGCGCCAGGGTAAGTGTGTTTATCTGTTTGCTTCTGGCTTTTCACGGTAGATCAGAGTTCAGATCAGTTGAAATAACTTTTTTAATGATTTCCTGTCGAGACTGAAAACGTCAGATTGTGTACATTGACCAGGGGTCCTTTATGGCTTTCCAAGCTCTGCCTGCAATTCATACTTATCTTAATAATAATCCGCTGATCACATTGTTATGTTTCATAGAGGGATACGTGTGGAAACAGCTCTTCAGCACAACTTGCCCACACTGGCCAACATATCCTAGCTACACTAGTCCCTACTGCCTGCGCTTGGTCCATATCTCTCCAAATTTGTCCTAACCATGTACCTGTTTAACTGTTTCTTAAACGTTGGGATAGTCCCAGCCTCAACTACCTCCTCTGGCAGCTTGTTTCATACACCCACCACCTGAGATGTAGTAGCAGTGATGAAATGAAAACTATGTAAGTATGTACATTTAGGAATTTAATATTTGTATAGAGGAGGAACATGCAGATGAGTGAAATAATGGTGACGGTCATTAATATGGTGATAAGTGTGAGAGTGCAAGGTTGCAGAAAATACTGTAGTGCAGCGATGTCATATACAAGTGTTGATATTAATCCTTGAAGACACGTGCACCTAATCTTAAACATACTTGAAATTGCTTACTGGAAGTGAAATCAATAGCAAGTCAGTAAGTCGAGTATTTTATAAACATCATATCTCTCGTTTCCCTTTCCCCTGACTCTCCGTCTGAATAAAGGTCTCAACCCAAATCGTCACCTATTCCTTGTCGCCAGAGATGCTGTCTGACCCGCTGAATTACTCCAGGTTTTTGGTGTCTATCTTTGGTTTAAATTAGCACCTGCAGTTCTTTCCTACTCATTATTTTTTAAGTCAGGTGGACAATTTCCTTGGGCTTGGGTACCCAGCAGTTACAGGCAGACAAGAAAAGTTGAATATATATGATCATACAATCATAGAGTTATTCAGCGTGGAAAAAGGTCCTTTGGTCCAATTGATACATGCCTTTAAATTTCCTAACTGATGTAGTTCTGTTTGCTGGAAGATTTAAAGGAATATGCACCTGGCCCATTAGCCACTCAACCTTTTGTATTGAAGGTAGACACAAAATGCTGGAGTAACAACAGGACAGGCAGCAGAAGGAATGGGTGATGTTTCAGGTCGAGACCCTTCTTCAGACTGATGTCAGGGCAGTGGGTTGGACAAGGATAGAATGTTGTCCGAGACAGTAAGACTGGTGGGAGACAGGAAGGTCTCAAAGCTCTCCGTTTCTTCCTCGTCCGCAGAACCAGCTAATTTCCGTCCACCAATACTCTCCTTCACCTAGTTGTTGAGGTCCTTAGCCTCAACATGTTCTCCTTCGATTCCTCTCACTTCCTCCAAATCCGATGCGTAGCTATGGACACTCGCATGGGCCCCAGCTATGCCTGCCTCTTTGTAGGGTACGTCGTACAATCACTCTTCCAGGCATAAACTGGCCCTATCCCCGAACTCTACCGCCGGTACATTGACGACTGCAACAGTGCTGCCTCTTGCACCGATGCAGAACTCACTTACTTCATCACCTTCACAAATATTTTCCATCTTGCACTCAAATTCACTTGGACCTTCTCCGACATCTCCCTACCGTATTTGGATCACACCGTCTCCATCACAGGAGACAGGCTATTGACCAACATCTACTACAAACCCACTGACTCCCATAGCTATCTACGCTACACTTCTTCCCACACTGCTTCCTATAAAGACTCTATCCCCTACTCCCAATTCCTCCATCTACGCCGCATCTGCACCCATGATGAGGTTTTCATACTAGATCATTTGAGATGTCCTAATTCTTTAGGAAACGTGGGTTCCCCTCTTCCATTATAGATGAGGCTCTCACTGGGGCCTCTTGATATCGCGCAGCTCTGCTCTTGCTTCCCCTCCCCCCCATTCGCAACAAGGACAGAGTCCCCCTTGTTCTTCACCTTCCACCCCAGCATATAATCCTCCAACACTTTCGTCATCTCCACTGGGATCTCACCAGTGGCCACATCTTCTCATCTCCACCCCTTTCTGATTTCCGCAGAGACCGTTCCCTCTGCAGCTTCCTGGTCAACTCGTCCCTTCCCACCCAGACCACTCCCTCCCCAGGTACTTTCCCCTGCAACCGCAGGAGTTGCAACACCTGTCCCTTTACCTCCCACCTCGACTTCATCAAAGGATCCCGAGAGTCTTTTCAGGTGAGGCAGAGGTTCACTTGCACCTCCTTCAACCTTATCAAGCATATCAAAACAAAAACAATAGGTTGGAACAATTGCAATTGGAAGAACAGATCAGACAGCTGGACTCAGAAAATGTGACAGATCTGTCTATGGATAAACACAATAAGATAGCAGTAGTAAAATTCAAGATAAATCTAATTCTCTCTGCAAGAAGCTATTTCAAATTACTAAACGGGTAAACTTTGAATTTGGTGACAAACCACGTAAACGTCTAGCACGTCAGTTGAGAAAAGTGGAAAAGGATCATACTATTCAAAATATCAGATCAGATAAAGGTGAACTGTTTACACTTCCAAAAGATATTAACGAAAGATTTGCCCAATTCTATCAAAATTTATATACATCCAAAACATCAACAGAAACGAGAAAAATTGCAAACATTCCTTGATAACTGTAATCTTCCAACACTTAACGTGGCAGAACGCGATGAATTGTAGTAGGATCAGAAATCGAAGAGACTATCAATTCATTGAAGAATGGCAAAACACCAGGCCCAGACGGGTTTAGTAATGAATTTTATTAAAAATTCTACGAGGTAATCTCCCCACGTTTACATAATCTTTATATACACGCATTTAAAGAACAGAAGCTACCACAAACCTTAGCCGAATCAACTATCACACTGATACCCAAAAAAGATAAAGATCTGGAGGACCCGGGTTCATACAGAGCAATTGCCCTGTTAAATACAGACCTAAAACTCTGGCAAGAAGACTAAGTAAATCTGTTCATAAATTAATACACTCTGATCAAACTGGGTTTATACCCTAGTGACACTCTTTTAACAATTTGAGACACCTGTTTAATATAATGTATTCACATAGAACGATAAAAGACTTATCAATTATTTCACTAGATGCATAAAAAGCATTTGACCAAGTAGTATGGAAATATCTTTTTACAGTATTGCAAAAATTCCAGTTGGGAGAAAACTTTATTTCATGGATACAATTGTTATATGACAAGCCGACTGCCAGGATACTGACTAATCACGTACTCTCACCTAAATTTCAACTATCCAGGGGCAATAGACAGGGTTGTGCATTATCACCCCTGTTATTTGCCTTAGTGATTGAACCTTTAGCGGAAAGTATAAGAGTACATCCGAATATTCACGGCTATAACACAAAAATATTCCAATAATAAAATATCATTATATGCAGATGATGTATTACTTTATATCACCAATTCTCAAGTTAGCATTCCAAGTATACTAAAGCTTATAGAGGAATTTGGTTCCTTTTTAGGATATAGAATAAATTGGAACAAAAGTGAAATGATGTCAATAAAACCTCAAGAGCCGACACACCTCCTAAATTTCCCTTTTAGAATTGCTACCGTATTAGGAAACTGGAGCAGCAGCTCGATGACCTCTGTCTGGCCAAGGAGAGTGAGGAGGTCATAGAGAGGAGTTATAGAGAGGTGGTCACTCCAAGACCACAGGAGGCAGACAAGTGGGTCATGGTTAGGAGGGCCAAAGGGCAGAGGCAGGGACTAGAGAGTACCCCAGTGATTGTACACCTTGGCAATAAGTACTCCGGTTTGAGTACTGTTGGGAGGGACAGCCTACCTGGGGGTAGCGACAGTGGCCGGGCCTCTGGCACAGATTCCGGCCCTGTTGCTCAGAAGGTTAGGGAAAAGAAGAAGAGGGCAATAGTAATAGGGGACTCTATAGTTAGGGGGTCAGATAGGCGATTCTGTGGACGCAGTCAGGAGACCCAGATGGTAGTTTGCCTCCCTGGTGCCAGGGTCTTAGATGTGTCTGAATGTGTCCAAGATATCCTGAAATGGGAGGGAGAGGAGCCTGAGGTCGTGGTACATATTGGTACCAATGACATAGGTAGAAAAGGAGAGGAGGTCCTGAAAGGAGAATTTATGGAGTTAGGAGGAGAGTTAAGGAGAAGGACCGCAAAAGTAGGACGTCAGTGGTGGGCAAATTAATGGAAAGGATACTTAGAGATAATATATATAAGCATCTGGATAAACAGGGTCTGATCAGGAACAGTCAACATGGATTTGTGCCTGGAAGGTCATGTTTGACAAACCTTCTTGAATTTTTTGAAGCGGTAACTAGGGAAATTGATGAGGGTAAAGCAGTGGATGTTGTCTATATGGATTTCAGTAAGGCCTTTGACAAGGTTTCCCATGGAAGGTTGGTTAGGAAGGTTCAATCTTTGGGTGTTAATGGTGGAGTAGCAAGATGGATTCAACAGTGGCTGAATGGGAGATGTCAGAGAGTAATGGTGGATGGCTGTTTGTCAGGTTGGAAGCCGGTGACCAGTGGGGTGCCTCAGGGATCTGTGTTGGGTCCACTGTTGTTTGTCATGTACATCAATGATCTGGATGATGGGGTGGAAAATTGGATAAGTAAGTATGCAGATGATACTAAGATAGGTGGTGTTGTGGATAATGAAGTAGATTTTCAAAGTCTACAGAGAGATTTGGGCCATTTGGAAAAGTGGGCTGAAAGATGGCAGATGGAGTTTAATGCTGATAAGTGTGAAGTGCTACATCTTGGCAGGACAAATCAAAATAGGAAGTACATGGTAAATGGTAGGGAATTGAGGAATGCTGTGGAACAGAGGGATCTAGGAATAACTGCATAGTTCCCTGAAGGTGGAATCGCATGTAGATAGGGTGGTAAAGAAAGCCTTTGGTGTGCTGGCCTTTATAAATCAGAGTATTGAATATAGGAGTTGGGAAGTAATGTTAAAATTGTACAAGGCATTGGTAAGACCAATTCTGGAGTATGGTGTTACAATTTTGGTCGCCTAATTATAGGAAGGATGTCAACAAAATAGAGAGAGTACAGAGGAGATTTACTAGAATGTTGCCAGGGTTATCCAGCAACTATGTTACAGAGAAAGGTTGAACAAGTTAGGTCTTTATTCTTTGGAGCGCAGAAGGTTAAGGGGGGACTTGATTGAGGTCTTTAAAATGATGAAAGGGATAGACAGAGTTGACGTGGATACGTTTTTCCCATTGAGGGTAGGGAAGATTCAAACAAGAGGGCATGACATGAGAATTAAGGGACAGAAGTTTCGGGGTAACGTGAGGGGGAACCTTTCTTTACTCAGAGGGTGGTGGCTGTGTGGAATGGGCTTCCAGCAGAAGTGGTGGAGGCAGGATCGATTTTAACATTTAAGAGTAAGGTGGATGGGTATATGGACGTGAAGGGAATGGAGGGGTATGGTCTGAGTGCAGGTAGATGGGACTAGGGGAAAACAAATGGTCGGCACGGACTGGAAGGGCCGAGAGGGCCTGTTTCCGTGCTGTAATTGTTATATGTTATATGGTTATATGGTTATATGTTAAAAGTAACAATCTCAGGATTACTGCTTGTGCCACGCAACAGTGACAGTAAGAATGGAGTGAGCTGGAGGATAAATGCGTAGCTGAGGGACTGGTGCAGAGGGCTGGGATTCAAGTTTCTGGATCATTGGAACCTCTTTTGGGGTAGGTGTGACCTGTACAAAAAGGACGGGGAGATTTACAATGGCTACTGGGGAGACTTTAAACTAGAACAGTTGGGGGGAGGGACTCAAATAGAGAAAGCTAGTAGACAGTGTGTGAGGCAGGAGGCAGAGAAGGGAGCACTCAGACCCAACATGTCGGGGAGAAAGAAGAAAAAGATAATAAACAGAGAATAAGAGGTGGTGGGTTTCTTAAATGTGTATATTTTAATGCTAGGAGCATTGTAAGAAAGGTGGATGAGCTTAGAGCCTGGATTGACACCTGGAAGTATGATGTTGTGGTGATTAGTGAAACATGGTTGCAGGATGGCTGTGATCGCAAACTAAATATTCCAGGATTTTGTTGTTTCAGGTGTGATAGAATTGGAGGGGCAAGAGGTGGAGGTGTTGCATTGCTTATCAGGGAAGATATTACAGCAGTGCTTTGGCAGGATAGATTAGAGGACTCATCTCGGGAGGCTATTTGGGTGGAACTGAAAAATGGGAAAGGTGTAGCAACACTTATAGGGGTATATTATAGACCGCCTAATGGGGAGCGAGAATTGGACGAGCAAATATGTAAGGAGATAGCAGATATTAGTAGTAAGCACCAGCAAGTGATTGTGGGAGATTTCAATTTTCCACACATATACTGGGAAACACATTTTGCAAAAGGGCTGGATGTTTTGGAGTTTGTAAAATGTGTGCAGGATAGTTTTTTGCAGCAATACATAGAGGTACCTACGAGAAAAGGGGCAGTTCCGGACCTCCTGTTAGGAAATGAGACAGGTCAGGTAGCCGAAGTATGTGTTGGGGAGCACTTCGGGTCCAGTGATGACAATACCATTAGTTTCAATATAATTATGGAGAAGGTCAGAACTGGACCAAGGATTGAGATTTTTGATTGGAGAAAGGCTAACTTTGAGGAGATGCGAAAGGATTTAAAAGGAGTGAATTAGGACATTTTGTTTTTATGGGAAGGATGTAGAAGAGAAATGGAGGACATTTAAAGGTAACATTTTAAGAGTACATAATCTTTATGTCCCTGTTCAGTTGAAAGGAAATAGTAACAATTGGAAAGAGCCATGGTTTTCAAGGGAAATTGGACACTTGGTTCGGACAAAGAGAGAGAGATCTACAATAATTATAGGCAGCATGCAGTAAATTAGGTGCTTGAGGAGTATAAAGAATGTAAAAAGAATCTTAAGAAATAAATTAGAAAAGCTAAAAGAAGATATGAGGTTGCTTTGGCAAGTAAGGTGAAAGTAAATCCAAAGGGTTTCTACAGCTATATTAATAGCAAAAGGATAACGAGGGATAAAATTGGTCAGTTAGAGAGTCAGAGTGAACAGCTATCTGCAGAGCCAAAAAAGATGGGGGAGATATTGAACAATTTATTTTCTTCGGCATTCACCAAGGAGAAGGATATTGAATTATGTGAGGTAATGGAAACAAGTAGAGTAGCTATGGAAACTATGAGGATCAATGAAGAGGTAGTGACACTTTTGAAAAATATAAAAGTGGATTAGTCTCCATGTCCTCACAGGATATTCCCTGGGACATTGAGGGAAGTTAGTGTAGAAATAGGAGGGGCTATGACATAAATATTTCATATGTCATTAGAAACGGGCATGGTGCCGGAGGATTGGCATACTGCATGTAGTTCCATTGGCGTACTGCACGTTGTTCCATTGTTTAAAAAGGGTTCTAAGAGTAAACCTAGCAATTATAGAACTGTTAGTTTGACGTCAGTGGTGGACAAATTAATGGCAAGGATACTTAGAGATAATATATATAAGCATCTGAATAATCAGAAGGGTCTGATTAGGAGCTGTCAACATGAATGTGTGCCTGGAAGGTCACGTTTGACTAATCGTCTTGAATTTTTTGAAGAGGTTACTAGGGAAATTGATGAGGGTAAAGCGGTGGATGTTGTCTATATGGACATCAGTATGGCCTTTGACAAGGTTCCACATGGAAGGTTAGTTATGAAGGTTCAATTGTTGGGTATTAATGATGGAGTAGCAAGATGGATTCAACAGTGGCTGAATGGGAGATGCCAGAGAGTAATGGTAGATGGCTGTGTGTGTCAGGTTGGAGGCCGGTGACTAGTGGGGTGCCTCAGGGATCTGTGTTGGGTCCACTGTTGTTTGTCATATTCATCAATGATCTGGATGATGGTGTGGTAAATTGGATTAGTAAGTATGTAGATGATACTAAGGTGGTGTTGTACATAATGAAGTAGATTTTCAAAGTCTACGGAGAGATTTAGGCCATTTGGAAGAGTGGGCTGAAAAATGGCAGATGGAGTTTAATGCTGATAAGTATGAGGTGCTACATCTTGGCAGGACAAATCAAAATAGGACGTACATGGTAAATAGTAGCGAATTGAGGAATCCAGTTGAACAGAGAGATCTAGGAATAACTGTGCATAGTTCCCTGAAGGTGGAATCTCATGTAGATAGGGTGGTAAAGAAAGCTTTTGGTGTGCTGGCCTTTATAAATCAGAGCATTGAGTATAGAAGTTGGGATGTAATGTTAAAATTGTACAAGGCATTGGTGAGGCCAATTCTGGAGTATGGTGTACAATTTTGGTCACCAAATTATAGGAAATATGTCAACAAAATAGAGAGAGTACAGAGGAGATTTACTAGAATGTTGCCTGGGTTTCAGCAACTAAGTTACAGAGAAAGGTTGAACAAGTTAGGTCTTTATTCTTTGGAGCGCAGAAGGTTAAGGGGGGACTTGATAGAGGGCTTTAAAATGATGAGAGGGGTAGACAGAGTTGACGTGGATAAGCTTTTCCATTAAGCGTAGGGAAGATTCAAACAAGAGGACATTATTTGAGAATTAAGGGACAGAAGTTTACGGGTAACATGAAGGGAAACTTCTTTACTTAGAGAACGGTAGCTGTGTGGAATGAGCTTCCAGTGAAGTGCTGGAAGCAGGTTTGATTTTGTCATTTAAAAATAAATTGGATAGGTATATGGACGGGAAAGGAATGGAGGGTTATGGTCTGAGTGCAGGTAGATGGGACTAGGTAAGAATAAGTGTTTGGCACGGACTAGAAGGGCCGAGAGGGCCTGTTTCCGTGCTGTAATTGTTATATGGTTTTTTGGTTTTTCTCTGAAATCATATATCCAAGACTATCATTCTATGCTCCCAGACAAATTAGACAAATGTATGAATAGAAACTCGGATTCAAACAAGTTAATATCATATCTGTATAATACCCTTTTAAATATAGAAAACCCATCGTCAGAAGTAATTAGAAGAGCCTGGGAAGTTGAGCTTGGCCTAAAATGTTTTTAAGACAGATGGGAGGAAAACCTATATATACACAATCGTTCGCTTAACGTTAGGCACTCATTAATTCAATTTAAAATACTACACAGACTCGATTATTCAAAGTCTAAACTGAATAAGATCTTTCCAAATGTAGCCCCTATTTGCGATAAATGTCTTCTTCAGATCAAAACCAGATCATTTTTCCAAGACATGGACACCATTCATTGATTTATTACAAGGATAGTATGTTGCAACACAAATTTGGATTTTAATTACTGGTTGGGTGAGGTGGGTGGGGAGGGATGAGAGGCAGGTATATCACCACTTTTTTCTCTCTTTTCCTTTTTGGCCATTTATTTACTTTTCTATTCCTCTCTTCTTTTGTTCTTTTATTCACTCTTTGGCTACACTACTTCGGTAGTCTAGGGGTTCTATTTTTGCACATCTCACTGTTTCTCTTTCGTGCTTTTTCACCTTTCTTTTCCTCTAGCTCAAAGCTAAAAAGTTAAAATTGAAGCTGTACAATAACTATAATTTTATATGCCATTGGTTCTATTTCTGTACATCTGCTTCTAATAAATAAAAATATTTAAATTAAAAAAAAAAAGTTTTTTAAATATAATGGGATCTACCTGTGAGTGCCCTTTCATTATTGCCTGTGCGTCAGAAGAAGCTGAAGTGTCCCCACCCCCTCGGAAATTCCTATTTTATCCTGCTGAGAACTTCTCTAATTACCATTTCTATCCCCTTGAGTATTGCTCCCACTTTCAGCACTGATACATGCCCGGTTCTCTGATGTATCCTTTTGATCTAAGCTTTCCTGACAAAGAAATACCTGGTCTGTTTTTAACCTAGCATTGAATGCGCAACACTTGGTTAGGACCATTACTTCCAAATGATCCTTTTGCAATTTCCCCTTAAGATCTGAAGAAGGTTCCTGACCTGAAACTTCAACCATCCTTTTTCTCCAGAGATGCTGCCTGACCCACAGACCTCCACTACTTGTGTCTATTTGTGGTATAAACCAGCATCTGCAGTTCTTTGTTTTTAGTTTTTGCAATTTATCTTGGTTTTTTTCCCCCTCGTCTTCCTCTTTCAGTCTTCTCTGTTTAATTTCCACAAATAATATTCTAATGTTTAGCCTGTTATCGAGTAGTTTTGTATTTGTTCTCTATTTTGTATTTGTTCTCTATTTGGTCTTCTTTAAAATCTGTAAATCACATTACTAATGTCAACATTTCCTTATGTTGCTTTTTGTGGTGATCCATATCTGCTCGAACATGCCAGCACAAAAGTAGAAAACCTCAATTATTACATGTCAACATATAAACAGAGATAGGCCTGTTTGTCTGGCTTGCTTATTTATAAGCATGTGAGTGTATCATAAGTGAAAATTTAGAAAGGCCTAGAGCACTGATTATTTGGAACACAGTGCATAGCTGCTAAGGAACAGAAAATATCTTATTCATTCAAGCGTCGCAGTGGGGTGATATTGTATCTGCATTCCTGCTGAGGAGCATTGTCTACCTGCAGTGCACATAAGTAATTCATGCATTCATTGCCTATTATTTTCTGACCATTTATTGACAGTGACTGTATGAGATCAGAACAATGCTCCCAACATCCGAGGATTGAGAATAGTAATTGTAGCCTTCGCTTTGGAGAAAGTCGGGCTCTGCCCTGCAGTTTGCACTGTTTACAGACTACAAGAATCTTTCACCAAAAGATTATTTGTTCTGTGTTTCCTTACAGGAAATGGCATGTACACCTCAAGGAACACATATTCCAGTTAGCAATACCTGTCATTAAATTACCTGTCATTAAAATAAAATTCAAAGTTAAAAGCAAAATATTGAAGATGTAAGAAATCTCGCAACAGCGGAAGCATTCAGCTGGTCAGGCAACACAAGTTGCAACCCTGAAGTATCATTCACATTGTCTGTCCAATTAAGCTAGCTGTCAAAATGAGTATTTCCAGGATTTTTTGCTTATTTTGCCCAAGTTAATTACTGTAAGCAGTGTCACTGGAGATCCTTTTGTTATTCCAAATGTTCTGACCAAAAAATTGATCATATTGTGCAGTGTATCTGTGCACTATGTGATTATTACAATGCTGAAGATAAATCATGGACGAGCTGCAAATTTCATGAAATCTACAAATTTCATTCTGGGCCTCTCCATGCAAATTAATATTAAAAAGTAGTTCAGACAACACAGTAATAGGTTGGATACGCTTTGAATTTTGAATCATGCACGTATTGCACAACATTCATTCAGAGGCGGTGATTTATGGATTACAAGGAGCTGAAACCTGGAAATCTGAAATAAAAAATTAAATGGTTGTTAATTCCCAAGAGGTCAGGTCAAATGCAAAATTTTGGGTTGATGACCTTTTTATTGGAACCTGTCTTTACTCATTGTCGAAGATAGAGGCATGGGTCATATGAAAAGACAATCTTTAAGATTGTGGTAGAAACAGGAAATTCCATCACCTGTGCAATAACAATCCCAAAACAATACAATTCTCTTAGCAATGTTACATAAGAAGAATATTACAGGTGAAGGACAGAGAAAATGCTGGACATATTCCCTAGGACAGCATCATAGAGTGAGCATCAGTTAACATTGCAAGTCAATGTTATTTTATCACAACTAAGTTAAATGTTCACTGTGGATTAATCAACTTTAATGGCTCGATATAAGTGCACAATATGATTAGACAGACCAAGCCAAGCAGGAAATCTGACCTTTCCTGGCTGATAACAAGTTGGATTAAATCCAACAACATTTACTGTTCTCAAACATTCCAAACATTTAACATGCTGAATGGTAATTAGATGCCAGGAATGTAATCGCCAAAGAGTAATGGACATACTTCATCCATTTTAATGAGAAGATATGTAAAGATAGAAGCCACAGAGGGTGGTGGTATATGGGACGAGCTGCCAGAGGAGGTGAAAACACGTACTATAACAACATTAAAAAAACATTTGGACAGGTGCATGGGTGGGAGAGGTTTAGAGTGATATGGGCTAAACATAGGCAGGTGGGACTCGTGTGTATGGGGCATCTTGGTCAGCATGGGCAAGTTGGGTTAAAGGGCCTGTTTTCATGCTGTATGACTATGACTGAATGGCCTCATTTAGTGTCATAAACTCTCTATGACATCTCTGAGTTGCAAAAGTGTTCCTCCCAAATATGATGGTAATTGTCATGCAGCATGGAAACAGTTCTTTCATCCCATCATATTCATACTGGTATCACAAACCTATGAATACCAATCCCATGTCCCAGAACTCTCTATCAAATAGCCTACCATACCATTGGCATTTCATGTAACTACTTCTTCAGTGCTGTGAAGTTACCTGCCTCGATCACCCCCTCAGGCATTGCACTCCAGATTTTAACAATCCACTGACTAAAACATGCCTGCAGATCTTGATGAAATTGGGAAAGATTACATTCTAAAAAATGGGAATATAAAAGTAGAGATGAAATTGTGGGAGCCCTGGTTGAAATTTACGAGTCATCTTTAAATACAGGAGAAGTGCCGGAAGACTGGAGGGTGGCTAATGTTGTGCCTCTTTTCAAGAAGGGCTGCAGGGAAAATGTTGGGAGCTATAGGCCTGTGACATCTGTAGTTGGAATGTTACTAGCGAGTATTCTGAGGGATAGGTTATACAGACATTTGGATGGGCAATGGCTGTTTAGGGATAATCAGCATGGTTTTGTACGTGGGAGGTAGTGTCTCACAAATCTGATTGATTTTTTTGAAGACATGACCAAAAAGGTTGATGAGAGCAGAGCTGTAGATGTTATGTACATGGATTTCAGTGAAACATTCGACAAGGTTCCGCATGATTAGGCTGCTCTGGAAGGTTAGATCGCATGGGATCCAAGGACAGATAGCTGAATGGATAGCAAATTGGCTCCATGGAAGGAAGCAGATGGTGGAAGGTTGCTTCTCGGACAAGAGGCCTGTGACTAGCGGTGTGCCTCAGGGTTCGGTGCTGGGCCCATTATTGTTTGTTATCTAAATCAATGATTTGGATGAGAACATACAGGGCAAGATTAGCAAGTTTGCTGATGATACAAAACTGAGTGGTTTTGCATATAGTGACGATGGTTGTGAAAGATTGCAGCAGGATCTGGATCAATTGGCCAGGTGGGCAGAGGAATGGTTGATGGAAATCAGAGAAATGTGAGGTGTTGTATTTTGGAATGTCGAACAAGGGCAGGACTACACAGTAAATGGTAGGCCCCTGGGTAGTGTTGTAGAGCAAGGGGATCCAGGAATGCAGGTGCCCGGTTCCTTGAAGTTCGAGTTGCAGGTGGATAAGGTGGCCAAAAAGGCTTTTGGCACATTGGCATTCATCAATCACAGTATTGAGTATAGAGTTGTGAGGTCATGTTGCAGTTGTATAAGACGTTGGTGAGACCGCATTTAGAATATTGTGTTCAGTTCTGGGCACCAAGTTATAGGAAATATATTGTCAAGCTTGAAAGGGTTCAGAAAAGATTTACAAGGATGTTGCCAGGACTAGAGGGTGTGAGCTATAGGGAGAGGTTGTGTAGGCTGGGTCTCTATTCCATGGAGCGCAGGAGGATGAGGGGTGATCTGATAGTGGTGTACAAAATCATGTGAGGAATAGATTGGGTAGATGCACAGAGTCTCTTACCCAGAGTAGGGGAATCGAGGACCAGAGGACATACAGGTTGAAGGTGAAAGGGAAACGATCCGGGGGGGTAACTTTTTCACACAAATGGTTGTGGGTGTATGGAACAAGCTGCAGAGGAGGTAGTTGAGGCTGGGACTATCCCATCCTTTAAGAAACAGTTAGACAGGTTGATGGATAGGACAGGTTTGGAGGGATATCGACCAAGCGCTGGCAAGTGGGACTAGTGTAGCTGGGACATTGTTGGCCGGTGTGGGCAAGTTGGGCTGAAGGGCCTGTTCCCACACTCTTACTCTATGACTCTGACTCTAAAACAGTAGACAGATAAACAGTTGTGACTGTATGTTGTAATTTCACTGCATCCACAGGTCAGTCATTCAAGTGAACAATGTTCTGCATAGGGTCATATGCTCTCACAAGTTAACAATGTTTTCTGAGCCTCTTTTATACTGTTACTACTTTGCATTGGGTTTGGAAAAAAAAAATTAGGGGCTATATATAGCATGGCACAGCAACACAGCTAGTTGAGTCACTATCTCACAGCTCCACTGATTCAAGGTCATTATTGTCTTGTACTGTTTGTGTGGAGTTTGCACTTTCTCTGACCACTCTGGTTTTACTCCCTAAAGAATATGTGGGTAGTGTAATTGGTCACTGTAATTAGCCCCAAGTGTGTAGGTGACTTTAGAATCTGGGAGATGGTGACATTGGAAGAATAAAATGAGTTAGGGTTGTTTTAGTGTAAAAAGTGTATATTTGATGGTCAGTGCAGACTCAGTGGGCCAAATACCATTTCTTTGCTGCATCCGAGTCTATAACTCTGTAGAGAATATTAATATAAAATAGTACAAATATTTAAAGACATGTCCAATTAACAGCATTGGAAGGCAATTGTTTGGAGGGAGATAATTTGGTACAACTAGTGTATTTTCATCTTTATAGCATTGTACAAGATGGATATAGTAAATCATACAAGATGGCCCAATTACCTTGGCCCTCAACCTACTGCGGGCGGCATATAGGACATTTACTTAACCTTGGAACCTGATATTTGTAAAAAAAAGTGCCAAATAATTGACAATTATGAAAGAAAATAACGCCAAAAATGTTGGAAATACAAGAGATCTGTGGGAAAAAAAAGATTACTTTTCAAGTTGCTGACCCTTTATCAGAACTGGAAATAAAGGAATCCTGGTCTCATCCTATCAGAGAGATTCCCTTGTGTTTCTAATCTTTCTTGACAGCGTATCTTAAAACAAACTTATTTTCATTGTTTCCTATTTCTGTTGAAGGATCTCTAACTTGAAACATTAGATCTTGCTTTTCTTTGCACAGGTAAGAGGATCGCTGGTCGGTGCGTTCTCAGAGGGCCAAAGGGACTGTTTCTCTAAACTAAACTAAATTAAAGTAAAGGTGCTGCCTGGTCTGTTGAGTGTTACTAATGTTTGCTGTTTTCATTTCAGATTTCCAGCAGCTGCGGGTTTTTTTTTTTTTCAGATGTTAGCCTAGATTTTTTAATATTTGCGAGAATCGCCGAGGCATAACTGCAACTACTGTTGGGTGTGAGAAGCTCGCTGGTTATACTTTAGAAAAGGAAACAAGAAGTCAATGATTTTGTTTGAGATTCTATTTTAGAACTCATTCTATTTCAGACACAGAGGAACTAACTTTCTGTTGAATTCCAACATTCCTTTGTTATACATTTTATTTAGTAGTCCTCGACAAAGTAATCACGATGCTGGGTTAATAAATATTTGTAAGTGAAATTACATTTTGGTCATTTTTCAACTTTCCCAGCAAGATTACTACAAAGCTTGCTTATGCATATCATGACTGTAAAAATTTGACGGTCCAAAAATGCATGAATTGCAGGAAGATGCTATTTGGCCCAACATATCTGTGCTAGCCAAAGATGTAAATTTGAAATACTATTATGATGGCTTATTTAAGTAAACTCTAAGTATGCTAATGTCATTTTTGGGCATAGCATTTCTTTGTAGCCAAGGTATTGGTTTGCAGTAGTGCAAAATGTTTGATTAGAAAACAGGCTAATGGGCCTATCCCACTTGGCGATTTTTTAGGCAACTGCCAGCGACTGTCATAGTCGTAGCAGGTCGGCGAAAAACCGGCAACAACCTACGCATCCTGGCGATAACCTATGACAGCACCTACATCAGGAGAATTCAAGCTACGCTAATTTTCAAAGTTGAAAATTTAGCAGCGACCAGAAAGATGCTACGACTTCTTGTGCGACTGAGGAGACTATTCCCGGAGACCACATGTGAACATGTGGCGACAAACTAGTAGCCTGTAGTTGCCTAAAAAATCGCCTAAGTGGGACAGACCCATAACTTGGATCTAATCTTCAGCAATCAGTGTTTATACTTTCAACAAATTTGCAATTTGTGCAGTGCCCTCCATAATGTTTGGGACAAAGACCCATCATTTATTTATTTGCCTCTGTACTCCACAATTTCAGATTTGTAATAGAAAAAAATCACATGTGGTTAAGTGCACATTGTCAGATTTTGTTAAAGGTTATTTTTATACAGTTTGGTTTCACCATGTAGAAATTACAGCTGTGTTTATACATAGTCCCCCCATTTTGGGCACCATAATGTTTGGGACACATAGCTTCACAGGTGTTTGTAATTGCTCGGGTGTGTTTTAATGCCTCCTTAATGTAGGTATAAGAGAGCTCTCAGCACCTAGTCTTTCCATCACCATTGGAAACTTTTATTACTGTTTATCAACATGAGAACCAAAGTTGTGCCAATAAAAGTCAAAGTCGCCATTATGAGACTGAAAAACAAGAATAAAACTGTTAGAGACATCAGCCAAACCTTAGGCTTAGCAAAATCAACTGTTTGGAACATCATTAAGAAGAAAGAGAGCACTGGTGAGCTTACTAATCGCAAATGGACTGGCAGGACAAGGAAGACCTCCACAGCTGATGACAGAAGAATTCTCTAAATAATAAAGAAAAATCCCCAAACACCTGTCTGACAGATCAGAAACACTTCAGGAGTGAGGTGTGGATTTGTCAATAACCACTGTCCACAGAAGACTTCATGAACATAAATACAGAGACTGCACTGCAAGATGCAAAGCGCTGGTTAGCTGCAAAAATAGGATGGCCAGGTTACAGTTTGCCAAGAAGTACTTAAAAGAGAAACCACAGTTCTGGAAAAAGGTTTTGTGGACAGATGAGACGAAGATGAACTTATATCAGAGTGATGGCAAGAGCAACGTATGGAGGAGAGAAGGAACTGCCCAAGATCCAAAGCATACCACCTCATCTGTGAAACACAGTGGTGGGGGTGTTATGGCTTGGGCATGTATGGCTGCTGAAGGTGCTGGCTCACTTATCTTCATTGATGATACAACTGCTGATGGTCGTAACATAATCAATTCTGAAGTGTATAGACACATCCTATCTGCTCAAGTTCAAACTAATGCCTCAAAACTCATTGGCCGGCAGTTCATTCTACAGCAAGACAATGATCCCAAACATACTGCTAAAGCAACAAAGGAGTTTTTCAAAGCTATAAAATGGTCAATTCTTCAATGGCCAAGTCAATCTCCCGATCTGAACCCAATTGAGCATGCCTTTTGTGTGCTGAAGAGAAAACTGAAGGGGACTAGCCCCCACAACAAGCATAAGCTAAAGATGTCTACAATACAGGCCTGGCAGAGTATCACCAGGAAGACACCCAGCAACTGGTGATGTCCATGAATCGCAGACTTCAAGCAGTCGTTGCATGCAAATGATATGCAACAAAATACTAAACATGACTACTTTCATTTACATGACATTGCTGTGCCCCAAACATTATGGTGCCCTGAAATGAGGGGATTATGTATAAACATTGCTGTAAATTCTACATGGTTAAACCAACATGTATAAAAATAGCATTTATTAAAATCTGACAATGTGCACTTTAACCGCATGTGATTTTTTTTCTATTACAAATCTCAAATTGTGGAGTATAGAGGGAAATAAATAAATGATGGGTCTTTGTCCCAAACATTATGGAGGGCACTGAGTGTATACAATAAATAAGAATCCTATCCTTTGATCTTTCATGCCTATTAGAATGTTCTGAAATTTCCGTCAATCCATTTTTTAAAAGCTGCTAAACAGTTTATTGGACAATGAAGTTGTTTCAAAACAAGACAAATGGCATGAGATCACTTTGCCAGCAGCTTAAGGATAAACACCAGCGTCAATCCTGGCAGGTTCTTTATATTGGTTCTGACTTAATAGTCCTTTGTGCAATCCCTTCAGCATCTTGACAGATGATAGCAGTGGATTAGTCAATGGTGGATACAAGGAACTGCAGATGTTAGTTTACAAAAAAAAGACTGGAGTGACTCAGCTGGTTAGGCAGCACTTCTGGAGAACTTGGATTGGTGATGTTTCAGGTCGGGCCACTTCTTCAGATAGTGGTAATTGTTTGGGCTCAATGACTGGGTGGTTAATTTCCTACAGTTACCAATAGTCAAGTTGTAAGATGGTCGTGAGAGCCTAGGCGGAGGTAACAGATGGTTTTCCACCGTAACTGCCAGTTTGATGAACTTTTTTGCCGAATCAGAACTATTGGCTTTCACATGGCTCTTATATTAGCTGCAGGGCACTGAGTTATGTGGATGATATTGAGACAGGACTCTATGTGCCCAAGTCCATGAAGCCGGCAACCATCTTCTGACACATGCAACCATCCCCTGTGTGTAAGAATGAACTGCAGATGCTGGTTTAAACCGAAGATAGACACAAAAATCTGGAGTAACTCAGTGGGACAGGCGGCATCTCTAGAGAAAAGGAATGGGTGATGTTTTGGGTCGAGACCCTTCTTGAGAAGGAATGGGAAAGGTCGAGACACTTCTTGAGAAGGAATGGGTGACGTTTCGGGTCGAGACACTTCTTGAGAAGGAATGGGTGATGTTTCGGGTCGGGTCGAGACCCTTCTGAGAAGGAATGTGTAACGATGTGAGAAGGGTCTCGACCCAAATCGTCACCCATTCCTTCTATCCAGAGATGCTGCCTCCTGTGTTACTCCAGCTTTTTTTGTCTCTATGACTATGCTGACTCTGTGACTCTGTACTGTGAATCTGAAAAATGACTCGACCTGAAACGTCACCTGTCTATTCCCTCCACAGATGCTGCTTGCCCCGCTGAGTTATTCCATCACTTTCACTGAGTTACTCCAGGATTTAGTGTTTTACTCCTTGCTTCCTCTGAAAGGCCTGTTTCCGTGTTGTATGACACAATCCACTGTCGTCTGCACAGATTGATGGATCTCAGTGCTGGCGATTTGTTAATCCCATGCTATTCTTAAAAGATTTTTCTGTGACATTGAAGATAGAAGCTGTTAATTCTCTACAGCAGATTGGAGTTCTTGACACAATCATATCATACCATTAATGAACAAGGCATAGGGCACAAGTCTACTGAAAGGAAAGATCACCTTGTGTTTAATACTAGCAACTTTCAGTCGAGTCATATGAGGCAAATTTATCAAAGATGCAGAAGGTATTGTTGATTGGCACGTCATCTATTAAGGACGGGTTAGTTAGTAAGAGACAAGCCAAGGTAACAATAGCAATCCACATTGCATCGAGCACTGTTATTTACGCAGATTTTGCATCCAACACATAACTGTTTCTTTGAATATACTGGAAACACTCAGTGAACATCTGTGGCAAGTGGTCAGTGATCATATTAGGTCAGGGACTCTTCGCTAGCACAGGTTCCTTCATCATGATTGCCAACTAAACTGAGCATGCTTCAGAGTACTCATTCATGATTTGCAATTCATCAGGTGAATTCAGCAGCATCTGTGAAGAGTGGATCAATAAAAGAGTGCTGAGAGATATCTCATTTGCTATGTAATTACCTGATGCTCTACAAGCTGCCATCCCTCATTCCATCAGTTCTGTCATTGATGGTTTTGAAAAACATACGTGCAAAGAATAGAGTTTCTGTGTACTATAACATGCCATTGTCATTCTTTAAACTGGTAGCAAAAGTCCATATATTGAAACCTTTCAGTATACAGACTATTTGGCAAATTAAATTGGATGATCTGGGATAATCTGATTCTCAATCAGAGACATTATCACGAGAGATTAAACCTGCTCTAAACTCATCTGGGACAGATGAAGGTGAAAGTTCTCTGTCTTTGATGATTATGAAAGGGATTTGGAGGATTTCCAAGCACTTCCCAGTGGGTGTGAATTTGCACTACAAAACATGCCCATAATTTGCCGCTAATTGGGCAGTCTCACTCAGTGAGACCATATGGATGGATGTGATAGACGCAAGTATTACAGTGATATAGTACATGCTATTTCTTCTGGGCAGTAATTCATTAATTCTGTGTGTGTGTGTGTTCTGAAGTAAATGAGCTATGCAATTACACCTCCTAATCCAGGAGCTAAAATGAAGTGAATTTGTGTAACTATCACAAAATATATTATAGCTTTCATAAAATGAAGGCGAAACTGTGATATTTAAATTACCTTTGCTATATTTCTGTCGTGTCAGAGATTGGAACGCATGTCAAAAGGCATTATGTGTGGTACTGATAGAGAATCGACAACATATGTTGTTCCATTTATGTGGCTGCAGGTAACAAAAGAGAAGATCAGAAAGTTTAACAGGAATTTAAAAAAATGAAAACAATCTTATTCAGCACCAGGCATGCTAGAAATACATGCTGCAATACAGGACTAAATGCAAGCTTAATAGCAAAGGAATATGAAAGATTTGGAGCTAAGTGATCCCCCAACTAAAAGCTCAGAACTTCAATAATATTGAACCGTGACAGACAATTAAGCAGGTAATGCTGCCAAAATATCCTCATTCAAATGGTCTGGCATGTGAATGTTGAAAAGTGCCAAACAGATGATACATCACTTCATCTTCCTGTGATCCCCACTTTCACAGAAGTTGGTCACCTGTAAATTTGATTCATCATTACATATGACAGAGAACATAGCCATGCAGCACGGAAACTGGCCTTTTGGCCCAACTTGCCCCTGATGACCAAGATGCTGGTAACTTTATGTCCCCTTGTTCAAGACTCTCCCACTTGTGGAAACATCTGAACATATACCCAGTTGTGTCCCCTTCAGTGTTTCAATATCATCCCTCATTTTTATAAACTTTATAGACTACAAATCTAACCATTTCAGCTATTTGTGATAAGACAGTTCTCTCATCCTAGAAACTAGCCCACTTAATCTCTCTGGACTGCCTCCAATACTAGTATATTCTCCCTTAAATAATGAGACCAAAAGTTCGGTCAAAATCCAGCTGCAGCCTTGTCATTGGCAAGTGTAATTTTAGCAATAGTTCTCCATGTCTGCACTCTAAAACCTTTGCAATAAAAAAACAGCATTACATTTGACTTCCTAACTACTTACATGCTAATGTTTTGTGTTTCATGCTTAGGAACACCTAGATCCCTCTATTTTCACTCATTTGTAATCTCTCCCAATTCAGACAATAGTCTTCCTATTGATTATTCCTTTTGATTCCATCTGTGGTGGGAAGGATGTTCGTTGGCCAATTATGGTAATAGCTTGTTGAAATTCAGTGTTTTACTCACACTTTGAAGCTAAGGCCAGTTGAAACATTTTGTTCATTGGTGTGTTATATTTGTCTTGTTATTTGACTCTTAATTTTATTCATCAATTGCAGATAGACCTGGAACCAGAAGGCAGATTGTACGTTGTCATAGATCTCTCAGGATCATCAAGTGAAGGTAACTTTTCATTACTCAGATCCACTATAGCAGTTGCTCTGCTATGTTTATTTTGTTTTGGATTTTGAAAAAATTGCAATGACTCACCAAGCATCAGTCAGATTCATTGCAAAGGAATGATGCCCTGTTCTGCTATTATTCCATAAAGAGTTTGTGTTCAAAATATTTCCAGTTTTTGATGAATGGCAATTGATTTAAAACTCAGATCCATTTATTGTCATACTCACCAGGGAGCAATTAAATTCCTTGTTCACGTGAAGCTCAGGGAGTAAACAGTTTTCATATAATAATGATAAAAGGAACAATAAATATAATGATGAGTGCAGAACGGCAAAATGGTGCATGATGACAGTGCAGAATCCAACTGGTGCTAAGGAATACAAAGGACGACAATGGAATACCCTGATGAGGTAGAGTTAAGATCAAGAATACATGGAAGCACCTCTGCGAAAGGGATGCGAAAGATGTTCTCAAGTCTGGATATCTGAGCCTTCAAGCTACTGTATGTTCTCCCAGAAGGTAGAAGGGAGAAAAGGATATGGCCAGGGTGGCAAGCATTCTTCCAGCCATCTACAGATGGACTGGATGGAAGTTACAAGTCCATGATGGCCTGGGCTTTGTTCACACAGTCAAGAGCAAACCAGTTGTCAGAATCAAATACACAGGACTAGATGTTAAGAAGTCCCTTGTGCCAGTAGGTGGGGAGCATTTCACGACATTCATTCAGGATGAGATGCAACCTATCAGAATACTTTATACAATACATCTGTAGAAGTTTGAGAAAATCCTCGTGGACATGCTGAATCTTATCAGATGTTTATGAAAGGAAATGCACTCATATGCTTTCTGGATCACTACACCAGGTAAGGTTGCTGGTGATAAGGATGCCAGGGAACATGAAGTTGTTGACCATTTCTACGCAGTTGATAAAAATAGGGGTGTGTTCACCCATTGCTGCTATAGATAAACTACCAATGCTTTTGCCTTGCTGAGCTAGGCCATTGTCCTGACACTATAGCGTTAGGTTCTCAATCTTTTTCTTGAATATTGTCACATCATTGTTGTAGATCTGGCCAACAATAGTGGTGCCATCTGTGAATGTAAAGATCAAAGTAGTATTTGGCCTCATGGTCATGGGTGTACAGGGAGTCGTGTAAAGGATTGACATACAACCCTGAGGGACACCTGTGTTGAGCGATCGCGTGGCAGAAATGTTCTGACCAACTTTAACTGGCTAAGGCCTGGTGTTCAACAAGTCAAGGAATAGCATCCTATCATTTATTTTCTTATTGTCAAGGTGATCCATGGCTCAATGTTGTGTAAAAGGGATGGTATCCTTCATGGACCTATTTTTTCTCTTGAGAATTAATAACTTTCAAAGCACTTCATGACGGTCGATGATAGAGCTATTGGGCAGTAGGTATTGATACAGATCACTTTATTTTTCTTCGAGTGGAATGATGGACTTTTACTTGAAGTAGAAGGGAAAAGAAGACTGTGTAAGAAGGAACTGCAGATGCTGGTTTAAACCGAAGATAGACACAAATAGCTGGAGTAACTCAGCGGGACAGGCAGCAAGTCTGGAGAGAAGGAATGGGTGAGGTTTCGGGTCAAGACCCTTCTTCAGTCTGACACGAGTGGTGTCAACAATATTCCCAGATCCCCTCAAAACTTGCATCCCATCAGAATGCTGCTGAATTTAAGCCCTGCAACTGCCTGCATATAATTACATTTGACACTAATTACAAAGACAGTAATACAACTCTGAGAGGGCATCTTAATTAAATTGCTGTACTTATTTTAAGAATGCTTGAGAAACTCTGAAGCTAATCAACAAAGGAATAGTTAGGGTGAGGAGATTTAGGCAAAAAAAAATAGTAAAAGTAATTCAGTGAACTACTTTGCACTATTACCATATGATCTTGTGTTGTTATTTTAACATTTTGGCATTACATTTCCAGGTTTCTTAGTTTTTCCACCTCATTTAGATTTTTAACAGATCAGAATAAATGGGTTTCTTATTTCTCCAACTGTAATCCAAAATGTCAGACGTAGTTCTATTGAATTGTTGCTATCCATCTATTTATTCTGGACCCTTGCTTATTTCCTAGAGTAATTAAGTGCCGTTTTGTCCTGTTTAATTTCATTCCACAAATTGGAATTTTCCTTTGGGTTCATCAGCAGAGGAACATATTACAAAAGCTGGAAGAAACATTCAATGTATGTAAAACCTTGCGTTGGACTACTTTTCAGAGCACAGTTCTATTGTGCAGTATTAAACAAGCTAGAATATAAACATGTTAAGACGATGTCCCTTCCTTTTCAATGATAGTATTTCATGAAGGAGATCCAAACTTC
Organism: Okamejei kenojei; assembly: GCA_035221665.1. Lineage (NCBI taxonomy): Eukaryota > Metazoa > Chordata > Chondrichthyes > Rajiformes > Rajidae > Okamejei > Okamejei kenojei. Next base: position 61,207,089 of record CM069138.1, read on the forward strand.
ACTGCTAATTCCAGAATAAATAGATGGATGGCAACAATTCGATAAAGCTAAGCCTGACACAGTGGATTACAGCTGGAGAAATAAGAAACCCATTTATTCAGATCAGTTAAAAATCTAATTGAGATGGAAAAACTAAGAGACCTGGAAATTTAACAGAAGGAGGGCTATGTGAGGATGCTGTTCATTGACTTCAGTTCAGCTTTCAACACCATAGCCCCACCAGGCTTGCTGAGAAGCTGCTGGAACTGGGACTGAACACACACCTGTGTGCCTGGGTCCTGGACTTTCTGACCGCCAGGCCCCAGGTGGTCAAGATGGGGAGTCATACTTCCAACCCCCTCACCCTGAACACAGGATCCCCCCCAGGGTTGCATCCTCAGCCCCCTACTGTACTCCAAGTACACACATGACTGTGCGGCCAGGTTCAGCTCCAAATCCATCATCAAGTTTGCTGATTACACAGTGGTGGTGGGTCTAGCAATAAGAAGGCCTACCGGGAGGAGGTGGCTGATCTGGCACTCTGGTATCAGAAGAACAGCCTCCTCTTAAATGTCACCAAAACTAAGGAACTGTTTGTGGACTTTAGAAGGGCACAACAACCGAGGACGTACACGCCACTGGGGATAAATGTGACTACTGTGGATTGGGTGAGCAGCTTGAAATACCTAGGAGTCCAAATCACAGAGGATCTGACATGGACAACACACACTGCCGCACTGGCGAGGAAGGCAAGGCAGCGCCTTTACCACCTCAGGCAGCTGAGGAAATTCAAAGTCTCTCTGAGGATCCTTCAATGGTGCTGTAGAAAGTATCCTGACCAGAAACATCTCGATCTGGTTTGGCAACAGCACTGCCCAGGACAGGAAGGCTCTGCAGAGAGTAATGCGTTCGGCCGAACGCACCATGGGAACTGCACTCCCCCCCCCCCCGCAGGGCCGATACACCAGGAGGCGCAGATCCAGAGCCAGCAAGATAATGAAGGACCCCTACCACCGCAGCAACGGACTGTTCCAGCTGCTACGGTCAGGCAAACGCCTCTGCTGTCACGCTGCGAAAACAGAGAGGATGAGACGTCGTTTCTTCCCACGGGCAATCAGGACTGTAAACTCTGATCTCACCGAGCGTAATTACTGTTGTGTCTTTTTTTTAAATGTAAATACTGGTTCTGTTCTGTTCTTCTGTTGTTTTGCACAATCCTGCAGGCATTGCCACTTTAATTTCACTGTACATCTTGTATGTGTATGTGACAAATAAAGTTGACTTGACTAATTCATGTTGGGGAAAAAAAAATACATCGCTATCCACCGTTCGATATCTCAAACCATGCCCCAATTCACTGCATCGCTAATATGTAGCTATTAAAGTTTTTTACGATTGTAACATAAATATTATATCAATTATCAACATGTAAAATATTGCTCACTCTTCTCTGAATAGGGCTCCAGGGCCATTGCTTCTTCATTTGTTCGAAACATGCCTACCATCAGTGATGTGCTTCCTATGCACTTAATTCAGTGTCAATTTTAGAAAAGGATGCTTTGATGTGTCAGCGAGCATACTTTTGAGGAGGAATAGGAAGTGCTGTTTCACTATTTTGCACTTGGCCTCACCCTGGAAGAAGAGGATGCTGATGACAGAGAGGTTGGTGTAGATATGGAGAAGAAAATTGAAATAACCAGCACTTGGAGGTCCAGTTGGCCATGAGAGACACAGCGCAGGTGCTCGGCAAAGCAGTCACCTCGTATGCAATTTCCTCTGCCCTTGCATTCTTTGTCATTCTCTCCCGCTCCCACCTTCCTTGGCCAGAGCAGAGTGTGTATTTTAGATTAATTTATTTATACACAAGTCGTTATGCCAAGCATTTTTTATTACGAGAGACAACCAGTAATTAAATAGAAAATTGGCTGTTCTAAATAAAAAGTCACGACAGGGTTCACATTTTTCCATATTTATTTTGACATTCTGTGTATAGCGAAAAGCCTAATGGTTCTCTTTAGAGTTCTTTTGGGTTCTTTCAGAAACAGATCCAGGTGGGCTGCTCCTTTCCAGAATAATTTTCTTCGCCCCCCTTAAAATTTTATTTTACTTTATTTTCTAAACAGTGTTGTATATTTATGAAAAGAAAAAGAAACAACATGCAAATACAACATACGATGACAAAAATTGTAGCACATTTTTGATCACACAGAGTACAAACTCTTCCTTAAAAACAAATAAAGACAAGAAACATAAATTTTTCTAAAATATTTACAGGATACCCTCACGTCATAATTTCTCCCTGGATGAGGCCAAATGCAAACCAGGGATGCTTCTCCCTCCTTGTATGTGGAGCCTTGTGCAAAGCATCCTAGTGAACATGGTTTATCTTGGCCCTCTGGACAAAGTGGACGTTTGTTTGAGTGATTGTGATTTTGGGGTTATTGGGAATAGACCTAACTTCAAAACTGGACTTGGTAGGACCTCAGGGTTTTGATCTGATCCAAAGATTGTGGAGTTCCTTGGCTCAATCAGTGACATGTTTATCAGATAATCCTGTTTAGCAGCTTTATGAATTTGGCACCTTATTTTCAATTGCTTTAGGAGCAGTTGCTGGCATTTCCTTCCTTGATCCTACTCGAAGCACAATTGATCTCCTTGTGGAGATACAAGGAACTGCAGATGTTGGTATCCTGCATAGAATTCAACGTGCTGGAGTAACTCAACGGGTCACTACCGTCTTTGGAGGACATGGACAGGTGAAGTTTTGGGACAGGATCCTCCTTCACACTGACTTGGTTTAATGGTAGAGGTGATGTATATACTAGGCCATGATATGATGAATCCTGCTGATGTACATTTCTTTTAGGCCCACACTTACTCATGATACCCAACCTTCTGACTCCTTCCATCACCTTGCTGATGATTGAAGGTAGACTGATTGTCAGTCTGAATCTGTTCTGAGTCCATTCTATTAAGCTTAATTGGAGCAAGAAGGTCGAAGAGGGCCTTGGTGTGAAGATGGGACTTTGCCTCCACAAGGAATGTATGTTAGTAATTTCTTATTGTGTTTGGGCACAGATAAATTGACATGAATAAAATCAAATAGGTTTATCTGTGGTGTTGAATAATTATCTGAGTGTGTCCAGAGTTTTCCATTTTTATTTCCGATTGACATCAACTGTTGTCATTGATTATCATATATCTATATGATGCTTGACTGATCTCCTAGTTATACACCAGTACCAAATATATTTATCAAGAAAGCATTGTAAAATCGAGTGGGAAAGGAGTAACTTTCCCATGTAAACCCATGGTTCTGGATTATTTACCTATGGTTCTGGATTATCACAGCCATAAGGAAGGACTGGTGGGCCTGGTCCCTGCTCATCCATGGGGGACCAAAGAACCGGAGAGGATGGTGGACACTAAAGTAAGGACTGATAAGTGAGTGAACTGGGGTGTTCCCTTCTACGCCCCTTAGATCTGCTGCGGGAGGCGCCCCTGGGGCACAAAGTCTGAAGGTGGCTGGGCGAGGAGAGGCACGACTGTTCGCTAATCAGTGCAGATGGAGGCGATGGTTGGAGGCCCTGCGGCCGACTCAGGCTCACGTGGATCGGGCACCACTGCAGAAAATGAAGCGTGCGAACCAGACGAACTTCGAAGATGGCGCCAAAATCTGACGACTCGTGTATGCGGTCTAAGTGGACTAATTCTATTTTAGGCCCCCTTCGGTCGTGGCTGACCATAGGTGTCTCCAGGGTGCTATTCCCTATATGGAAGACGCCTGTGCGTGACTTTGTTTAACGTGGAGAAACTGGTGCACAGACAGCCACCCCACGGTCCTTGACAGATCTGGGTCAGGATCCAGTGCCATGGAGTCCAAGACGACCGGAGACCCTTTTCTGCTGCAGCCTTCATCCGCCTTCCCAGCCGTTGTGACGCTCCACTGAGGTCAGCCATCATCCTCCGCCTGTTCCACCGTTGAGGTCTTGGTTGGATTGCTCTTGGTCAGGGACCTCCCCCTCGACCTTACCGCCATGGGTGGCCCAGCAGGAGCATCTCTCCAGACGGCATCGCTCTCAGGATCTCAGGTCCACACAAGCTTCTCCACCACGACAAGGTGACAATCCTTTGCACTAATCAGGGATTGTGCGTGGATACGATCATACTTTACTGAACTGATGCTAAAAAATAGTTTCACTGTGCATCTGTACCTGTGATAGTAAAGAACCATTGACCCAGTAATTTAGCCATGGTGGCACTTCCGCAGTAATATAATGCACCATTACTTTTCTGCAATTGTCCAGCTATTTCAGCAGCATCTCTTACAGAGTTTATGGTGAGAAAAGATTGTGAGGGGCATTTCAGTTATCAAAGTCTCCTGGACAGTTATGGGCATAGTAACCATCTCGGTGCACCACTAGAAATCTCATGGACTGAATACCATAACCCAGTGAGATTCGTGTTATGGTATTCTTGTGCTGAGGAATCAAAGGAAGAGCACAAAGTAGCTAGTGAGACAATTGAAGTGCTAAGAAATAGGAAAACTTTTCTCGAAATCTGAAAATGTGGCTATTGTAAGAAAAAATATGGATTTCCACAAGAGCATTAAATGTTATGCATAACTGATGATAAAGATATGATATGTTTGGCTTGTTCATCAAGATAAAATGACTGAGTAAACAGAACACGATATTTAGGGGGGAAAATCAAATTAATGCATAGGATGGTTGGTGTCAACCAGTGCACCAAGGGAACTCGCATCATAACACTCCACATTGTTGATTGCGTGCCTTCCTGTTGCTTCAACCAAGATTCAAGAGAGTTTATTGTCATGTGTCCCAGATAGGACAATAAAATTCTTGCTTTGCTTCAGCACAACAGAATATTGCAGACATAAATAATACAGAACAAATCAGTGTGTCCATATACCATTGAATATATATATAAATAAGCATATAAAGTGTAGTAGGCTAATGAAAGTTCAGATTTTGTTTGAGTTGAGTTTAATAATCTGATGGCTTTGGGGAAGAGCTATTCCTGAACATGGTTGTTGCAGATTTCAGGCTCCTGCACCTTCTACCTGAAGGCAGCGGAGAGATGAATGTGTGGCCAGGATGGTGTGGGTCCTTGATGAAGCTGCTAGCCTTTTTGAGGCAGCAACTGTGGTAGATCCCCTCGATGGTAGGGAGGTCAGAGCCGATGATGGACTGGGCAGTGTTTACAACTTTTTGTAGTCTTTTCCGCTCCTGGGCGCATAATTTGTGGAACTAAGCCACGATGCAACCGGTCAGCATGCTCTCTACTGTGCACCTGTAGAAGTTCGAGAGAGTCCTCCTCAACATATGACTCTCCGTAATCTTCTCAGGAAGTAGAGGCGCTGATGTGCTTTCTTTATAATTGCATCGGTTTCTGGCACTAGAAGAGATCTTCGGAAATATACACGCCCAGGAATTTGAAATTCTTGACCCTTTCCAACATCGACCCGTTGATATAAACGGGACTGTGGGTCCCCATCCTACCCCTTCCAAAGTCCACAATCAGTTAATTGTTTTTTCTGGTGTTGAGAGTCAGGTTATTGTGCTGGCACCATTTGGTCAGTCGGTCGGTCTCACTTCTATACTCTGACTCGTCTCCATCAGTGATACGTCCCACAACAGTGCTGTCGTTGGCGAACTTGATGATGGAGTTTGCCCTATGACCGGCTACGGTCATGAGTATAGAGTGAGTACAGCAGGGGGCTGAGCACGCAGCCTTGAGGTGCTCCCGTGCTGATTGTTATCGAGGCTGACACATTTCCACCAATGCAATCAGACTGTGGTCTGTGAATGAGGAAGTCGAGGATCCAATTATAGAGGGATGCGCAGAGACCCAGTTCTGAGAGCTTGGTAACCAGCTTGGAGGGGATGATTGTATTAAATGCCGAGCTTTAGTCAATGAATAACAGCCTGACATATGAGTTTTTGTTGTCCAAGTGGTCCAGAATGGAGCGCCAGCGAGATCGCATCCACCGTTGATCTGTTGTGGCGGTAAGCGAACTGCAGTTGGTCCAGGATTTGGCGAGGGATGAGTTGATTTGTGCCATGATCAGCCTCTCCACTAGGGGCGCCGCATTGATGGAAGCCTCTGCCTACAGTCTGTCTGTTTTTCAATCTTTTTTTTTAGGCTGTTTTAAAAGTGTAATTTGGAGGTTTTTTTAGTTTTTCTATGTGGGGAAGGGGTAGGGTAAGAGGGGAACCGTTTCCCAATCACTTCCTGGCGAGGATGCGACTATTCTCCGAGTCGTGTCTCGCCACCCCCTCCTCGCGGCCTACCAACTGGATTGGCGTGGCCTTTCCTGCCGGGGACTGGACCAAGCTTCAGCGGCGGCGGCGTAGCACTGGATTCACCGTGGAGCGTGCGGATGCCTACCTGGATCGCCGTTTGAAGCTCCGGAGTGCTGGGCCTGCTGCTTCAACATCTGGGGTTAGGAGACCAACATCGAGAAGTCCTGGGTTCCTTTGCCGAGGGCCACCAGCATTGAATCTCCGACCAGCGCGGCCTGTGGACTTCGGGAACCGCAGGCTCCGGTCGGAAGTGGCCGATTCGGATGTCCAAGCCATTGACGTGGTTCTCTCATTCCGATGTCGGAGTTCCATCATCCCGGCTTGAGGGCCTGAACATCGGGCCGCCCATGGCGGCGACTGCGAGGGGTTTGGGAGCCCCCCGACCACGCGTGAACAACGGAGGACAACGCAGGAGGATGACTGAAAGTTAGAGCCTTCCCTCACAGTGAAAAATTTTGATTCTGCTATGTGGGGATGTCTGTGTTAAAGTCTATTGTGTTCTGTGCTCTTTATTATTCGTATGGCTGTATGGTGACAACACATTGCACTGTACCAATTGGTACATGTGACAAATAAATATATCTTGTATCTTGTATCAAAGCACTTCATCACCACAGACGTTAGTGCCACTGGTCGATAGTCATTGAGGCACGTCACCTTGCTCTTCTTGGGCACCCGTATTATTGATGCCCTTTTGAAAGCAGGTGGGAACCTCAGACCTCAGAAATGAGAGGTTGGAAATGTCCGTAAAAACTCCAGCCAGTTGGTCCGCACAGGTTTTCAGAACACGACCGGGTATTCCATCAGGTCCAGGCGGTTTCCAAGGGTTCACCCCTCTGAAGGATTTTCTGACGTCGACCTCTGTGACTGTGACCGAAATACCATCACGGCAAACAGGGCCGGATTTAGATGAAGAGAGGCCCCAAGCTGCTCCACTTGTGAGGCCCCTCCCAATCCCCACCAAGATGGTCCACCAAACTGACACTGATATGCAGCCGAGTGTGTTGAATGAGATAAGGGGCTGGAAAGCCGCACTTATTTATTTATTTATTTATTACCAGTGCTAGTGTCCAGTTATTGGCCTAAAACACAAAAAAATGTACGTTGATAACTTTGGTTAATAAAAAAATGAAAATATCAATTTTCAGTTTTAAATCTCCAAGTGACGCTATGTCCCCCTTTACAGCTACTGTATATTTTAATTACGTTCAAGACACCTGGAATTGATCCTGAATATGGGTGCTGTCTGTATGGAGTTTGCTCCTTTTCCCTTTGATCGCTTGGGTTTTCTCTGGGTGCTCTTGTTTCCTTCCACATTCCAAAGGTGTGCAGGAACCTATTTCAAAATAGGTTCCTGCACACCTATACCCAACCCAAAACGTAATATTTTCTTTTTGTCCAGAAATTCTGTCTGACCTGTTGATGAGCTACTCCAGCTTTTTGTGACTATCTTCAGTTTAAACCAGTATCTGCAGTTCCTTCCTGCACACACAAAACTATACAATATAACTTTATTAATCCTAGGAGGGAAGTTGTGTGTGTGTGCGTGTGTGTGGGTATATATATATTACACACACACACACATATTTATACAGTTATGTATTGATATATAAATATACACCGTTTTGTTTTCTCGTTTATAACATTGTTTACTGAGTACTATGTTCACATATTCTGTTGTGCTGCTGCAAGTAAGGATTTAATTGTTCTAACTGGAACATGAGAGAATAAAACACTCTTGACTCTTGACTTAATCCGCTAATGTGTGGGATAGAACTAGTGTACAGATGATAGGTGGTCGGCGTGGACTGCGTGGGTCGAAGGGCCTGTTTCCACGCTGTATCTTTGAATTAAACTAAAAACACTAAGACCAGAGGGAGTCTAAAGAAGGGTCTCCACCCGAAACGTCACCCAATTTCTTCTATCCAGAGTTGCTGGCTGCTCCATGGAGTTCCCTTGCACAATTAAAGCATGGAATAGTCTTCACCCTACCGTAGTTACCCAACCAGACGCAACTACATTTAAGGTACCTCTTTTTTCCCCAAGAACCCTTTTTTGCTTAAGTCCAATTCAATTCAAGGGAGTTTTATTGTCATGTGTCCTAGATAGGACAATGAAATTCTTGCTTGCTGCAGCACAACAGAATATGTAAACATAATACAAACAGGAGATAAAAGTTCAGTGTGTTTATAGACCATAGACCATATATATACACAATGAATAAATATTGTTCAGCCCTCCACCACCTCCAGTTCAAATTCCATTTAGAATATTTATGGAGGACCAGGAAACCAGAAGCAAGTTACTCCAGGGAGTTACTCCAGATCCAGGGTCAGGGAGTGATTCTGCGTTGGTTTTCAGTGGTCGCTGCGAGGCGGCGACCGGACAGCAATGGCGGCCAGAGTGCCCACAATTCAAAGCGAGGGAGAAAGTGCCCAGCGCCGACCAGTTGCCGTGGCAGTGCGCATGCGCAGGGTGGCCGGTGATGCGCTGGCCGTGGTTGTGCGCATGTGCAGGGGGGAGGATGTGCTGGCCGTAGCAGTGCGCATGGGCAAGGCAGCCAGCCGTGCTGATGGATGAGGAGCGGCCCCGACACGGATACGGATGGCGGGCGGAGATGGAGAGTGACAGACAGAGAGAGAGATATATACAGAGGGGGGCCCGCCCAGAGTTGAACGGTAGGTGCCCTGCCTTGGCCAGAGGCCGCCTAGACTTCGAGGCCCTAAGCTTAAGCTTGTCAAGCTTATACGTAAATCCGGCTCTGATGGCGAATGGGGGCTCGGGAAGGCACATCAGTATGCTCTCTGTCAAAGCGTGCGTAGAATGCAATGAGCTTGTCAGAGAGTGATGCTTCGCTGACATTTGAGCTGCCTCGTGATTTCGCCCTGTAGGAAGTGATGGCATCCCGCCACAGATGCCGAACATCCGTCTCAATCTCCAGCTTGGAGCAAAAGTCCCTTTTGGCCTTTTTGATGGCCTTACCAAGGTCGTATCTGGACTTCTTGCAGACCTCTGTATCTTCAGACATGAATGCCCAGTGTCTGGACTTCAGAAGAGTGCGAATCTCATAGTTCATCCAAGGCTTCTGATTGGGAAACACTCGGAAGGTTTTTGTTGGGATGCAGTCCTCCACAGATTTCTTTATCAAGTCTGTAACGAACTGTGGCATATTTGTTTAGGTCCGTTGCCGAGTCCCTGAACATTGCCCAGTCTACAAACTCCAAACAGTCCTGTAGTTGTTCCTCAGCCCCCTCCTGACCAGCTCTGAACAGTCCTCACCTCAGGGGGTGCGCTCTTCAATTGCTGCCTGTAGGCAGGAAGAATCAGCACTGTGGTATGGTCGGATTTACCAAAGTGAGGGCGAGGGATAGAACGATAGGCATCCTTAATGGTGGTGTAGCAATTTTCAAGGGTGTCTGATCCTCTGGTGCTGCAGGAGACATCTTGGTGGAAATTAGGGAGCAATTTCTTGAGGTTGGCTTTGTTAAGATCCCCGGCTATGGTGGTAAATGCCTCGGGGTACGCCGTCTGGAGCTTATTGACCATGGCGTGTAGCTCCCCCTGTGCCAGATGGACATCAGCCTGGGGAGGGATGTAGACCGCGGTCAGGATGATGAGGTGAATTCCCTTGGTCGGTAGAAGGGACGGCACTTCACCACCAGGTGTTCGAGTTGCGGAGAGCAGGAGTTGGACAGGACTGCCACATCTGAGCACCACGCAGAGTTGACCATGAGGCAGATGCCCCCTCCTCTCCCTTTCCCAGATGCCAGTGTATGATGCATGCGATGGATGGAGAAACCATCAGGCTGGACTGATGAGTCTGGGGAGCTGGGGGTGAACCATGAGCTGGGGGTGAGCCATGTGAACCACCTGTTGCTATAACATTACAATTGTCAACTCTCCACTTTTATTGTTAATTACCAGTAGCAAATTGCTAGGCTGCCAACATTAGTTTACAGAGTCATGCTTAGAAAAGTTTTAATCCTGTTTTCTTGCATTCACATATTGGACTGCATACTGTGTTTTTAGCTTTTATTTGTAACTTTCCTTTCGTGCTTCTAATAAATAAAAGCTGATTTGGTCCACACCGTTTGTTTTTCAAAGTCGCACACCATTATCTACGCAAAGCAGCAAGTTGCTTGCATTGACCCTCCGAATAAAGAAGCATGCTCTGCATTGGGGGTTTTTTTCCTCCCCATACTAAATGACTGGGAACGTGGTTTGAATTGGGATGTTCGGTGTATCAGTATGCTTACTTGTATGAAGAAATATAGATAATAATGAACCAAATCTATTCTGATTGATGTGTCATTTACACCAAATATTTAGAATATCCTGGATTCGGCCTGGATAGAATGAATGAGGAGAGGATGTTCCCACAAGTGGAGAGGCCAGGTCCAGAGGCCATGGCCTCAGAATAATAGGACAAACCTTTAGAAAGGAGATGAGAAAGAATTTCTTTAGTCTGAGGGTGGTGAATCTGTGGAATTCATTGCAACAGATGGATGTGGAGGCCAAGTCATGATCGAATGGCGGAGTAAACTTGATGGACCAAAAGGCCTAATTCTGCTACTAGAGCTTATGAATTTATGAATATTTGTTGGAAATTATATTTAGCATAATAGGGATAATGCGAAGAAAGATGAACTGAATGAGGCTTGAAGGAGAAATGTAGACCATGACATTTGCACTGGATCACTTTGCAGTATTTTAAATTCTGTGCTAAATAAAATAATGATGCAGCAGGGCATCACGTTTGTAGCTGCATTGTTTCCTACTGTATCTTTTAAACAACTAAACTATATCTTTGAGTATAACGTATTCTAATATCAGCAGGCTTTGATGTGTAAGACTGAGGGCAATTATTCCTCTGGTTCTGATCAGCTGATCTTTATACTAAGTTAGTGGTCAAGATAGTTATGTGAATTATAGTTTCTTGATCTGAGCTTTGCCTTCCACTGATTTGTTGACTTGTAAACAGATATGTTATCCCCCACTTCCCACACATTTCAAGAAAATGGGTGTTTTCATTTGAACTTGTTCCTTTTCAGGGGCTGTACAACTGCACTGCTACTCAAATTAAGCAGTTATACATTTATAAGCTTGCATCCCTTTTAATTTATAACATATTGCTTCATAGGAAATGCATTCCAATTAGGTTGATTTAGAGGAAAATTCATCATGGCAATTATCTCTCATTTTAATCCTCGCTTGTCTGAGAGGAACTGGAATGGATAGTTAAATCAGTAGTTGGGCATTTCACTCTGCATCCCATGTGTCACCATTTGCACTATGAAGACATCAGAAAAGGATTGAGATCTGGGCCACTGGCAGCCAGTGCATTATGAATGCATTATAAAAGGGTTGTAATTCAGGCATCAACATATTCCACCCAATCCCAGATTTGCCTGTAAAATCTTTGCATTGTTTAGAGATGCTTATCTGCAGCTAACTAGTTTTCTGGTGACTCATTACAGGAAGGAAATAAAACCTTCGTATTTGTAATTTTTGTAAATGTGCTTTGCTTATGACATTTCCTCTTTTTACTCCTTTCATTTGGTCTGTAATTTCAAAAAAATGCTTAATGCCCAGTGCATAATCCCAAGGTGATAAAAATTCCTCAGTGTGAAATTCTGTGGTACTGGGCCCTCATATATACCTTCAAATCAAATTAACCAGGAATTAGATCAGATGCTCGGCAATCACTAACATCTGAAACATGCCAACAACAAGGTGAAGACCCAGGTGTTTATAAAACAGTTGTCAGAAGAGAAAAACTTTGGAAGTAATATTCAAACTCTCCAAATATCAACCCAAGTATTAGTTATATTAACAGTTTGGTGTGACAATGCATGTACAGAAAGCAATGAAAGGCAAAGGAGAATAATCTTCACATCATCCACTATTATTGCTATCTACCAGTTGTTTCGACCATTATATCAAGTGACTCACCGTTGTACTGTGAAATTATTATAAGATTCTAGATTCTAGTCCCAAATACTTCCACAATGCCGGAACATTACTGAACCAGCTATGCAAACCTTTTGGAAATTTTGAGTATACTTCCTCAAATATGTTGACAATCAGTGGGACAAACACTAAATGCATTTGTCATCCCAAACTAGCACTCAAGTGAGAGTCCCATCAAGAATTTACTGACTTCAACTTGAGAAGACGTCAGAAGAAGGGTCTCGACACAAAATGTCACCCAACCATATTCTCCAGAGATGCTGCCTGGCCCACTGAGTTACAGCAGCACTTTGTGTAATTTACAGGTTGTTGTAATCAGATTTGAATGGTACATGGAAAGGACAGATTTCTTCGCAAATGAGAATAAACATCTCATGGTAAATATGGTGGTACAATATGACCATCGCTCTCTTACATAGGAAGTGCTGATGTCATACGTCAAACATTTTCAGATGCCATTGGATGGGTTGCCAAAATCAACATTCAGTTTCATGAGCACAAAACAAAATGCTGGAGGAACTCATTGGATCAGGCCGCATCTGTACAGAGAATGGACAGACGGTGTTTCTGAAGAAGTCTCCCAATCCAAAAAAGACATCTGTCCATTCCCTCTACAGATGCTGCATGACCTGCTGAGCACCTTCAGCACAAGCTTCTAGCAGAGTGTATGTAAGCTACTGACTCAAGATGAACAGCTAAGCAATGATCTTTTGTTGGCTACTTTTCTCATGATATTTTGAATACATAGAATTATTACATTGAGGGGCAGTTACAGCATCAGTGTGAAAAGGAGCTGTTGTATGAAGCTAGTCCCACCACATTGGGTTTATAGTCCGTGTATCACTGTCTTGAATGATTAATAGCTAAGATTAGTCGGGTTTTAACATACTTACGTAGATTCATGCTATCAGAATCTGCTGCCTGATGGTCAGGAGGTATCCTTTGCCAGACACTGTGAAAATTACCACAGACTCTCATCTCATTATCAATGCACCCTTTCATTTTTCTCTTGAGAAGAAACGTATGTGTATAATGAGCTGTATGAACCAGTTCGCTGACATCCCCCTTGATCTCAACCGTAAACACGAGGGACTTAAGGGGATTTACATAGTTTATCTGTACAGAGAACCCTACATCTGGATGTTCTGTGGGAACAGCAACAAATTCATTGGGCAAAGAAGATTTGGAGGCAGTAACTAAGTATTGGATGAAGGTCATAAGGTCATGAGTGATAGGAGCACAATTATGCCATTCATCCCATCAATCATGGCTGATCTATCTCTCCCTCCTAACCCCATTCTCCTCATAACCCTGGCACTCGTAGTAATCAAGAATCTATCTCTGCCTTAGTGAAGGAAACTAGAGGTATGCAAAGGTACAGAACAGATCAGATCCGGCGCCAAAGATCAAAGGGCCCCCAATGTTCGATTGTAGGCTGTCGAGGAGGAAATAACGAGGAAAATTAATTCCTACTAGTTGGATAGCAGATAATCAGGCTTTTAATGTAAATGTTATTTAGTTGTTGTGTCCTGTGAAATAAAATGGCCTGATCCCCATCCAGCTTTACCTCTCAATTGGAGTTCAGAGTTTTGTAAATTTGTAGGAATTAAGTAAATAAAATGTGACTTCCATCTATTAAACTGTGATTGCTTTGAGCCATTTAAAATGTTAAAATATTTTCTAGGTAACATTTGCATCCGAGTTATAATGGTGACATTAAAACTAGGTCGCAGCTGTAGGTGTGACAGGTAAATCGATCACAGGGCTAGAGAGATCAAAGTTACTCAGAAATATAGGACAACAAAAGGAAACTCTTAAAAAAAGATTTTTTTTGAATATCTTAATTTCCCTTTTTTTCTTTCTTCTACTGCATTTAGTGATCCAGATTGGACCTATTTTCCATTAGTGAGGCCAAGCGTAGACAAGGCAAATACTTTATCTCACCGAACACCCAGGCTCTGTCCACAGGCCCTGCTGGTGCTCACATGGCTAACCATTTCAAACTTCCTTTCCCGATCCAATTCTGACCTCTCTGTTCTTGGCCTCCTCCATTGCCAGCGTGAGCCCACATACAAACTGGAGGAACAGTATCTCATATTCCCACTTGGTAACTTACAATTCTTAGCTATGAACATTAAATTCTTCAACTTTAAGTAATTTCCTCCTACCCACCACCTCTTTTCCTTCCCCACCCCCCTTCATCCCCAAAAAAACATTTATCCAATTATCTTCCACCATCCCAGTCACCATCTTTCCTCTGCGCATCTCCCATCCCTGTGTCCCTCAATTCTCTTTTATACACCCCCTTTCCCTTCCCCACTGTCCCCTTCCACCCATATCCCTCCCTCCAGCTTTCCATTTCTCTCCTCCTCTTCTGTCCTTATTTTACATAATTTGGTCTCCTCTCCACCTCTAGTCATTGTCACATATTCCATCCAGCTGCGATTCACTCCAGCCCTCTCATCCATATCTACCTATCACTTGCCAAGCGTCATCACAGTTCTGCCTCTTTTCCAGCTTCCACGGCCGCTACTCCAATCAGTCTGACGAAGGGTCCTAATCCGAACCATCCCGAAGATTCCCTCCACAAATGCTACCTGACCGCTGAGTTCCACCAGCATTTTGTTTTTTTTTTCCTTTTTAAATTCCTTTTGTGGCAGACACAACATAACATGTAGCCTTTAAAAGAAAATTTGACTGTGTTAGATTTGTCTATTTATCAAATTTTCCCATCTGCAGCCAAGTGATTTGGTGATAAGATGTTAGCAGTTCTTATTGTTGGTGGACTGGGTCATTTTCAGCTATTTTCTGTGCAAACACATCAAGAGAATGTGAAAGCCTTCTTGTCATGGTGACGTATTGTGGCTCTTCACTCAATTGTGCAAGTCACTTTCCAGACTATTGTTCAAAGGTCTGCATTTTTGATATGTTATTTTGTTACATGATTTAATTTCTGGGGATAATACATGTGCAATATATGTCTTCTATACATTACTAGACTTTTAACAGGACATAACTCTTGGCAAACAATTGATGGATGAAATGTAATGAGGAGATATATCAAGTAATATGTTGGCAAAAGAAAAAAGAGCTACATGATGGAGTAAATTGCACAGTTCTAAGCTTTATGCCGGAGCTCTGAGTTCTGAATGGCTATGGTCAAAAATCTTTGAAAGTGGCAGGACATCATGAGGAGGAGGTTAATATGGACTTCATAACTAGAAAGACGGTTCAAAGGGAGAGAGGTAATGCTGAAACTTTAATCAAAACTTTAATCATAGTTAAGTCAAAACAAGTACCAATGTAGCCACAGTACATTAGGAAGGATCCGAAGACCTTAGAGAGGGTGGAGAAGTGTTTTGCTAGAAAGGTTACATGTATCTAGGATTTCATTTACAAGTGTTGACACAGATAGATGGGTTGGTGAAGAAAGCATTTGGCACACATGCCTTCATCGGGAAGGGTATTGAGTACAGGAGTTAGAATATCATGTGCAAGACATTAGTGAGACTATGTTTAGAGTATTGTGTGGATTTGTGGTTGCCCTGATACAGGAAATATAGTGTTAAGCTAGAAAGGCAGCAAATAAAATATTTTTTGTACCAGGACTTGAGGGTTTAAGTTGAGGAAAGGCAGTGTAGACTGAGACTTTTATCCCTGGAGCATAGCAGGCTGAGGATTGACTTTATAGAGATAGATAAAATCATGAGAGGCATAGATAAAGTGAATGGTCAGTTTCTTTCCCCCAGAGCAGAGGCAACCAGGACTGGGAGGGCAGAGGTATAAGGTGACTGGGGAAAGATTTAAAAGAGACCAATACCCCATGACAACTCCTTCCCGCCATTGCCCCGTCAAGTGACCCTACACCCGACTGCCGAGGGTTCGCATAGACAGTGGCCTAACCACTGGGTGCCGCCACAGCCCCCCCCAGAATCGGAGGCAGGAAAATGAGCAGGCTGACAAAACGTGGCAGCCTGAACTCATAAATACACAGGCAGACCGTGAGGGCAGACGTCGAAAAGGGATAGAGCACGCTCACCTTCTACCGGAAGGTGCGCAAGCATGCTCGAGGGCGACTCCTGCTGTGGGTCAGGGGCACCCCAGCCGTGGGTCGGGGCAGTGGGGCCCGCGGGCGCAGTCGACGCTCCAGCTGTGGGCCATCCCGGCCGTATGCTGAGGGGTGCAAGGAGTGCAATGCAAAAGCCGCAGGTTGGACGAGGTACAGACCCGTCACGTCAACCAGCAGAGGATCGTGTCCAGAGAAATACGGCGCCCAGCGATGGCTGGGAGATGTCGGCAACAATGCAAATACAACAAGAAAGAAATAACAAGAAACTAATAGCAATATTAAGCTAGGTCATTACAGTGTAAAATGGAAAAAAAAACTACAGTGAGCAAATATACAGCAATGTTCAAAGTGGTCGGATGCCGAAAGTTCTATGGTCAAATTAAGCAGGGTAGGACAGGAACCCAAATTGTTAATTGTCCAATGTACGATGAGAAAATGCTGTGCTTGAAACTGGAGGCAGTAGTGACACCATCCAATCAGAGATGGCACTGTTGACGGCGGTCAAAGCAGGTTGAGCGTCGGCCCCTCCGGCGGGGAAAACCTCCACACCTGGAAGTAGAAAGTTACATCTGGCCGGCCGCAGCACCCATTTTGGCAGTCGACCATGGCGGCCATTTGGGCAGCGGCCGGGGCGGGCATTTTGGCAGCCTCGTGAGGCGAAATCCCGGATGTGAATGGGGCTGCCGGCATCGACGGGCCTCACCCCACCGCTGCAAGTATGAGCTCCACATACCGTCGCCGGCGGCTCTCGAGACCAGGCTGCACCGCAGCGCCTTTGGCAGAGATTGGAAGCGGCTGGGGGATCCGTCGCGGGACCACCGACTCATGACCATCCGAGGCTCCACCCCGCTGCTGGGCCGACCACAGCTTGACCAGACGGGCCACCAGCGGCTGGGGAGCTTCAGAAACCACAAGGAGCAGGCGGACATCAGCGGACATCCGTCCCAGGTAAGCCTGCTGGATCGGGAGGGAGGGCCGGCAGCCTTCAATTAAGGCCGGGATCGCACCCATCGACCCAAACGGCTTCCGATCGTCGAGACCAGGCATAGGCGGGAGCAAGTCGGCTGACCGCGGCGGCGGGGCCCAAAGGCACGTTACTGGCGGGAGTCGAGTGGCCTGATCACAGTGGCGGGGCCCAAGGCGGCGTTTGCGCAGTGTTGACGGCTGCATCCATAGCGGTAATTACTGTCGAGCTGGGCTGCCGGCTGCAGACCGCAGGTCACCATGGTAGAGGTGGGTGGTCAGCTGCGTGCGTCGGGAAATCCAAAATATCCATTTTGGAATGTCGTGGGTCACCAATGTAGAGGCACCAAACGTTATGAATAAACGGTTTCTTTATTCGGGCAATACAGGTTAGATATACATGCACTTTTAGTCCTCTATCACAAAAGTCATTGTTGCCGCTGCGAGGCTGTTGCCTCCTGGGCTCGAGCTGCGCTCCTCAGAACACGCGAAGAGAGAAGAAGAGGAAGAGAGAGGGAAGGTTGACCCGGGGTTCGTTATATACTAGGACACACCCCTATACCCCATGACAACTCCTTCCCGCCATTGCCCAGTCACGTGACCCTACCCCTGACTGCCGAGGGTTCGCATAGCAAGTGGCCTAACCACTGGGTGCTGCCACACCTGAGGGTTAATTTATTCATTCAGAAAGCAGTGAGTAATTGGAATGGGCTGCTAAAGGAAACTGTAAAGGCGGGCACAATGGAAACATTTAAAGTGCATTTAAACAGATACATGAATGGGAAAGGATTAGACTGATATGGGCTGAACATGAGCAAATTGGATAAGCTCAGTTATAAAACCTGATCAATGAATTGGGCCAAAATACCTTCTTTTTGCTCTACATCTCTTTGATTCCAGGTTGAACGGAGAAGCTAGGGTTCTTGAAGGTTGAGAGAAAATATTGCAGAGATTCACAAAACAATGACAGATGTAAGCTGAACATAAAGATCAAAGCCCTTCCAAGAATCAGGCAACACTGACTCCCTGTGAGGAAGAAAGCTCACCAAACCCCATGACATCACAGCAGGACCTCCTTTGCAATGAGACCTCGGCTCAACCGTCTGCAGTTGTTTCATCAAACTCCTTCCTTCCTCGAGACAGGCTAGAGTCAGGAGAGCGACCAATGATTAGACAATGGTCACAACTCCTTAGGAAATGCAATAGTCCAGTAGTGGACAGAGATGACGAGGTAGCAAGTAACATTTGTACCTCAGAAATACTAACCGAACACTTCCAACAAGGATTAGTCTAGCTACCTATTCCTGATATTCAATTACCTTGACAGTTACAAGCCATTCTCCACCCCTCATCCCACTGTCACCCACCAGCCTCAATCATGCACTTTATGCCCCCCCCCCCCCCCCCCCACACACAGAATGTGCAAGTTCGGATTGGGCACTCAACCACAGTCTGCTGTCTGCACTCAACTTCTTTGACCCAGATTAGTTCAGTTGTGTCCAAGTCCTTGGCCTCTGGTCGGAATTCAGCTGATACTTAATCCAAATGGTCATTGGAATGCCACACAATGACCTCTGGGTTGCCTTTAAGGGAACAGACAAATGTCTCTTATTTATGGATTCTCTCCCCAATTAGAAAATAATCTATGCCTTTATTCCTACTACCAAAATGCATGACTTCACACTTTGCTACACTATATTCCATCTGCCACTTCTCTGCCAACTCTCACAACCTATACGACTCCTTCTGCAGATTCCCTGCTTTCTCTACAGTAGCTGCCCCTCCACCTATTTTTGTATCATCTGCAAACCTGGACACAAAGCCTTCAATCCCCGCATCCAAATCATTAATATACAACATGGAGCAGCGGCCCCAGCACTGCGCCCTGCGCAACTCCCCTCGGAATTGTGTAGGACACTCTTGATGTTTGAAACAAGAAATTATCTTAAGGGCCTGTCCCACTTACGCGACCTTTACAGGCGACCGCCATAGGTCGCCAAAATTTTCAACATGTTGAAAATTCAGCGGCGACCAGAAAAACGCTACGACTCTTTGGAGACCTCTCACGACCATAGGAGACCTCTCAGGACCACCATACAGGCTGTATGGTTGTGAGAGGTCACCTGCGACAGATCGCCAGGTGTCGCCAGGGGTCGCCTGTATGGTCGTGAGGGGTCTCCTATGGTCGTGAGAGGTCTCCAAGGAGTCGTAGCGTCTTTCTGGTCACTGCTGAATTTTCAACATGTTGAAAATTCCGGCGAGCTATGACGGGTGCCGGCAGCCGCCTGTAAAGGTCGCATAAGTGGGACAGGGCCTTAAGGAAGCGCTGCGTGAAGGCAGCCAGCATCATCAAGGATCTTAATGATGGACCATCGAGACCTTGGTCTTATTCTCATTTCACTCCGGAAGAAGAATCTGAAACCGCGACCTCCAGGTTCAGGAGCAGCTTCTTCCCAACAAACACCAACCAAGCTATAAACTATGAACTGTCGTAGTTGCACTAAGGACTTAAAGCTTACTTTTTCATTAATAGAAGGCTTTATTAAATTTATTGAACTTCTTTTTGTTTATTATGTTATCCATGAGTACTGTGGTTACAAACCCTTATGCTGCTGCAATTACAATTTAATTATTACGTTTTCAGTACATATGATAATTAAACACTCTTGACTTGAAGTATTATTTCCTCGGGCTCGAGAGCATAGAACTGGGGCAAATGATATTCCACAATATGTGGTCAACATTTCGGCCGGAGATGAATAAAATATTGAATTCTGTAAATTGTTGGAATTGTTCACTCCAGCAAATAATTTTACCACTAAGTATATTCAGGACTGAGATTGATGGACTTTTGGACATAAAGAGAATCAAGGGATATGGGGTCAGCATGAAAGTGGATGAGATAGTGCTTCAGCCATTATCTTGCTGAAGAATGGAGCAGATTTCAGGACCATATGACCTATTCCTGCTTCTATGTTTGATGCCCCCTGTGTATACAGCAGTGCCTCTAAGTGCATTTGTTTGTAAGCAAAATGGCCATTAATGTCCACTTAATGGAGAAAGTTTAGAGTTATTTTGCTACTTTTGCGGTTATTTCCATTCTCATATATTAGGATATTAATTAATCATCAATATAATGCATTACTATAAAGTATTTAGCTTAAATCATGTCATTAATATCCAATTTTGGCCAAAGTAACACACATTATTTCAAATATAAATTGTAAGCCTTGGACAAGATCTAACCGGTTTCAATTAGAAAATAAAAATTTTGGACCATTACCAAGAATTTATTTTTCACTGATAGAATACTAAATCCATGACAAGGTATTTCAGATGGACTAACACAGGCTGTAACTCTGAAATTTGTTAAGCACCACACTGACGCTACAGTGGAGAACTGGGAATTAAATCAGGATTCATGAGATAGGATAAGCTCTCATCCATAAACATATTGTGAAATTATTCTGTACATAAAATAATCAGGAGTGTAAATACTGTGTGTGTTATTGCAAGACAAGCAAAGACCACGTATCCATTGCTTCATTGCCTGTGTCAGTTTTGGCCACCCTGCTATAGGAAAGTTACCATTAAGCTGGAATTCATGTCGTAGGATTAGGCCATTCATCCAATTGATTCTACTCCGCCATTCAATCATGACTGATCTATCCTTCTCAACCCCATTCTCCTGTTTTCTCCCCATAACCTTTGGATTCTTCGCTCCAAGCATGCATTGACCCAGGCTCTAAGTTTATCCGCTTGACTCCTAATAAGCCTTGGATTAGAAATAAATGCACTTTAGCCTATCAGTCTCACTGTGTTCATGAACCTGCCCCTGCCTGTCCACCTTAATTGTCATAAGATCTATCTTCCCATCAATTCCTCCACTTACTGACCTGTGGCTTTGGAACTGTGCAACACAGTTCACCCCAGTTTAAGCCCTATCAAGTAGCATGAGCAAACCGACATTGATTCCCTCCTGTTCATAACATCATGACTTGATGGGCCAAATGCCATAATTCTACTATCACTGAGTAGAATTAGGCCATTCGGCCCATCAAGTCTACTCCGTCATTCAATCATGGCTGATCTATCTCTCCTAATGGCCCTGTCTCACGGTGCGAGTTGACCCACGAGGTACCCCGAGTGAAAGACTCGTGGTTGTGTACGAGACTTCAAGTTTATGATCAAGTGTTTAACCGAGTTCCCACGGGTATGTCATTGCTGCGATGTTCCAAGTTCCTCTCCCGAGTTACCAAGTTCCTCTCCTGTTACTCTTGAGCCAACCGTGAATGAAGGTATGTTTTAATAAAGCAACAATGTTAAAGAAGACATCTCCATCCAGTGGCTTTGAGTTATTTCAGCGCGGCCGCATCTATTGATCTACAAAGGGAAAATGCGCACCCTCCTGTAACCAATAACGTGGTAAGTGCATTTCTTGGTGCTTTATGTTTTTAAATACTGTATTTCCCGGGGTGGGGGGAGAGCACCGTTCACAGTGTTTGGGGAGTCTGGCGTTGTGAAGAAGGGGATTGGGGTCAGTAACCCACTTGCCATGCTCCGGTCTGAGTGCAGGTAGATGCGACTAGGTGACAGTAAGTGTTTGGCACGGAGTAAAAGGGCAGAGAGGGCCTGTTTCCGTGCTGTCATTGCTATATGGTTTTCTTGTGGTCGGGGAGTGAATTAGCTTGGGTTAGCTGCATGATTAGCTTGGGTTAGCTGCGTGAATTAGCTGCCGCAGCGCTCCGGGCACGGACAGCAGAACTGGCCGCCACTTCCGAGGAAGGAAGCAGCTAAGGTGACTGTTTTGAACGGCCGCCGGGACCCGACAGCAGTCACAGATACACACAGACAGACAGAGAGAGAGAGAGAGAGAGAGAGAGAGACACACACACACACACACACACACACACACACACACACACACACACACACACACACACACACACACACACACACACACACACACACACACACACACACACACACACAGTTTCTGCTCAAGACCCTTCTTCAGACAATCCAATGTCCCATATTATATTCTTTAAATATTAAGGTTTCTGTTCAAAGTGTGGTGCCGTGGTTATGGGTGGGCGGAAGAAAGGTGATGAGGTCTGGTACAAGTTTACTTTGTTTTCAGTAATCAGGCCTCCGTGTTGGCCGATGCCTGGTTGATCAAGCGTTCAGTTGCGAGTGAGCGAGGTCCATATATAGGAGCAAGGAACGCGAAGCCTCTGAGGGTTCATTGTTCCCCTGGTTTGGATTGCTCCCAGGAGAGCGGGCACAAAGACACATTTAGGCATTTTTCTGTGGAAGGGGGAGGGCAGAATAGAATCGAAAGCATTGTAACAGCAGCACTCTCCCCAACACGAAACACGGCGCAGCGTAAACAATTAAACAGGATCACTTTTAAAAGCAAAGACACACGTTAAATTACATGGCCCCAGGAAATCGCCTCTCAATTGCTTCGGGGTTGGAATTGCAATATAAATAATATGTATACACATATTATACATATTATACTACAAATACATAGATATATTATATATACTGCAATTGTGAGAGTGGTGAATCTGTGGAATTCTCTGCCACAGAAGGTAGTTGAAGCCAGTTCATTGGCTATATTTAAGAGGGAGTTAGATGTGGCCCTTGTGGCTAAAGGGATCAGGGGGTATGGAGAGAAGGCAGGTACAGGATACTGAGTTGGATGATCAGCCATGATCATATTGAATGGCAGTGCAGGCTCGAAGGGCCGAATGGCCTACCCCTGCACCGATTTTCTATGTTTCTAAGTTTCTATATATATTCTCTCTCTCTCTCTCTCTCTCTCTCTCTCTCTCTCTCTCTCTCTCTCTCTCTCTCTCTCTCTCTCTTTATATATATATAATATAATATATATATATATATTGCGGAGTTACCCAGCAGTAGGCAACCCAGGAACCACGCAAAGTATATATATAGCACATGAACATGTGTATGTATGTGTATGTATATATATATATATATATATATATATATATATATATATATGTGTGTGTGTGTGTGTGTGTGTGTATATATATATATATATAACACACACACACATATATACATATTATATATATATATATAGATATATAGACATGTCCATGTACTGTATATATACTTTGCGTGGTTCCTGGGTGCCTACTGCTGGGTAACTCCGCGAAATATCATCCCCCTGCATTTCAATTCGAAATCTCTCGCCAATCCACAGCCTTCGACCGATTAACTAAAAATGTTGTTCTTTTTTAAGACCAAAACAAAATAGTTCTCGCGAATTCCAAGTTCACGAGTTTGGGGAGCGGGGGGGGGGGGGGGGGGTTGGCGAGTCGGTGAAAATACAGCGGGAAGTAGGACATATGTGTGTGTGGTGTGCGCGCTACTTTCTCCAGCGGAGACACTGGATACTTTCTATCCAGTGTGTCCGCTGCATATTGCAATGCATACGCGTTTGATATTTAGACAAACTTAATTTTATTTCCAGTTTTGCATTTTTAGTTTGTTCCACACATTTAATTAGTTTTAATCCCTCCAGAAAAAACCTGAAAGTGGAGATGGTTCTCATACATAAAGCCCGAGAGATGGCTTCTTGATTCTAACGAGTGTTTGGGAAAAATAGACACAAAAAGCTGGAGTAACTCACGGGACAGGCAGCATCTCTGCAGAGAAGGGATGGGTGACGTTTCGGGTTGAGACCCTTATTCGGACTGGTGTTTGGGAAACGTGGATTCGGTTTGTTTTCGGGGGGAGGGAGGGGGGAATACATTCGCCTTTTTCTCTGAATTCAGGAATTAATGCATGTTGACACACATAACACAAAGAAGGGGAGATCGCTGCGTTTAGGTCTGAGGCGAAGGGAGCCAAGAAGTTCTCAATTTTCTCTGGCGATAGTTTCACTTTTTTTGCATTTTTCCTTCTCTCCTGCCGCCTGTCCCGCTGAGTTACTCCAGCTTTTCGTGTCAAAGTCGTCTTGTTCAATCTCATTTCATAGCAACTTTCAGCTCTGTATACCCCGCGTTGATCCGCGCGTATTTCAGCATTTATATTTCTCAAGCCTCTTTACCTCCTGGAGCCACATGTAACTTAACCACATGTAATTACTCCAGCATTTTGTGACTATCTTTGGTTCAGTCTTTACTCGAAGTTCAGTCTAGACTCACGAGACACTAAGGTAAACGCACGGGCCATTACGTTATTGCAACGAGTTTAAATGTTTCCATTTTTAACTTGAACAGTTAATTTGACTCGTGGAAAAAATCAAACATGTTTGATTTTTTTCACGAGTTAACAAGTTTCCTGAGTACCTGCCGTTAGTGCCACGAGTCGATAAGTTGCTCGCGCGAATTCCGACGTTCCCGCTACGTTAAATGTACGTGATTACCGCGAGTGAAAACTCGGGGTCCTCGTGGGTCAACTCGCACCGTGAGACAGGGGTTTAACCCCATTCTCTTGCCTTCCCATAACCTCTGACACCCGTACTAATCAAGAATCTATCTATCTCTACCTTAAATATATCCACTGACTTTGCCTCCACAGCCTTCTGTGGCAAAGAATTCCACAGATTCACCACACTAAAGAAATTCCTCCTCATCTCCTTCCTAAAAGAATATACTTGTACTTCTGTACTTGTAACCAGTTCACTGGGCAATTGTTCCAGAAATGTGAATTCTGATCCTCAGAAAGTAACTGAAATTTAAAGTTAAATTTTAGCAAAGTAAATAAATAAAAGATATCGTGGAAGTTGTCAATAATGGTCATAATTAAATTACTGGATGGTTGTAAAAGCCCATTTGGTTTTCCTATTGTTCGCAGGTGTATGTAACTGCAGACCATGGATGGATAATAAGTGCCAACCTCACCAGTGATTTTCACAACCCATGAATGCATGTGAAGATATTACACAATCAGAGAAACTTCTCTCTACTATTGAGTTTGCCGAGTCAACTATTTTCAAGATCTGCTTAAGTGTATCAGCACATAAAATAGCTGAAGTTGCATCTTGTATGCAGCTTATTTTCCGTGCATGTGCTGGTGTTATTTCAACCTGTAGTGAGATACTTTCATCTATTGCAGTCTATTACAAAGTGATTTTTTTGTAATACTTAATCATACCTAAATATGCAAAGTGTTTTCTTCATTCTTCGTCACCTGCTGAGCCCAGATTTCAAGCAGATGATAGGTTGCATGAAAGCTTTTTGGTTGGCCTCCAATATGGCATTACATTATGACATATAATCAATAAACTCTTGTAGAATGCAGATACATTAATACACCTAAATCAAGAGTGCCATTGAATGAAAAAAACAAAACAGTATTTTTCTGAAAATATTTTTAAGATGATCAGAGAAGGTTGTATTATTTATTAGAATATTAGATTATTTATTAGAATAGAATTATTAGAATATTAGATTATTTATTAGAATAGAACAGACCAGGACCAGGTTCTTTGGCTCATGATTTATCTGTCAAACATGATATCAAATTTAGCTACTCACCTCTGCCTCGATATGTTCCATATCCCTTCATTCCCTGCATATTCATGTGGCTATCTAAAACCATTATCATATCTGCTTCTGCCACCACCACTGGCAGCAAGTACAAGGCGCCTATCAATCTCTGTGTAAAGAACTCAACCCGCACATCTCCTTTAAATTTTCCCCTTCTCAAATTAAATCTATGCCCTCTCATGTTTGCCATTTCCACCCTGGAAATAAGATTCTGACTGTCTACCGAATCATATCTCTCATAATTTTATACATTTCTATCAGGGGTCCCCTCAATCTCAAGCATTTTAGAGAAAATAATCCAAGTTTCCAAACCTCTCCTTGTAGCTAATATCCTCGAATCTAGGCTTCACCGTGGTAAACGGCACCTGCACCATCTCCAAAGCTTCCACATCCACCCTGTCTGTAATGGGCCGACCAGAGCTGCACACCATACTTCAAATGCAGCTTAACTAAAGTCTTCTGGAGCTGCACCATAACTTCATCGAGTTTCCCTACAGTTTTAATTTTACAGACGAGGTAAGAAGAAAAGGGAATTCCACATCAGCATTTTTGGTAAGATTTTTATCCTTCTTGTTTTAACCTTACACTGTCATACTTTGTATCAAATGGAAGGCATTCTGTCACCATTACTTGGTAGAACATAACGGGGATTATTTTTCTTGTCTCCCTTTGGGGAAGAAGAAAGTGTGGCTGACATTAATACCACAACACTTGTACTTAAAAAGGATGTTTAATGCAGCAAAGCATTCCAATGCTCTTTCGTGGAGCATTATCAAATGGAATAGTAATCCCAAGCTGCTGGATGTTCCAGCATTTCTTTTTGTAAACCAGCTTTTGCAGTTCCTTGTGTCTCCATTTTCTTTTGCATGTTATATTGGGTCAGATTCCTGAAAGCAGAGTCAAAACTGCCGGGTTTTAAGGAGCTTCTTAAAGAGTTAGTGACAGAGAGCTGTAAGAGTCAAGAGTGTTTTACTGTCATATGTCCCGGATGGGACAATGACATTCTTACTTGCTGCAGCACAACAGAATATGTGAATATGTAAACAGAGTACATAATGGGGGAAGAGAAAAAAAGAGAAAGTTTAATAAATAACAAATATAGTGCAATCTATACATAACTACAACTCTGTTCTTGTTATATTCCGGTTTGGCGGTCTTTCTATTTGCGCAAAAACGGTTCACGATATCGCTACGATTTTTCGCCAGTTCACTCACTATTCTCCTGTGCTGCGAGTGCACCAAGTTTTGTTCTGATCGGTTAAATGTCGTAAAAGTTAATGAGGTTTAAAAATCTTAAAAAACGCGCGTGCGCAGATAGATCTGTTCTCCTGCGAGTCTGCGCTGCGCTGCGCGAACTAGTCTCTTCCCCTGTCATTCCCCGGTATGGTCCGCCCCTTCCTGTGCCATCTCATCTCTACTAGAGCTGAGGATGGCTGAGGTGGAGGTTTCCAACTGGACTTTCAGAGGGACCCGCAGCAGCCCAGCCCAGCCCCCAAGCGGCAGCCCGCCCCAAGCAGGAGCCCTGCCCCAAGCATCAGCACAGCGACAGAGACCCGACCCAGCCCAGAGTCGGAGACCCAACCTAGATGTCGGAGACCCAGCCCAGCCCGGAGTTGCCGATGTCTCCAAAAGGAAAGCGGAGACTGTTCCAGGCGGAGGAGAATGACCAGCGACCAGCGACCAGCGCCCGCTGAGAGTCCCCATCGCACTGCCAATTCCAGCCACTACTCCTCTGGTCCCCCTCGCTGGCTCCTCCCCCCCTCCCCCTTCTCCCCCATGGCTCTTCCCTGTCTTTTCTCTGAGCTCACTCCCCCCCGCCCCCACACCCCCCGCCCCCACACCCCTCTCCCCCACAAGCCCCCCTGCCCTCCCCCGCATCCCTCCTCCCCCTCCCCACACCCTCCCCGCCCACATACACACCTCCCTCCTACCCCACAACCCCCTCCCACACACACCCCCCATCCCCCACACCCCCTCTTCCCCCACACCACCCTCTTCCCCCCCTCCTACACCTCCCCGTCCACACACACCCCTCCTCTCTTCCCACCCCACACCCCCGCCACACACCCCACTTACCTCCGCCCCCTTCCCCTCCTCCCCTCCCACACATGAAGAGGAGGGTAGGGAGTGCTCGGGGACGAGGGGAAATGAGCCGCATCGGCGCAGTTAGGGGCTATGGATGAGTGGTGGAATATTGCGTCAAGGGAACCGTGGCATTGGGGCAATGGGTGAGTGGTGGAATATTGCATTGGGGAACGTGTTGCGTTGGGGGACCAGGCCTCCCATATGACTGGGACCCAAATGGTCCCACTTAGTCTAGTAATAATATAGTCTTTTGCAGTTCAGAGCTCAGAGCTTATTCGTTGTTGTGTTTAATAGCCTGATGGCTGCAGGGAAGAAGCTGTTCCTGAACCTGGACGTTACAGTTTTCAGGCTCCTGTACCTTCTTCCCGATGGCAATGGTGCGATGAGTATGTGGCCAGGATGGTGTGGGTCCTTGATGATTTTGGCTGCCTTTTTAAGGCAGTGACTACGATAGATCCCTTCGACGGTGGGGAGGTCAAAGCCGGTGATGAACTGGGCAGTGGTCACAACTTTTTGTAGTCTTTTTCTCTCCTGGACGTTCAAGTTGCCAAACCAGGCCACGATGCAACCAGTCAGAATGCCCTCTACCGTGCACCTGTAGAGGTTTAGGGGTATCCTCTTCGACATGCCGAATCTCCGTAATCTTCTGAGGAGTAGAGTCACTGATGTGCCTTCTTTATAATTGCATCGGTGTGCTGGGTCCAGGAAAGATCTTCGAAAATATGCACGCCCAGGAATTTGAAGTTATTGCCCCACTCCACCATCGTCCCATTGCTATGAACAGGATTGTGGGTCCTCATCCTTCCCCAACCAAAGTCCACAATCAGTTCCTTGGTCTTACTGATGTTCAGAGCCAGGTTGTTGTGCTGGCAACATTTGGTCAGTCGGCCAATCTCACTTCTATACTCTGACTCGTCCCTATTTGTGATTCGTCCAACCACGTCGGCAAATTTGGTGATGGCTGGCATTATGTCCGGCTACGCAGTCATGGGTATAGAGTGAGTAAAGCAGGGAGCTGAGCACGCAGCCTTGATGTGCTCCCGTACTAATTGTTACTGAGGATGAAGTGGTTCCTCCAATTCGAACAGAGTGTGGTCTGTGGATGAAGAAGTCGAGGATCCAATTGCAGAGGGATGCGCAGAGGCCCAGTTCTGTGGGCTTGGTAACCAGCTTGGAAGGGATGATGGTATTAAACGCTGTGCTGTAGTCTATAAATAACAGCCTAAAGAGGTTAAAGGAACATTTCAGCATGGGGCCTTGGAGGCTGTAGGCAAATTTACAATTTCCAGCAGTTCGGGAGGCCAGAATAAGATGTGAACTCTTATACATTGGCGAGACCAAACACAGACTGGGCAATTATTTCGCAGAACACTTTTGCTCAGCCCGCGTTAACCAACCTGATCTCCCGGTTGCTCGACACTTTAATTCTCCTTCCAATTCCTACACAGATCTTTCCATCCTCGGTCTCCTCCATTGTCAGATTGAGGCTAAACACAAATTGGAGGTTCAGCATCTCATATTTTTGCTTGGGCGGCTTACAGCCCAGTAGTATGAATATTGATTTCTCTCACTTCAGGTAGCCCTGGCATTCCCTCTCTATCCCTCCCCCACTCAAGATGCACTAGTTTCTCATTTTCACCCTACAAACAGCTTACAATGCTTCCTTTATCATCGATTTTATTTTGTATATCTTCCATTCACTATTCCATATCTCTCCACATCACTGTCTATATCTCTCGTTTCCCTTAACCCTAACCAGTCTGAAGAAGGGTCTCGACCCGAAACGTCAGCCGTTCCTTCTCTCCAGAGATCCAGCCTGTCCCACTGAGTTACTCCAGCTTTTTGTGTCTATCTTCGGTTTAAACTGGCACCTGCAGTTCTTTATTGCACAACTCATTGTATTATTGCTCACAGGCAACATTCTGTATCTCATCATTTGCGATTGCTGCTGCTGTGTGTCTAGGTGTGTGTGTTTGGGATTGTAAATGGGAGCTGCATAAAGGGCCTGTCCCACTTACGCGACCTTGGCTCGCAAATTACGCGACCTCGTGGTTGCTTGAGGCGTACGGGCACCGTATGGCCGCACAGGGCCGGTCCCACTTAGAAGCGCGGAGTTATGCGGGGCTGGTCTCGACATCGCGTGAGGTTCCGAAATTCTTGCAGTGGCCGAAATCTTCGCGCGCCATCGGCCTGTCAGCACGCAAGCGCATTGTGGTCATACGCAGCATCTTGACGGCGTACGCAGCATCTTGATGGCGTGCGCTTAGCGCATGGCGTTGCGCGATGATGTCACCGCCCGGCGTGGTGTTGCGTGATGATGTCACCGCCCGACGCTGTGCGACGCCCAAATTCCGTTGGCCTGCCTCCTGCCCAGCTGATTGGTAAGCATGACGCAAATGACGTCACACGTGAACTTAGCGTGTACTTAGTGCGTACTTAGCGCAAACTTTGTATGAACTCCGCTTCCGTTTGGTCGGGCCAAACGCACGCAATCGCATGCAAGTGGGACAGGGCCTTAACTGTTCATAGGCTCTTCACATAGATTGTGAATTGCAACATTTTCATCCTATGCACCCTCTACTGGCCAAAGAGATATACAGGATTGGAGGTAAAAATAAATGTTGAAAAAGCACAGAAAGTCTGTCAACATCTGTAAAATAATAATTTATCTTAAAATTTGGAAGAAAAATAATTTATTGCTATATGTCAGTGATGATTGCATCCAATTTCCTTACTTTTTATTCATTTCTGTTTTTATTTAATCTGCCACATCTTTATCCTAAAGTCCACATTTAGTTCAACTTAAATGAAATAAATATTGTGTTTTTATGATGTGGGGAATGTTTCCAGAACTACAATCCAGGAGAATATTGACATGAGTTTTTACGAATCAGCAAGATCATTTTTGTTCAACAAAGACACAAAGACACATATGCTGGTCCAAGTTAGATGCAGAGAGGAATTACATCTCAGAAACAACACTTTATCCAGTGTTGAAAGATAGGTGTATTTTCAGTTTTTAGCAAGAATGTCTTACTTTATACTGCATGATATTTTCATCCAATTTCTTTCCCAACCATTTGTTATTACAATACCTTCATCTGAAATTATTAAGGTCGCAATTCTTTTTTTGCTGGATTAAACAGCTGAACCAACGTGATGCACTATTACATTTTCAAAAAGATTTTTCTAACTTTACAGGTACTGCAGGAATGTTTCTGACCCTGTGGAATACTTGATCTTGAATATTTGTAGAACACCTCCAAAAATAGTTTATGCAGCGTTATCACCTGCTCCAAATATGGGTTCAATCAGATACTGTGATTGTAATCTCAATAACTGAGGTGCTTAATTGTAATGAATTGTAAAGGCCATTGGCTCATGATGTGCTGACCTCACGAAAGTATCTTCTGTCAATTCTGCAGGTATCCTTTTCCTTACATAAATGTTACAAAGTGACATCATCACTTTGTTTAATTAAATTTGGGAGAAGTGAATTGCAAAGGTGAATGCTACTATTAACTGAAATTGTTCATACATTTAGCACTTAGAATAAAAAGACAACCCCGTTCCCCCCAGAAACACATTATGTTTAACTTTAAACTTTTGTATTTCAACAATGCATGATTTTCAGTAACAGCTAATTTGGATCAGCACCTTAGACAGACGGACTGAAGTTCAGCTGCAATGGATGCTGAACTTTAACAAAATTCAAAACTACTTCATGCACATACTGAGATGGTAAGATGTAAAAAGCTGCCATCATTATTCAAGGCACAGTGCACCAACCTGTAGGAAACTTAAAAATAAAATGGGATGGTTATGTAAGTGAGCCATAACAAGGTACTAAGAAAATAACCAATTAAAAAAAGAAAGGTAATGCATGTCGGCTGAATAAGTAGGAAATGATATCATCGGTCTTTTAAATTGAAAATAAAATAATTATAATATCAAAGACTGTTTGCATAAAAGACAATTTTTTTCCATAAAATATCCTTTGATCTTTCATCACTACTATTTTAGCAGTGTGTTTAATTATCAACCTATTTAATATAATGGATTATAGAAACCAAGGAAACAAACTAAACAATATCTGAAAAGAAAGGAAATGCAGATTGGGTAACTGCATTGCAGACACACTCATTCAGTCTGCATTGATAACCTTGAGCTTCTCATCACATTTCAAATCTCTATCCAACTTGCACACTGACCTCTCTGACTATGAGTGGTAGGAAGGAACTGCAGATTCTAGTTTAAACCAAAGATAGACAAAAAGCTGGAGTAACTCAGCTGGACAGGCGGCATCCCTGGAGAGAAGGAATGAGTAACGTTTCAGGTCGAGACCCCTTTTCAGACTAATTGGCGATAAGAGAAACGAGAGATATAAACAATGATGTAGAGAGATAAAGAACAATGAATGTAAGATATGCAAAAAAACAATGTTGCTAAAGGAAACAGGCCATTGTTAGTTGTTTGTAGGGTGAAAACGAGGAGCAGGTGCGACTTGGGCGGGGGAAGGATAGAGAAAAAGGGGATACCGGGGCTAACTGAGGTGAGCAAAATCAATATTCATACCACTGGGCTGTAAGCTGCCCAAGCAAAATATGAAATGCTGTTCCTCCAATTTGAAGTTTAGCCTCACTCTGACAATGGAGGAGACCTAGGAAGGTCTGTGTGGGAATAGGAAGAAGAATTAGAGTGTTTAGCAACCGGGAGATCAGGTAGGTTCAAGCGGGCTAAGCGAAGGTGTTCAGCGTAACGATCGTCCAGTCTGTGTTTGGTCTCGCCGATGTATAAGAGTCCACATCTGGAACAACGGATATAGTAGATGAGGTTGGAGGAGGTGAAAGTGAACCTCTGCCTCATCTGAAAGGACTGTCGGGGTCCTTGGACAGAGTTGAGGGAGGAGGTCCCTTCCCACCCAAACCACCCCCTCCCCAGGTACCTTCCCCTGCAACCGCAGATGATGGAACACCTGTCCCTATACCTCCTCTCCCCACTTGTCCCACCTGGGTCATTCCTTCTTCTCCCAGCTCCTGTCGGGCAGAAGCTAGAAAGTGCACACCATCAGACTCAGGAATAATATATTTCCCTCTGATGTCAGTCTTCCGATTGGTCCTACTATACGGCAGGGTACAGTCTGATTCACCTCCACCCCATTGTAGACATTGTATATGCGTATGGAACTGATGCGTGAGAATGCTGAGAACTATGTTCTGCACCTTTGCACCACTGTACCTGAGTGTGACTTGATTGTACTTATGTATCATATTCTCTGATCTGATAGGATAACATGCTTTCAGTGTATCTCGATACACGTGACACAATAATAAACGTAAACCCCCACCTTTTTTTAAACCTTGCTTTAATAGCTTTCTTTAGTCAAGTAATGGATGCTGCTCGTCCCCTTTTGCAGACTTGCCATTGCATTTCAAGGGTCAAGCGTGTTTAATTGTTATATACACCAGGACTAGAACAATAACGTTCTTATTTGCTTTTCTCATTTTCTTTCTCTCCCCCATTAACCTGCACACTAAACAGGTTATTTGCCTTATGTTGTTAATTCTGATGGAAAGTCATCAATCTGTTATGTTAAATGTTTCACTCAGCAGTGCTGCCACACCTCCTGAGTGTTTACTCTTTTATTTTAAATTTTCAGCATCTGAATTATTTGCATAATCTTTTCCTGTGCGATGAATCATTAATTCAAAATTCGTAAGCATGACCTGACATTTCACAAGGTTATACTGAAGGTTAGGACATGTTTCATCCATTTCTGAATTCATGATTGATTGTCGTAAGTGATAAATTGAGTACAGACTGTGAGTTGATGTGCAGGAAACAGGAACAGGAATGCTTTACATGGAGGTTCATTGGAACTGCTTTAGTCCAAAGTTTTCATTTTTATTTCGTGTACATAGTTAGGTTGAACCTGCAAACAACGATTAACAGATTTTAATCAAACAACAGGCAAAGTTTGACAAAGAGTGAAAGAGAGTAGAATAAATAAGCCATGAGCAAATGAATCAGCCTTTACATTTGATTCCTGTTTATCTATTTTTATCTCACTCTGTGTCCCAGCAACCGTTTCATTTACAGCGGCTTCAGCAAGGTCCGCTCCCTTGTTGGGCACCAAAGCAGGGCATCTATTTCCACTATTGTTCACGGCTTTTACATTCACCGAGAATTTTCTACTGAGGACTTTTCATTGCTCCGCCGATAACCATTTAATTTTAAGATATTCAATATTCAATATTCAGGAGGGATAGAGAGAAAGGAAAAGGAGGTGGGGTAGCGTTGCTGGTTAGAGAGGAGATTAACGCAATGGAAAGGAAGGACATTAGCTTGGAGGATGTGGAATCGGTATGGGTAGAGCTACAAAACACTAAGGGGCAGAAAACGCTGGTGGGTGTTGTGTACAGGCCACCTAACAGTAGCAGAGAAGTTGGGGATGGTATCAAACAGGAAATTAGAAATGCGTGCGACAAAGGCAAAACAGTTATAATGGGTGACTTCAATCTACATATAGATTGGGTTAATCAAATTGGCAGGGGTGCTGAGGAAGAGGATTTTTTGGAATGTATGCGGGATAGTTATCTAAATCAACATGTAGAGGAACCAACGAGAGAGCAGGCTATTTTAGACTGGGTTTTGAGTAATGAGGAAGGGGGTAGTTAGCCGTCTTGTTGTACGTGCCCCCTTGGGCAAGAGTGACCATAATATGGTTGAGTTCTTCATTAGGATGGAGAGTGACATTGTTAATTCAGAAACAATGGTTCTGAACTTAAAGAAAGGTAACTTTGAGGGTATGAGACGTGAATTGGCCAAGATAGACTGGCAATTAATTCTAAAAGGGTTGACGGTGGATATACAATGGAAGACATTTAAAGACTGCATGGATGAACTACAAAAAATTGTTCATCCCAGTTTGACAAAAGAATAAATCGGGGAAGGTAGTGCATCCGTGGATAACAAGGGAAATCAGGGATAGTATCAAAGCAAAGGATGATGCGTACAAAGTAGCCAGAAAAAGCAGCATACCAGAGGACTGGGAGAAATTCAGAGACCAGCAGAGGAGGACAAAGGGCTTAATTAGGAAAGGAAAAATAGATTATGAAAGAAAACTGGCAGGGAACATAAAAACTGACTGCAAAAGTTTTTATAGATATGTGAAGAGAAAGAGGTTAGTTTAAAACAAATGTAGGTCCCTTGCAGTCAGAAACAGGTGAGTTGATCATGGGGAACAAGGATATGGCGGACCAATTGAATAACTACTTTGGTTCCGTCTTCACTAAGGAAGACATAAATAATCTGCCGGAAATAGCAGGGGACTGTGGGTCAAAGGAGGAATTGAGTGAAATCCAGGTCAGTCGGAAAGTGGTGTTGGGTAAATTGAATAGATTAAAGGCCGATAAATCCCCAGGGCCAGATAGGCTGCATCCCAGAGTACTTAAGGAAGTAGCTCAGGAAATAGTGGATGCATTAGTGATAATCTTTCAAAACTCTTTAGATTCTGGAGTAGTTCCTGAGGATTGGCGGGTAGCAAATGTAACCCCTCTTTTTAAGAAGGGAGGGAGAGAGAAAACGGGGAATTACAGACCAGTTAGTCTAACATCGGTAGTGGGGAAACTGCTAGAGTCAGTTATTAAAGATGGGATAGCAGCACATTTGGAAAGTGGTGAAATCATTGGACAAAGTCAGCATGGATTTATGAAAGGTAAATCATGTCTGACGAATCTTGTGGAATTTTTCGAGGATGTAACTAGTAGCGTGGATAAGGGAGAACCAGTGGATGTGGTATATCTGGACTTCCAGAAGGCTTTCGACAAGGTCCCACATAAGATATTAGTATACAAACTTAAAGCATACGGTATTAGGGGTTCAGTATTGATGTGGATAGAGAACTGGCTGGCAAACAGGAAGCAAAGAGTAGGAGTAAACGGGTCCTTTTCACAATGGCAGGCAGTGACTAGTGGGGTACCGCAGGGCTCAGTGCTGGGACCCCAGCTATTTACAATATATATTAATGATCTGGATGAGGGAATTGAAGGCAATATCTCCAAGTTTGTGGATGACACTAAGCTGGGGGGCAGTGTTAGCTGTGAGGAGGATGCTAGGAGACTGCAAGGTGACTTGGATAGGCTGGGTGAGTGGGCAAATGTTTGGCAGATGCAGTATAATGTGGATAAATGTGAGGTTATCCACTTTGGTGGCAAAAACAGGAAAGCAGACTATTATTTAAATGGTGGCCGATTAGGAAAAGGGGAGATGCAGCGAGACCTGGGTGTCATGGTACACCAGTCATTGAAAGTAGGCATGCAGGTGCAGCAGGCAGTGAAAAAAGCGAATGGTATGTTAGCTTTCATAGCAAATGGATTTGAGTACAGGAGCAGGGAGGTTCTACTTCAGTTGTACAGGGTCTTGGTGAGACCACACCTGGAGTATTGCGTACAGTTTTGGTCTCCAAATCTGAGGAAGGACATTATTGCCATAGAGGGAGTGCAGAGAAGGTTCACCAGACTGATTCCTGGGATGTCAGGACTGTTTTATGAAGAAAGACTGGATAGACTCGGTTTATACTCTCTGGAATTTAGGAGATTGAGAGGGGATCTTATAGAAACTTACAAAATTCTTAAGGGGTTGGACAGGCTAGATGCAGGAAGATTGTTCCCGATGTTGGGGAAGTCCAGGACAAGGGGTCACAGCTTAAGGATAAGGGGGAAATCCTTTAAGACCGAGATGAGAAAGATTTTTTTCACACAGAGAGTGGTGAGTCTCTGGAACTCTCTGCCACAGAGGGTAGTTGAGGCCAGTTCATTGGCTATATTTAAGAGTGAGTTGGATGTGGCCCTTGTGGCTAAGGAGATAAGAGGGTATGGAGAGAAGGCAGGTACGGGATACTGAGTTGGATGATCAGCCATGATCATATTGAATGGCGGTGCAGGCTCGAAGGGCTGAATGGCCTACTCCTGCACCTAATTTCTATGTTTCTATTTTTTTAAGATGTAGAGGGCGGCACGGTATGCAGCGGTAGAGTTGCTGCCTTACAGTGCTTGCAATGCCAGAGACTGGGGTTCAATCTCGACTACGGGTGCTGTCTGTATGGAGTTACATTGAAATATAGAAATAGGTGCAGGAGTAGGCCAATCGGCTCTTCGAGCCAGCACCGCCTAGCTATATGATCATGGCTGATCAGCTAAAATCAGTACCCCGTTCTTGCTTTTTCCCCACATTCCTTGATTCCGTTAGCCCAAAGAGTTATATCTAACTCCCTCTTGAAAACACCCAGTGAATTGGCCTCCACTGCCTTCTGTGGCAGAGAATTCCACAGATTCACAACTCTTTGGGTGAAAACGTTTTTCCTCATCTCAGTCCTAAATGGCCTACCCATTATTCTTAAACTGTAACCCCAGGTTCTGGACTACCCCAACACGGGGAGCATTTTTCCTGCATCTAGCCTGTCCAATCCCTTAAGAATTTTATATGTTTCTATAAGATCCCCTCTCATCCTTCCACATTCCAGTGAATACAAGCCCAGTCAACCCATTCTTTCATCTTATGTCAGTCCCGCCATTCCGGGAACTAACCTGGCGAACCTGCGCTTCACTCCCTCAATAGCAAGAATGTCCTTCCTCAAATTAGGAGACCAAAACTGCACACTATACTCCAGGTCTGGTCTCACCAGGGCCCTGTACAACTGCAGTAGGTCCTCCTTGCTCCTGTACTCAAATCCTCTCGCTATGAGGGCCAACATGCCATTTGCTTTCTTCACTGCCTGCTGTGCCTGCATGCTTACTTTCAGCGACTGATGTCCAAGGGCACCCAGGTGTCGTTACCCGTCCCCTTTTCTTAATCTGACACCATTCGAATAATAATCTGCCGCCTTGTTCTTGGCACCAAAGTGGATAACCTCACATTTATCCACATTATTCTGCATCTGCCATGCATCTGCCCACCTACCCAACCTATCCAAGTCACTCTGCAGCCGCGTAGCATTCCCCTTTGAACTCATCCACAAACTTGGAGATGTTACATTTAATTCCCTCTTCTAAATCGTTAATATATATCGTAAATAACTGGGGTCCCAGCACTGAGCCTTGCAGCACCCCACTAGTCACTGCAGGGATCGCTGAACGGTGTGGACTTGGTGGGTCGAACGGCCTGTTTCCGCGCTGCATCTCTAAACTAAACTAAAGAAGATGTCTGGGACCTTTTTCTTGTTAGGTGCCAGTCTGCCTTTTTTGTTCCTCTTATTACCTTCTTCACAGGCTCTATTTTTATATCGCGTCCATTGTGTGTTATTTTGTGTGCATGTTATGAAGCAAGTGCTTCCATTTGCCATTTCATCTTGCTCTGACCTTCAGAAGGTCTGACTTTGCTTGCCTTTTGTTCTCCATCCTAACCTTGTTGGAATGCGCCAAGTTTGAACCAAAATCAAATGTGTTTTTAAAACAAGTTCTCAGACACAAAATGCTGGGGTAACTCAGTGGGTCAGGCAGCATCTTTGGAGAAAGGGGATAGGTGATGTTTTGGGTAGAGACCCATCTTCAGACTGAGAAGACATCAGACTTCAGACTCTCAATCTGAAGAAGAGTCTCAACCCGAAATGTCACCTACTGCGTTTCTCCAGATTTGCCGCCTGACCCGCTGAGTTACTCCAGCATTTTGTATCCATCTCATCACACTATATCTACCTGCTTTATCTTTAATTTGCCTAAGCCCAATCTCTCCTGAAGTAGCCCAATGAAGGATAAAATAATACAAGAGCAAATGTATTGGAAGTCTATACTACTAGACACAGTTGGAAAATTTTGCTTCGTTCTGGATGGCCTATGAGAAAAGGAAAGAAATAAGGAACTGCAGATGTCAGTTTGCAAAAAAAAGACACAAGTGCAGCAGTAATTCAGCAGGTCAGGCAGCATCACTGAAGAACATGATGGGGCATATTTCAG
The DNA here is from genome assembly GCA_035221665.1 of Okamejei kenojei. Lineage (NCBI taxonomy): Eukaryota > Metazoa > Chordata > Chondrichthyes > Rajiformes > Rajidae > Okamejei > Okamejei kenojei. The sequence goes on from CM069138.1 coordinate 61,245,961, forward strand.
GTCAGAACCCTTTTTCAGACTGATTGTTCGGGGAGAGGGATTGGTTGGGGGGTGGTGGGTGGAAAGCTGGAAGAGAGGAGGGTCAGGACAAAACCTGGCAGGTAATAGGTTGTTACAAATTAGCGGGGTTTTTGAAAACAGATGGTTGGACAAAGGCCAGAGATGGCAACAGAGAACGTGTGTGACAGACAGAAGGATTGATCAGTTGTGAATTGTGAAGCAAGATGAAGGAATGTAGGTGAAAGGAAAGGAGGAGTGGAGAAATCTTCCCCTCGGAGTCCAGGTGAGGCACAGGAGAGAGGGGGTGTGGGGAAGAATGGAAGTGGTTTGTCTGAGAAGAAAAGTTTTGCAGGTACTAATATCAGAACTTGGTCCTAACATTCACTGGCACCATCCCCCAACTCTTTCTCCGCCACATCGATGATGCCTCCTGCGCTCATGCATAATTCATTGATTTCATTAACTTTGTCACAAACTTCCACACATTCAAATTCACTTGGAACATCTCTGACACCACTTTCCCCTTTCTTGATCTCCCTGTCTCCATCACAGGGGACAGACTATCGATTAATGTCTACCACACAAACCTACGGAGTTCCACAGTTATCTGGACTACACTACCTCACGACCTGCCTTCTGCACAGACACTGTCCCCTACTTTTAACTTCTCAGTTTTTGTTGCATCTCCTCCAAAGATGAGGCTTTCCATGCTAGGATGTCTGAGATGTCCATGTTCTTTAATAAACATGTTTTTTCCCCTGCTGTTAGAGATGGATCCTTCACCCCCAATGTCCTATAGTTCTGCTCTCAACCCCTCCCTCCATACAGAACAAGGATAGATTTTCCTGGTGCTCACCCATCATCCCGCCTGCTCCTGCATGCAACACATTGTTCTCCAACAATTCTGTCACCTCCGAATCGCGACACTTGAGGAACACCGCAAGTCAATACGTCCTCATGCCGCGTCACGCTGCGAATTTTTCGGTGACTTGATACGTCAGTCAATGAAGCCGGCAGCCGCCGAAAAAATCACCAAGTGGGACACCAATGAGGTAGATAGTAATTCAGGACTGTTCTCTGGTTGTGGGAGGATGATTCAGTTGCCTGATAACAGCTGGGAAGAAACCATCCCTGAATCATGAGGTGTGCGTTTTCATCGAGGTTCATTTTCTGACACCTCTTTTAACCTCATCTACTGAATTTGGTGTTTCCAATGTGGGCTTCCGTACATCAGCGAAAACAAACATGGACTTGGTGACCATTTTGCCCAACACTTGCGCTTGGTCTGCTAAGATCTCCTGGATCTCTCAGTTGATATTTATTTTAACTTCTTTTCCAATTCTGTTGTTTCATTTCTGTCCTTCATCCTACCATCTGCCTGTCAAAAAAACTCCTTCCCTTTATGAACCTATTATTTTCCAGGCTTTGTCTTGGCCCTCCTCCTAGCTTTCCCCCCACCCCCACAATCAGTCTGAAGAAGGATCTCGACCCAAAACTATCCATGTTCTCCAGAGATGCTACCTGACCCACTGAGTTACTCCAGCACTGTATAGGATATTGAATTGATTGAGTTGAGTGTATGTATTTACCAGCGATGGAATTCTATAATTTTGATTTATAAGATAATGCAGATCAATCAACTGGAGCAGAGAAGATCATGGGATTTAATTGAAGGTTTAGGTAAACCTTTCCTATCCATGTATCTGTCCAAAAGTCTTTCAAATGTTGTTTTAGTACCTGCCTTAACTACCTCATCTGGTAGCTCGTTCCACATACCCACCACCCTCTATTTGAACAAGTTATTCCTCAGGTTCTAATTAAATCTTTCCTCTTTCACCTTAATCTGTCCTTTGGTTCTTGAATCAGTTGCATGATTACATTATCCGTCTATGTTGTGCAATACGCGAGACTGAATTATATTAAAAGCAAAAGAATTTTCGGAGCCAAGCTCACAAGAAATAAATGCAAAAATCCCACACAGTAAAACAAAATCCTTCCTGACAACTGCTATACTTCTGAGTTGACTGGTATGGATGCATGCCAAGGAATCCAGATTGTATTAGTTGCCTGATTTATAAACTTTGTGAGGGAGTGTAAACACAACTATTTCTTATGGTTTTCCATGGAATGAGTCTGAGCAGTTTCAAACCAATTCTCAGTAAGCATAGATGTAAATGCAAACCAATTGATGTAACTCAAGTCACATGGGCAATGATAATCAGATAAATATTGTAGTTACTAGACCAAGTGGGACACGTTGGGCCCCGTTCCCCCAACGCAATATTCCACCACGCATCCATAGCTCCCAACTGCGCAGGAGCGGCTGACGGGTTCCCGTTGTGATGGCAGAAAACCCCGTTGTGTTGCGAGTCACGCCAACCCTCTCCCAACTGCACCTCGCCATCCCTCTTCCTACCCCTCTCCTCCTCCATTCCCCCTCATTCCCCAACACTCCTACCGCTTCCTCTTCACCCTCCCTCTTCTTTCCCCTCTCCTCCTCCCCTGCCCCACTCCCTCCCTCACCTCTCTATCCCTCTCCTTTCCCCTACCCTCAGTCATCCCTCCTTCCATAACAACCTCTCTCCCACAACCCCGATCCCACAACCCCAACCTCCCTCCTCACCTCCCTCATCGTGCTCCTCTCCCTCTATCCCCCACTCCCTACCTCCCCCACTCACCCTCCTCTCCATCTATCACCCCCCTCCTCCCACACGCTCCCTCCTCACCTCCCCTTTCCCCTCCCTTCCCCCCTGTATCGCCCTGCTCCCCCACTCCTCACCTCCCCCCTATCCCACACACCCACAATGAAAATTGCGAAGTTTAAAAAAAATGAAACCTCCCCTATCCCATCCCCCCCCCACAATGAAAATTGTGTTTTTTTTAAATGAAATTCTCAATGAAAATCGCGTTTTTTCTTTCAAATAACCTAAACACAATGTTAGCTGTTCATGAAACAAGAAGAATTTGATTAAAATGGATTTTTTTTAAAATCACGACTATTAACGTAAATGAGATGAGATTTGCAATCCCATTGTGACATCATTGTGACGTCAAACACTGCTGATAGTCAGGGCAAGTGGAAAAGTGGTTTAAAAAGTGTTTTTTGTAAAGTTTAAAATGTCAATAACTTGTAAAATATAACATCAATCCGAACAAAACTTGTTTATTTTACATCCCAGGGCAATGGTGAGTAAGGTGGGCCAAAAACTCTAGCGCTATCATGTACCGTTTTGGCGGGGTTTTGCAATATCGTGCACGCGCAAGCACGCACGCATACATACAAACAAACAAGATGAGAGATATAGTCATATATATACATACTGTGTTTTGTGCCGCTTATGGAAACATTTAATGCCCAAATGGGAAAATAAAAACTTAAAAAATATTCCATTCTAATGCATGAATATCCTTTGTCTTGGCATGCTCAAGTTTATTAGGAAACATTATTTCAGTCAATGTGTTAATTTGTTGAAACATTGAACATAATTAGTAAACACAAATCAGGCCTCATAAAACCTTTATAAAGATTTATTTTGACAAACTGGTGAATGACTTGGTCATTAAAGGGTTAACGATGCGCTTAATGTGTCATTTATAATAATTAATGACCTGGTCAAGAACATTCAGATTGAAGCAGCGAAGGCTGATTAAAGGTGAGTGAATCAATGACAATTTGTGTGGTCTCAACCTCAGTTGAAAGTGAGCACAGCTTCACACCATCTAGTGACAATGAAATTGTCAATTAAACATGGCCATCTGTTGTGGAGATTATGCACTCCTGTGGCCAATGACACTCTATACTCTGTGCTAAATTGGACACTAAACCGTTTCCAACAAGTGTCACTGCATGGTAAGCATTTCACAAGGGCACTTCTAGTTTCCAAGATATTGCTGCTTATTGCTTCTCTTGTAGAGATTTATTTTACAATCTGGTGAAACTACATATTTTAGTGTCTCGCATTGTCTTTAACACCTTCTGCTCCCTCACTGGTTATAAATGCCATCATAATAGTGGCATCTAGCATAATTGGAAGAAGCTGCCTCTGTACATTTTTTTGCTCAGTTTGCCCGAAGACAGTATCTGGTACTGAACTTTCAGGGAAATAACTTGTTTTTCCTGAAAGCAAAAGAGGCTGAGAAGTGATAGAGCATAAACAACTATGAAGTATGGATAGTATAAATGGAGTCCCAGAGTCAGAGTAATACAATGTGGAAGCAGGCCCTTCGGTCCAACTTGCCCAGGCTGACTAACATGCCCCATCTATAGTAGTCCCACCTGCCTGCATTTGGCCAATATCCCTCCAAACCTATCATATTCATGTACCTGTTGAAGTGTTTCTCAATTGTTATGATAGTACCTGCCTTAACTGTCTCACCTGGCAGCCTGTTCCAAATACCTATCAGAATCTTACAAGGGATTTGAGGAATACGTGTCTTTTACACAGTGGTTGATATCTGGAGATGTCCCCATTTGAACTATCCAGAGGAATTTTATCACCCCATTCTTGGCAAGTTATCACAAAATCATGGCCTTAGGCATTATCAGAAATAATGTTACATACATTTTTGATCAGCAAGCTGCTTTATGTTTTTGTCAATCTGAAGAAGGATCCCGAATCAAATCCATATCCATTTCCTTCATAGATTCTGCCTGACCTGCTGAGTTACTCTTGCACTTTGTGCCTTTCTTTTTGTCAAAATTGGTTATGGCCAAGATTTAGAAAATTACTTTTCTGTTCATCTGAACAGGCTGAAATACTTTTCTTCAAAGATACAGTGACACTCACTCAGCTTAGTACTGAAATGTTGGCCTTTATATATGAGAGAATATTCAGATTTGGAACACAGCCGGGAAAATTTTAATATTAAATGTTTGTGTAGAATTCCTGTTATTGACTTGGGGAACTGTTCATGACCTCTCCTGACTTTAGTTCTAGAGAATCAATTACAGACACAATGTGCTCATCTATTTAATTTCTTCTTAAGTATTGAACTTTATGATTTAAAATGAGCTGCAGTTAAGAGTACTGTTTTATATAAAACTATGAGTCTAATACAGACACAATATGATCATCTATTTAATTTCTTCTTAAGTATTCAACTTTGATTTAAAATTTGTTGTAATTACTAGTACTGTTCTATGTAAAATGATGGGAGGCTTAGACAGTGAGAACCCTAATTCAAAGGTGAAATTGTCAAAAGACTGGAGGAGAGGGGTAAAGTTTGAAGAAAATATGTGGTCCGGTTTTTTTACACAAACGGTGGCGGGTGCCCGGAGGCAGATGACAGTTAAGAGATCTTTAGCCAGTCACTTGGATATGCAGAGTGAAGGGATATGGATCATGTGCAGGTAGATGAGATTAGTTTATCTTGGCATCATGTTTGGTGCAGACACCATGGAATGCAGCCCCGTGCTGTACTGTTACGGTTTCTAAATACTATGGACTGTAAAAGAAAGCATTATTGATGAAGAATATGTGAATTTGCAGAAGTTTGGAAGAATCATTTTATGTTTTTGGTAGCTAAGCAGAATTTGCAACTTTGGTACTTGTTAAATTTTATTTATGATGTGAGAATGGTTCTGGAGTATTTCTGCCAAGATGCTTTATGCTCAAAAGCAGACTCCAGATCTAACTTTCATAGAATTGAGCCAGTTGTAGTTGAATTGTTCATATTGATGCTGATTTTCAGCAGGACAAAAAATTATCTGAATTATTTACTTCGTCTCACAGAACGAAGGGGAGAATGTAGGAAGGAACTGTATATGTGGGTTTATACCGTGGATAGACACAAAATGCTGGAGTAACTCACCGGGTTAGGCAGCATCTCTGGAGAAAAGAATTGGGTGAAGTTTCGGGTCGAACCCTTCTTCGGACTGAAAGATAGAGAAGACCAGAACAGGATGTATGTTAGCTTGTACGGCACTGCATACGCTGTGCTTTGAATTTCAATGATGGATCTGAGCAGAATCAGAATCACACTTTATTCACCAACATATGAGGAATTTCATTGGCCAGGTCAGTCATACAATTAAAAGCACCAGATCACTCAAAAGCACATTTTAACATGAACATCCACCACAGTGACTCCTACACATTCCTCACTGTGATCGAAGATGAAAAATAGTTCAAGTCCTTCCTTTAGGCATTTAAAGACTGCATGGATGAACTACAAAAGTTGTTCATCCCAGTTTGGCAAAAGAATAAATCAGGGAATGTAGTACATCCGTGGATAACACGGGAAATCTGGGATAGTATCAAAACAAAAGATGAAGCAAACAAATTAGCCAGAAAAAGCAGCCTACCAGAGGACTGGGAGAAATTCAGAGTCCAACAGAGGAGGACAAAGGGATTAATTAGGAAAGGGAAAATAGATTATGAAAGAAAACTGGCAGGTAACATAAAAACTGACTGCAAAAGTTTGTATCGTTATGTGAAGAGAAAAAGATTAGTTAAAACAAATGTAGGTCCCTTGCAGTCAGAAACAGGTGAATTGATCATGGGGAACAAAGACATGGCAGACCAATTGAATAGCTACTTTCAAATGATATGGAAATGAGTGAAATCCAGGTTAGCCGGAAAGTGGTGTTAGGTAAATTGAATGGATTAAAGGCCGATAAATCCCCAGGGCCAGATAGGCTGCATCCCAGAGTACTTAAGGAAGTAGCCCCAGAAATAGTGGATGCATTAGTGATAATTTTTCAAAACTCTTTTGATTCTGGAGTAGTTCCTGAGGATTGGCAGGTAGCTAATGTAACCACACTTTTTAAAAAGGGAGGGAGAGAGAAAACGGGGAATTACAAACCAGTTAGTCTAACATCGGTAGTGGGGAAACTGCTAGAGTCAGTTATTAAAGATGGAATAGCAGCACATTTGGAAAGTGGTGAAATCATTGGACAAAGTCAGCATGGATTTATGAAAGGTAAATCATGTCTGACGAATCTTATAGAATTTTTCGAGGATGTAACTAGTAGAGTGGACTTATCTGGACTTTCAGAAGGCTTTCGCCAAGGACCCACATAAGAGATTAGTATGCAAACTTAATTGGGAGATTAGTATGCACACGGTATTGGGGGTTCAGTATTGATGTGGATAGAGAACTGGCTGGCAGACAGGAAGCAAAGAGTAGGAGTAAACGGGTTCTTTTCAGAATGGCAGGCAGTGACTAGTGGGGTACCGCAAGGCTTGGTGCTGGGACCCCAGCTATTTACAATATATATTGATTTGGACGAGGGAATTGAATGCAACATCTCCAAGTTTGCGGAAGACACGAAGCTTGGGGGCAGTGTTAGCTGTGAGGAGGATGCTAGGAGGCTGCAAGGTGACTTGGATAGGTTGGGTGAGTGGGCAAATGCATGGCAGATGCAGTATAATGTGGATAACTGTGAGGTTATCCACTTTGGTGGCACAAACAGGAAAGTAGACTATTATTTGACTGCTGGCCGATTAGGAAAAGGGGAGATGCAACGAGACCTGGGTGTCATGGTACTCCAGTCATTGAAAGTAGGAATGCAGGTGCAGCAGGCAGTGAAGGGGGTGGAAGATTGCAACCTTCACGTGGTCCGCCCTGTTTCGATTAATGCAATCAACTCGACGTGCACAAACGGAAGATCAAATAGAACAAGTTGTCCAACAACTTTAGGCTGTGCACGCCACAGGAAAGAAGAAGAAGCAGGCAGTGAAGAAAGCGAATGGTATGTTAGCATTCATAGCAAAAGGATTTTAGTATAGGAGTAGGGAGGTTCTATTGCAGTTGTACAGGGTCTTGGTAAGACCACACCTGGAGTATTGTGTACAGTTTTGGGCTCCTAATCTGAGAAAAGATATTCTTGCCATAGAGGGAGTACAGAGAAGGTTCACCAGACTGATTCCTGGGATGTCAGGACCTTCATATGAAGAAAGACTGGATAGACTCGGCATGTACTTGCTAGAATTTAGAAGATTGAGGGGGGATCTTATAGAAACTTACAAAATTCTTACGGGGTTGGACAGGCTGGATGCAGGATGTTGGGGAAATTCAGAACAAGGGGTCACAGTTTAAGGACAAGGGGGAAGTCTTTTAGGACCGAGATGAGAAAAACATTTTTCACACAGAGAGTGGTGAATCTCTGGAATTCTCTTCCACAGAAGGTAGTTGAGGCCAGTTCATTGGCTATATTTAAGAGGGAGTTAGATGTGGCCCTTGTGGCTAAGAGGATCAGGGGGTATGGAGAGAAGGCAAGTACGGGATACTGAGTTGGATGATCAGCCATGATCATATTGAATGGCGGTGCAAGCTCGAAGGGCCAAATGGCCTACTCCTGCACCTATTTTCTATGTTTTGTTCTTCTTCGGTCGGGGGCCTCGAGCCCTCCGTTGACGGGACGATCTTGACTCCCGTAGCCGGTGGCATTCGGGCCTTCCTCGTCGATGTGATCAGTTCCTGCACCGGGGGGGTGTTAACTCCTCTGCTCCGGGCAATCGAACCTCGTGTCGAGGCTGGTAGAGCCTTCCGTGGCGTTGGATCAGACTAGCCTCTCCCGAGACTGCAAGCCCTTGATGGTAAGTCCACGGTGGTTGCAGTGGGAGCGATCCCAGGCAAGGGATCAGCTCCGATGTTAAGTCCACGCCCCACAGTGGGGCTCACGGCAGTCTGAGGAGGCAGCAGAGCCCGGAGAATGTGACCCGAAAATTGATCACATCTCCGGGAAGGTAAGAGCTTGAAAAAAAGTTTCCCCCGATCCCCTCTCCCCTCCCCCCACATGAAACAGAGGGAAGAACATTAAACAAACTTTTAACACACTAAAAAATAACAAAAGGAAAGAAAAAACGAACAGACTGCCGGCAGGGCTGCCATCTCCCCGGCGCCCATGGTGGTCTGGAACAGCCACCAAGTCATACTTATGAGTACCATAATAGTACTTTTTTTCCTTTCCTGACCAGAGCTGCTAACAAGACAAAGGCTAAAGTGCATTACAGAATTCTCATTGTAGGTATTTGTTAACATTTGTGCCCAGATGTTTCCTCATCAGAAGAAGTGTGTCTCATAGTTTAGCGGAATTTGTTTAGACATGAGCAACTGTAAATTTTATGACAAATCAATTCATTGGAATAGGCGCTGACCCAGACTATGTAAATAACTATTTTCCCCACAATATAATGACTAACCTTACACAGTGTTGATTTAAATCATACAGAGTGGAGAAATACAAATTAACCCTTTTCATTAAACTTAAATAATGGGCATAAACTCACTTGGAGATGGCAACCAATCTAGATCAGTACAAGTTCATGTTAGTTGGGTTCAAATAGTTGATACTTGCTATACTCTGCTAAAAATGATTTGCAATTACTGGAGCTCACACACTTGTCTTTCCAAGCATGGTGAATTACTCTACCTTATGTTATACATGGAGAACAAACCTGTGTGGTGAGGCAGTATCAAATGGGAAAATAATTCTGCAGAAATTCTTCTTACAGACACTAGGTAATTGTCTTCATATTTATTTATGAATGATATTGCTGCTTTGGCACAAGAGATACTAAGACCACAGAGTTGCCAAGATTGATCTGCCTAGGCAATTAACAAGGATGGAACCGATCCACACGGTGATGCAGTTGGTCGTGCTGCTGTCTCACAGTGTCAGAGCCCCAGGTTTGATCCTGACCTCGGCTGCAGTCTGGGTGGAGTTTGCAAGTCCTCACTGTGACCACGTGGGTTTCTTCCGGATGCTCCGGTTTCCTCCCGCACCCCAAATAATGTGCGGGTTTGTAAGTTAATTGGTATCCGTAAAATTGCTCCTGGCATGTTGGGAGTGGATACAAAGTTGGATAACATAGAACTGGTATGACCGGTGGTCGGTGTGAACGAACATCGAACAGTACAGCACAAGAACAGCCCCTTAGGCTAACAATGTCAGGGTCGAACATGATGCTAACCTAGCTTAAACCTTATTTATCTGTATATAACTGATATCCCTCTATTCCCTGCATTTCCATGTGCCTATCCAAAATCCTTTGAATGCTACCAAAGTATCTGCTTCAATCGGCAAAGTTATACCCTCTAGTATTTGATTTTTCCATCTTGGAAAAAAAAGATTCCGACTGTCTGCAGATCCGGTGGCCTGTTTCCATAAAGTACATCAAACCTAAACTAAATTTTGTGTAGGAAGGAACTACAGATGCTGGTTTAAACCAAAGATGGACACAACATTTCTTTGTGTTCTGCTAAGGAATCAGTTAGGTAAAATTTCAACATCCAATCCAGTAATAATTGCTGTAAGATATGCATGTTGTTTTTCAAGGCTAAATACACTGATGATCCCTTCTGGTTGATTCTCAAATGTTAATGGATGGTTGTTGGAGGGAGTGAACAATTATGAAACATGGCACTGCATCACAGTGATGCAGCGGTCGAGCTGATACCTTTCAGCGCAAGAGACCCAGGTTCATTCCTGAGTACTGGTGCTGTCTGTTCTGTTGTATGTTCTCCCTGTAACTGCATGGGTTTTCTCCGGGTGCTCCAGTTTCCTCCCACACTCCAAAGATGTACAGGTTTGTAGTTTAATTGGTTTGGTAAAATTGCCCACAGTGTGTTGGATAGTGCTAGTGTATGGGCTGGTCAGCACGGACTTGGTTGGCTGAATGGCCTGTTTTTGTGCTGTATCTCTAACGTAAAAGTAAATCTAAATAAATCTTATTGCATTTCTGGAGGAGATTAGGGAAATATGCAAGAAAAACAAAGCAAACATTAGTTCTTCAAATATAACACCTCAATTCATCTGAACAATACTTCTATTGCCATATTTCACTGGCACATGGCACTGGAAACAAACCAGAGATTCCAACCTTTGAGATGCTGCTCTTTAGATGGTTAAGCTCTAGTTGTGAGATGTTATCGTTTCTCTTGCCTATGACACTGGTATCAACATGCACCACAAGTGCTGGCTGCTCACCTGCTACTACAGAAAGTCTTGCAATCGCTCAGAGACATCCTTGATCCTAGCACCATGGAGGGAACTTTTGAGCCAGGATCTCTTTTTCAGCCACTCTGTCTGCCGCACAATAGAATCCCCACCCACTATTGCTCTCCCTGTTCTGTTCATCTCTTCCTATGAAGGGGTCATTGGGACAGAGAAGAAGAACATTAATTCACTTAAAGAAAATTAAAATATTATACAGCTCCTTTCTCCACAATAAATAAGAAGAAGCATGAAAAAATGATTGAAATTATAGGAATTAAAAAATATCCTTTGCCCAAGATAGATTCTGGTTATAGAGAGGATACACTTTAGTGTAAATACATACAGTCAGGCTTTTTAATTTGCCTGTGATTGACATCTACACATTTCTGCATCGCCTTCACTGCATGTGGATCACGTATAGATTCCACAAAAACAAAAAAATATATTTGGAGCAGTCTTGTGGGTCTGTCTTTATGGGACATTCAGCACACCTCCCAGTCTAATATGCATTGACTACATATTAATATCAAACTGCTGTTTAAGATAAAATTGCTGGCCAGGAACAGTTGTTGCAGCATAGGCTTTGGAAAGCAGGATCCCAGGGGTAATCTATGGCATCTTGTCAGCTCCATTTGCAACGTGTGGTTCCATCGCTCTTTGTTTTGTCTAGCAAGCTTTTCCTGCCTCCTCTTGCAGCCTAAAAACAATGTTCTGCATATTATGAACGTTCTTTTTGAAACACATCCAGCCATGACAGCAGGGACAATCGCTGATGTGGGTCAATGTAGTAACAAAATGTCAATGATTTAGTGTCATTGATTCTGGCTGTTGGGACGTTGGAAGTATTTTCTGTTCTCGTGCAAAATAAGGTTTGTGATAAATGAATGTAATAAAGATAAGCCCTTTTTTTCCCTTGTATAAAATATACATTTTTTTAATTTTGAACACAAGCAGTTTGGATTTTTTGGAATTAACACAAAGAGTACTGGAGCTTTACTGCAGCATATTGTAACGATGCCAAATAAATATGAATAAATAAATCTCTCCTGTCATTCCAGGAAAGGCATGTTACCCATTGTATCATCACTAAGTGGAGCCGAGATCCCATTTAAAAAAAAAAGAAATCTGTTTCAAAAAAGTATTTCATGACTTCAGCATTTCCCTGAGTGAGGTTCTTTTAAAGTTTGTGCATCATAAACGATCACAATAACCATTTGATAACAGCCAGGTAAATTATTTTCAGTGGTGTTTATTGGAGGACGTATCAACCCAGGTAATACTGATCACATCCATGCCTCGGGGCTCTTTCGTGCCCAACTGAGGAAGTCGAGGAATATTTTAAAATCTTAATCAAAAGTCCAAATATCCTATAATGCAGCATTACCCCACTATTATGCTCAAATCCTTGTGGTGGGACATGAACACATAACCTTGTACCTCAATGACAAAAGTGTTACCGATTGAGCTGCAGCTGTCAAATGCATTATGTAATTGTAGCATCTGATTGTATATTTGGTTTCTTCCTTTTATTTCATGTCCATAAGTTCCAGGAGCAGAATTAGCCCATTTGGCCCATCGAGTCTCCTATGCCATTCAATCGTGGCTAATCTATCCTTCATTGTTCTTTATCTCTTTACTATATCATCTACAGTGGCTTACAAAAGTATTCATACCCCTTGAACTTTTCCACATTTTGTCACGTTACAACCACAAACGTAAATGTATTTTATTGGGATTTTATGTGATAGACCAACACAAAGTGGTGCATAATTATGATGTGGAAGGAAAATGATACATGGTTTCCAAATTTTATTACAAATAAAAAACTGAAAAGTGTGGCGTGCAAACGTCTTCAGCCCCCCTGAGTCAATACTTTGTAGAACCTCCTTTCGCTGCAATTACAGCTGCAAGTCTTTTGGGGTCTGTCTCTACCAGCTTTGCACATCTAGAGACTGAAATTTTTGCCCATTCTTCTTTGCAAAATAGCTCAAGCTCAGTCGGATTGGATGGAGAACGTCTGTGAATAGCAATTGTCAAGTCTTGCCAGAGATTCTCAATTGGATTTAGGTCTGGACTTTGACTGGGCCATTCTAACACATGAATATGCTTTGATCTAAACCATTCCATTGTAGCTCTGGCTGTATGTTTAGGGTTGTTGTCCTGCTGGAAGGTGAACCTCCGCCCCAGTCTCAAGTATTTTGCAGACTCTAACAGGTTTTCTTCCAAGATTGCCCTGTATTTGGCTCCATCCATCTTCCCATCAACTCTGACCAGCTTCCCTCTCCCTGCTGAAGAAAAGCATCCCCACAGCATGATGCTGCCACCACCATGTTTCACAGTGGGGATGGTGTGTTCAGGCTGATGTGCAGTGTTAATTTTCCACCACACATAGCGTTTTGCATTTATGCCAAAAACTTCAATTTTGGTCTCATCAGACCAGAGCACCTTCCTCCACATGTTTGCTGTGTCCCCCACATGGCTTGTGGCAAACTGCAAACGGGACTTCTTATGGATTTGTTCTAACAATGGCTTTCCTCTTGCCACTCTTCCATAAAGACCCGATTTGTGGAGTGCACGACTAATAGTTGTCCTGTGGACAGAATCTCCCACCTGAGCTGTGGATCTCTGCAGCTCCTCCAGAGTTACCATGGGCCTCTTGCCGTTTCTCTGATCAATGCTCTCCTTGCCCGGCCTGTCAGTTTAGGTGGACGGCCATGTCTTGGTAGGTTTGCAGTTGTGCTATACTCTTTCCATTTTCGGATGATGGATTGAACCGTGAGATGTTCAAAGCTTGGGATATTTTTTTATAACCTAACCCTGCTTTAAAACTTCTCCACAATTTTATCCCTGACCTGTCTGGTGTGTTCCCTGGGCTTCATTATGCCCAAGAAACATTGTTTGTTCACTAATGTTCTCTAACAAACCTCTGAGGCCTTCACAGAACAGCTGTATTTATACAGAGATTAGATTACACACAAGTGGACTCTATTTACTAATTAGGTGACTTCTGAAGGCAATTGGTTGCACTGGATTTTATTTAGGGGTATCAGAGTAAAGGGGGCTGAATACTTTTGCACGCCACACTTTTCAGTTTTTTATTTGTAAAAAGATTTGAAAACCATGTATCATTTTCCTTCCACTTCACAATTATGCGCCACTTTGTGTTGGTCTATCACATAAAATCCTAATAAAATACATTTACGTTTGTGGTTGCAACATGACAAAATGTGGAAAAGTTCAAGGGGTATGAATACTTTTGCAAGCCACTGTATATCTCTTGTTTCCCTGATCCCTAACCAGTCTGAAGAAGGGTTTCGACCCACAATGTCACCCATTCCTTCTCTCCAGAGATGCTGCCTGTCCCGCAGAGTTACTACAGCCTATCTTTCCCTCTCAAGCCCTTTTTCCTGCCTTCTCCCCATAACCTCTGATGCTCTTATTAATCAAGAATGTATCAGTTCATTGACTTGGCCTCCACAGCCATTTGTGGCAATGAATTCCACAGAATGTATCAGTCCATTGACTTGGCCTCTACAGCCGTTTATGGCATTGAATTCCACAGATTCACCACCCTCTGACTAAAGACCTCAACAGAAGTTGCATCACCAATTATTTTTCTCCAGAGATGCTATCTGACCCAATGATTGACACCAGTATTTTATGTCTATTTTAGGACAAAACTAGACTAAGTGGGACCCGTTGGGTCCCATGTTCACACGGGAGGGCTGGTCCCCCGATGCAATATTCCACCTCTGCACCAATTCCAATATTGGTGGCCAGTGGGGGGGGCTTTCTGGACCGCTAGTATGGGTGTTGTTGGCTGCAGGGACTACTGGTCTCCAGAGGGCTAGTATGGACATTGTGGGCCAAATGGATTCTTGCGGTGGCAACTCAGTCCCTCAAGCATGATGTGCTCGCAGCTCACTCACGGCTGGTGGGCTGACAGTTGACTCGCGGCTATTCCTTGAAATTCCATTTCAAGCAGAGTGCAAGGCCACCAAATTCAAATCCATTTTCCTACCATTTTAAGCAGCATGCAAGGCCACCAAATTCAAGTGCAGTTTCTTACCTCTTCGTGCAAGGTGCAAGGCCACAATATTCCAGTGCAGTTTCATTCCACTTCAAGCAGGGTGCAAGGCCACCAAATTCAGGTTCAGTTTCACACCATTTCAAGTAGGGTGCAAGGCCACCAAATTCAAATGCAGTTTCATACCATTTCATGCAGGGTGCAAGGCCACCACATTCAAATGCAGTTTCATACCATTTCAAGCAGGGTAAAACCATCATAAAACCACAATAAAACTGCACAAAACACCACACTCACAGTTCAGTAGACATTCAGTGTGTTCAGCAGATTCACTGCTCAGACAGAGTCGTGACCTCTCCCTCCCCCATCATGCAGAGACTGAGCCACACCTACTTCGGGTTTTATAATCCCTCCCCCTCCCACCAGAAAAGGTGTGGCCTTCATGGTATAATTCACAGGAGAGAGAATCTCAACATTTTTTAAACACTAATAACACTTTTATTATTCATTGATGGGAATAATCCTCTTCACTTGATGAGCGGAGGGTGACTGAGTAAAATGTATAGTGCAAACAGGAAGTTGTCAAGTTTAGCCAAACAGTCATTTGCAGTGCATTTCCACTTCAACCCAACCCCCCCCCAAACAGCCATTTGCAGTGCAATTCCACTTCAACCCTAAGCCCCACAAACAGCCATTTGCAGTGCATTTCCACTTCAACGCAACCCCCCCCCCAAACAGCCATTTGCTGTGCATTTCCACTTCAACGCAAACCCCCCCAAACAGCCATTTGCAATGATGGAATCCTCCAGTCCAGGAAGGCAGAGGGGGGCTCTGAGCGAGGTGGTCAAAAATGACGGCGGTGTTCTCTCGGAAATCACAGCACAGCGAGCCAAAAGCGGTCAAGATCAGACTTTTAGTAATTTAGGACAAAATAAGTTTTAAAGATTATTGTTATTACATATTAGAGCAGAAACCAATGAGGGTTGTCGACTGGCAGAGGTTAGGGAGGGGCAATGCCTTATGCAGACAAGGTTGAGTATTGATTAACTCTGAGCCAATGTAGGTCAGCATATGGGATAATGGGTGAACAGGGACTGGGTGTGAGTTACGGTCAAGGCAACAGAATTGCACATGACTTCATGTTTAAGAAAGATGGAAAATAAGAGGCCAGGCGGGAAAGAGACACAACATTTGTGGAAGTGGGGTACAGGCTTCGTAACAGTAACAGTAAGGACAATAATCATAACCATATCTAAATACTTGATGGAAAAATCAGATGAGCAAAGGAAATAATGTGTTTGTGGATGGATATAAAGTGCTGGTGTAACTGAGCAGGTCAGGCGGCGTCTCTGGAGAAAAAGGATAGATGACTTTTCAGATTGGGACCTTTCTTCAGACTGAAAGTAAGGCATGGGTGGGGAAGAACTGGGGACGAGAAAAGACCAGGACGAATCAGGGCTGGCAACAGAAGACCTCGGGCATAGTGGGTTTTTTTTTGGAATAGTTTCTCAGAGCAGGCTGTGCTGGGTCTGGTATGGTGCAATGAGATAGTACGAAATATTCTCATGCTAAAAACACCCCTGGGTAACAGCCACCACAATATGACTGAATATTGAGTTCAGTTTAAGGAAAAGAATAATGGGTCTAAGACTAATCTTTTGCATTTAAATGAGGCAAATTATGAAGGTGTGGAAGCACGACTGGCAAATTAGGTTATGGGGTGGTGCAGCAGTAGAGTTGCTTCCTTACAGCACCAGAGACCCAGGTTCAATCCTGACTATGGGTGCTGTCTGTATTGGGTTTGTACATTCTCGCTGTGACCATGTGGGTTTTCTCTGGGTGTTGTGGTTTCCTCCCACACTCCAAAGACATACAGGTTTGTAGGTTAATTTACTTTTGTAAGTTGTAAAATAGTCCCTAATGTTCAGGATAATGTTAGTGTAATGGGGTGATCACAGGTTGGCATGGTCTCGGTGAGTCAAAGGGCCAGTTTCCACGCTGTACCTCTAAAGTCTCAAGATTGGTCAATGAAGATGTAGTAGCAGACATTTAAGGGGGTCTTTTAAAATGCAGATGTGCTTTGGATAAAATAAAGCCATAGGATGTCCAAGGATTTCCAAAAGGCATTTCATGAGCTGTAGCATCAAAAAGTAATATAAAAAATAAAAGCTCATGGTGAATGAAGACATATCTTGGCTTGGAAAGAAAATTGGCTGATTAATGGGAAACAGAGCTGCTGTTAGGCCCTTTTATTGTTGGCAAAATTTAATGTGGTCCAGCCCCAAATTTTACAAAAGCGATGAGATTGCCAGGAATCCAGGGTCTGAGCTATTGGGAGAGGTTCAGTAGGCTGGAACTATTCGTTAGAGTATTGTGTTAGGTATTGGGCACCATGTTACAGAAAGATGTTGTCAAGCTGGAAACTACACAGAGAAGGTTTACGAGGATGTTTTCAAGACTACAGGGTCAGAGCTATAGGGAGAGGTTGAGTATGCTGGGACTCTTTTCCATGGAGCACAGGAGGATGACGGGGGTGATCTTATAAAGATGTATAAAATCATGAGGGGAATAGGTCAGGTAGACACACAGTCTCTTGCCCAGGTAGGGAAATCAAGAACCAGAGGACACAGGTTTAAAGTGAAGGGGGAAATATTTAACAGGAATCTGGCAGGTAACTTTTTTCGTAGGGGGGGATGGGTATACGGAACGAACTGCCAGAGGAGGTAATTGAGGCAGGGATGACTGCAACGTTTCAGAAACAATTAGCCAGTTGCATGGTTAGGCCATGTTTAGAGGGATATGGGCCAAATGCAGGCAAGTTGGACGTAGACATAGTCATAGAAAATAGGTGCAGGAGTAGGCCATTCGGCCCTTCGAGCCAGCACCGCCATTCAATATGATCATGGCTGATCATCCAAAATCAGTACCCCGTTCTGGCTTTTCCTCCATATCCCTTGATTCCCTTGGCCCTAATAGCTAAATCTAACTCTCTGTTGAAAATATCCAGTGAATTAGCCTACACTGCCCTCTATGGCAGAGAATTCCACAGATTCACATCTCTTTGGGTGAAAACGTTTTTCTTCATCTCAGTCCTAAATGGTCTACCCCTTATTCTTAAACTGTGACCCCTGGTCTGGACTCTCCCCAACATCGGGAACATTTTTCCTGCATCTCGCCTGTCCAATCCTTTAAAAAAAATGTATATGTTTCTATAAGATCCTCTCTCATCCTTCTAAATTCCAGTGAATACATGCCCAGGCGACCCAATCTTTCATCATACGTCAGTCCCGCCATCCCTAGTGAATTAACCTGGTGAACCGAGGCTGCATTCCCTCAATAGCAATAATGTCCTTCCTCAAATTAGGAGACCAAAATTGCACACAATAATCCAGGTACGGTCTTGTAAGGGCCATGGAAAACTGCAGTAGGACCTCCTTGCTCCTAAACAAATCCTCTCGCATTGAAGGCCAACATGCCATTGACTTTCTTCACTGCCTGCTGTACCTACCTGCTTACTTTCAGAGACTGATGTACCAGCACACTTAGGTCTTGTTGCACCTCCTTTCTCCTAATCTGACATCATTCAGATAATCATCTGCTTTCCCATTCTTGCCACCAAAGTGGATAACCTCACATTTATTCACATTACACTGCATCTGCCATGCTTCTGCCCACTCACCCAACCTATCCAAGTCACTCTGCAGCCTCATAGCATCCTCCTCGCAGTTCACACAGCCACCCAGCTTTGTGTCACACGCAAACTTAGCGATGTTACATTTAATTCCCTCATCTAAATTGTTAATATATGTTGTAAACAACTGAGGTCCCAGCACCGAGCCTTGCGGCACCCCACTAGTCACTGCCTGTCATTCTGAAAAGGACCAGTTAATTCCTACTCTTTGCTTCCTGTCTGCCAACCAGTTCTCTATTTTTGTCAATACCCTACCCCAAAATACCATGTCCTCTAATATTGCCCACTAATCTCTTGTGTGGGAGCTTATCAAAGGCTTTCTGAAAGTCCACTGGCTCTCCCTTATCCATTCTACTTGTTACAACCTCAAAAAAATTCCAAAAGATTAGTCAAGCATGATTTCCCCGTTCATAAATCCATGCTGACTATGACCGATCCCGTCACTGCTTTTCAAATACGTTGCTATAACATCTTTAATAATCGTCTCCAGCATCTTCCCCACCACTGGTCTAACCGGACGAGTGTAGATGGGACGCATTGGTTGGTGTGGGCAAATTGGGCCGGAGGGGCTGTTTCCACACTGTATAATGCCATGACACTATGACCAAATGACATGATTGAATGCACCAATGCTATGGTTGCTGAATTAGCTAAGGCTACAAAGATAGGCATGAAAGTAAACTATGAGGATATAAGGAGGCTACAATGGGGTAGAGATAGATTATCTAAATGGGCAGGGATCTGCCAACCAGAATATAATGTAGGAAACCACTAAACCCTCATTTTAACTGACCCCTGCAAAATGGATTTTGGTTATAGCGGATGGACCCATCGATACTACCTTGGCTTGCAAGGTGAACCAGCGAGCCCTTCTTCACCAGCCACTGCACGGTCTGGCTGATTCAATCGTTGTTGCGTCTCGTGTTGTAGCCGGCAATACTTTTCTCAGGCCGCTGCCAACGACATGCCACGCTCGGTCACCGTGGGCCGTACTCCTCTCTACCCAGCTGTTGCTTCTTTCTCCGGCTGTCCCGTTGTCCATTCGGCCTCTCCCCGTCTCTACTGCCCCCCCCCCCCCCTCCTCCTTCCCCTGTAGTCGCTGGCATACTCTACCTTGGAAGTTGTGGGGGAGAAGGAGGAGGCGGCCATAGTGGTGGGGAGTGGACGAGGGAGCTGAGGAATGGACAAAGCGACGGGAAAAGGGCAGCGCTGGAGTGGTGGAAGCAGGGAATGGACATAGTGATGGGGAGTGGAGGCGGCGGTGGAAAGGGAGATGTCAAAACGACATTTATAAGAAGCGGCTGCAGATGGTGAGAGGGGAGGGAGACCCCTGGGACCGAACGCATCCTGCTGTTGGCAGCGGCCTGAAGTAAGTGCAGCCAGCCAGGTGCAAGCTAGCCATGTTCTCCAATGCAAAAAAAACCGTACAAAATAATGGGTCTCTGCTTTTAGTTCCATAAAAGTTAAAGAGCATAAAGGGGCTGTCCCACTGCGGCGACCTAATCCGCGAGTTAGGAAGAGTGTCTTTGACCTTCAAGCTTGAGGGCACTCACCTGGAAAACCTCGAGCTGGATCGACCATCAGCGTTGAAACCGCGAGCTGGATCGATTGACCACGCGCACACACACACACACACACACACGAACACATCGCAAAGGCGGGGGCCAGGGAAAGCAGGGGAGCGCTGTCTGAGATTCTGACCCGCGATGAAGAGGAAGGTAAAAGACGGCTGCACAGTGTACGGTATGTCCTTTAGAGAGCTCGGAGTTGGGGGGGGGGGGGGGGGGTAGAGAAGGGGAGAGACCTAGCTGAGGCCGCGAGTAAATTCTTCTAAACTCGCAGATTAGGTCGCCGCAGTGGGACAGCCCTTAAATTGATTTTTGTAAATTTATTTTAACTTTTCCTTTTTCTTAATCTGACATGTATTTCCCTACCTTATTATTCCTTTTTCTACTAGTATGATGTCTGCGACCAGCTGGTATGTGTTTGTGTGTTACCTGTTGGAATTATATCATCAAGCCAATTGCTAAATGCATATGGATACTTAAGGGCCTGTCCCACTTGCATGCGATTGCGTGCGTTTGGCGCTACCAACCGGAAGTGGAGTTCACGCGTGATGTCATTTACTTCATGCTTACCAAGCAGCTGGGCAGGAGACGGGCCGACTGAATTTGGGCATCGCACGGCGTCGGGCGATGACGTCATCAAGCAACGCCACGCCGGGCGGTAACGTCATCACGCAATGCCACGCAATAGGCGTACACCGTTAAGACGCTGCGTACGCCAGCAAGACGCTGCGTACGACGTCAAGACGCTGCATACGACCGCAATGCGCCTGCGTGCCGACAGGCCGTTGGCGCTCGAAGATTTCGGCCACTGCAAGAATTCCGGGGCCCCGCGCGATGTCGGGACCAGCCCCGCACAACTCTGCGCTTCTAAGTGGGACCGGCCCCGCGCGGCCATACGGTGCCCGTACGCCTCAATCGACCACGGGGTCACGTAATTTGCGAGCCAAGGTCGCGTAAGTGGGACAGGCCCTTTAGTGTATTGGTTGGTTACATCTTTAAACTGCACATTGATGGTACTAAGTGTGAACAGTGACGTCACTCTGGGTGCAGTGCTCATTATGATATTGCATGTGTAAGATTATATTGCAAAGACATCGTGTGTAGGTTTTGTACTACACTCTGAAACAGTTTAACCTGAACATGAGGCTTACTTCAGTATTATTTAAAGATTTGTGATCTTACCAGGGCTACTAACATAGAATATGAAACATTCATTGTGGTTCTGCTACCTCACCTTTACATTGTTGTTTCTTAAAGATCTGCCCATACATTGCCCTGCCCATCCATTGCAATTTCTATCAGTGCATCTGATTCCTACCACCCTTCCATTTGATCATCTCCCTGATTGTGACTCTTCCCCCCTTTCCCTTCACGTCCTCCCAATCAATCTAATTTGCGAAATACATATGCAGGTACTTGCCTTACTTGTTACGGGCCCTCAGGGCCTCGCTTCATTCAACGTTATATTGTAGGTTTTCAGGTTTAGCAATTTGACATATAAAAACACCTGTTACCTAGATGTTCAAGGAAATGTCCCATTAACAGCGGATGCCTTTGGATTGCCTTCATCAGGAAAATTGATACAAAGTCACTGGGAATGGTTTTACTCTCATATTATGAGTGTAAACTATGCCATTCCAAATTGAAACTAGCTTATGCATGTGTGCCACATAATAAAGGGATATATATTAATGAGGTTTCTGTTTATTATTGTGGCATTTATCGAGGTACTGTGAAAAGTGTTGCATGCTCTCCAAAACAGATAAGATCGTCAAACTCAAATACAATAGGGAGAGCAAAGGGGAAGACACAGAGTGCATAATATAGTTCTCAGCATCATAGCACATCAGTTCCATAAACAAAGTCCCATGTCCTCAATAGAGCACAAGTGAATTGGACAGTACCCCGGCATATGGAAGGACCATTCGGAAGTCTGATAACCAAGATGAAGAACTTTTCTTGAGTCTGGTGATGCACACTTTCTAGCTTCTGTCTGATGGGAGCAGGGTGAAGACAGAATGACAGGGGTAGGACAAATCTTTGATTATGCTTGCTGCTTCTCTGAGGTGTTCAAGTCAAGTGAGTTTATTGACATGTGTCCCTGATAGGACAATGAAATTCTTACTTTCCTTCAGCACACAGAACATAGTAGGCATCTACTACAAAACAGATCAGTGTGTCCATATATCATTATATAAAAACATACACACATGAATAAATAAACTGATCAAGTTCAAATAACAGATAATGGGTTGTTAATGATCAGAGTTTTGTCCGAGCCAGGTTTAATAGCCTGATGGCTGTGGGGAAGTAGCTATTCCTAAACCTGGTCGTTGCAGTCTTCAGGCTCATGTACCTTCTACCTGAAGGTAGCAGGGAGATGAGTGTGCGGCCAGGATGGTGTGGGTCCTTGATGATGCTGCCAGCCTTTTTGAGGCAGCGACTGCGATAAATCCCCTCAATGGAAGGAAGGTCAGAACCGATGATGGACTGGGCAGTGTTTACTACATTTTGAAGTCTTTTCCTCTCCAGGGCGCTCAAGTTGCCGAACCAAGCCACGATGCAACCGGTCAGCATGCTCTCTACTGTGCACCTGTAGAAGTTAGAGAGAGTCCTCCTTGACAAACCAACTGTCCGTAATCTTCTCAGGAAGTAGAGGCGCTGATGTGCTTTCTTGATAATTGCATCAGTGCTCTCGGACCAGGAAAGATCTTCAGAGATGTGCACGCCCAGGAATTTGAAGCTCTTGACCCTTTCAACCATCGACCCGTTGATATAAACGTGACTGTGGGTCCCCATCCTACTCCTTCCAAAGTCCACAATCAGTTCCTTGGTTTTGCTGGTGTTGAGGGCCAGGTTATTGTGCTGGCACCATATGGACAGTTACTCGATCTCTCTTCTATACTCTGACTCATCCCCATTAGTGATATGTCCCACAACAGTAGTGTCATCAGCGAACTTGATGATGGAATTTGCACTGTGACTGGCTACGCAGTCATAAGTATAGAATGAGTACAGCAGGGGGGCTGAGCACGCAGCCTTGAGGTGCTCCCGTGCTGATTGTTATCGAGTCTGACACATTTCCACCAATACGAACAGACTGTGGTCTGTGAATGAGGAAGTCGAGGATCCAATTGCAGAGGGATGCGCAGAGACCCAGTTCTGCGAGTTTGGTAACCAGCTTGGAGGGGATGATTGTGTTAAATGCCGAGCTGTAATCAATGAATAACAGCCTGACATATGAGTTTTTGTTGTCCAAGTGGTCCAGAGCGGAGTGCAGGGCCAGCGAGATCGCATCCACCATTGATCTGTTGTGGCGGTAAACGAACTGCAGAGGGTCCAGGTTTTTGTCGAGGTAGGAGTTGATTTGCTCCATGATCAACCTCTCAAAGCACTTCATCACCACAGCCGTTAGTGCCACTGGTCGATAGTCATTGAGGCACGTCACCTTACTCTTCTTGGGCACTGGTATAATTGATGCCCTTTTAAAGCAGGTGGGGACCTCAGACCTCAGAAGTGAGAGGTTGAAAATGACCGTAAAAACTCCAACCAGTTGGTCCGCACAGGTTTTTAGAACACGACTGGGTATACCATTAGGTCCAGGCGCTTTTCGAGGGTTCACCCCTCTGAAGGATTTCCTGACGTTGGCCTCTGTGACTGAGACTGAAATACCATCATAGCGAATGGGAGGCTCGGGAAGGCACATCAGTATTCTTCCTATCAAAGCGTGACTAAAACGCTTTGAGCTCGTCAGGGAGTGATGTTTCGCCGACATTCGAGCTTCCTCCTGGTTTCGCCTTGTAGGAAGTGATTGCATTCAGGCCCCGCCACAGCTGCCGAACATCTGTCTCATCCTCCAGTTTGGAGCAGACGTCCCTTTTGACAGTGGTGTGGTGTCGAAGGAGTTAAAGGTGGGTACTCGGGTCTGTGTGAAGCGCTGGGCAACATCCACCACTCACTGTAATGTCTTGATGTCTTGGGCAGAGCTGTTCCCAACCAAGCTGTGATGGAACCTGACAGAATGATTTCTATCGTGCATCTGTAGAAATTTGTGAGTCATTGGAGACATGCCAAATTTCCTCCGTTTTTTTCAGGTAGTGGAGGCATTGGCATGCCTTAATGCAGCATTAATATTACCACTGATCTAACGATGACATATAATTGGTAATATTAATGCCAAGAACCTGAAGCTCTCAACTTTCCACTTTGGCATCTTTGATACTGATTGTTGCATGTACTCCCATGCTTCCTGAAATCAATAACTAGCTCTATCGCTTTGCTGACATTGAGGGAGAGGTTGCTGAAATGACACCATGTGTCCATCTCCTTCCCTGATCGGTCTCGTCATGTCATCGCTTGTGATTTGGCCCACCAAGTGAGAGCTTAGTTCGGCCGGGGGTGATATGGAAACTGCTGTCAGGATAGCTGGGGTGAACTCCTGCGGCAGGTAGAAGGGATGATGCTTCCCTGTAAGATATTCCAGTTCTGGGATGCAGATGATATAAGACATATCAGGCATTGCTGACTACAGCAATATCAATTTGAGACTAAATTTCAGTCTTGCTTAGCTCAGCAATGCAGCATGGAAACAGCCCTTTCAGCCCACCAAGTCCACGTTGACCATCAACAATCACCCGTTCACACTTGTTCTGTGTTATTCCCATTTTCTCTTCCATTCCCTCCACACTAAGAGCAATTTAGCGGCAAATGTACCCACAAGTCTGCACATCTCTGGGATGTGAGAGAAAACTGGAGCATCTGAAGGGAAGCCACACGGTCACAGGGAAAAGTTCCAAAAATAATCATTTCGAGAAAAACGTTGAAGGCTTAAAGTGTAAAAAAACCTATGGGACACAAATGAGCAACAGATTTTGTTTTATGGTCAAGTTCAGTGAAGTGGTTGATTAAATTAGAAAATAAAGTGGGAATAGAGGCAAAATTCACTTGGCTTCCCTTCATTGCAGTAATTCAAAGTGGCACAGAGATGGGTTTTAACATTCTACCACTAATTTTCTCACCAGTTTGCTGAAACTACATGGGTCCTTTCTCAGAGTATGGATTCAGTAAATTTATTTTAATATGTTTATTTCTGCAAGAGCATTTCTAGCAGTTTGTTCAGATTTTGCCTTTCATTGTGAAGGGCACATTGACATGACTGCAACCAGCTTGTGATTACTGTCTGAATGTAACAGCTGCTGTCCACAGTTCCAACAGAGCTCAACCACCACCTCCTTGCAAAGTTTTTAAACACATTTGGAAAATGTGAAACAGATGCCTCTTGTTTAGACATCAGAGTGGTTAGTTGACTGTTCAAGTTTGCTTGGAGTCCAGCCACCTCTTTGCAATCTGCATATGTGCTTGAAGCTATGTTGTGTTGAAATATCAATGACCCGCAGTGAATAATAATGAATATTGTATTACAAGATGTGCTCTTGGGTCAGTTGTATCTTGAGGATGAGCCACCTGTCATATGACATAAGAACAAATGTACTCTGTTAACCATTACCAAGGGGAAAATACCAGTAGTTTTATTCCTTGTGTTTTGTTTCTGCCACGCTATCATTACCAATAAAGCATAAAGATCACTTGACTCTTACAGATTTCTTCGTATCATTTTTACTTTTTCAGTTTTCTATTTATAGTTTCCTTGTCTATCCTTGATAATTTCTGGGAAATAGGTTCTCAAATGGCCACAATGCTCAAATACATTGTGCAAATGTCTGTATTCCCATTACGGGAGTCTAAACAGTGGGTATTCAGACTAAATAGTGTAAATGACAACTGTGTCACAATTCTGGATCTTGACTCCACTGATATATTTGTTTTTTCCAGTGGTCATAATCCTGGATCATTCTCTTCTCCCTTCCCTGATCCTGAAGTCAATTCTAATACCCTAATTATGGCTCGCAGTTGGATTACCTGATTCTGCTCAGACATGGATCAAAGATAGAATACACCCCATGATATATTTGCCAAGATGAATTCAAATTACTTACTGACTCATCACTGATAGTAAAGCTCTTTTTACCAAGACTTTGTAACATTGCTGTTTTATAGTTACTCGGGTTTAATACACAAACAAATGTAGTTGCGTAGGAAGGAACTGCAGATGCTGGTTTATACCGAAGATAGACACAAAATGCTTGAGTAACTCAGCGGGTCAGGTAGCATCTAAGGAGAAAAGAAGAGGTGGCGTTTCGGGTTGGAAACCTTCTTCAGCTACCATGACCGTTTGCTGTTCTATCAATTCTATTGTATTTATGTAACATACATATTAATAGTATGAGGAAACCAAATCTACTTATTATGATATTAGTAGTGCTTACTATTAGTAGTGCATGGAGTCTGGTTCACCTGGAAGATGCTGCAGGGCAATCCCTTTTAAATTAAGATCTCGCCACCTGTTGTGCATCATTCATGCCCCAACCCTCCAATCCTGTCACCACTTTATCTCTGCCTGACCCAGTTACCTCATTTCTGCCTTGCCTCTGTTCTTGTTGCACCTCAGATTACCCCTCCAGGTAACCCAGCAGATGCCTCCATGCACCAACCTGCCTTCTGAGTTTCCACCTCACCAAGAAGCCCAGATGTTGTTTCTTATACATTGGTATTTTACAAAACACACGCACACGCACACACACACACACACACACACACACACACACACACACACACACACACACACACACACACACACACACACACACACAAAACATGGCTGGAATTTTTTTTTGACTAATATGTTCTGGTAGCATTTAATTAATTAGCTGCGTTGGATTATTCATATGAATCATTGATGACAACAATTTGAATTAATTTCACTTGTAAAGACTTTACAGATTAAACAGATCTCACTTCACTGAATCATTAATTATTCACCACAATTGAAGTTTCATTGTCAGGTTCAGTAACATGTGCATGTTGGTAGGTAATTTGGCTACTGGAAATTGTTTCTAACGTGTAGATAAGCGGTAAAATCTGGGAGAATCCAATGGGAATATGGAGAAAATAAAATGGGATTAGTCTAGGATTATTGTAAATGGGTGCTTTGTGGCTGGCAGAGACTTTTGCTGTCTGCCTTGTTTCTCGGCTGTATAACTCAATGACTATCTCTCTAACAGGGTTAGGATATCAGACTCCATAAGTGGAGGAAAGGTTGGGAATTCACTGTTTTTTATTGTTGTATACTTTGTAGTTGTGAGTTAAAATGCAGGGGAATAGAGTACAAGATGCCAACATGCTTTTTCTCTTGCGGAGGATTTGTTATAATGTTCGGGGAATATTACTTGGATACTGTTGACGTCAGGGAACATGAGATTATAGCTACGAGCCAGGGACCAGTCTCTGGATAGAGGCTTTGAACTAAAGAGAAACTTCTTTGCTCAGAAGATGGTGAAGCATTGGAATTCTGTGGAAACAGGACTTCTGAATAAGAAGGAGATGATAAATTTCCAGATACAAAACATCAAGGAGCATGGAGAAAGAAAGTAGGAATATAATATTAGGGTAGAAAACTAGCCATGATCATTTTGAAGGTTAAATCAGGGTTGAAGAACTGTAGGCCTCAATTACTGCTTCTATTTTTATTGCTTGATGTTTCCAAATTGACAATGCAATTTATTTCTGCAAATTCTATTCTATTGTTATCTGCAATAAAATAATTCTGAGGATCTGTACATCTTTAAGACTGAACTGGAAAGAAGCAGTATGCAGTTTTTTTTTAACTGCGTGAGGTATTTTAGCTTAATCATTGTGGTATTTTCTGCATTAGATCATTCGTAGAGCAGATGAATGGTTACTTGTAATTCCATTAAAGTGAATGACCTAAATATATATTTTAACTTTTGTCATTGTTTCAATTGCATAATATAGGTACCATTGAACGTGTCTCTTTGGCAAAAATATCTATCAGTGATTCAGCTTCTAAACAACAGGATGAACAGATGGAACTAAGTCCTTTCTATTCTCTTCCTCTTCTGTGTTCTTGAAAGAAAGTGATAGAAGAGGGTCTATTTTGATTGGTTGTGAAAGATCTGTTTCATATTATATTCTTGGGAAACAAACACCCAACACAGAAATAAAGCCACAAAGAAAGGAAAATTAAAAAAAGATAGGTTTGGAAAAAGTATCTGTCTTCTCTATTCATTTATTTGGTACTTTATTGTTTCATGTGCCTAGTTCCAGTGAAATTCTTTGTTTTACATACAATCTGGTAAAATTGTACAAAAGTGCAACAATTGTAGTGTAATAGTAGACTTCAAGACAGAACACAAAGAGTGGCCACATTTCTTCCACAAAGTTTCAATGTTTTTTAAGAGTGCAGATTTATCTTGGCCTTAAGCCCATCGTCCTGGCGGCACCAATCCTCTCCATCCGCCGCCATCTTGTAAACAGCGTCCAACGGCCACTGCTGTCACAGACTCATTCCATCTTCCTATCTACGAGGTGGAGCAGGAGTTGAGCCTCGGACGACTCCAGGTGGGTTTCCGGATCTGGGCTGTGCGAGCCTGACTTACTGTCAAGGTATGGCTGCTGCACGCCGCGAGGTTCTGCCACTCTGCGCGGTTTGCCAGGAGCTTTTATTCATGCTATAGTCTTTTAACACAAGCAAAAGCTTTTCACTGTTCCTTGGCACATGTGACAATAATAAACTAAACAAGAACTGAGAAACAGAAATGTGCAAGGAATTCCAAAAATGTGGAGGATCCAAAATAACAATAATGAATATAGGAAGTCCCAATGTTAGGACAGGGTTGTGTTTGTAACCCATACTCTTCATAAGTCGTAAATAAACGGAAACAGTTTATGGGAGAGGATTGTAGAAACAGTTGCATGGGACAGTGAGCAGGTGTGGGGAGCATGGCTGCCAGCTATCTTGACTGACAAAGTGAGTCCGCTCACTGCTCCCAGCTCTGCTTGACTCAGCCCAGCCTCCAATTGTTGTGCTTGGGAGGGGGCCCTGTTCTAACCCAGGAGAAGATGCCTTCAGCCCGATAGCAGCTGGCAAATCCATTGCCATCCACCCCACCAATATGCCATATGCTCGTTCATATGACCTGGTAGAGAAATTTGAACACTCAAGAATGAAGAAGGCTGTAGCATCACAGGTACTGACCTCCTGACAAACGATGAGATCTATAAGAAGCACTGCTTTAAGAAGGAAGTAATATCATCAAAGACCCTCGCCGTCATGGTCTCTTCTCACTGCTAGCATCAGAAAGAAGGTACAGGAGCCTGAAAACCTGTGATGTACGTTTTGCACATAAATCGGGCATTTGTAACACAGAGAGGACCTGTATAACATAAGGAATAAGGAGGGGAAAAAAAGTTCTATAATCTTAGGATAAATCAGGATGGTTTCTGTTAGAGTTATGCAACTTATTTTCAGATAACAAATACAGATGTTAAAATTGCAGTGTCTGTCTTATTTATTGTCTACCTTGATGGCAGTACAAAGACACTGCTGTTGTTAATGCCTGCAAAGGAAGAAATAATTGCTAACAGAGTGCTGCGCATTTGAAGTTTTGCATTGATGAAAGTTTTGGCACTGCTTCAGTTGGTGTGCAATACAAAAGAACCACAGTTTCATTTGACTTCCAGCCTCTCTAAAATGGCTGTGGCAGCAGGACGTGCTGCAATCAACCTTGCTGCAAATTGCACGAGGTTGTCTTTCCCTGTCCCTCTGGAGCTGTTGGTTTCAAAGGAACCTCTGAAAAAAGGTGGAGAAGAGACGGCTGGAGCGAAAAACACTGAATGTATTAAAAATTGCAAATTCTATTTGATTCCAGTTCTACAGAATCACAATTGCAGCAGCTCAATTGAGTATGTCTTGGCCTTCTGCCATTGCCTTTAGACTTTATGGATGCAGCACAGAAACCAGGAACTTTGGCCCGCCGAGTCCTCGCCGACCAGCAATCACATCGTACACCAGCACTAACCTGCACACGCGGGACACCTTACAATTTTTACTAAAGTCTATTAACCTACAAAGATACATCTTTGGAGTGTGGGAGGAAACCGGAGCACCTGGAGTGAACACACACACAGTCACGGGGAGAACATACAAAACCCATACAGACAGCACCCGTAGTCAGGATCGATCCTCGGTCTCTGGCGCTGTTAGTCAGCAACTGTACTGCTGTGATACTGTGCCGACTTCTGTACATCTATGAACGATAAAGGCAGGGGGGTGGGGTGGGTTGAGACTAGATTGGAATCTGTGATGGGAATGACGGGTAAAACAGTATTTATAATATTTTCAATGTTTTATGATATTACTTCATTTTTGACATGTGCATGCTACTTTTAAGTTTCAATACTTTAGGTAATCTCCCGATCCAATAGCATGTAATTTTCAGCTGTGCACTACGGTAGATGGGTATCACTGATAGGGCAGTTGCAATACTTATCCGTGTATCCTAATGCAGTGCTTTGCTTTAACAAAAGATTATGATTAAATATTCATATTGGTCTATCCTTGAGTATTATTATCCTCCTTACTTTCCCTAAATTTCCAAGCTCTGTACTGTCTGCAAATGTTATAATTATGTCCTGATTATGCAGAGAACATCCTGAAAAAATATTCTTTCATCAACATAAGCTCTTTACCTCTAACTCGGTTTGATATCCATTGCACTTTTAATTGCCTTGAGCTTCAGTTCTTTAGTCAATTTTATATATTTTTCAGTGACATTTAATTTTGCCTCTGATTATTGTTTCTAAATGTTTTCCCAGCACTGTTACTCCACTGTGGATGGGGGGGTGGTGCAGCAGCTGAAGACACTACCTTACAATACAGTCCCTCCAGTGCTCTATTGATAGAGTTTACATGTTCTCTCTGTGACCAGATGGCTTCTGCATGCTCTGCTTTCCTCCTATATCCCAAGAGCAGGCTAAAGAATAATTAACTACTGTAAATTACCTCTTTTGTGGAGTTTGATGGGAGCCACTGGGAGCCTGCATGAACTGAATGGTCTCTTTTTCTGTCATTATATGTATATGATAGGTTAATTTATTCATTTCAGTGTCATGGATCTGTACAGCATGGAAACAGGCCCGTCGGCCCTAGTTGTTCTTTACCAATTCACATTAATTTTCCTGCATTCGGCCCACATCCCTCTGTACTTCTCTTGCCCTCATCCTTCCAAATGTCTTTCAAAAGTCTTAATTGTGTCAGTTTCTGTGGCTTCCTCAGGCAAATATGAACTACCCTCTGAGAGAAAAAGTTGACCCTGAGTGCCCTCTTAAATCTCTCCTCTTTCTCCATAACCGTTGCCCTCTAATTTTAGAACCCTCTACCCTGGGAAAGAGACTGAGCGTGTAATTTATCTATGCCCCTTGTGATTTTATATTCATTTATTATTCTCCTCTTAGTGTGTGGGGGAGGAGAGGGGATAGTCCACCGTCTTCATTCTTGCGTTCTTAAATATGCTGGAATTGATCCCCTCTGAATGCGATGACTTTTGCACTTGGAATTTTTCTAATCTTTTACATTTATCTATTTTGATTCCATCAATGCGTCCACTCCCGTCTCTTTTACCATGCAATTTGCTTGAACCGTCACCTCGAAGAGCTCTTTAAAATTATGAAAAGGTTTGATGTAGAGTGAATGTTACCAAATTGGGACGAACGTAAGTGAAGCCTATCAATATGAGATAATAACCAGGAAATTCAAGTGAATGGTAAGAATGTGGAAATTCTTTCCATGGGAATTGGTTAACATCAATAATACAACGGAAGTTGAAGAGAAGACGGTTTAGTGCAGTTTAGAGATACAGAGAGGAAACGGGCCATTCGGCCCACTGGGTCAGCGCCGACCAGCGATCCTCGCATATTAACACTATCCTACACACACTAGGGATCAATTTTTACATTTACCATGCCAAATTACCTACAAACCTGTACATCTTTGGAGTGTGGGAGGAAACCGAAAATTTCTGAGTAAAGCCACGTAGGTCACAGGAAGAAAGTACAAACTCCGTACAGACAGCACCTATAGTGATCACGGATCTCTGGCACTGCAAGCGTTTTACGACAGCAAATCTACCGCTGCGTCACTGTGCCACCCTTTGAGTAGGGGACTAAGGATATGAGTATAGACTGGTTAGACTGAATGGCCAGTCTCCATGTAATATTATGTAGTGAATGTATTAATGTAGTAATTACCCCTCTCTTCACATCAGATGTTTCATTTGGTCATTCTCTGCACCCTTTCTCCCACTTTTATGAATCAGTTATCGCAATAGAGTCATGTATTATGATGGGAAATATTTGCTTAAGTTACAACAGCATTGTATCTCATAATACATTCCCCTTTATTGTATTAGATAATCATGGACACTATGGAGGGATCTGCAAGTCTAGTCTAAAAAAAACAAAGAATTGAATTGAAAGCTGTAGTATGTAAATGGGTCCTTTGGCCCACCAGTTCCATGCCAGCAATTGATCACCCCTTCACACAGCTCCAGTCACACTCAAGATCCCAGCATCAGATTGGCTGCACATGCTGAATGCGTGTCTTGTCCACAGGCAAGACTCGCAATTGCAATAATTAACTAAGGCTTCAGCTACACTTTCCGAAACTATGACTATTACCGCCTAAAAAGACAAGGATAATGGCGGACACAAAGTGCTGGAGTAACTGAGCAGGTCAGGCAACATCTCCGGAGAATGAGGACAGGTGACACTTTAGATCGTGACTTTTCTTCAGTTTCAATACAGCACAAGAACAGTTCAGACTGACAAAAGTCCTGGCACAAAAAGTCACCCCTCCAGGGCTGCTGCCTGACTCACAGAGTTACATGAGCATTTTGTCTTTTTGTAAACCAGCATCAACAGTTTCTTGTTTCAACAAGATAATAGTGGCACGGCAACCATGTCACCTGCAAGAACACTTTACATTCATGCATCCTGCCAACTTGGGATACTATCTGCTTAATCAGGAGATCCAAGTCCTGGGACTCCTTACTGAGTAGAGATGTGAAAGTATCTCCATTGCAAAGATTACGATATATAAACAAATAACTCGCAACTAACTTTCAAAGACAGTTAGAGATGTGCAGTAAATTTTGATTTTGCCAAGAATTAATATTACTGTTGGGTAGCTCATAACCCAACGATATGCACCTCGTATTCCAATTAGATAGCTCACTACCCAACCATATGATTATTGAATTCTGCAACTAACTCCCCCCTCCTCCCCCACCCACCCCCCACTTTCTCATCCACACCCTCCCTTTCTTCCCATACGATCCCTCTCCTGTACTCCACCTGGACTACTGCTCCACCCGCTCCTACATTCCTCCCTCTTGCTTCAACAATCCACAAATCAAACTTGTTTCAAAGAGAAAAAGAGTCTCAACCGGAAACATCACCTTCCATGTTCTCCAGAGATGCTGCCTGACCCACTCAGTTACACCAGCATTTTGTATCTTTTAATAAATCAACAAGGTGTCTATATCTTCAATCATTCAGAGTTCACTGCTCTTTTCTGCTGCTCTTTCTTTCTCTGCACTGGAAATTTTTCCAGCCTGTACCCTGAGCTATCTTTTCTCTGAAGACCTCCTGTTTTCCATTAGCATCATTGAATTATGAATTTAATGGTAATTGGCACAGTGAGTTGCCACATGTCTCCAGCTGATGAACTAAATTCATTTTCAATTTCCCTTTCAATTTTCACAACCTGCACTGTTGTTCATTCAGGAAGTTTATTTGTAAGTGTACGGGGTATTTGCTATGCTTGTAAAACCTGATTTGTAACCGTTTAATTTTAAACAACGACAAAAGACTGCATTGCAGTTCCAAATATAAATAAATCAAGGATAGTCGAATGCCATGATATTAATTAATATAATGTGTAAGACAACCAGGGATCACCTAAAGAAATCATAGAGATATTGGTCAGTCAAATTTAACTCATTTGCCCATGCTGAAGGAAACCTATGCAATTTTTCAAGGAACAGAAATTAAAAATGTAAAAATCACATCTTGCTACCAGACCAGCTCAACAGAACTGCAAATGGCATTGTGGTCTAGAGGATTTTCCTCAAATTCTCATTACAGGTATATAACGTAGTGCGTATAAATGCATACTGCATCATTGCAATTGGACTGAGAATTCAATTCAATTCAATATTTATTCCATGTCATTTGAACCTCAGTGAGGCTCAAACGAAACTCTGTTTCTACTGCCATACAAACAAAACAATTCCTACAAGACACACAAACAATTCAATTCACACAAACATCCATCACAGTGAATCTCCTCACTGCGATGGAAGGCAAAGTCTTTTCTCTCCCCTGTGCACCATTTTTCTCCCAATATTGAAGCCCGAGACGGACGATGGTAAGTCCCATGGCCATTTAAGGCCGCGCCGGGCGATGTACGGCCCCGCTCCAGGTCTAAATGTCACAAAGTTGGAGGCCCCGGCGGGCATTGGAATGTCCCGCGGCCATTAAAGCCTGGCCGGGTGATGTACTCCTGGTCATTCCAACCCCGCGACACGGACTGGAGAAGTTGTGTTGCGGGAGCTCCGAAACGCGGTCTCCCACCCGGACCTGCGAGCTCCCGATATCACAGTCCACTGGCCTGCAGCTGGAGCCTCCGAGCTCCGGAGTTGGGCCGCAGCAGCGAGCCACCACCGCTCCCCACGCTCCGAGGACGGCCAACCCCACGATGGTAAGTCCGCAGCTCCGCAGGCTCCGCAACTGGAGCCCCCAGGTCGTTCCAGTTGGAGGCCGCTCCACGGTGCTAGGCCCCAACGACAACGGAGACCCGACAAGAAAAAGGTCGGATCTCCCGTGCAGGGAAGAGGTTTTAAAGGTTTTCCCATCCCCCCCGCCCCCCACATATACACAGTTAAAAACAGTATTAAAAAAACACGACAACTACATTTAACTAGACCAAAAGACAGACAGGCTGTATGGGGCCGCTGCAACGTGAGTCGCGCTGCCAACTCCCACTGAAAACTGGAGTAAGTAAGGCACCTCTGGGGAAAAGTAATAGGTGATGGTTTGGGTTGAGACCCTTCTCCAAACTGGTTGAAAGAACAGCAGTCTGAAGAAGGGTCTCAACCTGAAATGTCACCTATTCCTTTTCTCCAGAGATGCTGTCTGACCTGCTGAGTTAGACAACATTTTGTGTCTGTTTTCAGTTTAAACCAGCATCTGCTGTTCCCTCTGACACATTTTGTCTGCTCCACTTCAAAATCTCCTCTATGTATGCCTACTTTGAAGAGATTCTCCTCCTCTCTCTGATGAGAGTTCTGCAATGTCCACTCTCACTGCACCCCCTCTGTGATTCCTCCTGCTTTCCGACTCTCCGACCACATTTTGACCCTGACTCGCGACCACAGCTACCCCCAGTCTGAAGCGGGCACATGACCTGAAACATCACCTATTCCTATTCCTTATACCAAAGATAGACACAAAGTGCTGGAGTAATTCCCCAGATCAGGCAGCATCTCTGGAGAAAAGGGATGGGTGATATTTTCGACCGGTATCCTTCTTCAGACTCTGAAACCACCTGTAACAATGAAACTAGCTGATAGCTGTATAACTGTCTGATAGCTGTAATCTGCTGACGATACGCTGCCTATATGGAACTCCACACCCACAGCAATGTTGTTGACGTTTTAACAGTCATTTGTAGCACCCTGGAAACTTCAAGGGCAATTATGCTTTGTAGTAAATGCTGGTCTTCATGGCAAATGAAACAAAAATACATCTAATATTTTTAGTGTTCAGATCATACAACTTCAGTTTCGGCTTTGGTGTCCATTTTGTCCCCTCGCCTTTCTCAGCTATCACATTTCATCTGAGCATTCAGCACAAGATCCATCGTGATAATACAATCTGGACATGGTTATTGAAGGACTTCTGGAATCATCTGTCATATATTACCTTTCATGCAGAGTTCCTCCTTCATCTACATACCAAGGAAACATATGGTTTGGAAATTTGAATTCAGAGCCATGTAGACTGAATTTATTATTGTTTCCCCTTTTGCAAGGCTCTTTTTCAAGATGTTACAGTCATAGTGCTGCCATTATTTATTGTAAGATGTATACAATATCTGCTAGATTACCACCATATAGATTTTTAACAGAAAGAACCTTATATAAACTGGCAAAACGAATTTTGACTTCCAGAGGTCTGTACTACCTTATGAAAATTTGCATTATCCTCTTCTGTTCAAACTGAACAGGTTCTGCCAACACTCGGTATTTGAAGTAGATGATGCCCTTGAATAATTTAGCCTCTCAATAACTGGTCAAAAAGCTTTCAAGCTTTGAATGCTAGTCTTGCAAGAATGCTTCTGTACAAATAAATATGGAATAGGCAAATTGTACTGGCATAAATATGGATACAGTACTATCTTTCTACCGAGTCTTCCAAACTTCCACGTTTTAAATCATTCCTTTAAAGTAACAATGCTAAAAATTATTTGCAGCAATTATTTATCTTTTTTTATTTCATAAGTTCCAGCATCTGAAGAATGTTATTTCTTGTAAAACTTGAGTATCTATACTTATTTGAAATGTAATCTATTTTCAATAGAGTAAAATATAAATCAGGAGAACACTGAACTCCTTGTGTCAACTATCAAAATCACAATGTATTTTTGCAGCATAGTTAGGTTTGATAAAATAAAGATGACTCCCTCGGCTGTCATCCTATTGAATGGGCAGAGAAGGTAAGAGGGACCAAATGACTCACTCCTTCTATAGTTTCTTGTGTTTTATATTTTATTCAAATGCAAGGATACAAAAATCTTAATTTGAAAGACTCAGAAACTAAGACATTTTCCATTTTTAAACAGAGGCTCTGAATGTTTTATAATGTTTAAATATTTTCTTGCTCCACTTTACCTTTGTTGCATCTCCAAACATTTGTTGTTGAGGTTAATTCAATTTTGCGCCACCAGTAGTAAAACTAGGCGATTTAATCAATGTCATAGATAAACAGTGATTTTGAAATCCTTACTAATCTTCTTGTTACAACTTTTACGGACAGCAGGGTGATGCAGCGGTAGAGTTGTTGCCTTACAGTGCCAGAGACCCGGGTTCGATCCTGACTACAGGTGCTGTCTAAGTGGAGATGTACCTCCCCGTGACCTGTGTGAGTTTTCTCCGAGATCTTCGATTTCCTCCCACACTCCAAAGACGTATAGGTTAATTGCCTTGGTATAAATGTAAATTGGGCCTAGTGTGTAAGATAGTGTTAATATGTGGGGATGGCTGGTCGGTGCGAACTTGACCGGTCTGTGCAAACTGGTGTGCCGAAGGGCCTGTTTCCGCGATGTATCTCTATACTAAACTAAACTAAATTTGGATCTCATGTTCATATGTATTAATCAATCTAAAAAAAAATCCCTCTTTCACTCATATAATGCATCAATTCTTGAACTCATTGGGCTGAAGGGCCTGTTTCCACTCAGTAACTCTAAAACCAAAAAAAACTCCCCTTTCATTATTTTTGTCATTGACATACATAAAGGGGTAATTTATCATAGGCAATTAATCTGCATGTTTGCGGCACGTGAGAGGAAACTGGCACTGACAGAAGACTGGTACTGTTGTGCAATGGCACAGCGGTAAAGTTGTTGCCTTATAGCGCCAGAGACCCAGGTTTGATCCTGACTATGGGTGATGTCTATACCGAGTTTGTGCGCTCTCCCTGTGACCGCGTGCGTTTGCTCCCAGTGCTCCCATGCTCCAAAGACATACGGGTTTGTAGGTTGAAACAAAATGCTGGAGTAACTCAGGGGGACAGGCAGTGTCTCTGGATAGAAGGATTGGGTGATGTTTCGTGTCAAGACTGTTCTTCAGACAGAGAGTCAGGAAAGAGGGAGATACAGAGATAAGGAAGGGTGATGTGTGAAAATGAGACAAAGGGGGTGGTGTCTTAGTCATAAAGTGATATTGTGTGGAATAAGGCCCTTCAGTCCAACTCGCCCACACCGGCCAACAATATCTCAGTTCCCCTTGTCCCACTTTGGTCCATAACCCTCCAAACCTGTCCTCTCCATGTACCTGTCCAACTGTTTCTTAAATGATAGGATAGTCCCAGCCTGAACTACCTCCTCTGGCAGCTTGTTCCATGTTACAGGAAGCAGGGTGGGAAGAAGTGTAGTCTAGATTGCTGTGGGAGTCAGTAGGTTTATAATAGTTGTCAGTCGATAGTCAATCTCCTGTGATGGAGACGGTGAGATCAAGAAATGGAAGGGAGATGTCGGAGATGGTCCAAGTGAATTTGAGTGCAGGATGGAAATTAGTAAAGTTAATGAAGTCTGTTCTACATGGGTGCAGGAGGTAGCCCTGATGCGTTAATTAGCTTCTGTAAATTGTCCCTAATGTATAGGATAGTGCTAGTATACGGGGTGACCACTGCTTGGTGTGGACTCGGTGGGCCAAAGAGCATGTTAATACATTGTATCTCTAAATTCTAAAAAGTCTAAAGAAATGCATATGGTTATGGTGAGAGCATGCAAACTCTGTGCAGGCAACACTCGAGATCGGGATTAAATCCAGGTCTCTGCAGATCCGAGGCAGTGGTGTAAACAATGGCACCATCATGCAGAGGGTTATTTTCATCAATACTTTATCCACATTTTAAAATTACAGGTCCACCACTGATTTACTTGCAAATTAAGAGAGTGCATTTCAACCCCCCCCCCCCCCCCCGGCTGGAGGTCCCCCGAAAATGTGGCGCGTAGACTGGGCGAAGCAACCAATCCCAACCTCATTGGGACTTCCGTAGCCAATTGGTGGGTCGAACTCCAGCTGGCCTGACCGGACAGACACGTTCCCATAGGCGGTGACCGAGGCCGACTATGCATGCCGGTATCTCAGGCTCGCAGTGGTGTAGGTGGACCATTCGGTTTTGTTCAACTACTCTTGGAGGCCGTTACCACTATTGGTCTGGCTGAATGGATAATCCAGGAAGAGTCTGGAATCAAGGGTATTGGAAAATCGGTGGTGGACCTGCATTAAAACGTCAATAGGAGTGGGACAGGCAGCGTCTCTGGATAGAAGTATTGTGATTCCAGTATTTCACAGGGATACAATATGGAGAACTGTGGAACTAGTTAAATGACGAGGGTGGAGCGAGGGGAGAGGGGAGGGCAGTGTTAGTGGAAGTTAATTAAAATGAGATCATTCAATATTCGTACTCCTGGGTTGTAAACTACCCAAGAATTCAATGAATTTTTGAGAATAAGGGAATTGAGAGCTGTGGGTTTAGTGCAGGAAGATGACTCTTGAATTGAAACTTCATCTCTAATATTACTGAATATTGGAGCAGGCAGGAGGTGGGCTGCTGGTGGTGGCAGCCAATGGTCTTGCCCTGGTTCTATTTCTTCTGAGTCTTTGAAATAGGAAAGAAGTTGCAATCGATAACAGGATACCTTTTGTTTCATGTTACAAGGGTTACAAAGAAAAGGCATATTACAATTGATATTCTATGCAAGGCAACTCATGAACCCATGTCACACAAAGACAGCTTTCAATAGCTTTCCATTTTCTACCTAATGGGTTTGAGAGATACGATATCAAATATCTATTTCAATGATCGCTTTCGCTTCCTTCTATTGCATCCGATAGTTTCATTAAACTTTTTTTTCCCCAGCAGCCTGAAGCTAAGTGAATTTATGTTATTGAGTTTGACCTGATGGTAACGGTCAAAGAATAAAAGTAAAATATACTTGCAAGAAATCTGAAGTAAAAATAGGGGATGCTGATCATGCACAGGTCATCGTCTATATCATGCGGCTTTTCTGTATGTGTAGATCATCTCTTCAACCATGCAATGTACTTCGCGTGGAATTAAAATAATCACTGAGGGGCTATTATTGAAATAAAAGTATGCATGAAAGGTCAAATTTCGGTCACTATGGAAGCGAATATACAATTATGAAACTTTGAAAAGACACTTTGGACAGATATATGCATAGGAAGAGTTTGGAAGGAATGGTTCAAATGCAAGGAAACATGACTAGTCCACAATGCCAACTTGATCGGCCTGGACAGGTTGGGCCGAGGGACCCTATTTCATGCTGTATAGCTCTGTGACTCTATTGCACGAGCTGCAGTGCATTATCAATAATGTTTATCAACACTGAGTGATGCAAATCAAATTTTGGTTTGTATTAAAAATCCCATTTGGGTTTTTTTGTCCTGGATGAAAGAAGCAATCTTGTCACTGTAGAGGTCATCAATGTAAATCTGGCTATATTGTTCCAGTTCTTTTCCCATTATGCAGGAACCATACATTCAGAATAATTGAGAAGTTAAAAGAAATGGATTATGATCAAATAAATTAGGCGTATTCTCATAACAATGTAATAACAAGGAACTGCAGATACTGGTTTATACCAACGGCTAAGTAGCAATATGTTTGCTGTTCTTGGACAAGCTATTTCACCTTTTTTCATTATGGAGCATGACAGGTCAATTACTCCATTATTCTTGGAACAAAATTATGTTAGAAACACTCCAGTCAAGCTGCAAGGATGTTTCTGGTCTGGAATAGGCACAAAATGCTGAAGCACCTCTTGTGGTTCAGGCAGCAACTCTGGAGAAAATGGATGAGTGACGTTTCGCATCGGGACCCTTCAGACTGATCGTAGTAAGGAGAGTGGGGTGGTTGGGGAGGGGACTGGAAGTGAGAAAAAAACAGGGCAGACAACAGATGACCACAGGCAAGCAAGTTTCCTGATAGGCTGATTGTTGGATAGAGGCAGATGTGAGCCCAAGAGGGATACATAGTTGCAAACTGTGGAGTTGGTTAACATACTTTTAGTGGGGAAGGGGGGGGGAGAGAGAGGTGAGGGAAATGGAGGTGTGTATAGAAGTTGCTTAAAGTAGCAGAATTCAGTGTTCATACGATTGGGTTATAAGGAATCCTGCATCAGATGCTGCACTAGATCGGTCTATTCTAAACATTTTAGGTTCTGATGTAGAGTCCCAGATCTGAATGCAATCTACCACTCTTTCCACCGATGACTTGTTGAGAGCTTCCTGCATTTTCCGCTATAATCTCAGATTTCCAGCATCTGCTGTTTGGTATAGTTTAGAGATACAGGACAGAAGCAGGTCCTTCAGCCCACCAAGTGTGCGCTGACCAACGAGCCCCACACACGAGCAGCACTATCCTACACACAAGGGACAATTTGCAATCTTTACCAAAGACAATTAACCTACAATCCTGTACGTCTTAGGAGTGTGGGAAGAAACCGGAGCATCCGGGGAAAACCCACGCAGTCCCGGGGAGAGCATATGAACTCTGTACAGACGGCACCCGTCATCAGAATCAAACCCGGGTCTCTGGTGCTGGATGGGGGGTGAAGGGGAGGGGGGTGTAGGAGAGGGTGGGTGTGTGGGCTCACCAGTTCCCGGCCCTGGCTCCGACCGCACTCCTGGCCTCAGAACACAGCCGCGCCTTTGAAAACAGCCCACCCTCCACTGCTTCAGCTTTATTCTTGGCAGCTTCTGGACGGGCGGCTGCTGGGCGCCTCCAGGGCTTTATTCTTCAGTGGGTGCCGGAAGGGGCGTTACCTTCATGGTGACTGACAGGCGAGAAGACCAATCTGCTGATCTCACAATTTATTAAACCTTCATAACTTTTGTAATCTTCCATCGATCGGAACAAAACTTGGTGGCTTGGAGCAGTGGAGAATGGTGAGTAAGGTGGGGAAAATCCTAGCGATATAGGGTACTGTTTTTGTGCAAATGTAAAAACAACACAGACTAGAAGTGGTCAAGGTGAGAGTTTTACTGATAGTATAGATAGAAGAGAGATATGCCATTTGACTTCCTGATGATGGAAGGCAGGTTGGAAGAATCTTAGATAAATAAAATTAAAATAGTTGGAAAGAAAGAAGGCAATGTGCAAGGATTGAAACTGAGTAAAAAATTGTTTCAGTTTTCAATAGAAAAGGAAAAGGATACAAATGAACATATTTTAAGAAAAATAAATTGAAGAAGATGATGAGCACTCAAAGGGAAAAATTCTGTGAGAAAGCAAATTTCAGGAGAAATAAAGTGACCAAAACAAAGCGGTGTTGTCTGTGGATCTTGGATTACTAGTCTATATTACTAAAAATAATATCTTGACCACTTCCTGTTTTTCTGCTTCATGATTTTTGAAAAAACGTTGTGATTTTCGGCCAAGTTACTCAGAGTCTCCCTCCGCTGTGCAGGACGAGAGGATTTTCCCCAATGATTAAAAATAAAAGAGTTATTAATATTTAAAACATGTTGACATTGTCTCTGCTGCCCCTGCTGGTGGGAGGGGGGAGGGACTATAAAACCCGGAAGTGTCGTGCCTCACTCAGTCTCTGCAA
Organism: Okamejei kenojei; assembly: GCA_035221665.1. Classification (NCBI taxonomy): domain Eukaryota; kingdom Metazoa; phylum Chordata; class Chondrichthyes; order Rajiformes; family Rajidae; genus Okamejei; species Okamejei kenojei. The sequence goes on from CM069138.1 coordinate 61,288,531, forward strand.
GATGGAGGAAGCGTAGAGCTGTGAACTCTACTCAACTGTGAATGTCCTTAATGTGGTTTGAAAATGAAAATGTGGTTGATTTGAAATGCTGCACTGCAAATGGTTGTTGGTGGTGGTAACTGCTTTGAAATGGTGCACTGCAAATGGTTGTTGGTGGTGGTAACTGCTTTGAAATGCTGCACTGCAAATGGTTGTTGGTGGTGGTAACTGGACAACTTCCTGTTTGCACTGTATATTGATTTTAGGTAAAACGTTACCACTTACTGCTGTGATTTATGGCCATCTTACTCAGTCCTCCTCCGCTCATCGGGTGCAGAGGATTCTTCCGATCAATGAAAAATAAAAGTGTTATTAGTGTTGTTAAAAATGTTAAGAATCTCCCTCCTGTCATTCACACCATGAAGGCCACGTCCCTTCCGGTGGGAAGGGGGAGGGATTATAAAACCCGGAAGTGTGGGTGTGGCTCAGTTTCTGCAAGATGGGAGAGGGAGAGGTCACGACTGAGCTGTGAATCAACTGAACACACTGAATGTCTACTGAACTGTGAGTGTGGTGTTTATCTGGTGTTTTGTGTGGTTTTATGGTGGTTTCACCTTGCTTGAAATGATTTTTCAACTGCATTTGAATGTGATGGCCTTGCACCCTGCATGAAATGGTATGAAACTGCATTTGAATGTGGTGGCCTTGCACCCTGCATGAAATGGCATTAAACAGCACTGGCATCTGGTGGCCTTGCACCCTGCTTGAAGTGGTAGGAAACTGCTCTTGAGTTTGGTGGCCCTGCACCCTGCTTGAAGTGGTAGGAAACTGCACTTGAGTTTGGTGGCCCTGCACCCTGCTTGAAGTGGTAGGAAACTGCACCTGAATTTGGTGGCCTTGCACGCTGGAAAGACCTGGAAATAACTCTTGCTTCATTTTATTTGATACTTGGGAGATAAGTCAATGGCATCAAACACTGTGTGAGGCCACACATCTTATCATTTGGATAGAGGGGCTTGTGCAAAGTTGTACTGACCACTGCAGAAGAGAAAATTATGGAGACGTCATTCTGGATTACTGATGACCCCCACATTATAGGTTGGGTAATTTTGAAGGAACTGCAGATGCTGGAAAATCGAAGGTAGAAAAAAGTGCTGGAGAAACTCAGTGGGTGCAGCAGCATCTATGGAGTGAAGGAAATAGGCAATATTTCAGGCCGAAACCCATCAGTCTGAAGAACGGTTTTGGCCTGAAACGTTGCCTATTTCCTTCCGCTGAGTTTCTCCAGCACATTGTCTACATTCACATTTCTGCTTCAAATAACTTACAAACTAAACATATTCACCAATCAAGACATGATATATACCACAATGACATGCATCACAATTATAATACAATATCTCAACTCTTTTTACACATTGCAATTAATGCAATTTCTATTAGTTCTTTCCACTTCCAAACAAAAATGTGGTTCGATTATTCAGCATATGATCAACCTGCGTCAATAAATCTTGGACCATGGTAACATATATGCTTAATCATGCACACTACAGATTGATGCAGCATGTTCTCTGTGAAGGACTGAAAATTACCATGACATGGCGTTAGCATGGGTCATTATTGCTATTGGTACAGAAAGACTCGCTTCCCACATAATATATCCATAACAAAATATACAGGTTGCAAGGAAATTTCTGAAGGCATTTTATGATAATAGCTGTTAAAACCGACTATACCCATCTGACAGGTTAAACATTACACTAACTGACAAGAGATGGCCAAAGGACATAACTGCAGCAAATGTTCTTTTGGTAATATGTTTAAAGGTGTCAAAACAAATAATAACATTGGGAACTAAAACACATTTGATTGCATTCCGTTATCAAACATAGTCAATGTTCGCTCTGAAGACCATGAAGCACAGTAGGGGGTGGGGGGGGATATGTGAATCAATGCGGGGTTGATAGGTAGCGGGGGGGAGGGAAGGGGTTGAGAAGGCAATCAGTGCGGAATGGATGGATTGAGGCAGGTGAATTAGTATGTGTTGGTTGGAGTATGTGAAATAGTGAGGGGAGAGCACGGGGGATGTCAGTGGTGTTGAATAGGGGGTTCAGTACGGGATGGATGGGGGGTATCAGTTCGGGATGAATGGGGGGTCGGTACAGGATGAATGGGGGTAGACAAAAATGCTGGAGAAACTCAGCGGGTGAGACAGCATCTATGGAGCGAAGGAAATAGGCAACGTTTTGGGTCAAGACCCTTCTTCAGACTGTTGAATCAGTTGAATCAGTACATGATGAATGGGGGGGGGGTCAGTTCAGGATGAATGGGGGGATGGGGGTCAGGTCAGTGTTGATCGGAGGGTCTGTGCAGAATGAATGGGGGATCACTACAGGATAAATGAGGGGATCAATATAGGATGAATGGGGGATCAGTATGGGATGAATGAGGGGATCAGTATAGGATGCATGAGGAGATCAGTACAGGATGCATGAGGGGATCAGTACAGGATGCATGAGGGGATCAGTACAGGATGCATGAGGGGATCAGTACAGGATGAATGGGGGGTCAGTACAAGATGATTGGGGAAATCACTACAGGATGGATGGGGAGATTGGTGCAGGGTAAATGGAGGGTGGGTCAGTACGGAATGAATGGGAGGATCAGTGAGTTATAAATGGGGGGAGAAGTGCGGGATGGATGGGAAGGGTGTCAGTACAGGATGAATTGGGGGACCAGTGTAGGATGGATGGGGGGGGGGGGGTGTGGCAGGAGAATCAATGCGAGGTGGGTAGGGTGATGAATAGATTGGGGGGGGGGAGCACAGGGGATGTCAGTGAGGACTGAATAGAGGAGGGAATGGGGATCAGTGCGGGATGGAGAGGAGGGGTCCCAGGATAAGAGGGGAGGGAGGGAGAGAGAGGGAGAGGGAGGGAGGGAGAGAGGGAGGGAGAGAGAGAGGGAGGAAGCGAGAGGGAGAGGGAGGGAGGGAGAGGGAGAGAGAGAGGGAGGGAGCGAGTGGGAGGGAGAGGGAGGGAGCGAGAGGGAGAGGGAGGGAGGGAGAGGGAGAGAGAGAGGGAGGGAGCGAGTGGGAGGGAGAGGGAGGGAGCGAGAGGGAGGGAGAGGGAGGGAGCGAGAGGGAGGGAGCGAGAGGGAGGGAGCGAGAGGGAGGGAGCGAGAGGGAGGGAGCGAGAGGGAGGGAGCGAGAGGGAGGTAGCGAGAGGGAGGGAGCGAGAGAGAGAGAGAGAGAGAGAGAGACAGACAGACAGACAGACAGACAGACAGACAGACAGACAGACGGACAGACAGACAAGCGCTGCAACTCAAAGATCCTATAGCTATAGGTTCTTTGGTGCAGCTGCTTCAGACGGCGGAAGGATGCCTCTCCCTCCTTCCCTCCTCCCGGCCTCGGCGTGCGAGAGGGGTTGTTTTGAAAGCGGCGTTGGGAGGAGGCGGCGGTGGAGCTGCTGCCGCTGTGCGGGGTCCGTCATTCACTCTGACCCTCCGTCACCCCGCACCTAGTAACTTCGCCCCGCCCGACAGCCGTAGCCGACATGAAACGTTACGTTCCTTTTCTGCAGAGATGCTGCCTGACCCACTGAGTTACTCCAGTTTTTTGTGTCTAATGGTATAAACCAGTATTTGCGTCCCAAGCCGGGCAAATGACTCGGTGTTTAGGTTGCCCGGCGGCACTTTGGGTGGTCAATGGCACCCGGTCAACCGCTAATTTCGAACCCTGCCGTTCCATCCAATATTAACTGCAAAGAATGTTTATTTTTTGCATATGGGCAGTGTGTTAGCAAAGCATCAGTTACTGCCACATCAGAGAACTCATAAAAAATGTTTTAAAAATTCTCAGGAAGTCACAAAACTGCCACGGCTATTGACATACTGTTGAAGTGTAATCATTGATAAATGTAGTTGCCATATATAGCAAGGTTTCACAACAACGTTGTGTTAAATTATAAAATGGCCTGAACGTTTTTAGCCCTTACAAACAGTGGCAGCGTGATAGCAAATATTATCTTCGCTGGAGGTGCCACATTATTGTGTTGCATTAAATTGCCCATAGATAGAGCTTGGGGGAAGGAGGGACAGTAAATTGGAGGGATCAAATTAAAAAAGGTTCCATTAAAAAAGTTCAGAAGGTAGACTGCTATGGATAGTGGAATGATAATAGCAGGAGGCAGCAGCTAAGCAGGAATAAAGATAGTGGAGTTGTGGATGTGATCAAGCGTTAGGATTGTGGACTGACATCCTGGATTATATTTTGTGTCTGGAATGGGATTTAATTCCACCAGTTTACTTTGATATTGTTAGCATTTTTTATTCTCTCAGATTTTTGCTAAAGTTGATTTGTAGCAAAAAATACATTTTCAATAACTTGTATCTTAACAATGTCGACTTGCAAACTTGAAGTTAAATAGTGCATCATTGGTGCCAATGCCACTTTCATCCATAGCCAAGTATGATTTCATGCTTGCATCAACTGTAAAATTTTGTATTGCAAAATAAAAACATGATTCGTCGTCTACCACATCTTGTTATAAGAGTCCCAAGCAAATCACAAAAACATATGTGCAACATCCTTCCTGGCTGATGATGCTGAGGCAGCATTTCTCAGTGAGAACCACTGTCAGATGGAGTGGAGCAGATTTTATTCATCAGTTGGTGAAGGTGGCAGGATGGACACGGAAACAGAAAGCCATTTGATGTTGACATTTTGGAGGCAGATGTCCGGGGCAAGGGCTGGAGTAGGTGCTTACTGTCCATCCCTCCCCCAAAGAAGGTAGCATATCTCAGCTGCAAAATGCTTAAAGACCTGGATCGACAGCCCATTTGAGCAGAAACAATCCTATTCTGTGGTGAATAAAATAACAAAGATGCTGGAATATGCTTTTCCGTGTGGTAAGTATGCTTCACTTGGCTTTCTTCTCTCTGAAGTTTTCTTTCTCGATCTTGGTCCACACCATATCAATATCATCTATTCGACATTTATTTTTTCAGCAGCTGTTCCGCACAGCTTGCTGAGTGTCTTTATTGCTTCCCAGTTGCCTGGACAGGACACGTGTACGGAAGCATGATGTTGAAAGGAACGTCATATGCCATGCATTTATGGAGGTGCCAGTCACATTTCACAGTTGCTTAGGCATTTCAATTCAGTTGCATAATTATTTAACTAAATCCACCACACAATTGAAGTACTGAGGCTGTACATTTGTGCAGGGTTCCACACAGGACGTGTGAATTTCCAATGTTCTGAGATGGCAAATGAATGAAATCAGTCCACACTAGCTTGTAATGGATTTTACCCACTCATTCCATGGAACATAGAACAGCACAAGAGCAGGCTGTTTGGCCCTCAACGTCTAATCACTTCTGTTTGCGTGTGACACATATCCCTTTATTCCCTGCATATTTCTGTGTTTGTCTAAAGGTCTCAAGTACCTTTTATCATATCTCCTTCCTTTACCACTTCTGGCAGCACATTCCAGGCACCCACCGCTCTGAGTAAAAAAAACATGCCCAACACAACTGCTTTGAACTTTCCCCGCTATGTCTTTAAAGCTATGCTTTCTACATCTTTGACATTTCCACACTGAAAAAGGGTATGACTGGCTCCCTATCTATGCCTCTCATCATTTCATATACTTCTGTCAGGTCGGTGTGTGACACAAAGTGCTGGAGTAACTCAGCGGGTCAGGCAGCATCTCCGGAGAAAAAAGGATGGGCAATGTTTCTGGTCGGGACCCTTCTTTGAGTCTGAAGAAGGGTCCCTGCCTGAAACATCACCCATCTATTTTCCTCAGAAATGCTGCCTGACTCGCTGAGTTACTCCAGCACTTTGTGCAAAGGCAAGGATGAGTAAAACCATGGAAAGAAGCGAGGCCAAGGAAGAGCCCTTTAAATCAGAAATACTGTCGGACTTGGAATAATTATTTTTCACCATTTCAAAGATGATGGATGGACACGATTTGCAGTCAATCAGGATAATCAGAGATTTTGACCAAGGTCTTGGAAGCTGGAAGATAATAAATCAACCAGGACCATATTGCACTGTTCAAGTATTGAGATTTGAGAAACGTGGATGATGGTTTCACTGAGCATTCTGAAATCAGACAGGGTCATAGTGTATCAAAATAGGTCCATCGGCTCAACTCGCCCCTGCTGACCAAGATGCCCTTCTACACTAGTGCCGTTTGCTTCATATCCCTCTAAACCTCTCCTATCCATATGCATCTCCAAATGTCCCATAATTGTTGTGGTGATAGAGAACCAAGACACTGCAGATATTGGAATTTAGAACAAAAAAAGGAGATATTTTGGAGGAACTCCGCAAGTCAGGCAGGGGCAAGGACTGGATGCAGGTTCTAGACCTGAAACGTTGATGTCCATTTCTCATCTACTGTTAAGTTCCTCCAGTAGCTCTCCACTCTGTGGTGATGGAGAAGGTGGGAGAATGGAAATGAATCTCAGGGTCAAATAAGATGCCACACTTATGAAATGCTTATTCATTAACCATAAATTTAAAAGCCCCCCTTCTTTGCTTCTAGAACAACAGTCTAATTATTTTTTGTTATTTCTTCCTTGATCCCAACTCCAAGTAACCAGAGTTGTATTTCTGCACATGTATACTATATGCCAGCTATCTGCACACAAAGAAAACTACGGAAATGATTGTTAATTATTAATGATGATGGTGAATCTGGTTTGTGAGGGAGCTGATCTTCGATATACAGCATATGTGAATGAAACTGAATTATCTGGAAACTGAACTTTCACCTCTGCTGATATTACTGTTGTTACAGTGAATATTGGATTTTTTAGTATTGTCCCTTTTTAATGACACATGCTGAATTGTGTCAAATATGACATTATATAACATGTTAAAATTGTGGCTGCATCCTTTGCTGTTGTGACATTGCATTGTGTAAAGTGCTTCAAGATGTGTTACAAATATCACATCCATGTTTACTCCAGGAAATGGCTCGCGTCAGCTCTTTTAATTAGTCCTTCCAAACAGTTTGCTGACGAGATTATTGGTCAGTCTTTATGGACATTCAAGTTGCTGTGGGGGATAGGAATTGTTAATATAACTGCTATTTTATTACAAAAATATTGTGCGTTGTCATTTTCAGCTTGTGCAGTTTTTATACCCTCTCCAAGGTAAATGCGACTATTTTCCTTAAATATGTTTCAAATGTAAAGATACAGTAAACGATATTGGTTTTCAATTACCCACAGAAATGGCCTTTTTTTTTACTTTAGTTTTTATTGCTTTTATGTATACACAAATAAAACACAAATATAACAACGAAACACAACATATAACAATGTAGCGGGGGGTTCAGTTTACAATTAATGATGCAGTATACAGAAATATTTTCATATTAAAACATTTTCCAATAACTTACATTATTGTCTATAAAATTATACAGTGTTGATGTCTTTATTTCTATACCTAATCCATTTTTCCCATTTTCATTTAAATTCGTCTTCTTTCACTCTTAAAGAATATGTCATTTTCTCCATGACAAATATTTCCTGTACTATGTCTAACCATTGTCTAAGTCTGGGTGTGTCCGCTGCAAGCCAGTTTCTTGTAATGACCTTTCTACCAGCGGTGAGTAGGATATTAACCAAGTAATGGTCTTCCTTCAGCACCACTGTATTTATAATTACCCAGGTATAAAATGGAACACTTCTTGCAGACTAAATGGCCTTTCACACCAAATGCCTCCTTTTGCAGTTCTACTCATATTCAGCAGCAGCGTCTATGTCTGAATTTGTCCCAGTGGTTTGTGATTTTTATGATTAGAACTTCGATATACTTAGGTAAAACACATAATAAAAAAGGTATGCATTTGTCAGAAACCGATGATACTGAGATGAAAAGGCTGACTACAGGACCCGTGTGATAAGATCATGACAGAATTAGGACATTTGGCCCATCGAGACTGCTCTGCTATTCGATCATGGCTGATCTGTATTTCCCCCTCAACCCCATTCTTCGATCTTTTCCCCATACCTCTGCTGCCCTCACTTATCGAGAACCCATCAATCTCCACTTTAAAAATGCATAATGACTTGGCCGCCACAACTGTCTAAATAAACTTCACAGATTTGCCACCATCTGGCTAAAGAAATTCATCTTCATCTCCATTATAAAGGCACTTCCTTATATTCTGCCGCTGCGACCTCTGGTCCCAGACTCCCATCTTACTGCAAACGTCCTCTCCTTGACGATCAACTCTCCTTTAATGGGGAGTTGATCAACTAAACCTACCAGTTTAATCGTAGACCTAACTGTGTTGTAACTATAGACTATTATGCTATTCAGAAAGTTCAAGTTGCTTCCCTGGTTGTTTTAGTATGCTTGACTAACAGTCTAGCTTCTCATTTGTGAAGTTTTACAATTGTACCAAGTTATGGCTGAACATTTGAAGGAATTGGTTATTATATGCTGAGTAAAGTTATATAGTCTATATTATGGTCCATATTACAAATGCTTGTCAGTTAGGAAGAAATGGGTGACGTTTCATGTTGAGACCCTTCAGTCAGAAGACGGGTCTCGACCCGAAATGTCACCCATTTCCTCTCTCCAGAGATGTTGCCTGTCCCGCTGAGTTACTCCAGCATTTTGTGTCTATCTTCGGTTTAAACCAACAGCTGCAGTTCTCGCTCGTCTATGAGCAATTCTGTAATGTAAAACTTGCACATTTCATAATGTTAACATTGTTGGCACCTTCATCTACTGATTGTTGTATATATTTGTCTGGTCCTATTTTAGCTGAAGGTCGAAATATGACCATAAGACATAGGAGCAGAATTAGGCCATTCGGCCCATCGAGTCTGCTCCACCATTCAATCACTGCGGATCTAATTTTCCTTCTCAACCCTATTCTCCTCCCTTCTCCCTGTAACCTTTGACGCACTCACCTATCAAAAACCTATCAATCTCATTTTAAAAATACCCAATGACTTGACCTCTACACTGGTCTGTGGCTAAGAATTCCACAGATTTGCCACTCTCTGGTTAAACAAATTCCTCCTCTTCACCATTCTAAAGCTCCATCCTTTTATTCTGAGGCTGAGTCCTCTGGTTTGAGACTCTTCCACTGCTGGAAGCATATTTTCTAAATAAGTGAACCATTCCACTGTTTTGGTTCTTTTTTTTCTTGTGGATAGGGGCTGGGTGGAGTGGAAGGAATGTGATTGCAGGACCAGACCAATTACCTACATTGAGAGGTGGAGTTTTTTGCCAATAGTGTGCAGACCACTTCATATCATTTGAAATACCATGTACACCAAGAATTACGCAAAGTACCAGCAGCTAGAATTTGGGACCATTAACCCATGGACATAAGTTTGAATCCTTCGATGCCAGCTGGGGAAAGGTGATTAACTAAAATCATTAGTTTAAAAGCAATAGTTTTAGTAACAATAACCATGAAACTTCAAAATTGTTATAAAATCCCATCTTATTCACGAGTGTCCTACAGGAAAGGAAATGTATTATTCATATCTGGTTGGCCTATATGTGACTGCAGATCTATTTATGTGCAGGAAGGAACACATAAGAAATGCTGGTTTAAACCAAAGATAGACACAAAATGCTAGAATATCTCAGCCGACTGAAGAAGGGTATCGACCCGAAAAGTCACGCATTCCTTCTAGCCAGAGATGCTGCCTGTCCCGTTGAGTTACTTCAACATTTTGTGTCGACCTATTTATGTGGTAGGCTCTGATCTAATGGATAAGAAATGCCAGCATCACCAACAATGTCCACATTACTGTGAACAAATAACTAAACAAAAATTTTACCAATCCTTCTAATTTATTATTTTGCTACAAATTAAATGAAAGTCTGAATCTCCTTCCACAAACTTCTCACACAGTAAATATCAGCAGGTCAGGCAGCATCTGTGGAGATAAATGGACAGATGACCATTTGGTTTAGGACACTTCTTCAGACTTGGAAATAACACAAAACATCCTCAATCCATTTCCCTCCACAGGTGGGAAATGAATTATTCATATGTTTGAATGATAGACACAAAAAGCTGGAGTAACTCAGCGGGTCAGGAACATCTCTGGAGAAAAGGAAAATGTTTCCTGCATCTGTTCTACTTCAGTTCCATATGTCTACATTTAAATATCAGCTTTGATAACATGTTTAAATTCTGAAGTGAGTTTGTCATGTTTTTACTTAGGAAGAGCCATACTGATAAAAATACTCATAAAACAATCACTGTTTATATGTAAGAGGATAATATCTATCAAAATAAAGTGGTGGATTTTCCTGCTGCTGGTAATGCTGTTTACATAATTATTTCATGCCATTAAAGTCTTATGAAGCAAAGGGAAATCTGTAGCAGGAGAGAATTCTGAGGTCCTTCATTCTTTTTGTTGGCAGGTCAACAATAGGAGCTTTCATCATTATTAAATTAAATCGGTGGAGATCATAAATTGAAAACAGTTATCATAGAGATTATTATTTTGGCTTTATGGAAATCCCCAACTGGATTTACTTATTTTGAACTAATTAGGTATGTATTCAACAAGTTGCATACTAACCTGGATTTCTGACACCACACTAAAATATAACACTCACCACTGGCTTTGGAGCCAACTATCATAAAAGGTTTCCATTTATTCTGCAGCATGGTCTTCTGCCTGTTTTTGGTCCTGTACCTCAACCAGGAGTATAATGGAGAAGCCCATTGAGCAGTATAACACATGGACAGACTGGCCCACAATGTCTGTGGGGACCATTAATGCCAATGTAAACTTCTCATTTGCCTGCATCTGGTCTATATTCCTCCATTCCTGGCTTATCCATGCGTCTGCCTAAATCAGCGTTTCTCAACCTTTTTCCCTTGCGGAACCCTTGAAATAATTTGGATGTCTCAGGGAACCCCTGAGCTGGGGGTTGCCGTTTCTGCTGCCATTTTGAGATTGCCATTTTGACTCGGGTCACAATGGCGATCACTGGTGTCACAAAGGGGACCCATCAGCCGTGCCTGCACAGTTGGGAGAGGACTGCGGCGCCGGGATCGCCATTTTAACATCCAGCGTTGTGTATAGGTGAGTGCTACTATGGAAATATTGCATTGCGGAGGGGGACCCAATGGGTCCACGCTTGGTCTAGTTCAGGGGTGTCAAACACATTTTAGGTCACGGGGCCGGATTAGGCAAAATGCGACGTCATGCGGGCTGGATCATTTGTGCACGTGCGAACGCACACGCGCGTGCTCCCACAGATTTTGTCGCCTCCGTTTTTTCAACCTGCTCTCATGTGTCTCTGTCTCTGCTATAACTACAAAGTGTTTCACTTTACGAATTTTATTTCTTATGAAGAAGATTGCCTGGCAAACATTACTTTTATAGTTTACGCCAGCAAACCCCCCGGCGCCGGCGAAAGCCGAGCACCAGCCATACACACAACGTGCTGCAGCAACTCAGCCTCCTCCCCGCACCGGCTGCAAGCCCGGTCGACACCTCCAGCCATCCCAAGACAGGGATGTGACACCCAGGAGAGTTCGGGTCAGCCCAGTAGCAATTCAAGAGCGCTTGCCGACCCGGGCCCGATCTCGCTCGCTCGCTCACTCACTCAAGCATAAAGCAATAAAAACAACAAAATAATCTTAGCTTTTAACAAAGAAACAATAAATACAATAATTTCATAGTTCAAACTTTGCATAGTTTGAAGGTGTATGCACACAGCTCCGTTGCTTTCCAGCAATGTTTGTGTATAGTGACCTTTGACCTGGGCATGTGCAGTCGGAATACCGAACTCACTTATTCGCACTCAGCCGCTCAGCACTGTGCAACCTAACCCCGCTCAGCGCCCGCCCCCTCCCTCTTCATTGGCCACAGCTGACTGTCCAGAGGGCAGTCCCTTCTCCTGTTGGTCCAGCCTGGTGTCAGTCATGGGATGACAGCCGGCCCATTTGTCTGACTCTCGCTGTGTTCGGACCCGCCCTCCCCCCCCCCAACCACCGAGCGGCATCTGCGGTTCAATTGGTCGGGGGTACACACAATGCTGGAGAAACTCAGCGGGTGCAGCAGCATCTATGGAGCGAAGGAGATAGGCAACGTTTCGGGCCGAAACCCGTCTTCAGACTGATGGGGGTGGGGGGAGGCAGAGGGGAAGAAAGGAAAAAGAAGGAGGAGGAGCCTGAGGGCTGAGGGAGATGTAGGAAGGGGAGGAGACAGCAAGGGTCAACAGAAGTGAGAGAATTCAATGTTCATGGGTCGGGTCGGGTGTCAGTCAAAGAGTCGTCACAATGCTGGCTGCGCGCAGCCGCGGCCTCTCACGCCATATGAGGAGACTGCAGCTGACTAGGGAGGCAATTTACACGCACAAGCAGCGACTCAGGGGGAGCTTGGACTCCCCGGCACTGGGGCATCTGCAGCCCGATCCAGCACCGGGCACAGCTGCAGCCCGCTCTGGCATTGGGGAAATCATCCCGCGGGTCAGATTGAACCCCTTCGCGGGCCGGGTGAACCCCTAGCGACCTCTCACGGAACCCTAGCGTTCCGGGGAACCTTGGTTGAGAAACGCTGGTCTAAATGGTAATCATTTCTGCCTCCAGCAATTACCTGGGCAACACATTCAAGGCACCTACCACTTTCTGTGTAAAAGCTTGTTTGTATTTCTCCTTTTAAACTTTCTCCCTTTCATGTCAAAGTAATGTCTTCAAGTAGTTGACACTTCCACTGTGAAGAAGACTATCTATCTTATCTGTACCTCATGATTGTGAGAATCTTGTTTTCTTACTTACATGTTTTAGCACTGCTAGGGAGCAAACTGACAAATCACCTGGGTCACCAACTAACAGACTGGACGACCACAGTACGTCAGGCTACAGAACTGTATCTCGGACATAGTAACTAGCAACGCAGGACGGTCCTCTCTCCCTTCCTGTTAACCATCAACACCTTGGACTTCAGATACAACTCGGACTCCTGCCACCTGCAGAAGTTTTCGGGTGACTATAATTGTTGGCTGCATCAGTGAGGGGAGGGAAGCTGAATACAGAGGTGTAGTCAACAACTTGTTGAACACTGATAAGACTTGGGAGTTAGTAGTGGACTTTAGTAGGAAATACCCCTGTCCCCCATCTCCATCAAGGGTGTGGATGTATTGTACCGAGGAGTACAAGTACCTTGGAGTGTACCTGGACATAAACTGGATTGTTGAGGCTTCACCCTCAATTGTTGGCAGACCAATTTCCCTCCTGAGGTAAATAAAGTACTATCATATCGTAATTTTATGCACTCTTTCTCAGGTTGCCCCTCGGCTCCCAACACTCCAAAGAAAACAATCCACGTTGTCCAACCTCTCCTTATAGCTAATGCCCTCTAGTCCAGGAAACTGTTGGTGAACCTCTTCTGAGCCCTCCCCGAAGGCTCCATACCCTTCCTGTAACACAGCAACCAGAAATGCATGCAGTACGCATTTAGTGTCCTAGGCATGAAGGCAAATCTGTTGTATGCCGTCTTTGCCACTCGATCTATTTGTGCTGCAAATTTCAGGGAGCTGTGGAAATGCACCAAAAGGTGCATCAATGTCCCTGGGAGTCCTGCCACTTTATAGTTTCTTCTTGCATTTGACTTCCCGAGCTGCAAAACTTCATACTTGTCCAGATTGAACTCCAACTGCCTTTCTCTGAACATATTGTTAACTTTTATGTGGTTGTGTGTCTTGTTGCTTTTCACTTAGTATGGTTGTATGGTAACTCAAATTTCACTCTACCTTAAATGGAACATGTGACAATTGACACTGACCTTGAAACCTTGACCTATTTCCAACTTATCTATACACTGCAGAATTATTTGGCAACCTTTCTCATATATACAAACAACTGATCCTTATGAAATATCACTAGCCACAGACCTCCAATCAGTCCTTTCACCACTCCACTCTATCTTCTATGCCCAAGCCAATTTTTTAAATCCAATCGATCAAGTCTCCAAGCATACCATGTGACTTAATCTTCGATCTGCCAATAGGGACCTCGCCAAAAGATTTATCAACGTGCATCCACTGCCTTAACTTCATTCGTGATCTTCATTAGCTACTCAAAAAAAACCAAATCAAATTTGTTGGACATGTACTCCACATAAAGCCATGCTGACTACCCTAAATAGGTTGATGCTTTTCAAGTAGTGAGTAGGTTCTATCCCTAAGGATTTTCTCCAACAATGTCTTGCCTACTGATGTCCAGGATAACTGACCTTTAATTTCCTAGTGTGCACCATTCCCCTTCAATCGAAGAGCAGCATTAGCCATTCATCTTTCTTTGGGACCTTACCTGTAGCTAAAGAAGAGACATAATTTATGTTAAGTCCCCATCAATCTCCTGTTGTGCCTCTCTTAATTTCCTTGGATAGATCTCTTCACACATTGGGGACTTATCCACCATATTGTTCTTGAATAGATACAATACCTCTTCCTTATTGATATCCCTGATACCGCTGCCGTGACCTTCTCCTTGTGAACTATTTGTTTTGTATCATGCTAAATTCCTTGGCTCTTGGCATCATTGTTGGCCTTGGGCGCACATTATATACAATAATATTTATTCATTTAGTGTCTTTTATACCTCAAAGAATTTCACAGATATTATCACCAAACATTTGCACCAATTGTTGGGTAAGTGAAAGGGAATTTAAAGAAGCAGTTAAAAAAAACCAATTCAACAGGTTAGGCAGCATCTGTGAAGGGGACGAATAGACGAAGTTTTGGGTTGGGACTTTTCTTCCAACTAATCCAAACAGATTCAGTCTGAAGAAGGGTCCCAACCCGAAACATCATTTGTCCTTTCTTTCTGCAGCTGCTGCTTGCTGAGTTGCTCCAGCCCGTCATATTTTCCTCAAGGTTGCAGTATTGGCAGTTCCTTTTGTCTTCAAGACAAAGTTTCTGGTAGACATCAGTGTCGGAGAAAGGAGGCACCTTGGAATTTGTCTCCTTCCTCTTGCTCCTTTTGCATAGCTGAAGGCGGTGACCGATGGTCAGGGACAAGACCATAAAATAATGATTATTTAGCCTGTAGTTGGATTAGTCCAACATAGTGAGCTGATCAGTTGCACAACCTACAGTGCCCTCCATAATGTTTGGGACAAAGACCCATCGTTTATTTATTTGCCTCTGTTCTCCACAATTTGATATTTGTAATAGAAAAACATTACATGTGGTTAAAGTGCACATTGTCAGATTTTATTGAAGGCCATTTTTATACATTGGTTGAGTGCTTGGAACAATTCAATTGCTCTATTTTGCATTGAGAAACTTGGGAGATCAGAATCTCGTTTTAGGAATAAAATGCAATCATAGAGCATTGAATTGTATGTGTCTTTCTCAAGTATATGTATATTTACTTTGCAGACCTATTTAAATATATATCTTCTCGCATATTATTTGCCTTGTGATTTCTCACTGAAACCACACACACTGCTTTAGAAATAAACAACTGAAATGCAAAAAATTATATTACTTTGGCCACATGGCTACAATTTTGCACATAAAAATAATTCAATACTTAGAAATAAGTGGCTGTTCAATAAGGAAAAGGCCCAGCAGTTGCTAGAAATCTAAACTCAAATTAGATAATGTTACATGACCGGCTGAATATTTCTAGCATAATTTTTTTTAAAAATAATGTTCTTTGAAGTATTTTTGGCAGTGACAAATTACTAATCATAATTTAAACATGCAGATAGGACATATAATATTTAGTATATTATTATTAAAAGTTTAGCAGGAGTGCATTAGGTGGTCCTTCATTACTTTTGTACATACAATTGGCAGGTCAATATTAGGAGCTTTCATCATTATTAAATTCAATCTGTGCTTCTGTTTCAATCTGTTCAATTGTGCAATCTGCACAAAACACCTTCACTGCTGCAATACTGTTTTATTAACTCTTTAGAGAACACAAAATATTTCTCTGCACAATCATTCTTCAGGGACTATTTTAATTTATGAATGTTTCCAAATGAATTAATCCTATTAAAAACAAGCCACAAGAAGAATTTCATTTTGGAACAGTTGAAAAGGTGAGTAAAGAAGCTGTAATGTCCAGGTAGAAAATATAATAGTGGAATATAACTGTGAGATGTAATACTTTATATTAATTATTTTGCATGCATCCTTGTAAAAAATATGCAGGAAAATATTTTGAATGTAAAATACTGGAGTGATATAATGCCATGAAGTTATATCAAACTAATCTTGAACATATAAATAAAATGAAAGAATGTAATCAAATGGGGACCTGAAAGATTTCCCCGTGGAGATAGTGACGTACCTGGAAAGAGTGTTGCTAATGTTGCAGCAATTGTGAAAACACCAGTGAAACTAGGCGGGATGTACAGCAATGGAAGGAGATTGTGGGTAAGGAGGAAGAGGTACTTAAAAATCAGAAATGCTCAAATTAGGAAAAGAACATTCAACAGGAGTATTCTGTTGCAATCTGCTGGATTTTCCCACTGTGGGGACTGGAGGTGTAGGTTGGTAGTTTGTGAGTTTGATGCATCCTTCTGGTTATGCATAGCCTGTGTGTTCTGAGGCATAGGCTTTGTGTTCTTAATAAAATCCTAATGCTCCTGACTGCTTTGAGCACTCATGGGTCAGAGATTGCTGTGGGTTTGTGGAAATATTTCAGATTTCGAGGAGCTTTGAACATATCCTTCAATCTATACCACAGCCTACCTAAAAATGTCTTCCTGTAATGGAGTTAATGATAGGATTCAAAGACAATTGATTTAATTTTAGTATTGTAGAATATTACTGCTCACCTTGTCCTGTTTGTTGAACATTTTGGATTCCGCCACCCTTTCCCTCCCCTTTCCTTTTAGCACTTTAATGCGACAGTTCCCTTCACATCTTCGCGGTCCAATCTTTTGGCTCCATCACTCTCTCTCACTTACTTATGGTACTTTCCCAGGCAGCTTCAGGTGCTGAAACCTTTTTTTCTTTCACCGCTTCCCTTCCTAACCCATTCAGGGAACCAAATGTTATCTTGTCTTCCAAAGCTGTTCTCTTCAAGCTGTTCTCTTGTCTTCCAAAAAAGTGAGCATTCGTAGTTCCCAATGAGGTCTTCTCTGCAATGGATAAAGTAGATGCAGATTTTGGGGGCATGGCTTTGTAGGGTATCTGTTGTCTTTCTGCGAGGATCACTGTGAGATTCCTAGTTCTCTTTTTAACACAGAATATCTGATAACAACACATCAGCAGCATATGGCATCAATATTGCCACGGGCCGGTTCAAACTCCGCGGCCCGGGGCGGTTGAAGCTGCCGCCCTCTAGTCCAGCGGACGAAGCTGTTGCCGCGAGAGCTCCGGAAAAACAGGTCACCGACCTGTGACCTGCGAGCTCCCGATGATGTCGTCTACTGGGCCCGCGGCCGGGCCTCCGTGTCGGGCCGCCGTTGCCGCCGGGACACAGCCTCAGCCCCGAGTCGGGCCGCTCCGCCGGGACACGGCCTCAGCTCCGAGTCAGGGCTCTCCGCCGGGACATGGCCTCAGCCCTGAGTCGTGCCGCTCCGCCGGGACACGGCCTCAGCTCCGAGTCAGGGCTCTCCGCCGGGACATGGCCTCAGCCCTGAGTCGTGCCGCTCCGCCGGGACACAGCCTCAGCCCCGAGTCGGGCCGCTCCGCCGGGACACGGCCTCAGCTCCGAGTCAGGGCCCTCCGCCGGGACACGACCTCAACCCCGAAGACGGAGGCGGGACCGGAAGCAAAGATCATATCTTTGGGCAGAAGCAAGATGGCGCAAGCAAGATGGTGGAGGCTGGTTGCTGAAATGGGTCCTATAATTACCCATGAATCTGCCCATGACCGTACTACTCGTTTTTTGTGGGAGTGGGCCATCTTGCTCCGCTATAGGATATTTAGTTCAAATGGCTCAGTTCATGTATTATCACAGGTTAAATCATGGTGCTACATTCTTTTTAATGAGACTGTTGCTTTGAGTAGAAACTTGGAGGAACTTTCAGATCAGTTTTCAATGTTTATCTACTCTAAATTCTTTGATGTTCACGGATTTGGGTAGAAGCAGATTCCGAAAAGCAGAATGTGTATCTGAAGCGATCACAGGGGAAAATCCAAATGGAATATCTAATGTAACGTGCATTGAAATGGTTAACGGACGCCAATACAACCTGTGGATTAAATTACAATTTGCATCATTGATTGATTGAGCATTGTTCTTGGGTTAATTACATTGTCTTTCAGTCCAATTTTGAGAAGCTGTCAGAGAGTGTCATTCCTGAGTCACCTCACAATGTGTGAAGGATTAAAGACTGTCGTCATTGTTGAAAGTCAAATGAAAGGCTGATTGGCAGCAGAGTACTGGAAAATTGTTGACAAACAGACAAAATGTTTTATAAGTGCATTGCTTTCAATTTTCAACAGTCTTAATGTACGTCAAAATTGAAAACTTATTCATGTTATGTGAGGAATAATGAGCTACCATAAAAAGAAAATGTTACAGTTCAACCTAAAGGGCCTGTCCCATTTGGGCGACTACAGAGCATCAGTGACTGACGCCCGTAAAACCGTCACGTTGCACGACATACACAATGACGTATGCTGTCATGCGGGTGACGCCCGGTTAGGGCTGAGGCTGTAAAATATTCTTCCTTCAATGCATGGATTTTAAACATTAATATATTAAAATTAATACAATAATATCAATTGATCAAATGAAAAGATGTCTGAGTCATTCAGTTTTGATAATAGAAGTATTGGTCCGCTTCCAGATCCAATCGCCATACCCCCTCACCTCACATTGCATTCCCTCCATCTCCCGCCCTTCTCCCATTCTCCACCCTCCCCCACTTTCCCCTATGCCCCCCCCTCCCCATTTGTGGACCCAGCCTGGGACCAGCGATCCCCCGCACACTATCCCACACACGCCAGGGACAATTTATACAAACCTGTGCACCTTTAGAGTGCGGGAGAAACCCTAACCCTAACCCTAGCCCTAACTCTAACTCTAACCGTAATCGTAACGCTAACTCTAGGTTGGTAGGCTTGGTATAAGTATAAATTGTCCCTAGCGTGTGTGGGATAGTGTGCGGGGGATCGCTGGTCAGTGTGAAGGACACTGTATCTCCAAACTAAATGTGACACAGGGGCCCCAGGAGTTGTACTCGAACCCCCAATGTTCTGCTGCTCCTCGTGGGAACTAAACTGTTGGCCACGAGTTGTCCCAGAGGCAGATCTCTCTTCCAATGGTCTCTCCAAACCCCCAGAGGCAGCGGGCTTTTCAACTGGGTACAGGCAATGTTGTCAATGTACCAGTGCCACCCACCTGCTCCGGCCACTGAGTCTAAATACGCACCACCCATTTTGAAGAAAGGCGAGGGGGCAGATGGGGGGGGGGGGGCGAAGGGAAGATGACGAGTGTTGTTCCAAAAGTCTGCATTTATCCCATAGTCAATGTTACTAAAACAGATGATGTGGCCTTTGTGCAGTACTATTAGTGGGATCTAGCTGTCACAGGCTGGGTCCACAAATGGGGGGTGTTGGGGAAAGTATGTGTGTGGGGGGGGGGGGGGGGGGTTGGAGAAGGGAAGAAGGGGGAAGAGGGGTGGGGAGAAGGGTAGGGAGGAGTGTAGAAGGAGGGATGAGGACGGGAGGGGGGGAGAGGGGAGTTCAATCTATACTCACTGAATCCATCCCTGTGAAAGTTATAGAGACGGTGATTGGATCTGGAAGTGGACCAATACATCTATAATTAAAACTGAACGACTCAGACATCTTTTCATTTGCACAATTGATTTTATTGTTTTAATTTAAATATATTTATGTTTAAAATCCATGCAATGAAGGAAGAATATTTTACAGCCCATCTGTGGTCCCTAACCCCAACCCTAACCCTAACCCTAACCCACAGGACAGCATACGTCAACATGTGACAGGGCACACAACATAATGAGACACCCAAATGTTGCCCCAGGATGGATGGATGGATGGATGGATGGATGAATGGATGGATGGATGGATGGATGGATGGATGGATGGATGGATAGATAGATAGATAGATAGATAGATAGATAGATAGATAGATAGATACTTCATTTTGAACATTCTAAAATCCTGGGGCGACAGGGAAACACCACGCGTCACTGCATGCGTCACCATGCCTCATCACACATCATGCCCGCGCCATGACCCGACCACGACACGATAACCACTTTTTAGGCTGTCGACCAAGTGGGACAGGCCCTTAACGCTATCAGATTCACACATCGTTAATCGACAAGCTCATCTCTCCATCAATTCAACTCTCAAGGGAAAATATCTTTAATTGTCCTTTGAAGACCTTTGTACCTCATCCTTGCTGGGGCAGGCACAGAGCTGAGAGATGGGAGCAAAGAAGGACATAGGTCTCTACATATACTTAAAATCCGTTGCACTCATGTTTCTATACTAATTTTGGTCCACAATGCTATTATTCTTTAGGTCAGAAAATGTTACTAAATTACTTCCCCATGTGATTCATTATCCACAGAAAATTGTGTAAAAGATTAATTCAGAAATTAGTTAGATAAATGGAGTATATTTATATTGAAATTATAAATACATAGTCTTTTTAGAAAGAAAACATTTATGCTATATGCCATTGCCCATAGTACGTCAAAATTGAAAAGAAGGCAAAGATTAGCAGTGATTAACGCATTTTAATTGACCAGTAGGAGCAATGTGATATAGGTAGATAAGGTTTTTTTAAGTTGCAAGAACCTTTGGGTGTCGTATATTGGGAAAATATATAAAAGGATGATAAGGGGTTTAATAAGTGACTGAGGAATTGAACACTATTCTGCAAGTTGCCATACCAACAAGATAAGGGGAAAATTTTATTTAATTACTAATTATTAGAGAAAGGATTTTGCAATAAATGCCATGTGCCTTTTCATGCCTTTTTGAGTTAACCAAGATAATGCCTCACGATCGAGTGCCCAAATCAGCCTTTTTTTTGCCATTTTGCTAAAAGGAGTGCTATTTTCTCTAATTGTACCATGATTACAATGATGTTTTCTATGTTAACATGTTAATATTAATGTTATTATTAACGTGTTAACATAGTATAACTTACAAGAAAATCTCCACCACCGGGACAAAACCGGGGGTGCCAACATCGGTCGTTCATTCGTTCGTGCTGCTGCACGCTGGTTCAGCCTTCTCCAAGATCTATTTAAGAAAGAACTGCAGATGCTGGAAAAATCATAGGTAGACAAAAAATGCTGGAGTAACTCAGCGAGCGAGACAGCATTTATGGAGATAAGAAATAGGGATGTTTCGAACTGATGTGGCGGGGGGGCGGGAAAAAGAAAGGAAGAAGCAGAAACAGTAGGACTAGAAGGAGAGCTGGGAATGGTGAGGGGGAGGAGGGAGAAGACAAGAGCTACCTAAAATTAGAGAAGTCAATGTTGATACCGCTGGGGTCTAGACAACACAAGCAAAATACCCAAGCTTGTCTCCTCACTACATTTACTGCTGGCTCCAGTCGCAAATCTGAGTGATCTGTGCAAGGCATTCATTGATGCTAGAATTCCACTGTGGAAATTGGAAAACAAATCTCTCATTTTTTTTTAGAGAAATACACAGAGGAACCTATACCAAGCGAGCCATCATTACGGAAACATTATGTTGACAGCAACTTCAACACTGTTGTGCAGAAAATTAGAGATGAAGTTGCACGCAACAAAATATGGATTTCAATAGACGAGACAATCAATGCTGTGGGGAGCTATGTTGCTGATGTGGTCATCGGTACACTGGAGGAAGGAGTATTTGTTGACATCGGAAGCATTGGAGAAGTCGAACAGCTCAACTATTGCTCAGTTGTTTACATCTTCACTTCCTCTACTTTGGCCAGAAAGTTTGTGACTGATGCAGCTCTGTACATGAACAAAGCTGCTCAGCTCTTAAAGTTTTACTCCCCAAATTGTTGCATTTGACATGCTTAGCTCAAGGACTTCATAAAATTGCCGAGCACCTACGTAGCTTGTTTCCAAATATCCATTGCTTAGTTTCCAATGTCAAGAAAATCTTCCTCAAAGCACCGTCACATGTGAGGTTATCCACTATAAATGTGAGGTTATCCACTTTGGTGGCAAAAACAGGAAAGCGGACTATTATTTAAATGGTGGCCGATTGGGAAAAGGGGAGATGCAGCGAGACCTGGGTGTCATGGTACACCAGTCATTGAAAGTAGGCATGCAGGTGCAGCAGTGGAAAAAAGCGAATGGTATGTTAGCTTTCATAGCAAAAGGATTTGAGTACAGGAGCAGGGAGGTTCTACTTCAGTTGTACAGGGTCTTGGTGAGACCACACCTGGAGTATTGCGTGCAGTTTTGGTCTCCAAATCTGAGGAAGGACATTATTGCCATAGAGGGAGTGCAGAGAAGGTTCACCAGACTGATTCCTGGGATGTCAGGACTGTCTTATGAAGAAAGACTGGATAGACTCGGTTTATACTCTCTGGAATTTAGGAGATTAAGAGGGGATCTTATAGAAACTTACAAAATTCTTAAGGGGTTGGACAGGCTAGATGCAGGAAGATTGTTCCCGATGTTGGGGAAGTCCAGGACAAGGGGTCACAGCTTAAGGATAAGGGGGAAATCCTTTAAGACCGAGATGAGAAAGACTTTCTTCACACAGAGAGTGGTGAGTCTCTGGAACTCTCTGCCACAGAGGGTAGTTGAGGCCAGTTCATTGGCTATATTTAAGAGTGAGTTGGATGTGGCCCTTGTGGCTAAGGGGATCAGAGGGTATGGAGAGAAGGCAGGTACGGGATACTGAGTTGGATGATCAGCCATGATCATATTGAATGGCGGTGCAGGCTCGAAGGGGCTGAATGGCCAACTCCTGCACCTAATTTCTATGTTTCTATGTTTCTATGTTTCTATGTGCAGTTGTTTAAGGAAATAGCACCTGAGATTCCGCTACCTCCTCAGCCCGTTTTACCTGGAGGGGTACATGGCTCTCTGCTGTACTCTACTATGCTACAAATTTTGAAAAGATCAAAGAAATTGTTAACTGTTTTGAAGAAGAAAAATCTGCTGCAGTCAGGATCGTCAGTGAAATCATACCAAAAAAGTCCCTCCACCACGATCTTGTGTTTATTGCTTCCAATTTTGCAAACTTCCCACAAGCGATCACTTCCCTTGAGAAATATGGTGAAACATTGGTGAATAACTTGCAGGTTTTCAACAAAGTAACTGATGATATCCGTAAAATTCCTGGCAATGTAGGTAAAGACATACAAGGAAAATGTGAGAGAGTGATTTTAGCTAACAAAGATCTTGAAGAAATACAAAACATAGCTAAAATTCTCAAAGCTAGTTGTAATGCACAAGATATCGACATGAATATAGAGTAGGTAGCTTGTTTTGGGTATGCACCAGTGAGCTCAGCTGAGATAGAAATAAGTTTTTCACAACTGAAACATATTCTGTCTGATAGATGGCATAGTTTAACACCAGATAATTTGGAAAAATATGCTAATAGTTATGTGCAACCAGGCAACGTTGGTCATTTAATGTAGAATACCTTTATATTATCATTTTAAACCATATTTTGGTGGGAAAAAAAAAAATGCCTTTTTATGTCAATGTGTTTTTTTCGTGCCCTTTTTTGTAATTTTATTATGTCTTTTTGCCTGCCTACTTCAGAGTTTGTTAGCGCCTAAACATCCTGGCTCTACTAATTATTGTGAAATTGCATTCTTCTACGTAGCTTTTATTGGCACGTAATCAAATCTCCCTCAGTTTTTCATCTTCCCAACAAAGAGCAAGAAGTGGATAGTTCCAGAGATTCCGAGTTCTTCTTTACTTTTTGTTAGTTATTTTAACCAGAATTGTTGAACTTTAATGGCTGATTTTCTGATCTTTGATTATGTGTCATAGAGTCATACAGTGTAGAAATGAGTCCTTTGGCCCATCTTGCCCATGCTGACCAACCTGCCTGATCGACACTAATCACACCTGCTTGCATTTGGCCCATATCCCTCCAAACCTCTCCTATCCATGTACCTGCCCAAATGTTTGTTACACATTGTAATAGTACCTTACAATTTCAAAATAAGAAAAGCACACTCTCTGGACATTCTAAAGACAGTGGAGGGTTCATGAAGATGCCTTCTCTTATGGTACTGATTTATATTCTCTTTATTTTTCTGTAATCATGAACATTTAGAATTTCTCTTGGCAACTCTGTCAACGGACAGGTATTGAAATGTCGTTGCAGGAAAGCCTTTGAAAATTAGCAAATTAACATATGAATGAAGATGAGTCTGGGAAATGTATTAGGACATGAGCTAGCTGCTGGATAAACTCTGGGTCAGGCCAAATCAATGAAGGAATATAGGCAGACGATGTTTCAACCTTTGTTATGTTACTTATCGCTAATCTGTTAAATATCTTTCGTAAAAGCAGTTAGAGGTAAAAAGCCCTAGTATTATTGTATCCAACACAAGAATATAAATGCTGATTGGCATTGTTTTTTACTCATTCCCGTTTAGTTAATTTCTTGCTCCATAATTTAAACTATTTGTGAATAGGCCAAAATGAAATTTACTAAACTCAAGATAGACACAAAATGCCGGAGTAACTCAGCGGGACAGGCAGCATCTCTGGAGAGACGGAATGGGTGATGTTTCAGGTTGAGACCCTTCTTCTAACTGAAGTTACTCCAGCATTTTGTGTCCATCTTTTGGGTTTAACCAGGATCTGCAGTTCCTTCCTACACTAAGCTCAAGTAGTCTGCCACATTGTGGTGAAAACAAGTAATTACACTACATAACAAAAGTTGTCATATGAGCATAGGGGTATGCTGTATTTGCTGTATTAATTTGTGCAAATATAATGTTGATCTTCAGGAGGTAAATGAACGGATGCTCGTTGTGTGCACCAATGTATTGTGCTGACACATAGAGCACTCCGTTTTCTAAGTTCCTTTCATGATCTTAGTTGGTTGGTGAGCGCCTCGCGTTGCAGCGGCCCCTACAGCCTGCCTGTCTTTTTTTTTGGTCTAGTTAAATGTAGTTGTCGTGTTTTTTTATACTGTTTTTAACTGTGGATATGTGGGGGGGTGGAGGGGGAAACTTTTTAAATCTCTTCCCTGCACGGGAGATCCGACCTTTTCCCTGTCGGGTCTCCGTTGTCCTTGGGGCCTAGCACCGTGGAGCGGCCTCCAACCGGAATGACCTGGGGGCTCCAGTCGCGGATCCTGTGGAGCTGCGGACTTACCATCGTGGGGTTGGCCGGCCTCGGAGCGTGGGGAGCGGTGGTGGCTCGCTGCTGTGGCCCGACTCCGGCGCTCGGAGGCTCCAGCTGCAGGCCAGTGGACTGTGATATCGGGAGCTCGCGGGTCCGGGTGGGAGACTGCTTTTCGGAGCTCCCGCAACACAACTTCTCCAGCCCGTGTCGCGGGGTTGGAACGACCCGGAGAGGGGCCGTACATCGCCCAGCACGGCTTTAATGGCCGCGGGATATTCCAACGCCCGTCGGAGGCTCCAACTTTGTGACAGACCTGGAGCGGGACCGTACATCGCCCGGCACGGCCTTAGATGGCCGTGGGACTTACCATCGCCCGCCTGGGGCTTCAACATCGGGAGAAAAATAGTGCACAGGGGAGAGAAAAGACTTTGCCTTCCATCACAGTGAGGAGGAGATTCACTGTGATGGATGTTTGTATGAATTGAATTGTTTGTGTGTCTTGTAGGAATTGTTTTGTTTGTATTGGCCCTGTCTCACGGTGCGAGTTGACCCACGAGGTACCGCAAGTGACAGACTCGTGGTTGTGCACGAGACTTCAAGTTTATGATCAAGTGTGTAACCGAGTTCCCACGGGTATGTCATTGCTGCGATGCTCCAACTTCCTCTCCCGAGTTACCAAGTTCCTCTCCCGTTACTCTTGAGCCAACCGTGAATGAAGGTATGTTTTAATAAAGCAACAATGTTAAAATACATCTCCATCCTGTAGCTTTGAGTTATTTCAGCGCGGCCGCATCTATTGATATGACCTACAAAGGGAAAATGCGCATCCTCCAGTAACCAATAATGTGGCAAGTGCATTTCTTGTTGTTTTATGTTTTTTAAATACTGAAAGGGGATTGGGGACCCTTCTTCAGACAATCCAATGTCCCATAATATATTCTTTAAATATTAAGTTTTCTGTTGAAAGTGTGGTGCCGTGGTTACGGGTGGGCGGAAGGAAGATGATGAGGTCTGGTACAAGTTGACTTTGTTTTCAGTAATCAGGCCTCCGTGTTGGCCGATGTCTGGTTGATCGAGCGCTCATACAGTTGCGAGCGAGCGAGGTCCATATATAGGAGCAAGGAACGCGAAGCCTCTGAGGGTTCATTGTTCCCCTGGTTTGGATTGCTCCCAGGAGAGCGGGCACAAAGAAAAATTTAGGCATTTTTCTGTGGAAGGGGGAGGGCAGTATATAATCGAGTAATTAAATTACATGGCCCCAAGAATCGCCTCTCAATTGCTTCGGGGTTGGAATTGAAATATATATAATTATATAATATGTATATACATATTATACTACTTTGGTTCAGTCCCTTCCAGATTATAAAAAGTTTCCCACGATAGACCACGAGACACTAAAGTAAACGCGCACGGGCCATTTACTGCAACAAGTTTAAATGTTTCCATTTTTAACTTGAACAGTTAATTTGACTCGTGGAAAAAATCAAACATGTTTGATTTTTTTCACGAGTTAACAAGTTTCCCGAGTACCTGCCGTTAGCGCCACGAGTGGACAAGTTGAACGCGCGAGTTCCGACGTTGCCGCTACGTTCATCGTACGTGACCACCACGAGTGAAAACTCGGGGTCACTCGTGGGCCAACTCGCACTGTGAGGCAGGGGTTTATGGCTATAGAAACTGAGTTTCGTTTGAGCCTCACTGAGGTTCAAATGACATGGACTAAATATTGAATTGAATTGATTGATTGGAATAAAAGCAGTGTGCTGAATTCATTTTCACTGTACAAACTGCCCTTTCACCCAGTCACCCAGTAATTAACGTTACAGTTAGGCATTGCAGAATTACACAACATACTTTATATCAGAAGATGTCAAGATGATTTGGAGGCAAAATGTTTCAGTGTGACAGTATAATGTGTTTTTGATGTTAACAAAGAAAGGTTATTGCATGAATTAAAGTGTATATGTATTTAGGTATGAATGTGTTTGTATTTGCTCATCAAGTGAGATGTGGGCAGAAATGGACAACTCTGGTTTATTGGTTCACATTTCCCTGAACAGTTGCTACACTCACATGAGTGGAATGCTGTAACCAACTTGAAGGCAGCAAATAGGAACCTGCAAATAGAACCCAGGGCCCTATGCTTTTAAACCTTCTCATGGACTTCACCTCTTCAGGGACAGTGTCAGTGTCAGCAGGTTACTTGCTGTTGAGTTGGGCATACTGTGTTTGCTCTGATTGCTCTTGAGGCAATGCAGTAACTTCAACTGGCAGTTGTAGACATTGATCCCATCCCCTTTAAGAGCTGCAGGCATGAATTCAATCACCCCTGGTTACTTTAAACAGATTGATGTGAAAACAGCAGCACTGGATCCACATAAACGCAAATGATACAAGCCAATTTCCACTTGATGTGTAAGCGTGTTTTTTTTTAGTGCATGGTTTATAGTGCAAACAAATTATATCCCCATGTTTCTTTCCTTATTTCTCCATTCTAGTTCTAGTAATTTTTCTATGTTCATGTCTCTCCCATTGCATTCAAGGCTGCCTCCTCTCCCATAGCTCTAATCTTTATTTTCTATTCTTATCAGTATCTGCTAAAATGGCACAGTTTCCTGACAGAAGTAGGATTTAATCTTGACCTTGAGTGCTGTCTATGTGAAGTATGCATGTTCTCATGACCATTGTTTTTGATTGGAAGATACAGCATGGAAATAGGGTTTTTGGCCTACCATTCACAGTTCCATGTTATCCCATTTACACATCCACTTTCTGCACACCTGAAGCAATTTCACAAAGGCCAATGAAACTACAAACATCCATGTCTTTGGAACGTGAAAGGAACTTGCAAATTCCACAGACTGTGCCCATGGTTGGAATCGAACCTGGGTCTTCTGGCACCGAGGCAGCAGCTCTATCAGCTGTGTCACTGGGTCCCCTTGATATTCGTCATGTGTATTTACGATTTACACAGTAAATTATAGGGGGCTGGGGAGTGTTGTAGAACAGAGACAACTAGGGGTCCAGAAATACGGTTCCCTGTAAGTGGCAGCACAGTTAAACAAGGTGGTGAACAAGGTGCTTGCCTTCACTAGATGGTGTAACGATTGTATATCCTGCTTCGTAGGACATTGGTGAGACTTCAGCTGGAACATTGTGTGCAGTTCTGGTCACTGCATGTTAGGAAAGATGTGATTGAGCTAGAGGCTGCAGGACAAATTCACAAGGATGTTGCCAGGACAAGAGGGCTAGAGATGTTAGGAGAGACTGGATAGGCAATGACTCTCATCTCCAGAGCAGAGGAAGCCGAGGGGTGAACTTATCGGTGTTTATAAATTCATGGAGGCTTAGATATGGTCAGTCTCCCCCCCGCCCTTTCCCTTTTTGGAATAATAGTGCAAGATATTTGACTTTCCAAAATAGAACTGTCCAATTTAATCTGTAGAAAGTTGATTGATAATTCAATCTGAATTTCGCAACACATTCCTGTCTTCAGTTCCCAATAAACAATGATTGCAGTTTGCACAGAGGATACCTGCTAACCTAGCTACAGGCAAGAGCATGCACCATTGTTTAAAAATCAATTCAATTTTAGGTATTACAATCAGTCTGACTAATTTTAAATGTATTTAATTAAACAAAGAACAAATCCTCCCTCGTGGATCTTAGCAAGAGTTATTAGAGGAAAATGGTTTGCAGTAAATGGAACTCAAATCTGTTCCCCAAAGGCTGTGCTGTCATTATACTTTTACTCACTGCTAAGTAATAAGGGATATTTGTATTCATCATGTAGAAACAAGGAACTGCACACGCTGTTTTACAAAAAAAATACACAAAGTGCATGAGTAGCTCAGCAGGTCTGGAGAATATGGATGGGTGTATTACTCATTTTGTCCATATAAATAATTCTAGATAAAATAATAATAAATAAATACTATAAATAGTCCAAAAATTGACTTTTTGCAGACTTTTCAAAAGTATAAACTGGGAATAAAATAAACTGGGAAGATGTGGTGACAGTGTTGGAGGATTATATGCTGTAGGCAACGGCCGATGGGGTGGTAGGTGAGGACAAGGGGGACTGTCCTGGTTGCGAATGGAGGGAGGGGGAGCAAGAGCAGAGCTGTGGGATCTCGAGGAGACCCAAGTGAGCGCCTCATTTATAATGGAAGAGGTGAACCCCCGCTTCCTAAAGAATGAGTACATCTCCGATGCCCTTGTATGAAAAACCTCATCCTGGGCGCAGATGCAGCGTAGACTGAGGAATTGGGAGTAAGGGATAGACTCTTTACAGGAAGCAGGGTGTGAAGAAGTGTAGTCTAGATAGCGATGGGAGTCAGTAGGTTTGTAGTAGTTTAAGAAGAAGTTGTTGAGGGTAAGGACCAGCTCTGCCAGGCACAGGAACGTATTAGTATACGGAAATTGGTTGGTTTTGCAGTCAAGAAACAGAGGGCTTTAAGATCTTCCTGGTGGGGGATGGAGGTTTAGAGTGACTGGACATCCATGGTAACGATGAGGGAATGGGAGCCTGGAAAACAGAAGTCGTTGAAGAGACGAAGAGTGCGTGAGGTGTCTTGGACATAGGTAGGGAGGGATTGGACCAGGGGGGATAGGATGTAGTCTAGGTATGTGGAAATTAATTTGGTGGGACATCAACAAACAGAAACAATGAGTCTGCCAGGATAGTTCGGTTTGTGGATTTTGGGGAGAATAAAAAATCGGGCCGTGTAAGGCTGGGGATAGATAAGTTTGGAGGCTTTAGAGAGCAGAGAGCCAGAAGTAATAAAATCAGAAACAGTGTGTGATATTAAGGTCTGGTGCTTGTCTGTGAGGTCACCTTGACACTTAGTACCTTGACTGCACTTGGTGCCACTGATGTAGCGGATGCCAAATCAAGAGGACTAAATCTAATAGACAAGGTTGGAGAAGATGCAAGTTAATCTCAGTGGCTCAATGACTGAAGATGTTGTGGCCCTGGCCATGAGTTGGAGGTGACTTTTAGTTGAAAAGTTTCCCATTTGTACAGCAGATTAGTTCTACGAGATGTGGGAGGGGGGTTGGGTGGGGGAGGAGGAATCTGGTTGGTGTGAGTTGCAATAATATAACAAGGGTTTAGAAAAGTATTGAGGATATGACACACCATTATTGATCCCACTTTGCACAGGGATTGAGTCTCTATTAAACTCGTCATTTGGAATCACGACTTGCATCCATCATGTTGCAAATGTCAAATGGAAAACAGTTTCTGAGAGCAGCCAAATTTTAAAAGATGGCAGAGTTAAAGTCAAAGGTTAAAACTGCCAAGTGTAGTGCAATTCCCTTAAAGCTGTTGTGTAATGAAGATAATATTTAATGAGTCATTTGACGGGCAGAATCCGCACTACAGTCTGGAAAGTAGCTCCCCAGTCATGTTGAGAAGGGCAGAGGCGATGACTTTCCCAATGACGGATCCATTGTCTGTTTCCAGAAATTGAGCTGCATCCCTTGCCAAAGATGATCACGATTTGACCTCTGATGTCCCCTCTTTCCTGTTGGTATGGATTTGCCTCCTTGAGCATTCAGGGAATTTGTTCGATTGAAACACAATCAGGCATTCCCCACTAATACAACTCCCCAAAGTGACGCTTTTCCCATTGGGGCAGCTGAGATCAAGAGTTTAAGTACGCATGATGCTGAATTTTTGCACTCTAAAAGAAAGTGCCACTGTGATGTACACATTAAGTATATGCATAGATTGTGATTTATAACTAGGTCTTTTGGATTAAATATATTCATAAGTTACTTCTAACCTGTATTACTTGAAGACAGAAGTTTGCCCGTCATATACCTCATGTTTCAATGATTGTGGTCAATAATTTAAGATTTTTTTGGGTGAAAAGTATGATGAAACAATAATGCTTACTCTCAAAATCGTAAATAATGTAAGATCCTTTGGATAAAAGGATGATTTTACAATATTGCTTACTCCCCAAATTATAATTAAACGGAATGATCCACCATTGACACAAATAGAGCTCAAATGCGATTATTTTGGATTAAATTCTTCTATTAAATGCAACCATTTGTTTTGTCACAAATAATGATTACTTGTAATTAATGATTTTCAGTTTTGTTGGATGTTAGAGCAGCTATCCAAAATCTTGTCAAAAAAGCAAGGTTTTGAGTATGTTGAAGGCTGAAAGGGAGTGAGAAAAACTCAGACACTGAAGGTGGAAGGAGTAAAGGGCGTGTGGTCGCGTTGAGCCGCGACGGTCCCGCGAAGGTCGCGCACGATTTCATGCGTACGCACAGCCGTCTGGAGCGCTTGACGTCATTTGAAGATTGACACAAAGCTGGAGTAACTCAGCGGGACTGGCAGCGTTTCTGGAGAGAAGGAATAGATGACGTTTCGGGTCAAGACTCTTCTTCGGTCTGAAAAGAAGGGTCTCGACCTGAAACATCACCCATTGCTTCTCTCCAAAGATACTGCCGGTCCTGCTGAGTTACTCCTGCAATTTGTGTCCACCTTCAATTTTCTTGGGGGTGTGCAAAGATTGTGGAGGGGGAGGGGGGGGGGGGTAAGGGGGGAGGGAAGGGGTGTCAGTCTACCCATGACAGAATGGGGCAGGATTTGGACAGTTTGAAAACCACAGGAAAAAAGGATCACCTGCGGCGTTCTGTGCTGCATCTTGGTAAAACGAGTCTATTGCTGAAGGTGCTCCTCAGGTTGACCAGTGTGTAATGGAGGGGATGAGCTGTATTGTCCAAGATGCTCCATAGTTTCATGATATCCTCCCCTACAAGAACATATATTCTGCATGCTTGGAAGTGCCTCATGAGATACTACAAAATATTTTTTGAGTTGTATTGAAACTTGTTATTTGCTGATCACTATTCAATTTGTTCACAATCATTTCACTTTGAGAGGAGTCAGAGAAGTGATCGTTGTGAGAACAGAGGTGGTGCAGCAGATTGCAGATGGCCAATCACGATTGGTATCTTTTTACACCAACCAAAGCGGGCAATGGGGATGCACGGACATGCAGCTTTGCCCCAAGCAGAAAATAATAGAATGCTTTTTATTGTCATTCAAAAACAGCTTGGTTTGAACAAAATTGCATTTCTACAGTCTTAACATTGCAAAAAAAACCAAGACCCACACTTAACACAATTTACACAGACATCCATCACAGTGAATCTCCAACACCTCCTCACTGTGATGGAAGGCAAAAGTCTTATTTCTTCCCTTTGTTCTTCTCCCGCGGTCCAGCAGTCCAACTGCAACGTCGAGGCGACTATGGCTCCCAATGTTAAAGCCCCCGGCAGGCGATGGTAAGTCCCGCGGCCGTTAAGCCGCGCTGGGCGATGTTAGGCCCCACTCCTAGTCATTTAAACCCCACGATTCCAGCGGGAGAAGTTGCTGTTGCGGGAGCTCCGAAAAGCGGTCTTCCACCAGGGTGCTCCCGATGTTCCTGTCCACCGGGCCTGCGGCCAGAGCCTCCGAAGCTCCGAAGTCGGGTCAGAGCCGCGCGCCACCACAGCTCTTCCCGTTCCGAAATCGGCCAGCTCCGCAATGGCAAGTCCGCACGCTCCTTGATGGTGGTCCTCAGGTCAGTTCCGGCCGGACAATAGGCCCAACGACATCGGAGACGTAACAGGGAAAAAGTCGGGTCCCCCGTACAGGGAAGAGATTAAACGGTTTTCCACCTGCCCCTGCCCCCCACATATACACAGCTAAAAAATAATAAAAATTAGAATCAACACATACATTTAACTAGACAAAAATAAAAAAGACAGGCGGACTGCAGTCGAGCTGCTGCCGTTAGGCGCCGCCACACCAAGGATGTCAATGAGTACATGTGTGTTCTTGGCAGGGGGAATGTGGAGAGGAGGATTCCTCTTGAGGGAAAATCTAGCACTAGGAGTGTATTTTTGACAGAGAGGAACGTTAACATCTTTCAGAAGATCATGAATCTTTTGAACATTCTTCACCAAAGGGCAAAGAAAGCAGAACCTGAATATTTCAAAGACAGTATTGGCTAGAGAGCCAAGGGGGTGGGGGACGGTGG
Source organism: Okamejei kenojei (assembly GCA_035221665.1). Classification (NCBI taxonomy): domain Eukaryota; kingdom Metazoa; phylum Chordata; class Chondrichthyes; order Rajiformes; family Rajidae; genus Okamejei; species Okamejei kenojei. The sequence goes on from CM069138.1 coordinate 61,321,797, forward strand.
GTATGAGGTTTTGGAGGTTGGCAGAATAGTTGAGATTGGGTTATGGTCAGATAGAAACATAAAAACATGGAAAATAGGTGCAGGAGGAGGCCATTCGGCCCTTTGAGCCAGCACTGCCATTCATTGTGATCATGGCTGATTGTCCCCTATCAATAATCCGTGCCTGCCTTCTCCCCATATCCCTTGACTCCACTAGCCTCTAGAGCTCTATCTAACTCTCTCTTAAAACCATCCAGTGACTTGGCCTCTGTGGCAGGGAATTTTATAAATTCACAATTCTCTTGGTGATAAAGTTTTTTCTCACCTCAGTCTTAAATGACCTCCCCTTTATCCTAAGACTGTGGCCCCTGGTTCTGGAGTTGCCCAACATTGCGAACATTTTTCCTGCATCTAGCTTGTCCAGTCCATTTATAATTTTATATGTTTCTATAAGATCCCCCTCATCCTTCTAAACTCCAGTGAATACAAGCCTAGGCTTTTCAATCATTCCTCATATGACAGTCCCGCCATCCCAGGGGTCAATCTCGTGAACCTACGCTGCAATGGCTCAATCACAAGGACGTCCTTCCTCAAATTAGGAGACCAAAACTGTACACAATACTCCAGATGTGGTCTCACCAGAGCCCTATACAACTGCAGAAGAACCTCTTTACTCCTATACTGACATCCTCTTGTTATGAAGGCCAACATTCCATTAGCTTTCTTCACTGCCTGCTGTACCTGTAAGCCAACTTTCAGTGACCGGTGTACAAGGACGCCCAGGTCTCGCTGTACCTCCCCCTTACCTAACCTAACCTAACCCCATTGAGATAATATTCTGCCTCCTTGTTTTTGCCGCAAAAGTGGATAACCTCACATTTATCTATATTATACTGCATCTGCCACGCATCTGCCCACTCACCCAACCTGTCCAGGTCACCCTGCAACCTCCTAGCATCCTCTTCGCAGTTCACACTGCCAACCAGCTTTGTGTCATCCGCAAACTTGCTAGTGTTGCTCCTAATTCCCTCTTCCAAATCATTAATATATATATATATGGTAAACAGTTGCGGCCCCAACACCGAGCCTTGCGGCACTCCACTCGCCACTACCTACCATTCTGAAAAGGACCCGTTCACTCCTACTCTTTGCTTCTGGTCTGCCAACCAATTTTCTATCCATGTCAACACCCTACCCCCAATACCATGTGCCCTAATTTTAGTCACCAGTCTCCCGTAGTGGGACCTTATCAAAGGCTTTCTGAAAGTCTAGATACACTACATCCACTGGCACCTCAAATTTTCAGAGATGGGCCATAATCTTATTGACTGTGCTGATGATGAAGATGACTGCAATAATTTCAGCGATATTCTTCCACTATTGCATGTTCTTGCATTATCAGGTCATAAAAAGCAGGAGCTCAGTCCATTTTACAACTTGTGTGAATGTCATGAGAGGTGTGAATGTTTTTAATGAAGATGGTCATGAGGTTTGATCTGTACATCAAGCTTTGATTTTACATTGCTAATACAACTGTGGCTCCTCCCCATCATGTTATATGTCACACATGAGCACTATAAAATTGCATTGCCTTGTTTTTGGGTTCCTAACTGTGACTTTTCACAGCATTTGTTGAACTTTACAGAGCAAAATATCAGAGCCATTGCCTCTTGGCTTTTATCTTCCAGCCACTTTAAGTAATTAAGTTTAATGCAATTTCATTTAATTGAAGATATTTTCTTACTTTTTTGATGAAATGCAACCATTTTTTTTATACAGGGACTGGGTCACATGATGTATCATAAAGCTGTTTGTGTGGGAAATGTATTTTTTGATTCCTTCAGTCATGAGTCAATCATGCTACATTTGTTAATACATTCAGCCAACTTTTGCTCTCAAAATAACTGAGGCTAATGGCACTCACCATTATTTACGTACAGCTGGCACAGCAGCTTCATGCACAGAACAGATGCAGGATACTCAGAATTTGCAGTCAACTTTGTACTGTTTTGCCAAACATGGAATTGTATCATGGGCTAAATTTGCAATACTGTTGATACGAATTAAAGTTTAAAATAACATCAATAAATTTCAACTGTTTGTACCACCCTTGTGTTAAAAAGTAATTGCTATAACAAATAAAGTTACAAGTATGGATTTTCATGCATGTTATGCTCCTATTCTGGTTAGATTAAAAAAAAATCAACTTTCCTGCCTGCGTTGAAAATGCAGCTCTTTCAGTTTTCATTCTCCAGTTTCTTAATGTGGTCCCTGAGCTGCCAGCTCCAATTAACCCTCTCCGCCCTTTGACACTACCGTGCTCCTCCCTCATCCGGCCTTGACGCAGGCTTAATCAGGTCAGTTCTGCTCACCCCTCGGTCATGGCCTCCCAGAGAAATACCAGACAACACTTTGTTTTGTACAATGGGCTTCCAGCAAAACTGACGCTTTCCCCAGACCAACTTGCTTTCTGTCACTATTTTACTCTCGCTTATTCCATTCTATCTTATTTGATTTGCCACCCAATTTACACTTCCTAGTCTTTTGTTATTATTTTAAGAATCTTTCAGTCTGGTTGGCTAAGGCTCTACTTCCAGTGTTTGCCAGGCATCCTGATGCCTTTCCTCTCTGAACTTTGGTTCTCTTTCGGCAAGCAACCATTAAAAAAAAAGGAAACCCCGAGATATCAGGCAAAATCTTAGCAACTTAGATCCCCTTTTGGATTTATAATATAACTCTTGGGTATCATTGGTAATCAATTAGGAATTCTTTCTTTCCTTATGATACTCGCTTTAATATTGCTACTAGAAATAAACAGAGAAGTCTCACATTTTAACCAGCACCCTCTTCAATCTTCTCAATGGAAACCCAGATTAAAAGACAGCGGAGTCCCTGTATGGGAATATTACCTGCTGGACTCCAGGCTGGGGAAGTGGCCTAACTCCATCCACTCCACCACACAGGCCTTTTTTTAATAAATGAAATTTGCTTAACCCTGGAAACTGGAGAAGAAATGTCTATGATTAAGGAGGGACCTTATTTGGTTACTGTCCATCACATCTGAAAGGTGAGTTTGTCTAAGATAGACACAAAGTGTGGAGTAACCCAGCGGGTCAGGCAGCATCTCTGGAGAAAAAGGGTGGGTGACGTTTTGGCTAGGAACCCTTCCTCAGGTCTGTTCTGGTCGTGGAGTTACACTTTATAATGGTGCTCATCCCTATTTTTGCACGCATATGAGCTGTTCTTCCATTGTTCGAAGAAACTTTAGTTTGGGCTTGGTCCGAGATTTCTACCGTTGGAATTTTCACTTAATTTTCCTTATTATGAGGCCGCGTCTCAATTATTCAATGCTGGTGGAAATCTGTGAGTTGGATGATCAGCCATGATTATATTGAATGGCGGTGCAGGCTCGAAGGGCCGAACGGCCTGCTCCTGCACCTAATTTCTATGTTTCTATACCGTTTTTCAGCAAATGCCTACACTACCAACAGGAAATACGTCTGCTCCTATTTATCTTCACTTCACTCTGTATTTTCTCAATGCAGCTTAACTCAAGTTGACTCTTCAATGCTTTTTTTTTTAGCACATTTGCAAGAGCTTACTCATTGAACGTGTGCTTTTTCTAAGTGCTCTTCTGGTAGGTAACCAAAACATTGGTAGGCTCTGCATTTGGCAAGTAAAGGGCCTTATTAGGATTAATCATCTCAGCTTTAGTTGATCTTATTTTGTTGGCTTATTAATATGGCACCATAGAGGGCATCACAACAAATAAAGGGTGGAATTTTGTTTCACACTTTGTAGCTATTTGTAATGCTCAAGACTATTTTATCTGACATAGGATTTATTGACAGAGAAATACAGCCTGTCGCAGTAATATGCAATCCACAGTCCCATGCAAGATTACAATGGTCCCATTACTAAGGCACTGTCAGTTACAAGTTAAAAGCACTTGAGAGGTACCGATCTAAAAACACATGCTTACAGATGTCCTATGTCTAAAATAATAGCAATGTTAGCAATAGAAAAGTATTTGATAATTTTCCAAGATAAATCCTGGCAAAGCCTGCAGTGAAGGTATCTTGTTCCAAGTTCGGATGCACGTCATTCAAATGTCTCTTGCTAACATCATCTGACCCGATTTTCCAGATCAACTGAATATTCTGGAAACTGATAATTATGTGGTCAATACGAAAAATGACAAAAACAAGTGGCTTCTCTTTCTCTTCCTTAAGTAGTCCATAAGACATAGGAGCAAAACTGGGCCATTTAGCCTATTGAGTCTACTTTGCCATTCAATCATGGCTGATGTGGTCCCTTAGGGTTGTGGATAACTTGCTTCTTTTTCAGCTCTGAAGAGATATATAGTGCCTGATCACACCCTGCATGCACTCATACAGACACAACCTTGTTCAAATCTTCTTCCTCGGTTCCTATGCTGATCCTTTCACTATTTATCTGCCCCCTCTCTCCTAACCATCTACCTCAGCATTCCACCTCAGCTCCCCACCCTCCTTTCTTCCTTAGACCCTTTCCCCTCTTTTTTTTCTCTCAATTCTCCTGCTAGCATCCAACAAGGTACAGTCCCATTGACCAGGCAAAATTAAATATTTTTTGGACTAACCGCTTATGCGCTTATGGTTCCACATGCTTATTTTTGGCCTTAAAATACAATTCCAGCACCTGCAGCTGCTCATGTAACCATTCTACATGTGGAATTTGACTGTGATTCCACTATTTTGTTTTGCTTGGTGAACTAGGCCTTTAAACAAAATCTGCTCCTATCAAAGAAGACCTCAACACACAACCACATCAAGTCTGAAACAGTTAGCTGACTATTTTATTCTCTCTAAACCCAAATTGTAAGGTAATGAAATTGCTTTTTACGATCATTGTGGTTGAGATCAATTAAGGGAAGAGATTAATTGAGGGAATCCTGTGGTCCGAATGCATCATCCATCCCATGGATTAACATGCTAAGTCATTGTGCTAGCTCTGCAGTCAATACATTTCATGCTACCATTAAAGTAAACTATTAAACAGTAAATGTTTCATCCAAATTAATGCAGTTTACCCTGATGACCTGATAAAATAAATATCATGCTGCCTTATCTCTCCTGTTACTGATGATGAAAAGATATCACTGCTGCAAAGCACGCGTCTGTATATTGGACTTGGAACTGTTGCCCGGTTGTGAATGCTTGGCATATCTTTAGTTTGAGCTGAATCCAGATTCTGTTGATCTTTCTATGTAACTGTATTGAATGCCACTGGTAGCATTACAAGATTATTCTAAAGCTGCAAACAATGTTATCAAAAATTCTTTTGTAGAAAGAAACATTTGGAGTAATGGGCCTGTCCCACCGGCGACTTTTTAGGCGACTGCAGGAGACTGTGCAGTCGCCACATGGTCGCCACATGTTCTCGGGTAATTGCTGGGGAGTCACCTTCATGTTCGCGAGGAGTTCCCACATTCTGGGAACTAGTCACAACCTCATTATGGTCGCCGTGAATTTTCAACATGTTCAAAAATTAGCGGCGACTAGAATAAAGCCGCTATGGAGAGTAGCGAGAATTCTCGTGCCGTAGGTGGGTCGCCAGGAGGTTGAATGTTCTCATAGGTTCTCATAGGTTGTAGCTGGTGCTGACCGAAGAATTGGCTCATTGGGGGAAAATAACGTAAGCAGTAATTTTCAGAACCAAGGATAACCAACCGGTAATGTTAAATGTTCGCTTAGCTTCACAGACGTGTATCGCTGCTTTCTTAAAAGTTGTCTCCATTCCATCTCCCCCCTTCTCTCCCCTCCCCCCTCTCCCCCCTCCTCTCTCCCCCCTCCCCTCTACCCGCTCCCCTCTACCCCCCCTTTTTTAAAGGACTTACCGTACACTGGGGAAAAAAACGTAAGCAGCAGTTACCGACCGGTAATGGTAAATGTCGGCCGAGCTTCACAGCCGTGTATCTCTGGCTTCTTAAAAGTTGTCTAGCTTCTTAAAAGTTGTCTCCACTCCTTCTCCCTCCTTCTTCTCCCCTCTCCCCCCCCCCCCCCCCCCCCCTTTTAAAAGGACTTACCGATCATGTGTGTCTGTTTCACCTTGGCTTTGCACCATGTGAATTTCACTCAGACAGCGCTCCCCCCGCTTGCCCTGTCCCCCACCTGCATAATGGACTGGTGAAGGAAGGTGTGTGTGTGTGTGTGTGTTTTTTTCCACTTTGACAGTCGCCGTTCCAGTTGCCGGTTTTTCAGGCGACTGCCGACAACTTGACACTTGACTAGCTCTGGCTGTACCGCATCCTGCTCAAAGCGGCCGGCATGGCCGTGCACCTTCTGTGAACATGTTTAAGAAAGAACTGCAGATGCTAGAAAAATTGAAAGCAGACAAAAATGCAGGAGAAACTCAGCGGGTGAGACATGCAAGGATTGCATGAGGCTGCCTCACCCGCTCAGTTTCTCCAGTATTTTGTCTACCTTCTGTGAACACGTGATTTGATGCGTGCCATCCGGGACAGGATGGGGGCAGGATCCATGTGTACACGTGATAGATGTGGGCCGCCATCCGCTCACAGACATGCGTCCTGGCCCCTATTCAGAACAAGTTTGCCGACCCCTGGTTTAGAGAAACAATGTGGAAACAGACCCATTGGCACACAGTGTCCGATCCGCCCAGAGACCCCTGCAGACTAACGCAATCCTATACACACTCGGGACAATTTACAATTCCACCAAGCCAATTGAGTTACAAGCCTGTACATCTTTGGAGTGTGGGAGGAAACCAGAGCTACCGGAGAAAACTCACGCGGGTCATGGGGAGAACATACAAACAAAACTCCATTCAGTCCGTAGTCTGGATCGAACACTGACCTCTGGTGCTGTAAGATAGCAACTCTATCGCTGTGCCCCTGTGCTGCCCTAAAAGCAGTAATAAGAGACACAATAGCATTCTATTTTTCCATGATATTAGACTTGCTTGAGCCCGAGATTGCTTTCAAGATGTTTTCTTCTTGATTTAAAAAAAAATCTAAAATAATTCCCAAAACCAGTGATAGCTCACTGCCAGTAGGTTTTTGCTATTTACTTTTTGGCCGACATTGTTGTTGTTTTCATATTAGCTGGCATCAGACAACAGAATCAGAATGAGTCAGTCAATAATGGAAACAAGAAACAATGCTGGTTGACAAAATAATTCAGTGCTGGAATAGCTCAGCAGGTCAGGCAGCATCTCGAGAGAACATAGGTGTTATTTTGGGTCAGGACCCTTGTTCAGACTGGATAGTCAATGGCACTTCTCTTAAGCTGGTGACCATCCCCTGCCCAAGAAGGGGCTCAACCCAAAACATTGCCTATCCTTATCCTCTAGAGATGCTGCCTGACCAACTGAATTACTACAGCACTTTGTGTCCTTCCGATCCATACTTTATTTAAGGACAGAGATAAACCAGTTGAACTGTAATATTAAAGTCAATGAGTTATGATTATTGCCCCTGAAATTCAAATGTGCAAACTTGCATTTGGAAATCAAGCACTTTCTGAATATTGCCACGGTATTCACACTGATTTAGATTTAATCATGTGATGGTGTAAATTATCTGAATATCAGATACCTGGATTATGGTGCAATATTAAGTTGGAAACATTCCATGAAGCATTCAGTCATGAAGTAATTAGGTTAAAGAACAAACTATATTGCAAGTATAATTTATAACTGAGCAAATACATTTGGTTGGGCAGCAGTAGATTTGCTGCCTTACAGCACTTGTAGCGCCGGGAACCCGGGTTTGATTCTGACTCTGCTGTCTGTACGGAGTTTGCACGCTCTCCCCGTGACCTGCGTGGGTTTCCTCCGAGATCTTCGGTTTCCTCCCACACTCCAAAGACATACAGATATGTAGGTTAATTGGCTGGGTATAAGTGTAAATTGTCCCTAGTGTATTAATGTGCAGGGATCGCTGGTCGGTGTGGATTTGGTGGGCCGAAGGGCCTGTTTCAGAGTTGTATCTCTAAACTAAACTAAAGACTGATCGCCCTGGTTTCATAAAGGATCAGTATCAGTTTTAGAAGTTTTAACTTTTTTGAAAAATTCAAATACATTAATGACATGAACAACATCTTATTTTTATGGGGTTCATAAGATCTGGGATCATTAAAATATAAAAGCAATTGTAATGTCTTTCGGGGCCCTGATGAGACTGCACCTGGAGTATTGTGTGCATTTATGGCCTCCTACTTTGAGGAAGGACATCTTGCAATTGAGGGAGTGTAGCGTAGGTTCACCAGGTTAATTCCCAGGATGGCGGGACTGACATATGATGAAAGAATGGTCGACTGGGCTTGTATTCACTGGAATTAGAAGGATGAGAAGATATCCTTAAGAAAAATATACCATTCTTAAAGGATTAGACAGGCTAGATGCAGGAAAAATGTTCCTGATGTTGGGGGAGTCCAGAACCAGGGGACACAGTTCAAGAATAAGAGGTAGGTCATTTAGGACTGAGATGAGGAAAAATTTCTTCACCCAGAGAGTTGTGACTGTGGAATTCTCTGCTACAGAAGGCAGTGGAGGCCAATTCACTGTATGTTTTCAAGAGAGAGTTAGATTTAGCTTTTAGAGCTAAAGGAATCAAAGGATATGAGGGAAAAAGCGGGAATGAGGCTAACTCGAAGGGCCTTCTTACTGCTGCACCTATTTTTCTATGTTTCTAGCAACTGCAGAAAATATCTACCTTAAAATATAGTGACGGTGCAATATGCTGTTACTGTTCACAAGCAAAATATATGTGAAGGAAATTCGCATTAGGAAATGGTGAAACTGATGGGACTGAAGGCTGATAAATCCCCAGGGCCTAATGGTCTGCATCCCGGGATACTCAAGGAGGTGGCTTTAGAAATTGTGGACGCATTGGTGATCATTATCCAACATTCTATAGATTCTGGATCAGTTCCTGTGGATTGGAGAGTAGCTAATGCCCTCTCACTTTTCAAGAAAGGAGGGAGAGAGAAAGCAGAGAATTATAGACCAGTTAGCCTGACATATGTGGTGGAGTCGATTATCAAAGTAATAGCGGCACATTTGAATCGCAGTAACAGGATGAGTTCAAGTTAACATAGAATTAAGAAGGGGAAATCATGCTTGACAAATCTTATGGAATTTATTGACGATGTAACAAGTAAAATGGACAAAGGAGAGACAGTGGATGTAGTGTACATTGGACTTTCAGAAAACCTTTTTTGATAAGGTCCCACACAGGAGATTAGTGGGCAAAATTAGAGCACCTGGTATTGGGGGTAGGGTATTGATATGGATAGAAAATTGGTTGGCAGACAGGAAACAAAGAGTAGGGATTAACAGAACTGCCTTTCAGAATGGCAGGCAGTGACTAATGGGGAGCCGCAAGGCTCGGTGCTGGGACCACAGCTATTTACAATATATATTAATGTATATTAATGATTTAGATTAAGGAATTAAGTAACATTAGCAAATTTTCAGATGACACAAGGCTGGGTGGAAGTGTGAACTGTGAAGAGGATGCTGTGAGGATGCAGGGTGATTTGGATAGGTTCGGTGAGTGGGCAGATGCATGGCAGATGAAGTTTAATGTGGATAAATGTGAGGTTATCCACTTTGGTGGCAAGAAGGGGAAGGCAGATTATTATCTGAATGGGTCAACTTAGGAAAAGGGGAAGTACATCGAGACCTGGGTGTCCTTGTACATCAGTCACTAAAAGTAAGCAAGCAGGTACAACAGGAAGTGAAGAAAGCGAATGGCTTGTTGGCCTTCATAACGAGTGGAGTTGTGAAAAGGAGCAAAGAGGTCCCTTCTGTAGTTGTTCAGGGCCCTGGTGAGACCACACCTGAAGTATTGTGTGCAGTTTTGGTCTCCTAATTTGAGGAATGGTAATTCTTGCTATTGAGGGAGTGCAGCGTTGGTTCACCAGGTTAATTCCCGGGATGGCGGCACTGTCATATCATGAAAGAATGGAGTAACTGGGCTTGTATTCACTGGAATTTAGGATGAGAGGGGATGTAATAGAAACATATAAAATTATTAAGGGTTTGGACACGCTAGATACAGGAAACATGTTCCCGGTGTTGGGGAAGTGCAGAACCAGGGAACCACAGTTTAAGAATAAGGGGTAGGCCATTTAGAACTGAGAGGAAGAAAAACTTTTTCAGTTTGTGAATTTGTGGAATTCTCTGCCTCAGAAGGGGGTGGAGGACGATTCACTAGATGCATTCAAGAGAGAGTTAGATAGAGTTCTTCGGGCCAGCGGAATCAAGGGGTATGGGGAGAAGGCAGGAATGGTGTTCATTGTGGAAGATCAGCCATGATCACATTGAATGGCGGTGCAGGCTCGAAGGGCCGAATGGCCTACTCCTGCACCTATTGTCTACAGTATTTATCTATAGAATGATAACCTTAATGAGAACTTTTTAGCAGGATATATTAGATTAATCTTTTTAAAGTTTAATTTAGAGATGCAGTGCGGAAACAAGCCCTTTGGCCTACCAAGTCCATGCCGACCACCGATCCCAAGTCACTAACACTATCTATGTACACTAGGGACAATTTACATTTATACCTATCCAATTAGCCTACAAACCTATGCACCTTGGAAACCGGAGCTTCTCAGCAAAAACCCACAATGCACGGGGCGAACATACAAACTCCGTACAGTCAGCACCCCTAATCAGACTCAAACCCGGGTCTCCGGTGCTGTAAGGCAGCAACTCTACCGCTCTGCCACCATGTCCGTCTTTTGATCCTTATAATTTATCAGACAGGAGTCCTAGTGTATTATCCATAATAACTTGCAAGTACATTCTAAAAAAAGGCAAAATCCAATGTTTTGTTCTGGTCTTTTATGCAAGACTGAATGAATAAATGAATCTGTGATTTAAGATAAAGCTCATCCATTCCCAGCAACAGAAAACAATAACTTGTTTTTATGTGAGTATTTAGAAAAACCTTGAAATGGGCTCAATCACCCATAAATACAGTCTTACCCATGGATGATTGCTGACCAACCGTTTAAACTAATTCTTAAAACCCACACAAACCAAACTGACTGCATTTTTTGCAGATATCTTGAACCACTCACTACCAGAACCACTCACTACCAGGGTCCAATGTCCACACCTGCTATAAAAGGACATTGATAATACTATTGGATACCTCCCAAGAGGAAGAAGGTGACATGCCATAATGATTATTGATTAGTGGCATTCACACCAATTATGATGAAGTTTTGAGAGGTTGACTATGACAAATGTCAACTGCCTTTAATAAGGATCTAGACTCATTACCATTCACCTGCCATCACAACATATCAACAGCAGATTCAATCTCGTTGGCTCTTCACTCTGCACTGGACCACTTGGACAATAAGAACATGGACGTTGGGCTGTTGTTCATCAACTAAAGCTTGGCTTTCAACAACAGCATTCCATCGAAACATCGAACTGCTCATCAGCAGGCCTCAATCAGTATGGATTGGCAGCAACACTTTCTCCTCGATGATCATCAGCATAGGAACACCTCAAAACAAAGTATTCTGTCCCCTCTACTCTCTCTATACCCATGACTGTGTAGTCAGACACAATGGCAACAACATTGCAGTTGTTGGACAAATAATGGGTAACAATGAGTCAGAGCACAGGATGGAGATTAATAATCTTATTGAATGGTGTCAGAACAATAATATTGCTCTCAATGTTAGCAAGAACAAGGAAGATTGCATGGGACATAGCTTGTAATATTGAGGCACAAATGGAGAAGGCCAACCAGTGGTCTCTGATAGTTTGGTTGCCCAGAACACACTTCGCATCACTATATTGACAGGGCCCTAATTTTGACACCTGGGTTTAACAATGGGGCCGGTCCCACTGAGAAGCGCGGAGGGGTATGTAGTTGTGCGCGACATCGCGCGGGGCTCCAAAATATTTCTAGCAAACGAAATCTTTGCGCGCCAACGGCCTGTCGTGGAACTGATGACAGGCCCAAGACCCTGGCGCAACGCAATGTCCCACCTCCAACAGCAGCAGAAGCAGGCAAACGATCATTGAACTCGGCCTGGGGCTCATGGCCGTTGTGGTCCGGATCCACCCCCACTTCTACTCCCAGAGTGGGGCCAAGAAAATTGAAGATAGACACAAAATTCAGGAGTAACTCAGCAGGACTGGCATCTCTGGAGAGAAGCAATGGGTCAAGTTTTGGGTCAAGACCCTTCTTTCAGACTGAAGAAGAGTCTCGACACGAAACGTCACCCATTCCTTCTCTCCAGAGATGCTGCCGGTCTCACTGCCGGTTACTCCTGCATTTTGTGTCCATCTTCAAATGACGTTACATGCTCCAGAAGGCTGTGTGGGCGCATGAAACTGCGCGCAACCTTCGCGGGACCGTCGCAGCTCAACGCGACCACAAAGTCACGTAAGTGGGACAGGGGCTTCAAACATGTACATATCAGCCAGCAGTTTGCATTTGTACATTGAGATTCACTGACTTGGGGGGGGGGGGGGGGGGGGGGGGGGGGGGTTGTTATAGCGCTGTGTGTGTCAGGTTGAGTTCTGGTGGCCAAATAATTCGTTCTACAACTTTGTATTTATAAGTGCACCAATAAATTTAAATATCTGGCAAGCAAACACCTCTTTCTGACACATCTATTTCAATAATGTAATTCCGTTAAAATTTGATTCCTGTAACCTTTTTTCTATCTAAACCTGTATTGAAATGAGAATATGTGCACTGCATTGTTTTGCTGCATTGTGGGTGAGGGGTGGGGAGCCGAAAACTAAGAGTGACCATGGGGCTAAAATGAATACTTTGTAACTTTGTCAGTGCCAGATATGTGGTGACTCTGCATACTTTGTACATTGTATACAATAGCAAATAATTTCACTGCACCTAGGTACATGTGACAATGTATAATTGAATCATTGAATTGACTTCAAGCAGGTTTATGCCAGGAATATGTCTATTTGTTTGTTAAAGGTCCCAAGTATTGTGTTTCTCTGTGGTTCATATTTGTACTTAATAATTAATTTTTCTTGTTTTCTGCAGCACCAAAGGACAATGATGAACGCGTGTTTAGAGAACGAATGCGGCCCAGGAAGAGACAAGGAGCTGTACGACGGAGGGTCCATCAAGTCAATGGGCACAAGTTTATGGCCACCTATCTTAGACAGCCAACATATTGTTCGCATTGCCGTGACTTTATTTGGTAAGAGAGTTACTAAAAGACAAATGCCAACTGTGAAGAATTGCTACATTATGTGCAACTTTCCAGATAGTTAATTCGAGCTAATTCTTCTTAATAGTTAGAACATTATTTTCAGATGTTTCGTCTTCATTCAAGTTGCCATTTGAACTTCCATTTGTCATTGGTATGTGAACACATAGGCCATCCTCCAATTCCCTATTTGAATTACATGAGGGTTACCCTCATGATGACATCACTCATCACTTTCAAGTTAAATGGTCCATAATTGATCCTTTTTAATTTATGGAATGTCATTGAGGGAACAAAGATGTAAGCTTGCAATATGTGTGACCAACTCCGCTAACCATAATCCAAAGATAATTCTTGAACTGCTTCCTTTGCTTCCATCACTTAAATCAACTACACAGTGCTGACGGACTTTGCCTTCCGCTTATGAATTCGATCTTGTAAGAAGGAAGCGGAGTATCAGAAGAGATATTCCAGGCGAGGCTATGAGATGGCTGTGAAGATGCTGTTGGAGATGGCGAGAATGGGGAGACATTACTTACAGCTCCACTCAATCACATCCACAAATGTCCACACCACTTTCTCATCTTTGTAATCGCAAGCAGGCTTACGGATACATTCCTGTTTTGTACCGTTCCTTTCAGCCCATCACAAGAAAGAGGTGAAAAACACAGTGATTAAATGCAAAGGTCACAAGGATGGTGTGAGCAACAATGATGATGGTGAAAATTCAAACATTTCTCATTTTTCTCAATAATCATTGCTTTACATTTCAAAGTTATTTGCGTTTAATAACACAGAAAATGCGCTAAAAGGTAAAGTACATCATGACCTTGCAATAATACATGAGTTCAAAGTAATCCAAAGTAGAATGCCCAGAAACATTTTGTGGACAATTATATTTCCTCTTTTATTAAGACATGGATCCTTGCTGTAGTATACTTCCATGACACAAGTAGTTCCTTGGTACCTTATTCAGGTTATTGTTTGCCTTGAATCTGCAATTTGCCTTGGGCTGCCATCTAAACCAAGACCTACCTTCAAAAGAAATCCAAACAAGTTCTGAAATTTTCAGGATCAAGAATTCTCCATGCTAGTTTTCTCTTACTCGTGCAAGTCGAACGAGATAATGATTTTGCTTCTAATGGACCTGTCAACTCATTAAACTGTCGATTTTATGTTTAAACCAAATCAAAAGTATCACTACTTTTTCTTTACCTAAAGCTACTTTGTCGGTCTTCTGTCTGAATGCCTATTGCACTTAACTGTGGCATCAAGTGGTTGGATTTATGTTGTTTTAACATGTTAGTCTCAATCTTTAACATCCAATTCCATCAGCAAAAGCAATTTATTAAGCACTCTCTGCGTGGAGTAGCAAGAAAAAAGTGTGAAGGGAAGTGAGGGGTGTGGGGAGAGATAGGGTGGAGAAGGGAACACTAGAGGCAGAGGCTTAGAGGAAAGTAGAGTGAAAGTGGAAGTGGAAGGTGGTGGTAGGGTGGAAAGGTGAATCAAGGAGGTTAGGATGAAATTTAGAGGTGAGGGACTTTGATTGAGAGGAGAGCAAGGGCAAGTAAATTCTAGGGCAAGGTGCTGAGTCGGACGGCAATCTAGCAGTGTCACTGACCAAGGGTTTACGTGCCTGAGCTTGTCCATGCATACATGTTCATGAGCAAAAAAGGAATTCACTGTGTCAGGCAGCATTTGCGGAGGGAATGGACAGATGACGTTTCACATCGGGGCACCTCTTTAGATTGTTTTTACAGGCAATCCCTGGGTTACATAAGATCTGTCTTGTGGAGATCTGACACGTAAATTCTCCCGTGTCAAAAAATATGTTTGACTGCTGCTCATCCTGTTGAGAAAAAATCATTGCAACCTTAAAAAATAAAGACTGAACGATTTCCTCTCAAACCAGAAACAAGTGATTTTCTCCCCTCCCTCTTTTTACCCACAAGAGTGCTAAGAACGCAGCGGTCATGTGTATAGAGATCTTATAATGATTTTAGTCCCGTACCTATATTAGTCGATGTAACAAGAGAAATCGAAATATTATCATCCCACAAGACAATTATTTCATATTTCTTCTCCAGATCAACCAACAATCGCACATTCCCACAGCAAATTTTAGTTTGAACTTCAGCTAAAACAAATTGGAATTAGTTGATAGTCTGAAGTCAGCAGTATACCTATGGAGGCCATTTTTAAAGATACATTGATTTAATAATCATTAATGATATAATTTTAAAAATCTTAGTATTTTGTCTTTCTAAATCCATACATCCGATTGTAGCATCTGCACATTCCTTGGTTTTTGGGGGAAACTTCATTTTTGATTTGAAGATAATTTGATTTGCAGACGGTTCTAAGTTAGTAGGAACAGAACCCTTGTGTAAACCCTTGCGTAAAAGGACCTTGTATATGATTGTATGTGCAGCAGAAAGTGATCTCAACTCATATTTTATTTTAGTTTAGTTTGCAGCGTGGAAACGGGCCCTTTGCCCCACCGAGTCACATCGATGAGCAATTGCTCATATATTAGCACTATCCGATACACTATTGACAATTTACAGAAGCTAATTAACCTACAAGCCTGCAAGTCTTTGGAATGTGGGGGGGGGGGGGAAATGAAACCCGGAGAAAACCCAACATGTCACAGGGAGAACATAACCTCTGTACAGGCAGCACCCGTGGTCAGGATCAAACCCGGGTCTCTGGCGCTGTAAGGCAGCAACACTATCGCTGCACCATTGCGCCACACCTTAAGTGTAAAGCCTTATGTAGCTGGAAGCAACAAACATCACACATTCCAACAAATCGTCCTCCAATTCTCAACATGAAGTTTGGGACTTGTAATATTCGGCCCCTCCTGGACAGGCCCAGCAAGAACAGACTTGACCTGGATTTCAGATGATATGGCACTGAACTGTCTGCTTCAGGAAGGGGGGACATCCTTTTCCAAGAAAGTCCTTTTTTGTGTGTGCTGTGCCAGCGCAGAGTATGCTGGGGACAACAGGCAAACAGTACCGGGAAGCAGCTCAGTTTGCAGCAGTGGGTGGTGGCAGACCTTGCAATTGTTAAAGAAGACATCAGTGAGTTGGATGCCTATGATCACAAGTCCAGGGGAGCTCTGTAAATTGGGGCTTTGGTTAGGGTGGGGAGGAAGTGACCGGATTAAGGCAGGCGAGTCAAAGTTGTGCGATACACAATGAAAAATGCCCAATTAAATTTAAGGAGCTCTGTGATTAAGTCTGGAAACCAATGTTATCTGTACAGTCAAAAAGGACACATTATGTGACTGGATACCTACTCCTTGTTGCTCTTTAGTGACAAGCAACATTTTGGATTGTTAACATTCCTATACCTAAAGAATGACAATGTTATTTTTGAAAAGATTTTTAAGAAGAAAAGTGGTTGAGTTTTGAAGATTGGAACCCAAATTGCTGAAGATTCTACCATTGATGCTGGGACAATACAATAGGGAGATAAGTTAAGGCCTGCAACAAAGGAGAAAAGCCAAAAACATAGACAACAAATTTGCCATTTGTGAAGATGATCTTTTTTTTATTTGAAGAAAATGTGGAAACACCTTCGGCATTCACATTTGAAGCTGTGTGAATACTTATATGAGAGAAGGATAAACACCAAACCACCGGAGTCGGAATTTATAGTTTCACGTGGATCAGAATTCAATATGTCATCCCATTTCTTGTTGTATTTAAAATTTGCACTTGCTTTTGATGTAATGTATTCACTTTGTAAGTGGTAAAACAGTTGCAGTGGAAATGTTTCTTGCACCATGCTGTAATCCGCAATTATACCTTTTCCATCATATATCTATTAAAACTCTGTGTATGTGTGTGTTATTTTGCATGTGAAACGTATCTCCTCGAAAACCAGACGCAAAAACGCAGAGATTTTTACAATTTCGGTAGGGATTTAACTTACGTTTTCATAAATACAACCCTCTCTAGATTTGGTCAATTATTTCCCCAGATTTTGAATAAAATTGTTCACAAAACATCAAAAAATTAAAAAATCATACTGCTGCCAGTGCCACCTCACAGATGTCCAATCACAATGGATCTCATTTACATATATGACATCACAATGGGACAGGTGTGGGAGATTGGAACCTTTACATGATCCCACTGAAATCAAACTTCTGCATGAGTGCCATCTCACAGATGTCTAATCACAATGGGATAGGGGTGGGAGATCTCTCCCCCTCCCTCCCTTTCACAATGCCTTTGACCTGGTCCAACTGGCCCCGCCCCCCCCAGCCTGCCTGGTGGCCCCGCCCGGCCTCGCCTGCTGACCTCACAATGCTTTTGCACCTGACACTGCTGGCCCCGCCTCCCCAGCCTGCCAGGTTGTAGATTCCATTGGTTTTCATTGAATTTAATTTAATTATTTGTCACTTAACATCACTAAGGAGAGGGGAGGAGGGTAGATGGTTGGAGGGAGGGGCGCTTAGAAGGGGGGTGGTTAGTGTGCGTGAAGTGGCAGGCTGATCCCCTCAATTCCATAGAGCTGTCGACAGCTTTCGTGCATGAGATGCGCACGCTTCATTTCCAGAACATTCTGAATGCGTGATGCATGGTTGCATTTTGCTCTCTCTGTCCCTCCCCCTCTCTCTCTCTTTCTCTCCCCCCTCTCTCTCTCTCTCCCCATCTCTCTGTCTCCCTCTCCCCCTCTCCCCTTCCCTCTCCCCCTCTGACCCTCTGCCCCCCCCCCTCTCTCTCTCCCCCACCCTCCCTCCCCTAAACCCCCTACCCCCTTCCCTCAACCCCATCCTTTCCCCACCCTCCCTCCCCCACCCCCTCCCTCACCCCACCTCTCCCCTTCCCCCCCTCTCGGTTAGCGTGTGCGGGGGGGGGTAGTTAGTGTGTGTGATGCCGCATGCCGCCCCCTCCCCCGCAACCACACTTTGGGGGAACAGACCCAACGGGTCTGCTCTTGGTATAGTAATGCTTTAAATGTGTTTTTTTTTAATGACATGTATTTTTGGGAAAGTAATACAGTGCACTCATTACTTTTATAAGCTGCTACCAAGGTGACATATGCTGTACCACTGATACTGAGGCCAATATTCCCAAGTGTTAACCTGCCAGTTGGCAGGTGAATTAAGAAATTCTCCAGGGAAGGCATTTGGCACTAATCATTTCACAAGCACAAAAAGCACTTCATACAGCCTGGGAAAAGTTAATTATCTGCCTTTCAGATTGCTTGACAGATTTGTGTTGTTACATTTGCATGGTTAGCTGTGGGAAGGAGATCAACAAGGTTCTCCTATTTCATGTCATCTCTTGTATATCTATCGCTCTTAATTGAAATGAGTATCATCCTCAGTAGAGTTCCTTGTGGGCATTAGTTTGCAACATAGAATGCATATAATTTTATTTGATAATAATTAAGCTTATCCAATAAATAATCCAAAAGATTAATGAAATATATGAAGATCAATCCTTGAATGCATGAAATATATGTAAAAAAATTCAAACTATGTAAAGAGATAGAAACATAGAAACATAGAAAATAGGTGCAGGAGGAGGCCATTCAGCCCTTCGAGCCAGCACCACCATTCATTGTGATCATGGCTGATTGTCCCTAATCACTAACCCGTGCCTGCCTTCTCCCCATATCCCTTGACTCCACTAGCCCCTAGAGCTCTATCTAACTCGCTCTTAAATCCATCCAGTGATTTGGCCTCCACTGCCCTCTGTGGCAGGGAATTCCACAAATTCACAACTCTCTGGGTGAAAAGTTTTTTCTCACCTCAGTCTTGAATGGCCTCCCCTTTATTCTAAGATCTAATCCATCCTTGATAACCTTGTGAAACAATTCCAGAGACCTCTATTGACTTTGGTGTAAAATCATAGATCAGCATGATAAATGAATATGAACCTTTATTGAAAGTCTGGGAAATTCTTTGTTTGTGCATGCAAAGATTGTACTTTTGAAAATAAATCCATCAATGATAATTTTCCAATTATGTAATATGCTTGTTCTGTTTGTTTACAGGGGAGTGATAGGTAAACAAGGATACCAGTGCCAGGGTAAGAGATGGTTCTCAAATCTATGTGCCTTAATGTACTTATTTTTATGATTGCTTTTGTTGACTCTCCAGAAGGTTTATGGGACGCGTGCCAATTTAATGATAAAATGGGCCAGTGTGGGTAGATTTCTGGATGATCCAGTTAGAATTTGTGAAATTTATCACCATTTAATTGTGATATAGGAAATGTATTTTATTAATATTGGAACAAATTGCTCAGGCTTTCATCAATAGAAGGAAATATTTACTTTGTCAATGGTTGAATAGCTATTATGAATGTGGCTAAAGGCCATTTTTGCTTTTAGATCAACATCGGAACAAGAACGGTGTCAACGGAATGGGTTGAAAGATTTATGCATAAACGTTTTCAGTGGATAAAGTCCTGCTAAACAGCATTATTGAATGCCACAATTCATGAATCTTCCAGAAGTTAAAAGATTAATAATGCATTAGAGGATAAACAGAGCTATTAGTGAATTGTTTACAGAGGAGCAAAAATCATTGTGGGTGGGTGGGGAAAAGAATGAATATTCTCAAGTTCTAGTAGTTTAACAGGAACTACTGCAAATGTCTCCGGTCTTGAAAAAAAATCCTTAACTATTTTGGAATGGTAATTGTACTGAATGTTGAACTAAAGACAACTGGTAAAAACAAATTATTGGGAGACTATCATGAATCTGTGGGGGAATCCATTTTCTTTCTGCTGATGGGTAATATTCCTGAAGAACAAATGTAGGCCCATTATTTGTGAACAGTTTTGAAGCGATTGTTGCTGTCTTATTCGCTTGTCTTATTCGCTTGTCTTTTCAGTGCTGGACCTGCCGCCTTGTCCTTTTAAGTGCTGTCTCAGTCTGCACTTCCCTGTCACCACTTGCCCTGCACACAATAAATATCCTGTGGATATCTCTCTACAATTACTCTCTATCCCTTCATGTACATAGAGTCTCTATGGATTTTCCATAATATTTTCTGTTAGAGCTACCTTTGCCCCCCCCCCTGATTTCCTTCTTTAATATGCTCCTCAGTTCCCCAAACTAGCCTTCTCAGATCTTTCTTAATATTATATGGCTCTACTAAATTGCTGTCAGCGTCAAATGTTTGAAAGAAAACAGTAATGGCCCAGCTATGTTTTCTTCATAACCAGAATTCTCTGTTCCTGATAGTATCCTTGCAAATCTCACCAGCACCCTCTCTACTGCTGTGACTGTCTTCCTGTACTTTGAGTCCATGTCCCTCCAAACCTGTCCTGTCCATGTAATCATAAATACCAGAATTCTACATAATGCTTTAGTGTTTTGTGTGGTAATATCCTGTTTGTATATTCTGTCTGTTGAAAAATAAAGGCTTTTATTCAATAATGCTGCTTTCCTCATCACACATTCACACTTCAAAATTCTCTGTTCCTCTCCACCCCTCAGTGTCTGGCCAAGGAATGTAGAGTCTGGCTCTCTTTGCCTTCTCCAAAGTGATGATCCAAGCTTTTCAGAGATGTATGTTATCGGTCAGCTAATTTTCCATCAATAGTCTTGTTGCACTAAATGAACTTTAGCAAGGCTTTTGAAAAGATCGTGAATTGAAGGCAAGGTTAGATTGCATGCGATCCAGGGAGATTGGATGCATAATTGGCTTGATGTAGGAAACAGGTGGATGATGGAAGGTTGTTTGTTGTGGTCTGGAGGCCTGTGACATTTGGTGCACTGCAGGAATTTGTGCTGGTCCAAAGTCTATTCATCTTTTATGATATGATTTGGACGAGTGTATATGCATGGTTAGTAAATTTGCAGATGATTCTAAAACAGGCGAGATTGTAAACTGAAGAAGGTTATTAACAATTACAGAGGGATCTTAATTAGCAAGGTAAGTGGGCTGAGGAATGATAAATGATATGAATGGCTAAGTGCAAGGTGTTGCATTTGAGAACTCAAACAAGGATAGGATCATCTCAGTGAATGATAGGGCCTTGGACAGTATTGTAGAAGAGAGGGATCGAGGAGTACGTGTAGGTAGTTCCCTAAAAGTGGCACCACAGGTCAAGGGATAAGGGAGAACCAGTGGATGTGTTATATCTAGATTTTCAGAAGGCTTTCGACAAGATCCCACATAAGAGATTAGTATACAAACTTAAAGCACACGGTATTGGGGGTTCAGTATTGATGTGGATAGAGAACTGGCTGGCAGACAGGAAGCAAAGGGTAGGAGTAAACGGGTCCTTTTCAGAATGGCAGGCAGTGACTAGTGGGGTACCGCAAGGCTCAGTGCTGGGACCCCAGCTATTTACAATATATATTAATGATTTGGACGAGGGAATTGAATGCAACATCTCCAGGTTTGCGGATGACACTAAGCTGGGGGGTAGTGTTAGGTGTGAGGAGGATGCTAGGAGGCTGCAAAGTGACTTGGATAGGCTGGGTGAGTGGGCAAATGCATGGTAGATGCAGTATAATGTGGATAAATGTGAGGTTATCCACTTTGGTGGCAAAAACAGGAAGGTAGACTGTTATCTGATTGGTGGCAAATTAGGAAAAGGGGAGATGCAACGAGACCTGGGTGTCATGGTACACCAATCATTGAAAGTAGGCATGCAGGTGCAGCAGGCAGTGAAGAAAGCAAATGTTATGTTAGCATTCATAACGAAAGGATTTGAGTATAGGAGCAGGGAGGTTTTACTGCAGATGAGACCGCAGAAGGTTGACTTAAGACCGAGATGAGAAAGACTTTTTTCACACAGAGAGTGGTGAGTCTCTGGAACTCTCTGCCACAGAGGGTAGTTGAGGCCAGTTCATTGGCTATATTTAAGAGTGAGTTGGATGTGGCCCTTGTGGCTAAGGGGATCAGAGGGTATGGAGAGAAGGCAGGTACGGGATACTGAGTTGGATGATCAGCCATGATCATATTGAATGGCGGTGCAGGCTCGAAGGGCTGAATGGCCTACTCCTGCACCTAATTTCTATGTTTCTATGTTTCTATGTAAGTTGTACAGGGTTTTGGTGAGGCCACACCTGGAGTATTGCGTACAGTTTTGGTCTCCAAATTTGAGAAAAGACATTCTTGCCATAGAGGGGGTACAGAGAAGGTTCACCAGACTGATTCCTGGGATGTCAGGACTTTCATATGAGGAAAGACTGGATAGACCTGGCTTGTACTCGCTAGAATTTAGAAGATTGAGGGGGGATCTTATAGAAACTTACAAAATTCTTAAGGGGTTGGATAGGCTAGATGCAGGAAGATTGTTCCCGATGTTGGGGAGGTCCAGAACAAGGGGTCACAGTCTAAGGATAAGGGGGAATTCCTTTAGGACCGAGATGAGGAAAAAATTTTTCACACAGAGAGTGGTGAGTCTCTGGAATTCTCTGCCACAGAAGGTAGTTGAGGCCAGTTCATTGGCTATATTTAAGAGGGAGTTAGATGTGGCCCTTGTGGCTAAAGGGATCATGGGGTATGGAGAGAAGGCAGGTACAGGATACTGAGTTGGATGATCAGCCATGATCATATTGAATGGCGGTGCAAGCTCGAAGGGCCGAATGGCCTACTCCTGCACCTATTTTCTATGTTTCTATGTTTCTAACACACACACTTTTATCATGCAACCAATTGACTACAGCAGTTTAGATGTTGTGTTGCAGTTGGACGAAATGTCAGTGAGGCAGCACTGACAAGAACATTGCCTGAATTACGCAGAGAGAGAGATTGGGTAGATAAGGATTTTATTCATTGGAAAAGAGTAGACTTGGGGATGCCTTGTAGAAAATGATAACGGGTATGCATAAGGTGAACGCAGGGAAGGGGAATCAAAAATGAGAGGACATGGGTTTAAGGTGAGAGTGGAAGTATTTACAAGCGATACATTCTGCACACAGAGGGTGATGCATATACAGATGCAGCTGCCAGAGGAAGTGGTTGAGGAAGGTTCATAAGGTTTAAAAGCGATTTAGACAGATACCTGGATTGGAAAGGTTTTGAGGGATATGGCTCAAACACTTACTTAGATGGTCATCTTGGTTGGCATGGACAAGTTGAGCCAATGAGGCAGTTTCCGTGCTTTGTTACTGTATAGCTCAATATTGAAGTAATAGGGAAATGTTTAATCACCATTCAGCCTTCCACTGTTTTGCTACACTTTGCCCAATCTATAAATTCGATTTTTTTTTTAGAGAAAGAACTACTGGCTTTTTTATGTGAAATCATGAAATCCAATGACATTAATTAACAAAGACTCATTTGGCAGACAAAGTTATAGATTTTTTGGCTCTGTGGATATGGCAGATGTTGGGAAATTGACCTTAAATCCAAAATAAATTGATAAACGTTGACCAATGTTAATAAACTGTAATTCTATTGGCATTTTAATGAATTAAAATAGAAGCTAATCTCCTTTCCCCAATCTGGCTGCCATTTAGGTAATTGCAGCAACAAGAACTTTAGATGTAATAACAGCCAACAGTTCACTGTATGTACACCATTGTTCTGTTCGAAAGAACAAAACAGCAGAAACAAACACTGTTTGGCTCATTTGTCCAGGATCTACAGTGTTTGAATTTTGAAATATTTTATCAATAATTGAACAAAACTGCCCTTTCAGTCACAATGGCAGATATATTTTTAATTTTAAAATTGATGGTTTGCTGTTTATAATAAGACCAAGCTAAAAACAAAAGCCATGACATGAAGCAGGAATTAGAGTCAAGATGAAATAAACAAAGTTAATGAAGTGGGAGGAATATAATATCTAGTTCATACAGCATTGATATAATGCTCCTGGAGTGAGTCTCTCTAGGTTAGGACTGACGGGGTGAAAATGCCAAATTCCAGAAACCATTAACGCCTTTTATTATATAAAGTGAAAATATTTTCCACATGCTTGTATTGACAATCCTACGTTTTATTGTTTTTGAATATTGAAAGGAAAGAAAATAAACTGTAAGGTCAGCAAATTTAATAAAATCCCGAGTAATGGCTTTAATTATAATTGCTGGTTTATGTGTTTCAGATGTTTTTTCCCTTTAACAGATGCTCACTGAGGTTCAAAGGCAATGATAAACAAATAATTTTTCATTTGAATTTACAGTTTGTACTTGTGTGGTGCATAAACGATGTCACGAACTTATCATAACCAAGTGTGCTGGCTTGAAGAAGCAAGAAGCACAGGATGAGGTACATATTTTACATGGTATAACTGGAAATGATGAAATGTTGGACAACCATGTATCTATGATGGGGAGGGAACTAATACAGAATGCTTCTCAGTGGCATTGTTGCAATAAATGGAAACAATACAGGTTTGTGTGGCAGCTGTGTAGACATTACCAAATAGATTTAATATTTTAAAATGTAATTATACAGTGCCCTCCATAATATTTGGGGACAAAGACCGATCATTTATTTATTTGCTTCTGTACTCCACAATTTAAGATTTGTAATAGAAAAAACACATGTGGTTAAAGTGCACATTGTCAGATTTTATTAAAGGGTCTTTTTATACATTTTCGTTTCACCATGTAGAAAGTACAGCAATGATTATACATTGTCCACCCATTTCAGCGCAACATAATGTTTGGGACACATGGCTTCACAGGTGTTTGTAATTAATCAGGTGTGTTTAATTGCCTCCTCCTTTCCTCCAGTCTTTCCATCACATTTGGAAACTTTTATTGCTGTTTATCAATTATCAACATGAGGACCAAAGTTGTGCCAATGAAAGTCAAAGAAGCCGTTATGAGACTGAGAAATAAGAATATTACAGACATCAGCCAAACCTTAGGCTTACCAAAATCAACTGTTTGGAACATCATTAAGAAGAAAGAGGGCAAACATAGAAACATAGAAAATAGGTGCAGGAGGAGGCCATTCGGCCCTTCGAGCCAGCACCGCCATTCATTGTGATCATGGCTGATCGTCCCCTATCAATAACCCGTGCCTGCCTTCTCCCCATATCCCTTGACTCCAGTAGCCCCTAGAGCTCTATCCAACTCTCTCTTAAATCCATCCAGTGACTTGGCCTCCACTGCCCTCTGTGGCAGGGAATTCCATAAATTCACAACTCACTGGGTGAAAAAGTTTTTTCTCACCTCAGTCTTAAATGACCTCCCCTTTATTCTAAGACTGTGGCCCCTGGTTCTGCACCCGCCCCACATTGGGAACATTTTTCCTGCATCTAGCTTGTCAAGCCCTTTTATAATTTTATATGTTTCTGTAAGATCCCCATCATCCTTCTAAACTCCAGTGAATACAAGCCTAGTCTTTTCAATCTTTCCTCATACGACAGTCCCGCCATCCCAGGGATCAATCTCATGAACCTACGCTGCTCTGCCTCAATCACAAGGATGTCCTTCCTCAAATTAGGAGACCAAAACTGTACACAATACTCCAGATGTGGTCTCACCAGAGCCCTATACAACTGCAGAAGAACCTCTTTAATCCTATACTGAAATCCTCTTGTTATGAAGACCAACATTCCATTAGCTTTCTTCACTACCTGCTGTACCTGTAAGCCAACTTTCAGTGACCGGTGTACAAGGACGCCCAGGTCTCGCTGCACCTCCCCCTTACCTAACCTAACCCCATAACGTTGAGCTTACTAATTGCTAAGGGACTGGCAGGCCAAGGAAGACCTCCACAGCTGATGACAGAAGAATTATCTCTATAATAGAGAAAAATCCTCAAACACCTGTCTGACAGATCAGAAACACTCTTCATGTGTGGATTTGTCAATGACCACTGTCCGCAGCAGACTTCATGAACAGAAATACAGAGGCTACACTGCAAGATGCAAACCAATGGTTACCTGCAAAAATAGGATGGCCAGGTTACAGTTTGCCAAGAAGTACTCAAAAGAGCAACCACAGTTCTGGAAAAAGGTCTTGTGGTCAGATCTGACGAAGATTAACTTATATCAGAGTGATGGCAAGAGCAAAGTATGGAGGAGAGAAGGAACTGCCTAAGATCCAAAGCATACTACCTCATCCTTAAGGGGTTGGACAGGCTAGATGCAGGAAGATTGTTCCCGATGTTGGGGAAGTCCAGGACAAGGGGTCACAGCTTAAGGATAAGGGGGAAATCCTTTAAGACCGAGATGAGAAAGACTTTTTTCACACAGAGAGTGGTGAGTCTCTGGAACTCTCTGCCACAGAGGGTAGTTGAGGCCAGTTCATTGGCTATATTTAAGAGTGAGTTGGATGTGGCCCTTGTGGCTAAGGGGATCAGAGGGTATGGAGAGAAGGCAGGTACGGGATACTGAGTTGGATGATCAGCCATGATCATATTGAATGGCGGTGCAGGCTCGAAGGGCTGAATGGCCTACTCCTGCACCTAATTTCTATGTTTCTATGTTTCTATCTGTGAAACACGGTGGTGGGGGTGTTATGGCCTGGGCATGTACGGCTGCTGAAAGTACTGGCTCATTTATCTTCATTGATGATACAACTGCTGATGGTAGTAGCATAATGAATTCTGAAGTGTATAGACACATCCTGTCTGCTCACGTTCAAACAAATGCCAAAACTCATTGGCCGGTGGTTCATTCTACAGCATGACAATGATCCCAAACATACTGCTGAAGCAACAAAGGAGTTTTTCAAACTAAAAATGGTAAATTCTTGAGCGACCAATTCAATCACCCGATCTTAACCCAATTGAGCATGTCTTTTATATGCTGAAGAGAAAACTGAAGGGGACTAGCCCCCAAAATAAGCATAAGCTAAAGATGGCTACAATACAGGCCTGGCAGAGTATGACCAGAAAAGACCTCCAGAATCTGGTGATGTCCATGAATTGCAGACTTCAAGGAGTCATTGCTTGCAAAGGATATGCAACAAAATACTAAACATGACTACTTTCATTCACATGACATTGCTTTGTCCCAAACATTATGGTGCCCTGAAATGAGGGGGGACTATGTATATACATTGTTATAATTTCTACATGGTGAAACCAGAATGTATCTTCTTCTTACGAATGAAACATAAACCAAAGGAATAGTTAAATCTCAAGCCGGGTGTAGAGCAGCCAGGTTGTTGTCTTTACGTCAATGTCTGCCAGGCCCGAGCTCCATTTGGTGGGTGGTAGAGTGGGCACCCTGAGATGACATGGTTGGCTGTCTGTTGTTCTGACCAAAATGTATAAAAATGGCCTTCATTAAAATCTGACAATGTGCACTTTAACCACGTGATTTTTTTCTATTTCAAATCTCAAATTGTGGAGTACAGAGGCAAATAAATAAATGATGGGTCTTTGTCCCAAACAGTTTGGAGGGCACTGTATGTAGGTTGAAGTGATAATATAACCAAGATATCAACGTATTGAACTCTGGCATAAGGTAACAAAATGATCAACGGGTGAATCAATTTATCCCTTACTCGAAATATGTGTGTTTTACCTATTGCTAGTTCAGGATTGCCTAATTTAATCTCAATTTTATTTATTCAATAACAGCCAACTAATGTGTGGAATAATTGTCTAAAGCCACTTTAAAACCTCCAGCCAAAATGCACTATGTGGGTTTGTTTACTGTGTAGGTGGGCTCTCAACGCTTCAGTGTCAACATGCCTCACAAGTTTAGCATTCACAACTTCAAAGTACCCACATTCTGTGATCACTGTGGCTCTCTACTCTGGGGTTTATTGAAACAAGGATTACAATGCAAAGGTAAGAAATCTGGGTTCCCTTCCTCTTTTAACAAGCTATCTTGCATTGCAAGGTTACAGAAATGGGATGCTAACATAGAGCTGAAAATATTGGAGGGACTCGGCATTCGTTTTGTCTGTTGTTTACCGAAGATGCTCTGAACGACTGATGCCGGTCATTTATCAGCTATTTTTACATGTGTGCATTTTAAGTAAGAAGTATGCACAGGATCATGATGGCTTTAGGTGGGTGAATGGCTCCAGGTTTGATGATAGAGATTTAAGGTGAAAGGCAAGATAAATGGAGGCAGATGAAAGTATTGGCATCATGTTCAGCGCAGACATTGTGGGCCAAAGGGCAACAGTGCATGTTGTGTTGAACTGTTCTATATTCTATGTGGTACAGCTTGTGAGTCTTGGGCAGGATGTAGGTGTGGGTCTGGGAGGCAACAAGGCTGGAAGTGGTGAGGGAGGATTGCTCCAGGAACATAGATTGTTTTGAGAAAAGGGAAACAGGGTGCTGGAGGAAAAACATTGCATTGACATCCAAACAGTAGCCTAATGTCTCTGGTTGAGAAAAATAGCAGCACATTTGGAAAACCATAAACTATTCAGGCAGGGCCAACGTGACTTCATACAGGGAAACTCACATCTAAAAAATGTATTTGAATCTTATAAGGAAATCACAATAGTGCATTGAGAGGAACCAGTAGGTGCATTTGGGTTTCCAGAGTACGGTTGATGAGGTGCCTCACCAAAGTTTAATTTGCAAGCTAAGAGCCCACAGTGTTCCATTGGAGGCAGTACAGAATTGGTACGCTGGACTAATCTGGGATATGCATGGATCGTCCCACCCGGAAATGTTCAGCAGGATGGTGGTTCAAGGACAGATTCTTCTTATCAGCCTTCGGGCTCTTGAACCACACTGCTTAATCCTAACCACAACCCTACCCCAGCAACGATCTACTATGAACTTTATTTAGATTGTACCATGTACTTCAGTTTGCACTGTCATTGTCTGGTTACTGATATTTTATTGCATTATTGAGCGATTTATTTGTTGTGTTGTTGCCTTAACGTGCTTGTAAAGCTACAGCAAGAAATAATTTCTGTTCCTAGTGCATATGACAATTAAACACTCTTGGCTTGACCCTTGAGTTGAGAGCTTGGAATAGAGTTTGTTTTTGGAACCTGCTGCTGTGCTTCTTCACTGGTACTTTATAGTCACATGTCCCTGGGTATAGTGGAATTCAATTTTAGCATACAGTTCAGTAAAAATCTTACTATAAAGAAGCACAATCATACTTAAGTACAAGAGTACAGGAATAGAAGATTGCACTGAAAAGACAGTACACGAGTGGTCACATTTCTAGCGTCATTTTGTACGATTCATGTGCAAAGCTGTTTAAAATATAGAGTCTTAACTTGGTCATAAAATACCATATTCCGAGGGGTCGCCCTGGTAAGGTGTTGTTATCAATGTCCTTAACCACTCCTCCACCATTCCTCCTCCGCTCCGAGCCGCAGCAGGCCATGTCCATTCAGCATGCTCGACCTCCGGGAACATCTTGGTCTCATTACCTGTGAACAGTAGTCGACTGAGAGTAATTAGGGTTCAATGCTGAGGGTGCTGGCCAGACAGAAGACACTAAGATAGACACAGTAACTCTGCAGGATAGGCAGCATCTCTGGAGAGAAGGAATGGGTAACATTTCGTGTCGAGACCCTTCTTTGGTCTCGACCCGAAACGTCACCCATTCCTTCCCTCCAGATATGCTGCCTGTTCCGCTGAGTTACTCCAGTTTTTTTTTTGTCTATCTTCAGTTTAAACCAGCATCTGCAGTTCCTTCCTACACAGCTGACACTAATGTTGCTTCTTTAGTCCTTTCAGTGAATCTGGAAGATCTTGCAGAGATATTGTTGAATCTCTCAGTTTCAGACGGGTATAGGGATCATTGCTTTTGGGGAGACGATGTACTTAGTGTTGGGTTTGAGATCTTAAATGTTCAAATAGTCTTTTCCTCAGTCTAGCGTTTGCTGAAATATTGAAGACAATGGTGAATTACTCATATGTAACTTAAGTACATCTATATTTAACAAACCAACAATGAGTGAAATCTGAATATTTTATCATCATCATCATGGTTTGATGACCAGCATGGTCTTTAGTCTCAAGACCTCTACATGGTCTTGGGAGTAAAGACCTATTATTACTCTTGTCATTAACATTAACTAGACATATTGTCACCTGTCCTTACTGTAATAAGACGGTACAATGCACTGCTCTTACTACAATTTAAGTCTTTATTCTGGACAAACTCTCATGATTGGAGGATTGAAATTGCATGGAAGTTTGTAGATTTATTATCAGTTCCATTTTGGGAACATGAAAAATACCAGTTTGGATCTTTTAAATTAGAAATAATGAAAGTAAAAATTGGACTTCCTGGCATTTTCCACAAACAACTTTATGAAAACTAAATATCATGTTTGAAAATAACTATTGGATATAACTTCACTTCTAATGTAGTTACTATAATTTTCCATTGCTCCTACCTATCTCACTCTCCATGCTTGAATGTTGTAACCCAGGCACATGTCCTTAATATGAGCAATCTAACTTTATTATTTAAATTTGGGTCATTGTCACATGTACCGAGGTACTGTGAAAATGTTTTATTTGACATCTACCAGCAAGTTATAGAAATAATTTTGTATATGATACCACTGCAACATTTACCAATACATCTCCAATACTTTTGCATATAAAAACACAGTAGCAGAAGCAAACTTGTGTTGGTTTCTGCATTGGGTCCTGAACAAATGCAGTTCTAAATATTATACCTTATTTAACATGAAAAAATCCAAAGCAATTTTCTTGATTAAATAGAAAATACAGGGGATGTTCAACAGATCAACCAGCATTTATGGAGAGAGAAACAGAGATAATGTTTCAGGTTGCAAATTATTGGCATTTCAACATGTATTGGCGTTTACCATGATAATAGTTTTATCCAATAGTAAAGCTATTATAGCAGTAAAGTTTACATTATAACGGAAGAAAGAGGCTTATGATAGCATCTTACTGGTGTCTTCAGGTATTTCTTTTAGTTTTGAATAAGTAGATGTAATTTTTCATGTATCCTTTGCTTGTGTTCATGTAAATGATTTTATAGTTTTACTGTCCAATAAATTTAATAATGCCAATTGCATGAAAACGTAAGCACTTGTGCAACAATTGAAAGGAAACTTGATTGTGCTATTGTACAGTAAAGTGATACAATTCAAAAATGATGGAGCTATTTCTCAAATAGAGCTTGTACTATGAACCTTTCAGGTTCAGTACTCCTCTCTCCTACTTTAAGGCAGTTCTGAAGTACTATTTTCTTGACCAAGTTTTGATTAATTTTTCTGATTTCTCCTTCTGTGACTTTACATAAAATTTTGTCTGATAATGGTTGTGTGAAGTTTCCTTAACAGTACAACCTTGTGAGAGGTGCTGCTGTTATTGTGAAATTTTGTTTTTTTACCCAAAGGAGAATTTAAATGATTGTACCAGCTTCACCCACCAGATGGCAGTAACATGCAGATCAAACTAATAATTCAGATTTATTATATAACTTGAGAGGGATTTCAAGGTCATGAGAATGTAATTGTGAATGTCAGATATTTTCTGCAACAGGCTAACATACTGGTGCATGAAGGTGAACAAGCAATTGGGGCCAGACAAGAGGGAGAAAAGGATAATTCCCAGAACAAGGAAAATAATACAATTAGGATTATGACAGAAAAACTGTTCTAATGAATAGAAACACAAATTGAACAGATTTGCAGCTGGTTAAACTGTGGAAAAAGTTGGGAAATAAAATTGTTTAGTAAAATAGACTTGGCCAGAAAAAAACATTTTTTTTCTAAATGCTGAAACGATCTACGGGACTCCCAGTGCCCATCACCCATTTCTGTCTGAAAAAGAAACCGAGTGCTCGAGTAGCTCAGTGTGTCATGCAGAATCTGTACCATCTTCTTTTGAGCTTCAGAACTAACACAGTGATGTTTTTAGCCGGGTCCTTTCTTGAGAATGTCTGCAGAAGGGTCCTGACCCGGAACGTCACCTATACATGTCTCCAGGGATGCTGCCCGACCTGCTGAGGTACTCCAGTACTTTGTGTCTTTACTTTGCAAACCAGCATCTGCAGTTCCTTGTTTTTACACATTTCTGTCTGACCTGGTGAGCAGCTCATTGCTACACTCACTCATCGGTGACCCAGCGGTACCTGTGGAAAAAACATGATTACTGATGCCAGCTCCATATCGGCAAGGCCAAACCTACTGAAAATAGCTAATTCCATTCCCTGCAATGCTTCGACAATAAACTCACAATAATGCTTGTCAACTTTGAACGTTTGGCAGTGTCTCCAATAAGCATCCAAAAACATATTCAAACATAATCATATTTTAAGATATTTAAAAAATAGTTTAGAGATACAGCATGGAAACACTTCCTCCAGCCCATCAAAATCCACACTGATCACACACACACTAGTTCTATCCTACGCACCGGGGACAATTTTCAGAAGTCAATTAACCTACAAACCTGCGTGTCTTTGGAATGTGGGAGGAAACCGGAGCACCCGGAAAAAACCCACGGGGTTTTGAAGGAATACTTTATTGTCACATGTGACTAGGCACAGTGAGATTCTTTGCTTACATACACAATGTATTCAAATAGCAGCCAACTATGGAACTGAAGAACGTAAATCTCCATACAAACAGCACCCGTAATTAGGATTGAACCCTGGCCTCTGGCATTCTAAGGCAGCAACTCTATCGCTGTGCCAATAAGCTGCTTTTTTGTAATCAAAAGATTTCCAAAATTTAAAAACAAGTATTCATATTGATAATTTGAACCCATTTGTTATTTAACCTAATTTAAAAATGTCCCTTGTCTGAACTGTACCTCTCTTCCTCTGAGCCAGTCCTCTCCATTTAACCAAATGGAGTTGCTGGATGCATGACAGACTTTGTTCAACATTGTGTTTAGTTCAGAGATACAGCATGGAAACAGGTCCTTCGACCCACCAAGTCTGCACGGACTAGCGGCCAAACCAATTAACCTACAAACCTGTGCATCTGGAGTGTGGGAAGAAACTGAAGATGTTGGCGACTAATGCAGTCATGGGGTGAATGAACAAACTCCATACAAACAGGACCCATAGCCGGGATCGAACCCGGGTCTCCGGTGCTGCAACAAGTACCGCTGCGCCACCGTGCCGCCCAGTAGGCACAATGTCTCTGCAAAGTTTGTGGGTGACAACAACAATTTTGACTTTAATGTGGGGACAGTTTACAACTTTCCAAATGGTCTCTTTCTCCTCTATTCCCACATAGTCTGTGAATTGCACCTACCAGAGCTTCTTGAGGAAGATCACAGTGATAACGCCGGCTCCCTGTGTTACAAAGTGTTGTGAATAGTTTAAATTACTTCATCACTCACATGTCAACTCTCGCAGTGCAAGAGACCCGGGTTTGATCCTGACTATGGTTACTGATCGTGCGTTTTCCCTGTGGGCTTGTGGATGCTCTGGTTTCCACCCATATCCCAAAGACGTGTGGGTTTGTCAGTTAATTGGCTTCTGTAAATTGCCCCAAGTGTGCAGAATGCAAAAATGGGATAACATAGAACTAACATACAGGTGATCAATGGTGGCATGGACTTGGTGGGGCAAAGGGCCTGTTTGCACATTGTATATCTAAAATTAAAGCTAAAAGTAAACTGCTGAAGACGCGGTATATCTTTAAAAAACCCAGAAAATGTTGGGCATATTCCCCAGGTCAGGCAACATTTCCAGGACCAAGCTGTGTTACATTTTAATTACCAGTAGAGAAAGAACCAGAGTGTGCAATATTTTTGTCTGGCCTTCACAGGAAGATAACATCAGCAGATTACTTGGTGATAAATTCCTTTTAAGTCACTGAGTCAGTTCTGAGAAGATGGTACAGAACATAGGGGTAACCCTATAAATCAATGGAAACACTTTGATCAATTACAGCATAAAATGAATTCACTGACTCTTCCTGAATATTCAAAGAAACCACAGAAAACCCTTTTCCATCATTCCAATATGTGAATAATATTTGTAAAGGTCTTCACCATCTGTGGGGCGTTACTTTAAATAAAAGTGCTGGGAAGGTACAGAATGTGATCACCATCCGTAAAATGATGTTGGTTTAACATCTCATATCTAGGCCCTCAAGCAGTATTCAGAAGCAGAAAGCAAATGTGTTTAAAGGAAACAACTAAAGTGGGGAGGGAGAAGTAGAGTTCATAGAT
The DNA here is from genome assembly GCA_035221665.1 of Okamejei kenojei. Classification (NCBI taxonomy): domain Eukaryota; kingdom Metazoa; phylum Chordata; class Chondrichthyes; order Rajiformes; family Rajidae; genus Okamejei; species Okamejei kenojei. Next base: position 61,355,997 of record CM069138.1, read on the forward strand.
TTCAACAATACAGCACGGAAACAGGCCATTTGGCCCAACGATTCTGCACCAACCGGAGGTCACACCATAAAGTCCGGCTAGCGCTGACGATGGCTGCCATGGTGTACTGCTCCTTGCTGTTTTGTACCCTGTCCCCAAAAAGACAAAGGTTACTGGTCTCAATGACTACAGGCCTGTTGTACTGACCTCTGTAGTCTTGAAGACTCTTGAGAGACTTATGCTGGCCCAGGTGAAAAATATCACAAATCCTCTGCTGGACTCGGGTCAATAGAGCAGTGGATGACGCAGTCAACCTCGGCCTGCACTTCATCCTCCAGCACCTAGACCGCTAGGGAACCTATGCAAGAAATTTGTTTGTGGATTTTAGCTCTGCATTCAACACCATTGTGCCAGAGCTACTACATTCCGAACTCTCCCAGTTGACTGTGCCTGAACCCCTCTGTCAGTGGATCACCAACTTCCTGACAGACAGGAAGCAGCATGTGAGGGAAGGCACATCTCGGACCCGCAGACCTTCGGTATAGGAGCACCTGGCTGCATGTTCGGCGCAGATATTGAGGGCTGAAGGGCCTCTTACTACGCTGTACTGGTCTATATAGTGACAGGAATTCACTGATATAATAGATATTCGGATATAATATGTAGGAAGGAACTGCAGATGCTGGTTTACACCGAAGAAAGACATAAAATACATCAGTAACTCAGCAGGACAGGCAGCATCTCTGGAGAGAAGGAATGAGTGACATTTCAGGTCCAGACTCTTCTTCAGACCCTTCTCCAGATATAAGGGTAATATTTGTTTGACAAAGTGATCATCATTGTATCTGTTTTGCATAGAAGGAGGCTTTTACAACAATGTGGGAAAAGTGATTATGCAGATTATTTTTTTTGCAATTGCAGGAGGAGTAGTTTTTTCATTGTAACCCTAAGAGGAGGCTCTTTCTCAAAACAAAAATGACTGGGATAGGTATGACTTGCAATGAATGAATATATTTGTTGGCTGTGTTCAAGACATTTAAGCTCCTTGGAGTTGATGGTTCTAAGGAACTTTAAGGACTCCACAGATGTGACTGTGGTATTGTTCATGGTGAGTGGGGGGGAGGGCGAGCTCTCCTAAAGTCTACTTTCAATTCCACCGCCTTAAGAGCATTGAGCTCCAGGTTCTCAAGTTTGCGGATGACACAACCCTGATTGGACTGATGGGGAGGAATCTGCCTACAGACAGGAAGTGACACAGCTGGTGTCCTGGTGCCTGGAATACACTGTCAGGGGTGGTTTAGTTTAGAGATACTGCATGGAAAGAGGCCCTTAGGCCCTTCGAGTATGCGCCAACCATGATCACATTCAATGGTGGTGCTGGCTCGAAGGGCCGAATGGCCTACTCCTGCACCTATTGTCTATTGTCACCCGTACACTAATTCTATACTGCATATTGGGACAATTTACAGCAGCCAATTCACCTACAAACCTGCATGTCTTTGGAAGGTGGGAGGGAAGCGGAGCACCTGAAGAAAGTCCATGCGACCACAGGGCAAACTTGCAAACTCCGTACAGACAGCACCCATGGCCAGGATCGAACCCATGTCTTTGACACTGTAGCAACTCTACAACTGCTCCACTGTGTCGTGGGTGGTGGTAGAGGCGAATATGAAAGTGGTATTTCAGAGTTTTTAGAGAGGCATATGGGTATGCAGGGAATGGAGGGATATGGATCATGTACAGGCAGAGAAGAATGGTTTAACCTGGCTGCATGTTCGGCGCTGACATTGAGGGCCGAAGGGCCTCTTTCTACGCTGTACTGGTCTATATAGTGACAGGAATTCACTGATATAATAGATATTCCGATATAATTTGTAGGAAGGAACTGCAGATGCTGGTTTAAACCGAAAATAGACATAAAATACTGGAGTAACTCAGCGGGACAGGCAGCATCTCTGGAGAGAAGGAATGGGTGATAATTCAGGACCAGACCATTCTTCAGACCCTTCTCCAGATATAATGGTGATATTTGTTTGACAAATTGGTCATCATTGCATCTGTTATGCATAGAAGGAGGCTTTTACAACAATGTGGGAAAAGTGATTATGCAGATTATATATTTTTTACAGTTGCAGGAGTAGTTTTTTCATTGTAACCCTAAGGGGAGGCTCTTTCTGGAAACAAAAATGACTGGGATAGGTATGATTTGCAATGAATGAATACGTTTGTTGGAAGTAATCTGCAATTGCAAATTGATTCGCCTTCATACAGGTAATATTGCCTGTTTGCACATGTGACGTCTTGACTGAAATTAGCAGCTTGTGCCCTCACCTGCATTCCATTACTCCTCTAATTGCCTCCATCTCCTTCAGTTTAGTTGAGCGATACAGCGTGGAAATAGGTCCTTCTACCCACCGAGTCTGCATCGACCAGCAATCACCCCGCACACTAGCACTATCTTACACATTAGGCACAATTTACAATTTTTACCAAAGCCAATTAACCCACAAACCTGTTCGTTTTTGGAGTGTGGTAGAAAACAGGAGCACCTGGAGAAAACCCACGCGGTCTCGGAGAACGTACAAACTCCATACGAACAGCATCGATCCTGGGTCTCTGGTGCTGTAAGGCAGCAACTGTACTGCTGCTACCACTGTCCTCCTCAGTCTTGACCTTTCTGTCCGATTCTCCCTCCTCCATTTCCCACACCCCCAGTCTTCCCTATCCGAGTGTCCTGGGTGACTACCACAGATAAAGCTCTTTCACAACATTGACCTGCTACTCAGAGGAAAGTGGCAAATGTGCCAGCATTTGACAGTTCAGGCAGCAGCTGTCAGCTGTGAACACACACATCAGCATCGGACACTTTCAAAGATAATAGATCTTCCATATAAATTTTACATCATTAACAGGACCAGCAACTTAAAATGTTAACATGTTTCTCTGGGCGAGATCTTCAGACTTTATTTGGAGATACAGCACGGAAATAGGGCCGACTAGCAATCATCCCGCACACTAGCATTATCCTCCACATAAGGGATAATTTATAATGTTACCAAAGCCATTTAGCTTACAAATCTGAATGTCTTTGAAGTGTGGGAAGAAATCGGAGCACCCGGAGAAAACTCATGCAGTCACATGGAGAACGTACAAACTCCGTACAGACAGCACCTATATTCAGGATCGTATCCGGGTCTCTGGCTGCTATGCTGCTGTGCCACTTTTATAATCAGCCATGATCATATTGAATGGCGGTGCTGGCCCGAAGGGCCGAATGGCCTACTCCTGCACCTATTTTCTCTGTGTCTGTAATAATGGGAATTAAATTATCCAGTTTGTTTAATTTTTAAAAGAGGTAAGCAAAATAGAAAAAGGGAAGGGGTGGTCCTGTTAATGAAGAGTGAGATAAAGTCAATAGAAAGAGGTACATTGCTCAGAATACCAAGAAGCAGAATTTGTTCAGGTGGAACTAAGAAACAGCGGAGAGAGCGAGAAAGTATTGGTGGGTGTTGTCCATTGGTCCCCAAACAATAATGGTAATATAAAATGTAGTATAAATCAGGAAATTAGGAAGATATTGAAAAAGGGCACTGGATCTTTATTCTACATATAAACTGGCAAACCCAATTATCAGTAACAGAAGCACATGACAAAGATTAAACTGTAATCACGGGGGGACTTTGATCTACATATAGATTAGTTAAACTGAATGAGTAGTAATAGTGGGGAGGGTGGATTCAGTTTTTGTCTGAGTTTCAACATTTGCTGGTCTTGCTTTTGCCCCGTAAACTGTGTTTTAAACACTTTCTCAACAAGTCCTGCCAGTTTGCATGATTTAAGTCATTTCCCTAGGGCGTCCATGTTCCTCGATGATGGGATGTAAAAGTAGGCAAGTTTGAAAAAAACATCTCTATCTCACTCAGCTATAGGGCTGGTGAAGCTTATGAAGCTTTGTGAAGTGTGGTCGCAAGGACTGGAATGGAAAGATTTGCCTGAGTCTCTAGTGGACCACATGGGGATCATTCTCAGTACTTGTTCATGCTACCCTAGATTTATTATATACACAAATCTTTAGGGGGACGTTTTTCACATTTCACTTTTGTAATGGAGCATATCATTTATGGTTCTTTCATTCCCGACAAACATTAATAAACAGCAGTAAACTGCTGCCTACCAGTACTTTTCTACAAAATATTGAATACAAGCTGTCTTCAATGATCTCCATCCAGATCTTCCTTTCAATAATCAAATCTGAAATGTCCAAAAGTTAATAAAATATTATTAGTAGAAGCCATTGAGGGACCTAAAGCTTTCCGCTGTGTTTTGTTTGCTTTGGCATTGGCCACTGGTTTCAATATTTCTTTTGTAATCATGGGAATCTATTCAAGCAGTTCCATTTATTTTCCCACCCTCTCTTAAAATGAAGCTTCCAATCCAATCCAGACGTATTTTCAGTTTGAGATTCAGTGTAGCAAGCAAAAGACGATTTTGCTTTTAATCCTTTCTGTCCACTCTTCAACTGAGAAAACCACCAGAGATTTTTCTGATGAAGTTTTATTCACAAACCTACCTGTCATTGGCCTCAATGTCTAAAATCACATTTTAAGTAGTTTGTTTTTCATTAAATAATTTACTTTACCAACGTTTATTTAGACAAGACGAGCTTTTTCTTGTTGCCATTTTTCATAATATAATTCTGATGAAAAAGATTTGGGACATAATCTATATTTTTCAACTTCTGCTGTGGTTACAATAAGAGTACAACAAGACTACAATAATAATGTAATACAGGCACCTTGCATTTATCGCTGGGATTACGTTCCTGAAAAGCAGCTTGTAATTCAAAAATGAGGAAATTAAATACAGCTGTAAATTTGAGTGCATTATTTCAAAATTACAGCATGCAAATTAAGTTTTGGTATTAATTAAATTAGTGCGTTTAAAAAAAAAAGCATAAATCAAGCACGAGTTGTCTGTGTATTCTATTGGATTGGCTTCTGCTTTAGAGTTTAGAGATACAGTATGAAATGGGCCCTTTGGTTCACTGAGTCCATGCGCGACCAGCGCTATCCTACACACTAGGGACAATTTACAAATCTTTTTAACTAAAGCAAATTAACCTACAAAACTGTATGTCTTTCAAGTGTGGGAGGAAAGTGCAGCACTCGGAGAAACCCCACACAGTCACAGGGTGAGCGTACAACCTCTGTACAGACAGCACCCAGAGTCAGGATTAAACCCGGGTCTCTGAAGCTGTAAGGCAGCAGCTGTGTCACCCAGTACTCCTTGATATTCATTCGCCAGTCTGAAGAAGGGTCTCGACCCGAAACGTCGCCTATCTCCTTCGCTCCTTAGATGCTGCTGCACCCGCTGAGTTTCTCCAGCTTTTTGTGTACCCTCGATTCTCCAGCATCTGCAGTTCCTTCTTTAAAACTCCTTGATATTCATTTGCTTTAGTTTTCATCTTGTTTATTCTGACACAATTATTTTCAAAACTATAAATCTGGTTATATAAATCAGATTTTCTAGTTTGATTTTTCATTTACAATTTAAAAAAAAATAAAAAATGTAATCTGCAATTAAATTGTTTGTGCGCTAATGAAATGTTTCCATGTCTTTTTATAGTATGCAAGATGAATGTCCACCGACGCTGTGAGACCAACGTAGCACCAAACTGTGGAGTCGATGCTCGTGGCATAGCAAAGGTGCTTGCAGATCTCGGCGTCACTCCAGATAAGATCACAAACAGTGGGCAAAGGAAAAAGAAGGTAGAGCATTAAACGTGACCATTAGCAGCCAATTGTGTGACCGAATGAGTTACAACATACCCTCAACAATTTCAACAACAATCTGAGATCGGACATTCTGAAACTAAAACTAATAATACAGCTTCTATTTCAAGACGGGGATAATGTCTTTTGAAATGATTGTGCAAACATCTGATTTCTCTTTCGTGATTTTTTCTATTTCAGCATGATGGCCCAGAGTGGTGTAATTGTTAAAAATATGGTTGAGTACAAAACAGATCCATAAGGGGTGGTATGGTGGCACAGCAGTAGAGTTGCTCCCTAGCGGCAGAGACCCGGTTTCGATCCTGACTGGATGCTGTCTGTACGGAGTTTGTACCTTCTCCCCATGTTGGTTTATCCAGGTGCTCCAGTTTCCTCCTACGCTCCAAAGACATATAGGTTTGTAGGTTAATTTGGCTTTGGTAAAAATTGTAATCTCTAAATATCTAAACTGAACTAAACTAAATTAAGGTCCTGACTCTTTTAGATCTTTTGTGGCTTATTTGACTTCAGGTCGACTGGTAATACTAGTGCTATTGTTCTCCTCAGCAGTTAGGAAATTTAGGAAAATTTAATAAGAGGTTCTGAATTTGGATCTTGCTTAGTAGGTAGGTTGCAAGTATGTCCGTACGTACATACATTGGCTGTGCATGTGAAAGTATAACCGCCGAGAAGTATACATGTTCTGGACAGGAGAGAAGAAACAAAGAGCAAAAAATGCACAATGAATTTTCAATTTAGTATTGTTCTTTCTAAATATAAATCCTTTGCAAGCATTGCACCGGATATTCTTTCATTTTTAAGTTTGGTTATATGTCAGGTTCAGATGGTTCCCACGTATTGAATTTGTTTCATATGGAGTGTCAAAAGCCTTGTTTCTGTTAGTTTCCATCAAAGGTTTTTCTTGATCCACAAATCTTAAATTATGCTCAACCAATTAAAAAAATTGAAGTGAATATTTTGAACTATACATAATATATATATTGTGAAAATATACGTAAAAGTTGAAAATACTAGAAATACTCAGGTCAGGCAGCACCTGAAGAGAAGAAACTGAATCAATCCTTTGTTGATGAACAACAGATTTTTTTTTTAATTGTCTGTTCTATTCAATTTTAGCATGTTTCTTCAGTTCAATTATCGTAGCAGCTTAATTCTACCAAACTCTTAAATGTTCATGACAAGATAAGCAGAGGGTGTTTAACTTATCCCAAACCCGCGTCACTACTTGATGGTAATAGTTATTTATTTCTGATTCTGAAGTTGGTCAAAAAGAAAGGAATTTTTATTAACTTAACGAGAAATATTAGAATAATAAAAAACGACTCCTTCCATTCCACATATTCCCATTGCTCACTGTAGAATGGAACCTGCTTTATGACAATTCAGTAACTTTCTCATCGCAGTGCTCCATGGTGTTCCTACCTATCTTGTCACCGCATCACTATTGTCAGCAATACCATCAGCTGTTTTATTAAATGCAAAATATGTTACTGCAATGCAATTTTTCTGTTCATTGCAAATTAAGATCCACTAAATTAAAATGAAATGTTTGGTAACTTTTGGTGGTTGTGCATTGTCACATCCTGGCTGCAGATGTGAAGTAATAATGATATCAACACATTATTAAGAGGTTACATTCATTGTTCTCTGTGTTTATTAACTCACACATTCACAGCTTCCATCTTGGCTTACACAACCCCAGAGGTCATCTTATTTGCATATCATCATCATCATGACTCATTGTCATGACATTCCTCCTTTACCAGACTTAAACTTTAAATTAACATGTATTCTTTCTAATATACTTCCCAATTAAATTCTTACAAAGACATATTTGTGTTGCAATAACTTACAAACCAGATGTATTACAACTGCAAACCAAATACAACTTTTTACACTCTCATACCCTTGCTCATGATAAACAATATTATAATAAACAGCATCATAATAGCATCATACTCTATAACACAAAATCGTCATTTCGCTTGGGAATTCTCCTTTCACGTTTTGGTCTACCAGTTGGCACAGAAGCATCAGAGTCTATTAAAAATGTCAAGGTGTTGTCACCCAGACACCGTCTCTGCTCACCACCTGCATTGCAGAGTGCTGCCTCTGGAACTCTAGTCACCACTTCATAAGTGTCGTCTTGCCCCTCTGAATCCGTAACTCTTGGTGAATTTTGGGCTACCTCATTTTGAGAGTCCCTGGACACATACTTTTTTATGCTCGATACATTTCTCTTTTAGATAACACCTTCTGGAGACTTGACTGTCACCATGCTTCCGATGCTCGATACAACATTGTATGGCTGGCAATGGTAAGGAGTGTCTATCTTACCGCCATCATCTTGCCTCACAAGCACATCATCACCAGGCATTATTTCCGTGTGCCTGGCTCCTCGTTTCAAGTCAGCATACCATTTTGCCGCACCTTTCTTTTCGGCATCGCAGTCTCTCATCTCCTGGTCTTCCATGATCTCTCGCACCTCTTGTATTTTAGTGTGAATTTTCCTTCCAAACAAAGCTTCTGCTGGACCTTTCCCTGTCGTTGAGTGAGTGAGTGATCACCTACGAATGATACAGCTACGAATGCTAACAGTGCCTCCTTCCAGCTTTTCCCTTCGGCATGGGCGATTCGTATCCTCTTCGCTATGGACTGGTTTTGTCTCTCTACTTCACCATTAGCTTGTGGCCATTTCAGAGTCACCTTGTGATGATGGATACCTGTGGTTCTCATGTATTCAGCAAATATCTCAGAAACAAACTGATCCATTGTCGGCATACAATGTAACAGGCAACCCGTGTCTGGCGAAAATCTCTGCTAATGTACAGATTTTTCTGCTGTAGTTGACTTCATCACTGCATACTCATAGTACCTACTATAGTAGTCTACCATGACCATAATTGATTCACCTGTTGGAAGTGGTCCAAGAAAGTTTACAGCTACGTCAACCCGTGGTCATGTTGGCAACTTTGTACTTCTATTTGCTTCTGGTGGGTTGCTCCTGCTTGTGATTTGGCATCCATGACATGTCTTGACAAATTTTTCAGCATCTTTCTCACACCCTGGCCACCACACTTTGCTCCGCAAATTCTGTTTAGTACCGACAATGCCTAAATGTCCTTCATGCGCTAATGACACAATCCTTGGCCGTAGTCTCTGCGGGATCACCAATCTGCTACCTCTCAGCACACACTGACCAATTACACAAAGTTCACCTTTTATGGGAACACATGCTTTGTAAGGGCATTGATCCCATTGCCCACTGTGTATATGCTCTCTGATATCTTTGAGTTCAGGATCATGTTCTGATTCCCTTTCAACTTCTTTCGTTGTCACAGCTCCTGGCGTTGACTGAATTGTGACAAATCGCACAAAGTTCTCTGCTTCCCTCCCTAGCGTGGATGTTGTTTCCAGCTGTTCATCCTTCAACAGTCTCGATAACGGGTCCGCGATGTTTGCTTTGCCAGCAATGTGGACTACTTTGTACCTGCACTGTTGGAGTCTCAGCACCCAACGTACTAATCTGGCACATGGCTTAGACCCTGTCAAATACATAACTTCCAGCGGCTTGTGATCTGTAACAAGTTCAAATTCAATGTTGTACAAGTATGCATGGAACCTTTCACAGGCCCACACTAGTCCCAGTGCTTCTTTCTCTGTTTGAGAATACCTTCTCTCCACGCTGGTTAAGGATCTACTCGCATATGCTATGATTCTGGGTCCATCTGCATGTGTCTGTACCAGCACTGCTCCTAAGCTGACCAGACTAGCATCTGCTATGACTTTTGTTGGTGCTGCTGGATCATAATATCCAAGAGTTTCTGCACTCATTAGACTCTGTTTCAGTGCTTTGAATGCCTGTCTCTGTTCACTATCAAACTTGAACGGTACATCTTTCCTGGTCAACTTTCTCAGTGGATCTGTCAGTGTAGCAACCGTTGCTGTCGCTACCAGAATCTACAATCACTGGCACTGTCACACCTCCGATAGTTACTGCAACTTTCTCGTGATGGCTATCATTCAATGCAAACTGATAATTCCTTTTAACAGCATGCTCTCCAGCTTCATCACCTTCTACGTGACAGACATGAACCTTCTTTTTTTGTCAAGGTCTGTCTTTCTTTTCACTGGACTTTCTTTCACTGGACCTTTTCTTGTCTTTGGTCTTACTTTTACATTTCTTTGCAAAATGATAATTATTTCCACATTTTCTACATGTTCTACCTTTTGCTGGACAACATGGATCTTTCCCTATGTGGCCCTCGTTGCCACACCTGTAACGCTCGATCTCACGTTCAGGGTTACTTCTTTGTCTACCGTAGGACAGCTGGGTAACTTGCCCAGTCTTGGAATCTTTCAATTTCATGCTGTGAAATTGTCCCTCAACAGCTTCCAGTGCTGCTGCAATCGACAAAGCATCATTAAGGTATAACTCACCCCCTTTTTCTAGCAGCCTTCTCTTGAGCTTGTCTGACCTGCAATGCTGGACAACCTGATCCAATATCTGGTTTTCCACATCAGCAACCACATATTTGCATCCTCCAGACACCTGTCTGAGTCTGGTCACAAATTGAGCAACAGTCTCACCCTCTTCCTGCATTGTTTTACGGAATAAATGCCGTTGAAATGTAGCATTCGGCACCACCACATAATGACTGTTTAAAGCAACAACGGCTTTCCTATATTCCTCCTTCATTCCGGTGTCCGGGAGTGTTTTAAAATGTTCTCGAACTGCTGACCCCGCGGTGAAAAGAAGCAATGCTAACCGCTGCGGCTACTGCCCCAGCGTACTCGCCTCAAGAAAGAGCCCTCGACTGTCGGCGTAAGCTTCGTATTCCTCCAGCCAAGCATTCCACTTCACGCTGACGGTACTCGTAACACCCGTGGGATCAAAGTGTGCAACTCCACATAGTGCTAAGAAATCAGCTCCAGCGACTGCCATTTTAAAAGAAAAATCTTTTACCAGCTCGAAGCCACGGATTCAGAATCCAAAATATCCAAAATTCGAATTATCGCAGATATCCTCATCGCCAATGTCACATCGTGGCCGCAGATGTGAAGTAATAATGATATCGACACATTATTAAGAAGTTACATTCATTGTTCTCTGTGTTTATTAACTCACACAGTCACAGCTTCCATCTTGGCTTACACAACCCCACCCGATCTGATCTCCAGGTCATCTGATACAGAGGTCATCTTATTTACATATCATCATCATGGCTCATCGTCATGACATGCATCACATGTTTACTTGGAAATCAGCATTCACAAGCATGAAGCATTCAAGGTCAAAACTGAGTTGATATTACAGATGGTTAACCTAATCACAGAACTGGCCAGTTCTGATACAACAGAGTAACTGTAATATTATTTGCCTCCACAAACATTGCCTGATCTGCAGGGCATTTTCTTTTTGGTTTCAGATCTGGGCAGCAGCCGTGATCTGCACTTTCACAGCTACCACTTGTCCCTGTTGTTTGTTTTCTCTCCAGTTGCCCGAACGGATCTATCAGCCAGACAACCTTGTAAACAGTGAAACACATTGCCAATTTGGCCTTGGCCTTACAGAGATGCTCCCTTTATCCTGTCCTTCCATTTTCTACTTTTTGTGTCATTTAAAACTGCTCTTATCACTTTTCCAGCTTAGATGAAGGATCTTTCACCCGAGACATTATCACTGCTTTCACACTAGCGCAGCGATAGAGTTGTCTTATAGCACCAGAGACCCTGATCCAATCCTAACCATGGGTGCTGTCAGTATAGGGTTTGTATGCTCTCCCTGTGACTGCATGTGTTTTCTCCGGTTTCCTCCCACATTCCAAACACCTGCAGGTTTGTAGGTTAATTGGCTTCTGGAATTTGCCCCTAGTGTGCAGGATACGTATGTGGGATAACATGGAACTAGTGTACGGGTGATCGACAATTGGCGAGGATTCAGTGGGCTGAAGGGGCCTGTTTTCACACTTTATCTCTAAACAAAACTAAACTAAACAGATACAGTGCATTCAGAAAGTATTCAGACCCCTTCACTTTTCCCATATTTTGTTATGTTACAGCCTTATTCTAAAATGGATTAAATTCTTTTTTTTTATCATCAATCTACACACAATACCCCATAATAAAAAAAGTGAAAATAGGTGTTTAGAAATTTTTGCAAAGTAATTAAAAATAAATAACTGAAATATCACATTTACACAAGTATTCAGACCCTTTACTCAGTACTTTGTTGAGGCACCTATGGCAGCGATTACAGCCTCCAGTCATCTTGGGTATAACACTACAAGCTTGGCACACCTGTATTTGGGTAATTTCTCCCACTCTTCTCTGCAGATCCTCTCAAGCTCTGTCAGGTTGGGTGGGAAGCGTCAATGCACAGCTATTTTTAGGTCCCTCCAAAGATGTTCGATCGGGTTCAAGTCCGGGCTCTGGCTGGGCCACTCAAGGGCATTTACAAACTTGTCACGAAGCCACTCCTGCATTGTTTTGGCTGTGTGCTTAGGGTCGTTGTCCTGTTGGAAGGTGAACCTCCGCCCCAGTCTGAGATCCAGAACGCTCTGGCGCAGGTTTTCATCAAGGATCCCTCTGTACTTTGCTCCGTTCATCTTTCTCTCTATCCTGACTGGTCTCCAAGTTCCTGCCAGTGAAAAACATTCCTATAGCATGATGCAGCCACCACCATGCATCATCGTAGGTATGGCATTGGCCAGGTGATGAGCGGTGCCTGCTTTCCTCCAGATGTGTCGCCTGCCATTCAGACCAAAGAGTTCAATCTTGGTTTCATCAGACCAGAGAATCTTGTTTCTCATGCCTTTTGGCAAACTCAAGCGGGCCGCAATGTGCCTTTTACTGAGGAGTGGCTTCCATCTGGCCACTGTACCATAAAGGTCTGATTGGTTGAGCGCTGTTGATATAGTTGTCCTTCTGGAAGGTTCTCCCATCTCCACAGAGGAACTCTGGAGCTCTGTCAGAGTGACCATCGGGTTCTTGGGCACCTCCCTGACCAAAGCCCTTCTCCCCCTTCCTCGATTGCTCAGTTTGGCTGGGCGGCCAGCTCTATGAAGAGTCCCGGTGGTTCCAAAGTTCTTCCATTTAAGAATGATGGAGGCCACTGTGCTCTTCGGGACCTGCAATACCCTTCCCCAGATCTGTGTCTCAACGTAATCCTGTCTCAGAGATCCTGTCTACGGACAATTCCTTTGTCTTCATGACTTGGTTTTTGCTCTGACATGCACTGTCAACTGTGGGACAACTGTGTGCCTTTCCAAATCATGTCCAATCAATTTAATTTACCACTGGTGGACTCCAACCAAGTTGTAGAAACATCTCAAGGATAATCAATGGAAACAGGATGAACCTAAGCTCAATTTTGTGTGTCAATTTGTCATAGCAAAGGGTCTGAATATTTATGTAAATGTGATATTTCAGTTATTTATTTTAAATTACTTCGCGAAAATTTCTAAACTGCTGTTTTCGCTTCTTCATTCTGAGGTGTGTGTGGATTGATGATTAAATAAAAGAGTTTAATCCATTTTAAAATAAAGCTGTAATGTAACAAAATGTGGAAAAAGTGAAAGGGTCTGAATACTTTCTGAATGCACTATATTCCCTCTCCAGCTAAGTATTTCCAGCATTTTTTTGTTTTATCTCAGATTTCCAGCATCTGCATTTTTGGGGGAATTTACTGTAAAGATTTAAGAAGAAATTCAATGGCTTTATTATCCCATTTAATCTAATGAAAGGCCCAGCAAACAACTGATAAATCCTGATTTTATTGCTGCTTAGTCAATATTGAGTGCCAATTAGTATCAATATTGAGTGCTGCCACTTCGGAACTAAGGCTGTACCTGTGACTTTATTGTAAATAATGTAGAAGCAAGGGTAAGGCATTATTTTTCATCTTTCAGTACACAAGGAGTTAACATGCTTGAAAGTCACAGCATTAAATCATTCTTTCCTGTTGTCTCGTTGATCGCTATTTTCCCATGGTCTTGAGGCAGAGTGTATTTCAGAGCTCCCTAATCCATTCAGCTCTGCTCCTTGTCCTGTTTTTGTTAGTCTATTTCTGCCAATCTTATGGCCTTTTGTATGAAGGTCAACTATTTTAATTTTTTTACCTTCACTTGAACAGATGAAGGCCAAAATCCAAGCAATGCTTTCCGAATTAAAACTTCTCATTAACTATTTTAGAACATATGAACTTCTACCACTAGTTGTCATGTAACCAGTCATAAAGAATGCAAATGAAAGGAGGGCAGGATTTTTTAATGTGTTACCCAGTAGAAGCTGCAAAATCTCACTTGCATGTGCCCACTGAGAAATTGGCCGATTTCCATCTTCCCCTATCTGCGCAGCTCATACTGTCACTGTGTGCTCATATTTTACAGTCACAAAACATTTACAAAGCATACATCTCAAACAATTCCATACCATGTCATATATTGGCATATATCTTATTACACCCCTTTTTTTCCAGGGCTGTCTCCTGCTGTGTGGCCTGTGACTTTAACAAATATTGTTATCCAAAGTATGATACCAATTTTACTATTTCTCAGCACATTAATCTATAGATGGTCATTAATTATCTGTATTATTTTTGTATCATTCAACTGTAACCACCATCTGTATTATTAAGAGCCCATCTACTGTTGCATTGCGTGCAGGGAAATGCAGGGAAATGTCATTGTAAATCAGCTGGAGATTTGGGAACTTATGGGACAGAAACAAATACTCGAGCCTGATTTGATCTATGTGAGAAAATTCCTTCTCTCACTGTATTCTGCACACACTGTGAACGTAAAGTCCAAACAACTTCAAAATGTTCTTTTTTGCAATCTCTCTTTGTCTTTGTCTGTCAACCTCCTACTATTATCACTCGCCCAGACCAGCTCACAGCACTCAACAAGTATGCTCTAACCAGGCCTTTGGAAAGCCACAGCAGAATTTCTGGATATCAGTGCCAGTATTCCATAAGATGTTTCAACTATTTTGTGAACCTATTCATGATGTTTTAATAAAAAAAGACACAAAGTGCTGGAGTAACTCAGCATGTCAGGCAGCATCTCTGCCATTTTGTTCTGGCCTTCCTTATCTTTCAGTCTGAAGAAGGGTTCCGAACTGAAACGTCACCTATTCCTTTGTAATCACATGATATTTTAATATTCTGATACAGCATTCAGACTGCTCTTGTTCTGAAATTAAAATTTTAAATATGTCAGCATAATTGTTTAAACATGAAACAAAATGTCATATAAATAATTCAATAATGATTTGGACTCAATCAATTGTAAATTAAGTTTTTTTTTCTGCTTATTCCAATATCTTTTTATATCCCTGTATATTTCCTTTTAATTTAGTTAAACACAGGTCCTGATCCACAGCAATCAGTTCCAGGTTTGGCACCATCTGATGAAGATAGATCAAAATCAGCACCAACATCACCGTCTGATCAGGGTAAGTTCAAATCTTAGATGGTTTACACATACTCACTTCCTTTCTTCAGCATCCATGATTCTCAATTCAGTCACTCCCTTAATTATTTGATCAAAGAACTACAGTGTGAAAGATCCACATGTTGGCAAGCGATATCGTGGCACAGGGTGATGGGAGCCTGGTTCAATTCAGATGAAGGCATCTGGTCACTTGATAATGTAGGATGGGGCTTCACGTGGAGCTCGATTTTTGTTGTGCACCTTTTGGAGCAAAATTGCAAAAGCAAATACATTTATTTTTGTTGTTGATCTGAAAATTAACGGAACTCTTTAAACTGAATGGTGGACAGTTCAATGTATTTCTCGCCGCAGGCAAACATTTTCAGCTGTTTGAACTTAATGGAACTTAAATGAAGGATATATGCTTTTTATCTGTGACTGATCATGGGTATATTTCACATTTTTTAATGATCTACTTCTGGTTGGAAATTTAGACTTGCTGAATTTCTGATAACGCTCCATTGGCTCT
Source organism: Okamejei kenojei (assembly GCA_035221665.1). Taxonomy (NCBI): domain Eukaryota; kingdom Metazoa; phylum Chordata; class Chondrichthyes; order Rajiformes; family Rajidae; genus Okamejei; species Okamejei kenojei. Next base: position 61,371,731 of record CM069138.1, read on the forward strand.
GAATAAATTAGATCTTAGAAAAATCAAGCGTTCATGGACGTAAAACATGCTGAGGTAACTCAACGGCTCAATCTGTGGAGCGAATGGATAGGCAACATTTCAAGTTGGGATCCTTCTGCAGAAACATCGTCCATCCATTCTCTCCACAGATGCTACCTGATGCGCTGAGTTACACTAGCACTTTGTGTTTTAATCAAGATTCTAACATCTGCAGTTCCTTGTGCCTCAACGTAAATGTGAGTCCTTTCTTCGATGCTGAATGATGTAGATATGCGGTTTAAAAGACTGGAAAGATAAAGAATGAAAATGGAAAGAAATTATTGTTTGCTGCTGGGGTGTACTGCATTTACTCATGTTAACTGCATTTCCATTAGGAAACAAAATATATTAAACCTGTTATCAAATGTTCAATCTTCCTCTAGAACTAAAAGAACTTGAAAACAACATTAGAAAAGCTCTTTCGTTTGAGAATAGAGGAGATGAACACAAAGGAGCGGAAGCAGATCAACAAGTACTAACGCCTGATGAAAACGGGGAAAATGGAGAATTGAAACAGTTCCAGACCAGGCAGTACAACTTAGAAGATTTTTCCTTCATTAAAGTATTAGGAAAAGGCAGTTTTGGCAAGGTGAGTGTTTTGTAGTGCAGAGATAATAATCATCCTTCAGCTTTGATGTCTAGAGTCACTTAAACGCCCTACATGCCAGAGAGATATTTAGCATATTAATATTTATTTTCCTATTTATGTCATTGAGCCCTTGTGATTTTTTTCACTCTTGCTTTCTTTGAGGTCAACAACAAATTTATTTTAATTTGGTTTATTGAGTTTTAGCTCTTACCTTCACGTGGAACCCTCAAGGTGAGCCACCTGAGAATGTTTTTCATCTTGGGGAAAAAAACAAAGTTGTGGAGGAACTCAACAGGTCAATTAACATGTGTGGAAGAAAATGGACAGATGACATTTCAGATCGAGACTGAAGAAACAGACCAATCCGAAAAGATGTTTGTCCATTTACCTGTACAGATGCTGCCTGGCCCACTGAGTTCCATCAGCTCTTGGGTGTTTGCTCAAGATTCCAGCATCTGCAGACTCTTCTGTCTCTATTCTTCCTGATGGTAGTAAGTTGGCCTTGTAGACCTTCCAGGTTCTATGTCCATGTGTGTTAATCAATTTCAACTGCAGGACTGCTGGCGAGTCAGTTCTTAGTCCATGCCCTTTTTATGAGAAACTTAACAGAACAAATAATATTAATTATTTCTGAATAAGACCAGCCTGAAGAAGGGTCTTGGCCTGAAAACTCACCCATTCCTTCTATCCAGAGATGCTGCCTGACCCGCTGAGTTATTCCAGCATTTTGTGTCTATCTTTGGTTTAAACCAGCATCTGCAGTTCCTTCCTACGAAATAATATTAATTATTGTTCCTGCATACCTTTTAAAGTCTGTGCAATGTCATTATGTGATTATTTAGCATAATGTAAAATGTGTGTGACTGGCTTGAAACTGAAGTTATATAATTCTGCTTGTTTCCCTTCACTCTACCTATTGTACTTGAGTTTGGCTTGATTGCATTTATGTATAGTGTTACCTGATTTTATCAGCATGCTAATCAAAGCTTTTCACTGTCTCTCAGTATATGTGAAAATAATAAACCTAAGCCTATAAAAAATGTTCATATATTGGATTCTTAGTTCCTATCCACAAACGTTTACTTTCTGTTGACCCAATTTTTTATTCTACCATTCAAATTTTTGAAAAATAACAATTATGCAGGCTAAAAATTATTTTGCAATATATCAAGCATCTTTAAATTATATCCTAGTGTCCAAAAGGTTGTGCAACAAGTTTGGTTACTGTCACCATGTACTTATGGCATTACAAAACAAAATGTTTTCAACAGCAGTGCCATAGGGTTACCACGGGTTACGTTAAGATATGTTTTTATCACATATCGTATAACAAGCAATTAGTGTAGAAGAAAGTAGGACTGGGCTGTGAATAAAGTGAATAAACGCTGGGAACTTGCCTGAATCTGTCAGTATGGGAGAACAGTTTACACTTTGCATGGCTGAGCAGGTCACAATGATGCCTGGAAAAGTAGATCATACACCATTGGGATGTGAGAGCTAACCACTTTATGTAATTAGAGTGGATCTGATCATGCTCTCTCAATATCGGAGAACGGAGTACGTTTTTGGGTAGCCAGTGGGATCCCAACACGACATAAGTCGGAGCAGTCGTCTACTTTACTGTATGTCAGCAATCTTCTATTGATCCTGTGCTTTATCAACTATTTTGTTTGTCACGAACATTAGGAGGAACATTATTTTATTTGAGAAATAGGCATCAGAGTATTGGGTTAAGAGTATTTCTGAAATCCTGTTCTTGTGAGTTCAGGTCAACTAAATTGTATTGAGTGTGTGCAGCTGTTAGGCAGTATTCTACCTGTTTCATGCCAACCAACCTGAGCAATTTGTACCCTGTAGAATCATCACTATCAGAAGGTTACACTTCAGATTGCTGCCACATCGGAACATGCAATTGCTTTTTGTTTGGAAGATCGGGAGATGAACTATGAGTCAGAGTATTTATTTTTCTCATTTTAGCTTGAGAAGGTGGAACCTTAAATCAGCTTTACAGGTCTGCATTGCTTAATAAATAAAATCTGAAACACATTCTCAGCCAACTAAGAGCAACTCTGGAGAGAGAAATGAAGTTAATGTTTTAATATCAATGACCCTTCAACAAAATAAATGTGAATGCCATTAGAACCTGGAAGAATACCTAAGGACAAAAAACTGCAGATGCAGGTTTATACCAGAGATCTGGAGTAACTGTGGATCAGGCAGCGTCTCTGGGGGGAAAGGGTGGGTGACATTTTGGGTCAGTATCGTTCTTCAGACTGTAAATAGGGAATGGTTGGTGGGTGGGGGGTGGGGGGGGAGATGAAGAGCCAAAGGCAAGAAAAGATCAAGACCAATCAGGGCCAGTCACAAGTTACCCTTTCCCCCACCCCTCTACTTACAGTCTGAAGAAGGGTCCCAACTCGAAACATCACCCATCATTTTTCTCCAGTTGCTGCCTGGCTTGCTGTGTTGCTCCAGCACTTTGTGTCTAACTCTGGAAGAATATTAGCCCGTCATGACTGCATTCCCTCTGTTTTAACCCACTGCGCTGGCAAGCCTTTCTGCCTACCTTTGTTTAAATGGAGTAGAGATTGAATTTCTCATTGCACAACAGCCCAATTCAGGGATTTAATAAGTAAGAGCCTAGCAAATTAGACATGCTCTCCATGCATATATCTACACCCTTTAAATTGCCAACTCTTCCACCAAGACGTTGAAAATGGACACTGTTAGTTACATGCGGGTAACTAACAGCTTCAGATCGGCTACCTGTTCCACTGTCCATCGACATCCGACGTGAAATATGCAAAATATATCTGGGATTGAATATCCATATTGCATCTAATTCCTGCAACACAATGTGAATGTGAGAATATAAGGTGTGGGAGAATGAACGAGCTCACTTCTCTGCATTCAATTTTTAATAATAGAGTCCAAATGTTTTTTTTTATTTATGAATTGTAGGTCATGCTGGCTGAACTGAAAGGTACAGATGAGGTGTATGCCGTGAAAGTGCTAAAGAAAGACGTTATTCTCCAAGATGATGATGTGGACTGCACTATGACTGAGAAACGAATTCTGGCTTTAGCAAGAAGGCATCATTACTTGACCCAACTCTTCTGTTGCTTCCAGACAAAGGTACTGTGAGTTGCACCATATTTCTTAATGTACCACGTTTTATATACAGTAGCTGGAAACTCCTGTTTCTGAAAGCTCAACATTAACTAAAGCAGTGGGAAATACACTAAATATAAAAGTGCCCAATTAAATTATAAGAACAATCACCATCCCTTTGTAGTCTATGGAATAAATGCTGGAAGATGGGATGCCCACAGGTCAGTGTGGACATGGTGGGCCAATGGCCTGTGTCCATGCTGTATGACACTTGACTGGAAACATCACAGCAAAGCCATTGTTATGTGCATGAGTGTGGCACAGTGGCACTGGGGTAGAGTTGCTGCCTTACAGCACCAGAGACCCGGGCTCAATCCTGACTATGGGTGTAGTCTGTATGGAGTTTGTGCGTTCCTGCCGTGACCTGCGTGGGTTTTCCCTGGGATCTTGGTATAAAATGGCTTTGTATAATTGTAAATTGGCCCTAGTGTGTGTAGGATAGTGTTAGTATGCCAGGGTCGCTGGTTGGCATGGATATGCGAAGGGCCTGTTTCCACACTGCATCTCTAAACTAAACTGCACTAATTCCTGTATGTAAGCGTGTTAATGAGGATAGGGTTATGCTCGGTCTGCCTACTTTTATTTTATTTCTTACAGGGCTGTTACGTGAATAGTGAGTATATGGATGAAACGCTAGCAGATGGAAACATAGAAACATAGGTGCAGGAGTAGGCCATTTGGCCCTTCGAGCCAGCACCACCATTCAATATGATCATGGCTGATAATCTAAATCAGTACCCCATTCCTGCTTCTTCCCCATATCCTTGATTCCTTCAGCCCTAAGAGCTAAAGCTGACTCTCTTGAAAACGTCTAGTGAATTGGCCTCCACTGCCTTCTATGGCAGAGAATTCCACAAATTCACAACTAGCTGAAAACATTTTTCCTCATCTCAGTCCAAAATCTTATTCTTAAACTGTGACCCCTGGTTCTGGACTCTCCAAACATCGGGAACATTTCCTCGTCTAGTCTGTCCAATCCTCTAAGAATTTTATATGTTTCTTTAAGATCCCCTCTCATCCTTCTAAATTCCAGTGAATACAAGCCCAGTCGACCCATTCTTTCATCATATGTCAGTCCCGCCATCCCAGGAATAAACCTGGTAAACCTATGCTGCACTCCCTCAATAGCAATAATGTCCTTCCTCAAATTAGGAGAATAAAATTGCACACACTATGGTCTCATCAGGGCCTTGTAGAACTGCAGTAGGACCTCCTTGCTCCGAAACTCAAATCCTCTTGCAATGAAAGCCAACATGCCATTAGCTTTCTTCATTACCTGCTGTACCTGCATGCTTACTTTCAGTGACTGATGTACAAACACACCAAGGTCTTGTTGCACATCCCCTTTTCCAAATCAGATACCATTCAGATAATTCTGCCACCGAAGTGGATAACCTCACATTTATCCACGTTACACGGCATCTGCCATGCATCTGCGCACTCACCCAACCTATCCAAGTCACCCTGCAGCCTCATAGCATTCTCATCGCAGCTCACACTGCCACCCAGCTTTGTGTCATCCGCAAACTTGGCAATGTCACATTTAATTCCCTCATCTAAATCGTAAATATATATTGTAAATAACTGGGGTCCCAGCACTGAGCCTTGTAGCACCCCACTAGTCACTGCCTGCCATTCTGAAAAGGACCGGTTCATTCCTACTCTTTGCTTCCTGTCTGCCAACCAGTTCTCTATCCATGTCTATACCCTACCCCCAATACCATGTGCTCTAATTTTGCACACTAATCTCTTGTGTGGGAGCTTGTCAAAGGCATTTTGAACGTCCAGATGCACCACATCCACTGGCTCTCCCTTATCCATTCTACTTGTTACATCCTTAAAAAATTCCAGATTAGTCCAGCATGATTTCCCCTTCATAAATCCATGCTGACTTTGACCAATCCTGTCACTTCTTTCCAAATGCGCTGCAATAACATCTTTAATAATTGAATCAAGCAACTTCCCCACAACTGGTCTATAATTCCCCGTTTTGTCTCTCCTTCCTTTCTTAAAAAAATGGAGTAACATTGGCTACCCTCCAGTCCACAGGAACAAATCCAGAGTCGAGAGAACATTGGAAAATGATCACCAATGCATCCATGATTTCTCGGGCCACCTCTTTGAGTACTCTGAGATGCAGACCATCAGGCCCTGGGAATTTATTTCCCTTCAGTCCCAACAGTTTACCTAACGCCATATCTTGACTAATGTGGATTCCCTTCAGTTTATCCCTCCCACTAGATCCTCGGTCCCCTAGTATTTCTGGGAGATTGTTTGTGTCTTCCTTAGTGAAGACAGAACCAAAGTTCTCGTTTAACTGTACTGCCATTTTCTGTTTAAACCATTCTATGATATGGAGTCCAGTATCATGAAAGGAAAGAAGGAAGAAATTGAAACGGGTATCACAGACAATTACAGCACAAGAGGAGGCCCCTATTGTGTCCAACTCGGCCAAATATGAAGCTTTGTGTCTTAACGCCCAGCTTTCACCCAGAGAGTTGTGAATCTGTGGAAATCTCTGCCACAGAAGGCAGTGGAGGCCAATTCACTGGATGTTTTCAGGAGAGAATTGGATATAGCTCTTAGGGCTAATGGAATCAAGGGATATAGGGAGAAAGCAGGAACGGGGTACTGATTTTGGATGATCAGTCATGATCTTATTGAATGGTGGTGTTTGGTCAAAGGGCTGAATGGCCTACTTCTGCACCTATTTTCAATGTTTCTATGTTTCTTTCAGTCTGTAGCCTTGTGGGTTATAACTTATGTCGAGTATTTTTTTTAATCAGGTAGGGATTTCTGTCTCCACCACTCTTTCATCCCAATTCTCTGGGTGAATAAAACCTTTCCACAAGCATTCAAATACTTCTAACAACTAGCTTAAATCCATTTGCTTGCATTATTGCCCTTTCTGCAAAATCAAAGGGAAGACCTTCAACTTCATGCACTCTTGGCTTCATATGGTTTTATATATCTCAATTAAATCTTTTCTCAGCCAGCCTACTCACAACTCTTACCAATATTTCAACATCTTCAAAATGTTCCTCTGCCTCTCAGATGTTTTTACCTAACTGCTCAACCTGTCAAACACCTTGCCCACATCCATAAAGGCAAAATCAAATGCATTAGCTCACTGACACTCCCAACCATGTCATTAAAAATTTCAATCAAGTTTGGCAAAATACGACCTTCCGTTAACAAACCCACGGTAATAGTCCGCTATTAATCCTTGTCCCTCTAACGCGCTGATTTACTCTGTTCCTCAAAGTGCTTTCCTTTTTTATTTTCCAACCACTGCTCTTAGCTGACAGGCCTGTTGTAATTCTTGTTAACCCATTTCTCCTTTTAAACAGGGGTTCCATGATAGTTGTTTTTCAGATAAGAAACATAAAAACCCACACCTGCAAGAAGGTAATCTGATTTTTAATCTGATCTCAAACTCCCACTGTAAGGTAGCGTGTATTGTTACTGACTTCTACCAGCCTCAACTTCTCCCACACAATTCTGCCAGATACTAATCTAAAGCAGTTTCACAAGAACCATTCACTGATCTTGGTGAAAAATTACCTAGCTGTCCTCTGGAACTTTGATATGAAAGTTCAGAAAATCTTTGATATATTTTTAATGTTTTTCTTTAGAATATAAATCATATTGAACACATTTTATTGCAGTAATAGACACAAAATGCTGGAGTAACTCAGTTGGTCAGGCAGCATCTCTGGAGAAAAAGAATGGGTGACATTTCGGGTTGGTACCCTTCTTCAGACTGAAAGTAGGGGATGGGGGGGGTGGGATGAAGACCTAGAGCTAAGAAAAGACCAGGAACAATCAGGGCCAGACACAAATGAGGTCAGGCCCTGGTGGGCCCATTGTTTGCTAGGGAAGGTGTAAATGCAAGAGGGATGTAACGTGGAGAAATGTGGAGCTGGTAAAATGACTAGATTGGAGGAAGAAGGCAAGGGGGAAGGAGAGTGTTAGTTGTAAAATGAGAGAATTCAATGCTCATACCGCTCGGCTACCCAATCAAAATATAAGGTGCAGTTACTCCAATTTTCAGGTGGCCTCACTATGGCAATGAAGGAGGTCCAGGACAGAATGCGAAAGGGAGCTGAAATGGTTGGCAAACGCAAGATCCCTTAGGCCTAGGTGAACTGAGATTAAGTGTTCAAGAAAACGGTCACCGAGTCTACGTTTGATCTAATTCATGTACAAGAGCCCACATCAGAAACACCGGGTGCAGTAGATGTGGTTAGAGGAGGTACATGTGAACCACTGTCTAATTTGAAAAGATTGTCAGGGTCCCTGGTTGGAGTCGAGGGAGGAGGCATAGAGACAGGTGTTGCACCCTCTGCGGGTGCATGGGAAAGTACCTGGGGAGGTGGTGGTTTGGGTGGGAAGGATGAGTGAACCAAGGGTTGCAGCTATGCAGTAATTGTCCCTTTATTGCAATTTTAAGGCAAAGCACCCTTAGATGTCCAATCATTTGGACATGATTTATATTCTAACCATTTCATTACATAGTCTGTGAAGAAGTGGGATGGTTAAATGTGTTGCATACACCGTTGATTCCAGGATGGGTTAAGCATACATATGAATAAGAATGTGAATACAAAAATATTTTTTTCAGAGGAGCAACATCTTTGCTGTGACATGACCGCTCATGAATCTTTGTGGAGTATTTTAGTGTGCACTGGGAGGGGGAAGATGACAGCAATTATGTATTTTATAAGCTGTTTATGGTGTGTTTGATGAATTAGGTAACTATCATGTTAATTACACGAATTGTCCAAAATTACTTGTTTCCTGGACACATAGTTCGTTTTAATGCAACAACCTCGCTCTGGGAATTATAGCAGCCCTCTTGTACCTCTTACAAATGGACCTTGTATTTGCTTTCTCAGCAACTGTACACCATCGATATGCAAGCAATTGGTGATTACCTTATGAACTTAGCAAGATTTAAGTAAAGAGATGTCAAAACATGTTTGATGACTGATCCGTATATTTTGATTTAATTTGGCATCTTTTAAAGAAGCTTTATTGTTTTTCCAACAAAACTTTTGAAAAGCATTTATTGACATTGCTAAGCGAGGTGAACATATGAATAGCGAATGGACCTAGTATTCTGGCCAGGGTAAAGGAGAAATACAGTAAACAGTTTAATTAAAGATATGTTTGTATTTTTGTGAGTTTCTAATATTTTACTCTGGTTCTGGGCTGATTGTGTCAATCTCTCAATGCAATTTGCATTTGCAATTGACAGTTTATCTGTCGTCATTTCATCATGTGGTAGCCTGTTCTCTTTACCAGTGAGCAGCTTTGGGTATTCTCAATGCATTATAAAGTTATGAAAGAGACCAATTCCTGAACCCCATGTCTAGGCAGTGTAGCCATGTTTAAGAACCTTACTTGACTGTTTAATAACTATATCAGTTGGATTTTTACTATATTTCTATCTGATCTCTCATGGTATTTATTGTGATATTGACTTGGTGTGGATAAGAGTTGGGTGTGGGGTTAGTCTTCACTACAAAATCTTGTTGCTCTTCAAAGGTAAGTGTAATGCTGGAGGGCAGCGGTCTGTAGACATCATCAGCACAGCATAAAATACAAACACAATTGCAAACAGCATTGCGCAGTCATATTTCAATACTTTATGGCAATTAAAACTATTATCTTTGTGACGGTTACAACATCCTAGTAAACCAAGTGAAGGAACTGGTGAACCCGGAGCAATAAAAATAATGATTGATTGGAATGTGCCGACACCAGTCTTGTCCTAACCAACTTAGTTGCAATTTAGAAGCCACAAACTTTAAGGGCTTGCCTGAAATACTTTGTTAATAGCCAAAAACATAAATTTTGTCTGTCAGTGATAATAACTGAGGAATTACTCAAAATGAACAAAAATAAAATAAATATTTGTCCAGATTGTTTTGCTGGGCTGCAGATTGGTTAAATCATGCAGCAAATGCAAGAGCAAAGGTCAGGTGAATGTTCCCTGGCTCTCAAGGTTACTGCAGCCTTTAACTCACCCCCAACATAACTATTAATTTAAATGCACAGTAGACGAGATGCTGTAAATTCTACCATGTCATACAGTCTGTTATTTTCCATTTGTCTTCCCATTGGAAGTTAGTTTTTATTCTATTATGTGCAATAGAAAATCAAGTTTTGATCATTGTTCTTGTATAAATAACAAATATTATATATCTTCTAGCTCCAATTAATTATCAGCAGTCATATCAATTTTAATTTCCTATTTTTCTCTCCTCAAAACAATGCTAATGGACATTATCAAACAAAATACTAATTCTTTAAAAAATGGTAGTGATAAAACTCTATTTATCATAATTTAAAAATTAACATATTTCACTGCTTTCCAAAAAATAAACACTTCATGTAAAGCAACATTTCTTTTATCTTAAACAGCAGCCGGTCTTTATCAACATGGATGTTTCTTATCTGTCTCGCACTGTGCATTTTTAAAACACATTTTTCATTCCAGAGATTGGTAGTGAGATTTTTGATTGCTTGTGTGCAAGCGTGACAAGGTTCTGACAATGCGTGAGACTCTGTAGCTACAAGAAACTTTTACAAGAAGCAAAGGGCAAATTTTTTTTGAAGCATTTTTAAAAAGTCTAGCCTACTTCATGGGCGTATTTCATATATACTGTAATATCCTTCTGGTAGTTTCTTTAATCATGCATTTTGCCAGTGAAGTAGAATACAGCACAGGAACAAGCCCTTCGGCCCACAATGTCTGTGCTGAACATAGTGCCAAGATGAACTAACATCATCTGCCGACATATCACTCAACATCATCTGCCTACACATGGTCCACATCCCTCCATTCCCCACATATCCAGGTGTTTATCTAATAGACTCTGAAATACCACTATTGTATGTGCCTCCACCACCACCACCATTGCCCTGCACATCTCATTTAAACTTACCCATTATCATCTTAAATCTGTGCCCTCTAGTCTTTGACATTTCCACCCTGGTAACAAGGTTCTGACTGTCTACCTCATCTATGCTCTCATAAATTTATATACTTCTCTCAGGTCTTCCCTCAACTTCTGTCATTCTACAGAAAACAATACACGTTTGTCAAGTTCCTCCTAATCCAGTTGGAAAACCTCATCTGTCCCCACTCCAAAAGGTGGGAGGGGGAGACAGAGAGACAGAAAAACAGAGAGAGAGCTAGGGGCAGAGACAGAGAGAGAGAGAGAGACAGACAGACAGACAGACAGAAAAACTGAGAGAGAGCGAGGGGCAGAGACAGAGAGGGAGAGAGGCAGAGAGAGAGAGGCAGAGATGGCTATTTGGCTTCTCGTGATCAGGCTGACATTCAGTAAACCTCTGGCTGATCTGCTGCCTTCCTCTATCCTTTGACTTCATATTTAAAAATCTATCCATCTGTGCAGAAGAATAAGACAATAAACTGTCAACTGACAGTGTGTGTACAAAAAAAAAGAGAGAGTGCAATTTACACTACACCCATGTGTAAAGCTCTTCTAAGCACAATAAGGAATTTTGAAATGTCACAGCCAAACAACTTTTTTGAAAGGGTTCAGAAAAGATTTACGAGGATGTTGGCAGGACGAGAGGGTGTGCAATAGAGAGAGCGTGAGTAGGCTGGATCTCTATTCCTTGGAGCACAGGAGGATGAGGGATCACTCTAGGACTGTTTGCTACCAAAATAGATGAATTGGCCGCTTATTACAAAGATGTTTGGGGGATGTTGTTTATAGATGTTACAAATGCATTCCAGCTCTAATTCTATAGAAGAGCAAATATTTTCATGACCCCATTTCCTTTATGTTATTCAGTTATCTCACACCGCACTACTCATTATCACATATTCTTTTCAATAAGTGTTCCTCGCTTTCCCTACGCAGCTGATTACCTTGCTTCACAGTTGATTGGATGCAATTATTTGGCAGCAATTGTGCCAGCAGAAATATAAATAGAACTGATGCTCTAATTCCACCTGTGCAGAAATCTCAACGTGGAATTAACATTAAAATGGTCAGCCAACTCAGCAGTGGTTAAGAATAACCCAAGGAACCTGGTTCTGTAAAGCACATCACCACTTTGCAACCATTCACTTATCTCTGAGGCACAGGGAGAAGTGGACACAGAAGATTCCACCTTGGCTGAAGGCTATCGGATTTTGCAGGAGCCTATACCAAAGTAAGTGACCAGGTCTCAACAAGTAATTCTACGTTTAGCAAAGGGGATTTTTTGTTCTCTTACAGGTTGCTGTTTGAAAATGGCAAACATCCATTTAAACAATGTAGTCCAGACATTAAGACTGGATCATGAGGGACTAATTATATTCAACTGTGTCTGTTCCTTTTGATTCATTGCCACAAGCGTGCAGGTGGCCGGTCATTATTAAATAATCTATGCCTCACTAATGATACTTTAACCCATTTGGGATCTATTAAATGTTGCCGTCCAATTTCATTAGTGCCCTAAATAACAAGCATGACTTTAGCCCGCAGTTGTTTATAATTGTAGCAATATGTTGTCCATTTTTTGGTGGAAGTAGTTTAAGGCAGTGTGACTTCCCTGACTGAAAATGAATATTAGTGGTTGTGCATATCTCCAGAAATACAGCCACGTATGGTAAATATTGGATAAGTGGATGACAACAAAGTAATTGTATGTTGTAGGTAATATTTGCTATTTTAAAACAGACACTTTTGGATGACACGGTGGTGCAGAGGTAGAGTTGCTGCCTTACAGCGCCAGAGACCTGGGTTTGATCCTGACTGCGGGTGCTGCCTGAATAGAGTTTGGATGTTCTCCCCATGACCTGCTTGAATTTTCCCCGAAAGGTCCAGTTTCCTCCCACACTCCAAAAACGTACAGGGTTGAGGGTAATTGGCTTGGTAAAATTGGCCCTAGTGTGTGTTTGTTAGTGTTTGGGGATCGCTGGTCAGTGAGGACTCAGTGGGCTAAAGGCCCTGTTCCCGCGCTGCATCTCTAAACTAAACTTTCTTTCCTAAATCTTTCAGCACTCTACACGTCCTCTGATATGGGCTCCAATTACCAGTTATGCGCTAATGATGTTACTTCATTTTCCAAACATTTTGTTTGCAGTGTCCTGGTGCACTGGGTGGAGAATTTCATTCCTGTGTTCCATTTGAATGACCTTTATTGTGAACAGATTCTTTTTCTCTCAGATCTTATCATTCTGTACGTGAAAAAATCTATGTATAAACATCAAACAAGAAAAAAAACTGTTTCCAAGCAACATGTTCTATCACAAATGAGTCTGATAAGTTTTGTATTCTGTTTAAAATAACATCGAGGCATTCAGGGGACATGACCTAGGACTGAACTTCATAACACTGCTGATAACAATTATAGACGCCTTTGATAATAGCTACCTGAGTTGTCTGCATTGTTGATGCAGTTTATAAATGTGCGTGTGTGTGTATGTATGTATGTATGTATGTGTGTATATATATATATATATATAGTCCAGCCGGCAACACTTTCCACTTGTATTCACCTGTCAAAAGATTTTACAACAGTGGGGTTTCCTTTTTATCTTAAAGAGGTATTTAAAATTCTAATTACTTCTCATAGTGTCACCGTGACATAACTTTGAACCACAAAACCAACTCTAAGGTTTTCCTCTCATTGATCGTTCAGAGCGAGCGTTATAAACAGTTGTGTTAGAGAGATGATGTGGCGATGAAAATCTTGAGAGAGCTAAAGGGAGATACTAAATTCTAGAATTGCTTGGGGTGCAGTTTGCTGTTGCACTGGCAGCAAGGATGCAGATTTATACGCACAAACCCCACAGCATTTGTTCATCTTGGCAGCTACTTGCAGGATCAATTGAAGCCTTTCTATCGAAAGGAAAGGTACTTGTGAAATCCCAAGGCAATTTCCAAAATATACTTGGGCAAAATACTGATTCCATGTCCCTGACCAACACATTTAGTAGGAAAATACCATTTGACTCTGGAAAATGATTACAATGCGAAAGATCCCATTGAAAGAGGAATTATGTCTTGCCATATTAACATATTATTCTCCTGTGTTCTTGTTTGTGATCCATTTCTGTAGCAAGTTCTGATTGATTGTCAAATTTTGTCACCAACATTTTTGCAAAGCTCATCCACCAACTTAATTTCCTATGCATTACCTTTGGCTAGAATATTAGTTAAAGGAGCAATGCTAGTTGATGGACATGGATAGTCAAATTGTGGAGTACAAGATGAAGACTTAATGCTAAAATTGTATATTGGTCCATTGATCCCACACATGAAGCATTGTGTTTGAATTTATCAGATTCAAGCCGTGGAGGATGACACAATGGTGCAGCAGTAGAGTTGCTGCCTAACAGCTCTGGAGACCCAGGCTAAACTCTGACTAGGGGTGCTGCCTGTACGGAGTTTGTACATTCTGCCTGTGACCGCGTGGATTTTCGACGGGGCTCCAGTTTGCTCCCATGTTCCACAGACTTGTAGGTTAATTGGTTTTGGTAAGTTGTAAAAGCGTCCCTAGTTTGTAGGATAGTTGGTGCAAGGGGTGACCCACGATTGGCGTGGACTCGCTCTAAAGTCGAAAGGTTGTGCAGATAATTGCCACAAACAGCTCCTCCATGCAAATATTTTCATTTCACAGGATATGATTGTCAATGGAAAGACCAGCATTCATTGCCCATCCCCACTTTCTATTGAACTGACCGCCTTGTTGGACTATTTCACAGGGAACAGTCAACAGCTGTGTTCCAGAGTTTGAAGCCAGGCCAATAAGAACAGCCGATTTCCTCCCCAAGGACATAAGTGAACCAACTGTTTTTTAAGATAGTTACTTAATTTTATTTTCACCATTGCATTTTGTTTTAATTTCCAGTTTAATTTAGTTAGTTAACTAAACCCCTTGCAGTTGGGAGATTCAAAGTCACACCACCAGATCATTATGTCAAACTTCTGCATTACTTATCTTCTAACTTAGCTACTATGTCTTTATACCCTTTAATGTTAAGTTACAAAATAATAATTTGGAATTGCAATAATTGAAAACTTAAACCAATGGTTGCAAAATTGATTTAGTTTGTGAGTGGAATACTTATCATCCAGAAGTAATGGAGCTAAAGGTTCTGGAATTATTTTTGGAAACAGCTCCAATGGGAATATTGTTCTTTGGTAACAAGAGAGAAAAGAGGCCCGAATAACATTCCTTAATGTAACCATCTTACAAAGCTCACAACTCAAAGTATTTATTGAACTTTAAACGCATTTTTATGGTGACGTGGATATTTTCCCATAATATTGCTGGAGATAGATGCACTGGCAAAACAAAATGACTTATTTCTACATTGGGTGGCATGGTGGCATAGCGGCAGAGTTGTTGCCTTACAGCGCTTGCAGCACTGGAGAACCGGGTTAGATCCTAACTACGTGCGCTCTATACGGAGTTTGTATGTTCTCCCCGTGACCTGCGTGTTTTCTCCGAGATCTTCGGTTTCCTCCCACATTCCAAAAACATAGAGGTTTGTAGGTTAATTGGCTTTGTGTATGTGTAAATTGTCCCTAGTGTGTATAGGATTGTGATGTTTGGTGGACTGTGTGGGGTGGGAGGACCCGTTGCTCCTCCCGTGCAGTAGGTGGCGGTGCACAGGACAAAGGGAGATGTCTTGTATAGACTTTATCCTGGCGGCAGACAGTATGCGGGCAGACATTGTGATTAGTCTTGCTGCCAGCATTGAGTGAAACATTAAAGACTTCTGTTGTAAACTAAAGACTCTCAAGTTTTCGGCAGACCTAGAAAGCGAACACGCAAAGGATGGTGTTAATGAGCGGGGATCGCTGGTCGGTGCGGACTCGGTGGGCCGAAGGGCCTGTTTCCGCGCTGTATCTCTAAACTAAACTAAAATTAGGAAGTGAATGCAACAATTATCTCTCCACCATCACCCGCGAGAAGGCCCGGAGCTCACACATTGACCTTTTAGAAAGGTGCAGATCACTTTCGTGGCCTTTCTCCTTAGGGTAGGCTAACTAAATTCTTATCTGTTAGCCGATCAAGGCATGCATCCAAACAACATTTTGCTCCCCTATACTCAACAAATGATCTTCTTTCCTTTCAGCACTGTCGTAATCATCAGTTTTATATTTGCATTTATATTATCTGCACCCAACACAGTAATTATACCTTTCGCTCCATTTACTTTCCAATAAATTCTTTGCATTGGCACTTGTAATGTGTTCTGCTGCATAGCAATTTAATATCTTTTTGGTGAATGAATCCTAGACTGTTTAGTATCATTAATTGCTCATTCAGTGGCTGCTCCTTGAATGATACTTGAATGTATTTGGACAAGGGGATTGAAGGCTTTGTGGTCAAGTTTACGGATGATACAAAAATAGCTGGAAGGGAAAGTAGTATAGAAAAAAGCAGGAACTCTGCAGAAGGACTTGGACTGCTTGGGAGAATGGGCAGATGTGGCAGGTGGAATATAGTGTAGCAAAATGTGGAGTCATGCATTTTGGTAGTAGGAATGAAGGCTGCATTTGAAATATTATGAGTAATTTTGGGCACCATATCTGAGGACGGATACGCTGGCTCTGGAGAGGGTCCCGAGGAGGTTTGCAAGAATGATCCCAGGAATTAATAGGTTAACCTATGATGAGTATTTGTCGGCACTGGGCCTGAACTCGCTGGAGTTTAGAAGAATGAAGAGGGGCCTCATTAAAATATACAGAATATTCAAAGGTTTGGATAGAGAGGATATGGAGAGGATGTTTCCACTAGTGGGAGATTCTAGGACTAGAGGTCATAGCCTCAGAAATAACAAATGTTCTTTTTGGAAGGAGACGAGGAGAAATTTATTTAATCAGAGGATGGTAAATCTGGAATTCTTTGCCACAGAAGGCCGTGGAGGCCAAGCCAGTGGATATTTTTAAGGCAGAGATAGATAGATTCTTGATTTGTACAGGTGTCGGAGGTTGTGGGAAGAAGGCAAGAGAATGGGGTTAGGAGATAGATCAGCCATGATTGAATGGCAGAGTAGACTTGATGGGCCGAATGGCCTAATTTCATCCTTATGCCTATATGAAAGCATGGTAATTGAGTTCAACAGATGGGGCTGTGGAAAGGAATGTATGTGGAAAGTATTTGAGAATGTTGTTGTGTTCTACAGTTTTACTTAATTACTCCATTTGTGCACAATTTTGCTTGCAATTTGTGATTGGACCTTTAAAGTGGGTTAAACTGTTGCAGAATTAAATCTGGCAGCAATGCACATAGCTGAAGAATGGACAACTTGCACTGTTTCCTCAGTCATTCTGATGCATTTTATTGAGTTGCTTTTCAGTGATGAAAGCAGCGGAATCTTTTTTTCCACAGCGAGAGGAAGACAGCCCTAGACTGGAACCTAGGTGCCTGGCTGTATCTCTAAGCTAAACTAAAAAGTATAAAAGGAAAAAGAAACTGCAGATGAAGAGAATCTGCAATTAAAACAGAAAATATTTGTGTAATCAGCAGGCCAGGCAGAATAGACGGATAGAAAACAGATAATGTTTCTAGCCGACGACTTTTAATCAACGTAGCCCTGACACCTGGAGCAGTGTGTTAATGTACTGTTATGGTTGTTACTGGATGTAATTTACTGTTTCCAGTGACCTTGATAATAAGTTTAGCTTAGTTGAGAGATACATTGTGGACAACAGGCCCTTCGGCCCACTGAGTCCACGCTGACCAGTGATCATCCCGTATACTAACCCTATCCAACACACTTGAGACAATTTACAGAAGTCAATTAAGCTACAAATCTGCACGTCTTTCGAGTGTAGGATGAAACTTGCAAAAACCCACGCAGTCACAGGGAGAACGTACAAACTCTGTACAAACAGCACCCATAGACAGGATCGAACTGCTGATCCACTGTGCTGTCCTACAATTATGTGAAAATAGTGTTGCTGGAATGCCCAAAATATTTTGGTTTGTATGTTTAAATATGTGGTGCAAATGGCACCAGGTAAATTTGCACAGATCAATCACAATTGCATTTTGGGTCACTTTATTCAAAGGTCAAGTGGGATGCTTCATAATGTTTTAACCAGAATAAGATAGAGATGGTTAGTAGATAAAATTGTTCATGCTTTAAAACGTACAATTTGTTTACTGTAATGTAAGCTTTATTTTTTTTTAAGATAGATGATAGCTAAGAGGAGACTTATGGCAACAGCTGCAATCCTTTATTTTTGTGAAGTTTATTTGATAGAATGTTATCAGGGTGAAAAAGAATTTACATAATGCAATTGATGAAAAATAAAAATGGAAATAATCAAATTAGAAACTTAAACAGGTACTGTGTGAAGAATCAAGTATTTTGGTTGGTGGTCACAGGGCAGGTATTAGACACAAGTAACTTTCACTTTCCTTGGCTGTGCTTGATTAACACATTCACATATTATTCATTTTTAAACTATTTTGATATAACCGCTAACAATTTGTAAGCAATAAATTCTGCTTAATGCATTTGTTAAACATATCAACCACCTAAAATTAGAAAGAGATTCTATGCAAACGTTAAGTAATGTTCTAACCACGGAAATTAAGTTGGTGTACCATATGACATGTCTGCCCTCACTTACCTCTAGGCCAGGAACCTGTGGGATTGAGCTCCATTACAAACTCAAGCACAGTTGAGCAGGAAATGGCACCCTTGTATAGCCTTTGCCTCACAAAGCCAGAGACCCAAATTCAATCCTGTCCCTGGGCGTTATCTGTATAGTTTGCACATTCTCCCCATGGCTGTGTTGAGACATGACTATTCATGAGCCCATCTAAATATATCTTAAACATACCTGTTTCCAATACCTCCTCTGGTGGCAAGTTATCACTCGCGTGAAAAAAAAATTACTCCTCAAACTTCCGTTAATGCACCTTCCTTTCGCCTTAAACCAATTTCCTTTTGTTTTTGATACGTTCAATATGGGTAAAAAAGATTTTGACTCTCCACCGAGCAGAGCTGGTCCTTACCCTCAACAACTTCTCCTTCGACTCCTCCCATTTCCTCCAAATCCAAGACGTAGCTATGGGAACTTGCATGGGCCCCATCTATGCCTGCCGCTTTGTAGGGTACATCGAACAATTACTGTTCCAGGCCTACACTGGCCCTATCCCGGAACTCTACCTCCGTTACATTGATGACTGCATCGGTGCTGCCTCCTGCACCCATGCAGAACTCACTGACTTTATCAACTTCACCACTAATTTCCATCCTGCACTCAAATGCACTTGGACCATCTCTGACATCGCCCTACCATTTCTAGATCTCACCGTCTCCGTCACAGGAAGCAGACTACAGACCGACATCTACTACAAACCTACTGACTCCCATTTCTATATTGACTACACTTCTTCCCACCCTGCTTCCTGTGAAGACTCTATTTCCTACTCACAATTCATCCGTCTACGCTGCATCTGTGCCCAGGATGAGGTATTCCGCATCGGGGCATCGGAGATGTCCTCATTCTTTAGGAAATGGGGATTCCCCTCTTCCATTATAGATGAGGCTCTCACTCGGGTCCCCTCGAAATCCCACAGCTCCGCTCTTACTCCCCCTCCCCCCATTCGTAAGAAGGACAGAGTGCCCCTTGTCCTCATCTTCTACCCCATTAGCCGTACAGCATATAATCCTCCAACATTTTTGCCACCTCCAACGGGATCCCACCACTAGCCACATCTTGCCATGTCCACCTCTTTCTGCTTTCCGCACAAACCGTTCTCTCTGAAACTCCCTGGTCAACTCGACCCTTCCCACCCAAACCACCTCCTACCCAGGTACATTCCTCTGCAACCGCAAGAGACGCAACACCTGAGCCTTTACCTCTCCCCATGACTACATCCAAGGACCAAGATAGCCTTTCCAGGTGAGGTTCACTTGCACCTCCTCTACTGTATCTGCTGTTCCATACTGTTAAAACACAAAAAAGAAAAGGACATACAGACTGTTGGCGAGGCAACAAAATGAGAAGAGAGAAATAATTTGAAAGCAAATTAACCATGCCCCAATAATATTGCTGTATAACAAGAACCTATGAAACTATAGCTTTCCATAAAAATAAATGTTCTTCTACCCATGTTGTCAACATGTAAAACTATTATGATTTGTAGACACAAAGGTCATCTCAGTTAAAATGTCTGTTCGATTTGAAATCGTGAAGAACTAATTAATTGACTGAAATAACCGAAAGAAATGAGACTGACCCTAAGGGCAGAGTGCTTACATTTTCCAATTGAAATAGAAAACTGTAATGCTTTTATTTTCACTATGCTCCAGACAGTTTGTACTGTATTTGATCCATCAACCATAAAAG
The DNA here is from genome assembly GCA_035221665.1 of Okamejei kenojei. Lineage (NCBI taxonomy): Eukaryota > Metazoa > Chordata > Chondrichthyes > Rajiformes > Rajidae > Okamejei > Okamejei kenojei. Next base: position 61,391,882 of record CM069138.1, read on the forward strand.
AAATCAAGACCCAGCAATGCAGAACATTAAGCTGACAGCAACATCAAGACTCCAGTGCTGCATTGAAAGCTTGAATGAGTAAAATTATCATTATCAAATTTGAGGAAGGACATTCTTGCTATTGAGAGAGTGCAGCATAGGTTCACCAGGTTAATTTCCAGGATGGCGGGACTGTCATATGTTGAGAGAATGGAGCGGCTGGGCTTGTATACTCTGCAATTTAGAAGGATGAGAGGGGATCTTACTGAAACATATAAGATTATTAAGGGTTTGGACACAGTAGAGGCAGGAAACAGTTTCCTGATGTTGGGGGAGTCCAGAACCAGGGGCCACGGTTTAAGAATAAGGGGTAAGCCATTTAGAACGGAGATGAGGAAACACTTTTTCACACAGATAGTTGTGAGTCCGTGGAATTCTCTGCCTCAGAGGGTGGTGGAGGCCGGTTCTCTGGATACTTTCAAGAGAGAGCTAGATAGAGCTCTTAAAGATAGCAGAGCCAGGGGATATGGGTAGCAGGCAGGAACGGGGTACTGATTGTGGAAGATCAGCTATGATCACTTTGAATGGCGGTACTGGCTCAAAGGGCCGAATGGCCTACTCTTGCACCTGTTGTCTATTTTCTTTTGTCTATTATCATGTGAAGTGTAAAAAGCAAACTGTTTGCAGGCCTTCTGATAATCAAGCAGCTATAATTACTGCTCTGAAATCTAAATAGTGTAATGCAACTGCTTTGAGACATATTTGTTACTTCTATTAGACACGATTGCATTGAATGGAATGTATTCTAGAGAGAGTTAGATATAGCTCTTAGCCTAATGGAATCAAGGGAAATGGGGTGAAAGCAGGAACAGGGTACTGATTTTAGATCATCAGCCCATGATCATATTGAATGGCGATGCAGGCTCGAAGGGCCAAATGGCCTACTCCTGCACCTATTTTCTATGCTTCTATATCTCCAAAATTCAACGATGCTTTTGGTGCCTAAAAGTTAGAAGAATGAGCGTGAATCTCATGGAAACAAATACAAAACCTTTTGAGGGGTTGATAGGATATAGGTTGATAGCTGTTTCCCCAGACTGGGTAAAGAATAGAGATCACAATCTCCATATAGTTGTGGCATTTATAAATGGATGATGTTTGCGAAGTATATTTATGGAATATGCATGCATGCATGTGCAGTGTGATTATAGGGAAAGAAATAAGCAAACATGCGTTAGTAGTTTACTGTGCCTCATTATATTTGTGATGCCATGCACACTTAGGATAAGATCCCACACATGCATTGTAAATAAGTGAGGGAAATATAAACAAACTTTGCACGAAAACAATTGACGAAACTACGATTTGCGAGGAGTCTCAGCTAGGAGCTGACAACATTAGTTTCCAAAGCAGCAGTTTGAGTCAACCAAAATATGGCAGCAACACAGTTCGGATTGAGAATTGGCAAGAATGGACATGGAAGGGAATACTGGCCAAAGCCTACAATAGATGGAGGGTCAATGTAGTGTTAAAAGTAATGTGGCATATTTCTTGCAGAGAAAAGTGAGGTTGCATAGGTACAGTTGGCAAAAAAAGCATCTTTGGATGTGTGGGTATAGGTGAAATGGATCTCTTGACCATTTCAATAGCAAACAAATCTATTGAGAAAAGGCATGCTGCTTAGTAAGTTAGAGAGTGCAGTCATTAAACTAAAATACTTTGTACAGTGTAAGTATGACATCATCGGTTCTGCATCATGTAAAACGGCATAAAAGGAGAAGACATAATGGCTGTTCAGACTTCTGGTTACATGGGGAACCTTAATGTATTTGGCTGGCTGGTCAGCTTTTCAGTTCACAAACAAATATCAATCAATATTAATGGTGATGGTGAGATCGCACCAGTACAAAGCAATGGTATATAAGAGGACAAGAAAGCTGAACTGAAATGGGCTCAGAAACGTATGTCAGCAAATTTTCTAAAGTCATGGAAAAATATATTATGTTTAACCAAGTTGTACAAATTTGCAGGATCATTTCAGTCCTGAAGTCCTCAAATTAAAAAAATGTGCAGGGAAGGGAGGGATATGGATTATGTGCAAGCCGATAAGCGTTGGGCTTGACATCATGTTTGGCACATACATTGTCGGCATAAGGGAATGTTCGTTCCTATGCTGTACTGATTTATGTTTGCGTATATTGATAGGAATTTGAATTTGAAATCGGGCGACTTGATCACCTTGTTGAAGAACCTGTCGCCACACTACAGCAAGGTGTGAATCGTTTCTACACATTCACGAGATGTATACCAAGTCAAAATAGCAAAGTGTTTTAATTCTCAAAGAAAAAGACACATGCTCAGCATGGAAGTCTATAGGGAACGTGGGAAAGCAGAGTGACTTCAAGAGATGTTAGTTTAGACATCAGTGCATCGAAACAGTAACAGATTGCTTAGTCATGAGAAAGGAAACATATCAGTCAGTTCAGCCAAGTATTACCGTTGACGAGTCCAATTAAGATGAAAACACATTAAAGGAATGATGTATATAAGAAATCAGACTGGTTAAAATGTTCAATGAATCACATTGCTGGAAAAAAAAACTTGTGTTCCCAGCTGATTTTCTCATTGATCAACATTGATTGGCAAATATTAGCTCTGAAATTTGAACCTAAACTTGAAAGAAGTTCAGTGTAGATGTTTCAATATCATGCTTAAACAGACTATAGACAAAATGCAATATTCATGGATATTTAGTTATTACATGTTATAGTGCCCATATTAGTCTCAAACCACGATAAGTCTGCAGGCTCCCGCGGTGGATTTCTCGAAGTTGGTCTCCAGCAAAGGCCACCAACTCCTCGATGTTAGGCCGAAGTGCGGTCGGAGATACGATATGGAGTTGTGTGTCTTGTTGCTTTATTTTTAGTACAGCTGTATGGTAATTCGAATTTCACTGTACCTTAATAGGTACAAGTGGCAATAAACTGACCTTGAACCAGATGAAAAACCTCAGCCTCAGCTATTGGAAACCTCAGCCTCTTCCATATGTATTGAAGAACTAGGAGAGGCAGTTAAAGAAATTGGATTTCCACTGAAAACAAGCCAGAGTGATGGGGTATGTGGACAATCGAAGTAGCAGCAGAACTAAATAAAACTGATTTTCGCTGCAGTGATGCAGTTGGTGATGGACTGTACAGATTGCCTACAGCACAGGATTAGTGTTCTGAACTGACAGGTGCCTGAGTTTTCACCAAAATAGTAAGATTAAACGAGAACTTACCAAGTTTGAAGTTTGATCTGTATTTTACGAGGAGTCGCGGTGAGGGATTTCGTGAAGAACCCCGCCAGCACGCCTGCGTAGCATCCTTCAAAGCAGCGGTGTGGAATCACAGAACCAACCATGACTGAAAATAGTAAGATGAAAACCGTAGAAAACTACCTGTTTGACCTGATGATAGAGGGTGGGAGCGGTGGGCACGAAATCCCTCACCGCGACTCCTCGTAAAATGCAGATCAAACTTCAAACTTGGTAAGTTCTCGTTTAATCGTACTATTTTACTTCGGAGTCACGTGAGTGACTTCGTGAAGATTTCAAAGCTCTGTGATTTCACGCCCTGAACAACGTCCATGCTTATCACACTGCCGCCATTCTGATGGAGTAAGACTGTTAATGGAGTTCAGTTGACAGCGGCTGAAAAATCAACACAATTTATTAATCAACTAAACAACAACCCCTAATTCGGGGCCAGACATTTACTGAGCGGTACCCAGGATAGCTTCTGCGAATGTCGCAGGAACGGCCAGAGACTTGTTATAGAACCGTTGAAAGGTTTTTCCCCCACTGGCCCAGCCCGCAGTGGCGAAAATGTGGTCCATGGGCACCTTCATGGCTCTCGCTGCAGCCCTGGTGGAATAAGACTTAAAAAAAAAAACGTTAGTAGCAACTCCTGTTTTAATAACTCTTTACCAAAGAATTTTATTTGACCAGGGTTGGCCACTATGGCGTCCAGTCGCAGTTTTTGTAACATCTGGGCTCGTTGGGCTGTCGCCAGTGCCATGAGCATCACCACCTTAAGGGTGAGCTGTTTCAAATGGTAGCTCATCTATTGGAGCCCAGCTCCTCAGCAGGGTCAGCATGATCCCCACATCCCACGTTACTGTATATCTGGGTCGTGGAGGGATTGGTATTGAATACTCCCCTCATTAGTTTAGACACCAGGTGGTGGGAGCTGATACTTATATCCAGGTATGAATACAGCGTACTCCTGTCGCTGTTGATGGCACTGTAGCTGAGGCCTGCATCAAAATGGAGGCCTGCTAGAAACTCCAACACATCCAGTATTGTTGCCGCGTTGGAGGACTTGTTGTTCCGGGCACAGAAACCTCCCACTTTCTGATTTGAGTGAGATATTGTTTGCGGGTGGATTCCCGACACGATGCTGCAATAAGATTCATGGCTCTTGACGAGATGCCTGCCCAGTTGAGCGGTCTTTTCAGAACCTGCAAGCCAACAAGTTTAATGACCATGGCAAGGATGACTGACCCCCCTGTAATGGAGTGAGTAATCAATTTGGGATGTTTCCCAATCGCCATCCATGGTTGTTGTACATTTCTACAACCATCGGGTACCATGGTTGTGTAGGCCAGTCGGGAATGATTAATATGTCAGTTGCAGAGTCTAGTTTAATTTTCTGCAATACCCGACTGGTGAGGCAGCATGGGGGAAACGCGTAGCAACCCATTTCCCCCAATGGATAAAAATGCATCCAATGCTATTACCCCAGGGTCTGGTTCCCACAACACATACGTTGGTATTCGATGGTTCAGCCTGGACGCAAATAGGTCAATATCTGGTGTCCCCAATTTGAGCTATAATATCTCCAAAATCTGGGGGTTCAACATCCACTCAATGTTGTCATTGAAGACACGTGACCTGGTGTCCGCCACTGAATTAAGCTTCCCAGGCAAATAGGTCGCAGTAATCCAAATATTTCTTTCAATGCACCAGTGCCAAATTGTATTAGCCAATTCATTGCAAACTAGCGACCTAATACTACCCATATGATTGATGTAAACCATTATTGTAGCATTATCTATTCGAAAGCGGACATGTAATCCCATGAATTAGTACAGAAGCCCGCAGTCCATGAAATACCCCCAGCATTTCTATATAGTTTATCCCATGTGACTCCAGGAATGTAGACTCATGAGAGTTCCATCTGCCACCACAACTGGACATCGTACCAGTTGCTCCCCAGCCTGGTGCACTTGCGTCAGTTAGTAGCACAACATCAGGGTTGCTCCATATAATAGGTCAATGACATTCTTTAATATTATCTACCCACCATTATAGCTTGTTTCTAGCTTCCGGTGGTAACCAAAGTGGCCGATCAAAGCAGCCAGCATTTGTTTTTTAATGCTGTGATTTGTGACCTTTGTGAATTTCGGTAGTGTAGCGGTCCGAATCGTGCAGCTGGGAATGTAGTTACCAATTTAGAGTTACCAATACCAATAACTTTCGCTGTTTGCCACATGGTCGATACCCTGGCGCAAGCAAGCTTGTGGCACTCTTCTGATATAGCAGTAGCTTTATTAGTGGGGATGATAAACTTCATTAAATTAGTGTCTAAGGTGAACACCAAATCCATAACCCGTAGCGAGTGCAGTTTTTGATTTGTCTGGATGGATTACAATCCCAGCTTCTCAAGCAGAGCCTTGGTTGCAGCCACTCCTTGAATTGCCAATTGGAGGGTCTGCCCCATTATAAGGATTTCATCCAACATGCCATCACTATAATCTTGTTGTCGGAGAAGAGCCAATACAGGTAAATACCAACTTGGTAAACAGCCTAAGCTGTGATGGTTCCATTAGGCAATGCACCCTTCCAGACAACTTCAGAATTCCCTGTGAGCCTCAGCGATGGGCACCGTATAGCATGCTTCTTTCAAACTGATACATGCCATAAAGTACCCTGAGTAAAGCATCCACCTAGCTGTTCCAAAAGCATCCATTTTGACATGGGTATATTGTACAAAAGTGTTCAACTCAGCTAAATCGATTATAACCCGACATTCCTCTTATTTTTACTGCTGGTGAACATATTAGGCTCAACTCAATATGTCCATGCTTGGTTATGCCAATTACCACTTTTCCCTGCTCGCCATATAATTTCAGCATGCCCTGCCTCCACCTCTTTTCGGGATAGAGTAAATTCCTACGAGGCGAATGCTGGGTATGGGAATCTATACCTCCCACGAATTATATACCCTTGAACACTTTGTAAAATAAACTCATCTGTGGTTACAGTTTTCCCCCATATGTCCAAGGCCGCCCGCAATCGCCCACCTATTCGTACAGGAGGGATACTACGGCGTGAGAGGAGCCAGACCCCCTTACCTCCATAGTGAACGGCGGCTCCATACATACGGTGCTTCGGGTGGACGTTATGGAGGTTGACGGCCCGGCGGCCGCATTTCCCATGCAGGCCGCTGTTGGCCTTGCCCTAAATGGTCGTTGTATTTATTGAGATGGAGGTAGGTAGAATCTTTGTGCCCTATCCGGCAGCCTTGGTTCACAGGTTGTATTAGGCTGTTGCCGGTGATATGGGTGAAGTCTGACCGATGGAGTTTCACGAGGCCCACTGTTTTGGCCTCCTTTGTCCAGTCCCTTCACCTGTTTGTACAGGTCTCCAAGCAACTGATGCGGAGGTGGAGCGGTAATGGTCGGCACAACCCCGCGAATTTGGGGTTTAGTGTGGGCTATATGGAGCTCTTACGCAGGCAATATATCTCATACTGGGTGTTGCATAGGAGTGCCAGTGCATCATGCTATTTACTGGACACATTATCCCCGATCAGGGTTTTGCAAACGCCGTTATGCCCGTGGAGAACCTTTCTCCAAGGTATTATTGAGAATCTGACTCCAGAGTTGGTGCATACGTAGGCAATCAATGGTGCCCGCCAATTCGTGGTGCAGGGTTCACCTGTCTGGGTAGAAACGGCAAACTTCACTCACCACATCCAGCATCCTCCTCATGCTCTGGTTCAGCGGTCACTGGCTGTCCCTGGTCGTCGTCAAACTCAGCAGCTGGGCAATCATTAATGCTTCTGGCTGGAGACGATGAGGAGCTGAGCGGAGTCCTTGCACGGCTAGTAGATGCCCCCGAGTCCCGTTCTTCTCGTTCTTGGTCCCGATGGAGATGTTGGACCATTTAAGAGCTCCAACCGCTCAATGCGACCGTCCCTGCTATATGCAGCGGACAAGCCGACTTCCCCAGGCCCTGCGAATTCACTGGGGCTTCCACCATCGGACCTCACCCCCTTAGGGTCTATGGTCCAATGGCAGGTCGTCGTGACCTACAGCCCAAGTAGGGTCATACGACTCCCGCACGGACTCTCCGCTAGTCTGTCTTCTCCCAGACTGTGGCGGCCCACCTGGCTGATAAGAAGGCAGGTGAGTTGACTCGGCGCCGGCCCCCGGAACCTGGCTCCCCGGAGTCCGTGCAGGCTTACCTCCACACTTACACCATTACTTGGCGTGGAGGCGCATGGTCGGCCGCTCGCAGTGCTGAGCTGACCGACCGCTTCCTGCTGCCACCTCCGCCCTTGACCGCAGCCTGACGGGGTGTGTTGTCGGCGGTATCTGCTCCAGCAGGCCTACACGACGCAGCAGTGTTATGCCCGGGCTGCACAATGGCAGATATCCCTGGCTGCGGTACGCAATGCACTTTGCAGGGCTCCCCTGTCGTGCGGCTGTCCCCCGGCCCAGCCCCCTCGGGTCTACTGGAGCTCGGGGAGAGGTTGCCTGTAAAAGAAAACAAGACCCCTTGCCACGTACCTGTATCCCCCCTTATTCTCTTGGGGGACGGGGGGCTCGGAGTCTGGACCTGTTGCTTGCAGCTCCATAGCGGTAACCCATTCGGGTGTGTCGGCCCCTGTATTAGCGGGAGCGCCCGACTTCCTCATTCCTGCCCCCACCGTTGCGTTGAAGCTGCCGGCGTTCCGCGCAGCTCCGGGGACAAAGGCCGTCGGCTGGCCGCAGCTCAGCTCCGCGCCCGACTTCCACATGTGTTGAAGCTGCCGGCGTTCCGCGCAGCTCCGGGGACAAGGCCGTCGGCTGGCCGCAGCTCAGCTCCGCTCCTCGGCAGCGTCGTCCTGCGGCCCTTGTCCATGCTGAAAAGGAAGGTAATACTTACCTGCCGGTCTTGTGAAGGAGGCCGGTGGGGAGAGCGCACTCCCCCCCCCCCCAGCTGCCGCTGCAGATGCGTGCGACGATATGCTGCGCAGGCGTGCTGGCGGGGTTCTTCACGAAGTCACTCACGTGACTCCGAAGTAAAATAGTTCTATCACATCAATGTGTTCAGTTGCACATTAGGACTTGTGTGAACCAATATGATGACCAAAGATCTTTCATGCCACCGTGAACAAAGTCCTACAAGTTCCCGATCACTGTCTGTGATGTAATTAAAGTGATGGGGGAGATGTAATGTTCTCTGTAATGCCCTGTTGTGACTAGCACAATGAAAACTCGTCCGCCGTCTTGTAAGATCAGTCCAATCTGCTATGACTGAAACTTCCAGAAGGTCACTTGACCTCAGTCACGAGGCACTGGTATATTTGCCAGCTTCTGCTTTTGGCCTCAAGGGGCACTGGCATTTACATTATATATTACATTGCATATACATCACAAATTCCATTCTGATACATTCAATGATAGTACATTACAAACACATCACACTGTCCATGCTAATAGGATGCTAATAGCAACAAATACCGACAAAGTAAATCTTTGAATAATAAATAGTCTTCGGGTTGTTGCTCGAATATGGTGTTAACCTCTAAGAAGGTAAAGTCGTACAGTGAGAAATAACTTGTCTTGGGCTAAAAGATGCAAATGGATAGACAAAGGAAGTTGAAAGAAAATATGAAGCCAAAACGTGAAAATGTTGTTGAACTTTCTGGGTCATTCCCAGGCAAGGAAGAAGCATTGTGCTGAATATTTTGCAAATCTTGAAACACCTGCAAAATCGCATTGCATCAATTACTGAAGAAAGGTGAGAAATGGAGTTGGGGTAGAGAACAGCAAAAGGTAATCAACCTACTTAAGGAGAATCTTGGAATTTAAGCTCTTGTTAGTTTACTGTTATATAGCTTATAATTGAAACTTGCATGCGGCACTTCAAGTTATGAAGTACCGTAGAACCTGTAATAATCATGTTCAGTGGTTACAAGAAGTCATTTGTATTTGCACCACGTATCTTGGCAAAGAGTGAAAAATAACTATTCTGAAATTGTGAAAAAGCATCAGGAGTTACCTTCAGATTGAAAAGATTTCATCTTCTTGGCATTTCTTTCACTTTGGTCACAGATTGCAAGTCTTTGTTGGCGATTCTTCATTCTCACAGGAGACTCAAAACATATTCAATCTTCATCCAGCCAAGTGTTAAGAGGAAAGTGGATGTAAACATTCGCGACAGTAACTAAATTATGATTCAAGCTCTGCGAAGAAACTTTTTAAACAACAAAGTTGGCTAAATACCATCTAATAAACCCAGCAATGTTGGAATGACAATGGTCAAAGTATGTTAGGTTGTGGACCGAGGTGCTTTTTCGCTTCATTTTGTAACCCAAATCACGTATCTACCTGTATTTTTAACATATTGTTTAAAAATATTATATAAATCATACCTGAAACTCATCAAGAACAAAACCTGCACATATTTTTAAAATATGAGAAAAAGCTCCAATTTTCCGAGTAGTAATTGTCCAAACAAAGCACATCTGACATTGAGTCAGACGCCAACTGACCAATCACGTGCTTTGTTTCGGGCTAGCTAGGCAGAGAGCACTCTGGGATCATGGCGGAGAGGAAGGTTGGTGCAAGAGGTTTTAACTGTCAAAGCAATAATACAAATAACCTCACAAGATTATCAACACCATAATAAACCATGAGAGTATGATTGATGATTACTGTGAACTTTCAGCATGTTGTCATCTAGTTTTTGCAGATTACTGTGCATGCATACATTTGAAAGAGTTCAACTTTGAGGAAGACTCTGGATAAGAATATTTTGAATACCCAACTGTACAAAAGTAACAATGTTTTCCAAAAAGGAGACCGGTCCAAGACATGATTATTATTGTGAGATTGTAGTGTTTCCTCTCGTACATTGCATATAAACACATAAAAATGCAATGTTTCTGTTTGTTAACTAGCAATTCATGACGTACCCACCTATGAGATGTAAACCAAAAGATTGGGAAAATAAATGATTATATACAGTCTACTTTTGCTGTTAAGTGTGTCCATGTTTGAATTTATTTAAACCCGGGAGCGAGGAATACAACGCATCTCATCGATTACTGTAGGGATGAGAAAGGAGTTGCATGTGGGATAACTAACTTCTGGTGTACCACATGCTTAATGCTTCACCTCTGCTGTTGACATTTACTGAATGTAACTTTGTTAATGAGTTTCATTGCATTCTGCATATTTTTTTCTCCTCATTGCCACATTGTTCATCAATACGACCATAGCTGTACCCCTAGCAAGAGATGTTCCAGCTCTGTTGCATTTTTCATTGATGCACAGCAGAATTCCCAAATCTTTGGAATGACAATGACTGCATTTCCTTTCAGAAGTACAGCCAAGGAATCAGACTGTAGATAAATGCTATTCCGACAAACAGTGGAGTTTCAGGCTGCTGCCGTCATGATGGCTACCAGCATCAGGTGACAGGTTGGTGGCCATACACAGTGAAAGATGGGTGCAACTCGATTGCACATCAAAACCCCAGCACAGGTTTTCTTGCACTAATACAAACTTATGGCTCTAATTGAATTATGACAGCAGGAAACAAAATGGATAAGTATTAACATGCCTTGGCTTTAGGTTTCTATTAAATGTTCTACTTGTTTGTAGAAATACGTAAGCAGATTTTTGGAGCATTGAGCTATTAAACCTTGTTTTCAGAGGTCAAGATCATCACTCTTGCTACTTACTGTTGTTTAGTGACTTCTACTAAAATATATGCATTTCTGGACCTGACTGCGCATCTCTTGTGTATAAATAAAACACTGCATTTAGTTGCTTAAACTAGTATGTGCGTGTAGGAGCTCGATTCATGTGGTGCACGTGGACACCCTGTTGCTGTTAAACTTCATTGTCAACTAAGATAAGGGGAAAAAATGGAAACAGAAACCTTCTGTAAGGTCCAATTCCACTGATTCATCACCTCCATAAGAAATTCCTCCCATCTTCACTCTAAAGGTATGTCATTTTATTCTGAGACTGTGCCCTCTGGTCCAAGCCACTTCCTGTACTGGAAGCACCCTTTCCACATCCACTCTATCAAGGCCTTTCATTATTCGGTCGGTTTCACTGATATCCACCCCTCATCCTTCTAAACACCAGCAAGAACAAGCCCAGAGCCATCAAATTCTCTTCACATGTTACTTCCAATTATCCCCAGGATCATTCTCATAAACCGACTTTTGACCCTTTCCAATGCCAATACATCCTCCCTCTAATATGGACCAAAAACTGCTTGTCTGAATTTCCTTTCCATTAAGGAGATATTATTTTCCTAAAGTTGAGTGGCACCCCAGCACTGTTCCCCTTAACAGTTACATCTAGTTTTGTTTTAATTTGCATTGTTTATAACGATATCCTGGTGTTCATACACTGGCAATTCATAAAATCACTCACTATCGAATTAATCAAATTCCTTCATTACTTTAAAAGTAATTGACATTTTTCATGACATTATCCTGAAAGCCATGGAATTCCCAAAAAAAGGGAAATCCTGTTCATGCTTTAAAAAAAAAGTGAAATAATATTCAAATGGCAATTACACTTGGACTTTCCTTCACCTTTATTTAACTTTGTGAAGAGCAAAAGTAGTCTGATTAAAACTTTTTGAACTTCTCTGCTTGATGCTTTTAATTTCCACCACCCATTGAGTTGCCCATGGGCAAAATCTTCAATAACATATGTGGCTTAAAATGCACCAGTGGGTCGGCTGCTGAGTTTGTAGACTATTCAACCATAGTCTCTGAATAAAATGATGTACCTTTAGATAGAAGATGCGGAGGAATTTCTTCAGTGAGAGGGTGGTAAATCTGTGGAATTCATTGCCACAGACGGCTGTGGAGACCATCCATTGATATTTTTAAGGACGAGATTGACAGATTCTTCATTTGCATGGATGTTAGGGGTTTTGGGGAGAAGGCGGGAGAATGGGGTTGAGAGGGAAAGATAGATTAGCCATGATTCAATGGTGGGGTAGATTGATGGACCGAATGGCCTAATTCTGCTCCTCGAACTTATGAACTTTTCTTTCCATCTTCATCCTGAGGTAAGTTGTAAGGTACTGGGTGATATTGCAGACCAGAATGATGATCAGTTAAACTTTTCTAACAGCTTTCAAAAATTAACTAATATATCAGACCCTGTGATATTTGTTATCAGAAAACTTTTTTTTTCATTGGATGATGTTATAATGGTAGTTCTGTCATAATGTGAGTTGTATTCTGAATAAACCAGAAAATTATGTTAATAACATAATTGTGTGAATTGGGAGTTAGGGGCTAGAGTTTCAGATTGTAGTAAGACTTATCTCTACTACAGGATTTGCAAAAATAAAGATATTTTTAATAGCTACGAGTTTATTTTTGTTATTGCAAAATAGAAAAATTGAGCTATTACTTGTCAATTTCAATGGCCACCTGCAGTAAAACTGACAGACCTGAGAGATGATGATGTTTGATTATTGTGTGGCAGTTGTGTGGAAACACCTTAGACTGTTTTTATCACAACAGCTTTGTGACAATTTCCAAAGTAATCTTTGAATAGTTCTCTGGCTTCCAATAGAACTCGCGTTCTAGCCAATTCTGCCCTCGTAATACAAATAGAGATCCCTAATTCATTGATCGCATTTACCTAATTTGCATTATGAATGCGTGCATTGTGGCAGAGCTACCAGAATCTCCATTTATTTAAGTTGGTTGAATTTCACTATCATCCTTCGTATGGTTTAACTACAATGTTTGGTGACCTTTTGACAATAATATTTGACCAGATCCAAGTCTTCTTATCATTCTTTTCCATTGCCAATTTTCTAAAGTTAAACGTCATCCAAAGTTCATCAGAACCAAATTATTTTGACCACAAGCAATCTTATTTTTCATTTGCCCCAAAACAGTATTGCACTGCCATGCTATAATATTTATATTGCTAGAATTTCATTTAATTTGCATTGCAAGACTGATTTTGATTTCATCGGTACACTTCCTCTTCTTCTGTAATTGTGTTTGATGGATGTAACAATTTGTCCACTTTCTCAATTTGTTTTCTTTTGATGAGAATCATATGATTGTCCAATCATCTGTACATAAACAAACCTACATCCTGTATTTATGTCTGAGTAAACTACTTACTTGCTTCATAAATTGCATGCGAAGTTCATCTGTATTGGGCAATATTGTTGAGATCATTAGAATATCTGAGATTGTTTAATGAATAGGTCGTTACTATCACAAATTGTTAGCAATTAATAATAAATTAGTATTGGAGGCAAAATACATTCTTGTTCTATTCCTGTATCGAACCAGAGAGCTCAGCATTTATACTGGCCGCACAATTGGAATGACTGTGTGCATTGTGTAAGATCTAGATCGTTTTCTCACCATCTCCGAGAAAGAAGAAATTAATGAAAAAGTTGATCTGCATCACCTTTGTCTCACTTATACACATCTCAGAGAACATTTACGTTCTTTGTGTATGCTTTCTTTCAGACAGAGTTCAAAGCAAACTAGATGTGCATACATTGTCTCAAAGATGTGGCAGAATGGATCTGGTAGTTCAAAGACCTTAGGGAGACAGGCTCAGAATGCGATTGGGATTCAGAGGAACAGTGTACTGAAGACAAAGCAAAATTCCCTAAATACTGGAATCTGAAATAAAAACAGAAAAGGATGGAGATATTCAGCAAGGTGGGAAGGATCGAAAGAGAGCAACAGAGCTAATGTTTCAGATTAGTGATCACCCACAGCAATGGGAATAAAGTCAGAGTTCACTATACATTGCAAAGATAGTTTGAAATTAATTACTGTAGTCTCAGACAAAATAGCATAAATATTTGCAATATAAGTATCTGTTTATTGTTAGGGCATATTTTCAAGCAGACCAAAAGCAAAGCTATCCATATATGGAATACTGAGGAAGAGTATGTGTTACAAAAATAAAGAGCTAACATGGCACTGATATTTCTTGTGTAAACGTATAAAATGATATAGAGAGAAAAAAACATAGAAACAGAATGCCAGTTATTTACAAGTATTTTTCACAGCTGTAAATTATGTTCTTATTCAGCAACATTTAAATTCTTGTTCATTTGATCCTGCACAGATTTTAAATCCGCCTAGAAGCATGACAGTTTCCGAAGTGTTGTGTATTATTTCTGCTGGTAAAACTGTGCACCTTCCAACTTTCAGAAAGCAAACATCACAGGAAAATGTATACTTTTATTAAATTTAAAAGCACTTTACCAGAAAACTAAAGAAACTGGTTATAAATTTTGCTTCACAACAATTTTGCTTGCCGTATCAGTGGAAGAGAAACTCAATGAACACTTAGGTTACAGACCAGGGAAGCTAATTGTGTTTCATACTCCAAAATATCAATTACCTGAGAGTTGGCAGCACTGTGGCACAGTGATAGAGTTGCTGCCTTACAGCAGCAGAGACCCGGGTTTGATCCTGACTGCGGGTGCTGGCTGTATGGAGTTTCTACTTTCTCCCTGTGACCGCATGGATTTTATTCGGGTGCTCCGGTTTCTCCCCACATTCCAAAGATGTACAGGTGTGTAGGTCAATTAGCTTCTGTAAATTGCTCCTTGTGTGTAGGATAGAACTAATGTACGGGTGATCATGGGTTGGTGTGGACTCGATGGGCCAAAAGGCCTGTTTCCACGCTGTGTCTCTAAACTAAACCAAGTTGCTTTGTTTTGCTTCCATGTTATTCTCTGCCACATACAGTGCAGAAAACTAAGATAAGTTGCTTTATCACTCTTTTAAACAGTTGGAGCAGCATCTTAGACACATAGACTCAGACAACACACTAAAGCATAAATTACTTACAAATTCTACAAGAGAGTGAAAAGAAAATGACTGTGCATTAAAAAAAAAGACATTAGTGCCAAGCATAAATAGTGAACAAGACCATGGTGCTACAAGAGGTAGACTAATATTCTGTTGTTGAAGAAGGATTAGGATTGTGTGGGTTGATTCATGAATCTTAGTTGTAGCTGTTCTTGAACTTGTGTGGGATTTAAGTCATCCTGCCCAGCAGTAGAAGTGTGAATAATGCATGGCTCTCACGTTGGGCAACCTTGATGAGAGATGTCACTATCTGGACGCAGCACCTCCTCGCCGAGTTCAAGAGAGTTTATTGTCACGTGTCCCTGATAGGACAATGAGATTCTTGCTTTGCTTTAGTACACCAGAATATAGTAGGCACGAATACAGAACAGATCAGTGTGTCCATATATCATTGTATAAATATATACGCACATGAATAAATAAACTGATAAAAGTGCAAATAAACAGATTATGGGCTATTAATGTTCAGAGTTTTGTCCGAGTCGAGTTTAATAGCCTGATGGCTGTGGGGAAGTAGCTATTCCTGAACCTGGTCGTTGCAGTTTTCAGGCTCCTGTACTTTCTACCTGAAGGTAGTGGGGAGATGAGTGTATGGCCTGGATGGTGTGGGTCCTTTTTGAGGCAGCAACTGTGATAGATCCCCTCAGTGGACGGAAGGTCAGATCTGATGATGGACTGGGCAGTGTTTACTGCTTTTTGTAGTCTTTTCCGCTCACGTTTCCGAACCAAGCCACAATGCAACCAGTCAGCATGCTCTTTCCTGTGCACCTGTAAAGGTTAGAAAGAGGGTCCTTCTCGACACACCGACTCTCTGTAATCTTCTCAGGAAGTAGAGACGCTGATGTGCTTTCTTTATGATTGCATCAGTGATCTCGGACCAGGAAAGATCTTCAGAGATGTGCACGCCCAGGAATTTGAAGCTCTTGACCCTTTCCACTATCGACCCGTTGATATAAACGGGACTGTGGGTCCCCATCCTCCCCCTTTCAAAGTCCACAATCAGTTCCTTGGTTTTGCTGGTGCTACGCAGTCATGAGTATCGAGTGAGTACAGCAGGGGGCAAAGCACGCAGCCTTGAGATGCTCCCGTGCTGATTGTTGCTTGCCGACCAAATATATTCAGCAAAGACAACCGAGTGAAACCATGAGCTTGTAAAAATCTTGATTCTGTTAACTGCATTGTTCAAAGGATCAATAAAATTATTTGATGCGATGTTCTAGGGGAGATAGCTGAACTGTCGAAATATCACTGGAAATACTAAGCAGGTCAACAAACTATCTACGGGAAAGAAGGCTGAATGAACTTGTCAGGAGGTTGTCAGCCTGAAATATTAACTTTTTTTCCGCATAGAATTTCCAGCATCAGCAGGTTTTTTTTACATTTCCTATGGCTGAATTGGTGATTGTGATTTTAATCACATTATTGGAAAGTGAAATTCAAATTCTGATGTTTATCAGAACCAATGCCAGTGAGCCGGGCAACGGACCAATGAATTGGTCGGAAGAAAGATTTCGACCCGAAACGTCACCCATTCCTTTTCTCCAGAGATGCTGACTGTCCTGCTGAGTTACTCCAGCATTTTGTGTCTATCTTCTAGACCAATTAATTCATTTCTTTGGCATAATAATTAGTTGAGTAAAATTATATTTTTAGATTCAATAGAGCATAAGCCACTGGGTGGTTTTGCACTCAAAACCCCCCTTTAGACTTCATAGAAACTGGTCCTTTGGTCCACCAAGTCTACGCCATCTAGCATCACCCCGTACACCAACACTATCCTACATGTTAGGGACAAGTTTACAACTTACCAAAGCCAATGAACCTGCAAACCTGTACACCTTTGGAGTGTAGGAAAAAAAACAGAGCACCTGGAGAAAACCCATGCAGTCATAGGGAGAACTTACAAGCTCAGTATAGACAGCACTCAAAGTAGGTAAAAAAATAACACTGGTCTCTGGTCCTGTAAGGCAGCAACTCTACCACTGTGGCATTTGCTCTATTGAAGCTACAAATATAATTTTACTCAAATAAGTTATTATGCTAAATAAATTAATAGACCTCCTTAGCACGCACTTACACTTAGAAATATCGATGTGCATTGAACATAATAGGCATTTGTCAAGTATGACAAATATTAATACATGGACATGGAAATATTGTGGCCTTTATTGAAATGGGGATGGAGTATAAAAATAAGCAAGCCTTGCTGTAACTGCAGGGCATATGTGAGACCACACTTACCATATTGTGTACCATTTGATCTCCTCATTTAAGGAGGGGTATGCTGGTAAAATCCTATGATTTTGTTGTTGAATTACTCCAGTCACTCTGGGCTGTGGGTAATAATTGGGCTACAGTGAATTATTTATTTTTCTTTTATCCCAACAACAGGTATCTTAACATGCACTCACAGCATGTCCAACAGGATACTTTCTGTATACAATATAAGTCTCCAACGCAACAATTGTCGGTCGGAACCAAAATTAATTTGGGGCGAGACTGATTAACTAAAATCCCACGCAATAACAGCAATAAAATTAGCAATCACATAATAACCCTAGCAATAACATATAAGATAGTGTTATGATAAACCTTACAAAATAAATGCACTACAATCAGCCAAGATTACACTTGAAATTTAGACATTTCAAGAAGATTGATTTAGGCACTCGATCGTGAAAAGGGCATTATCCTGGTGAAATCATCAAAATAGGCATGAAAATGCACATGGCATTTATGGCAAAATCCTGGCTCTAGTCATGACTGTAGGAATAAAATTTAGTTCAAACCTTGTCTGTTTGAATGACAATAAAAGGTATTCTATTCTATTCTATTCTATTCTATTGTGTGCAGTTTTGATCTCCTAATTTGAGGAAGGACATTATTGCTATTGAGTGAGTGCAGTGTCATTTCACCAGGTTAATTCCCGGGATGGCGGGACTGACATATGATAAAAGAAGGGTCAACCGGGCATGTATTCACTGGAATTTAGAAGTATGAGGGGGGATCTTACAGAAACATATTAAATTATTTAGGCGTTGGACAGGCTAGTATGCAGGAAAAATGTTCCCAATGTTGGGGGGAATCCAGAACCAGGGGTCACAGTTTATGAATAAGGGGTAGGCCATTTAGGACTGAAGTGAGGAGAAACCTTTCCACCCAGAGAGTTGTGACTGCGGAATTATCTGCCACAGAAAGCAGTGGAGGCCAATACACTGGATGTTTTCAAGAGAGAGTTAGATTTAGCTCTTTGGTCTAATGGAATCAAGGGATATGGGGAAAAGCAGGAATGGGGTACTGATTTTGGATCATCAGCCATGATCACATTGAATGGTGGTGCCTACTCCTGCACCTATTTTCCATGAAGGGGTTGTGTGATGAAGATAATGTGAGCAGGTTGTCCTCTACTTGGTGTCTGGAAAATAAAAGGCTCGCAAGATTCTGACGACTGGCAGGGTGGATGCTGAGGGAATGTTTCCCTTTTTATGGGATGAATGTAGAACTAGGGGACATAATTTCAAAATAATTGCTCACCATTTAAGGCTGAGGTGACAAGGATTTTTTTCTCTCTGTGGGTAATGATTCCCAGAGACCTCGGGTGGCAATCATCAAATATCTTCAGGGCTGAATTATATAGATTGTTAGATGATAGAAGGGTCTAGGATTATTGGAGACATTGAGAATAGTTTTGAGGTCAAGATAATCATTGAATGTCAGAGCGGGCTCAAGTGCTCATATGATCCAGTCCTACTTATATTTCAGAATCAGTGTTATTACGTAAAGAACCAGTTACTGCCATGGGTCTCGCTAAACAGAGATGTAGTGGAGATGAAGTACACTGTATAAAAATCAAGTATCTGAATTTCCCACAGGGATGCTCCTGTTGCTAATTGTTTTGTGGCATTTAGAATTAAATTACTGTTTCTGACTGCGTCCTCATACCACTAGGATGCGGGTTATGGCTGTACAGTACATTTCATGTAGGGTGCTTAAAATCAGCAGAACTAGAAATGGTTGTTGCACCAGGATTAAGTGCATTATCAATTTATATGGAGACTAAACACTACCACCCAGCTGCATTGCCAGTAGTCAGGTTTAATTTGTAAAGCAATAATTTGTGAATTTGAGATGCCTGCTTTGCTATTGATAGGTCATTGTTATGTTTTATCCTGCATTCAGATTGAAATCAGTTCTCATTTTTGGATTAAGGCATCCTTTATGTGGTAGTTTCTGTTACACTGGTGAAAATCAACTCAATTACAATTGTCTTTTCACATTACTGATTAGAAACATGAGAATCCAGGTTCAGTTTCTGGTAAACAAAGTCTAGCTTAATTACTTCTACATATGTTTAGTGGCACAGAAGCAGCTGTCACATTCAAACAACAAGGACATTTCTTCTTGCCAGCTAAATCATAAACTTAGTAAAAAATATTATATCACAGGAACAGATAGTTAATGAAGAAAGATTGCATAGTATGAAATTAGTACATGAAGGAAAAAGGAAGCACATGTAAGATTTCGGAAGTCGAAATTGGACAGAGCCCTTGAGGAATATAAAGGAAGCAGGAAAAAACTTAAAAAGGGAATCGGGAAGGCTAAAAGGGGCCATGAAATGTCCTTGGCAAGTAGGATCAAGGAGAATCATAAAGCATTTTTATGCATACATTCCAAACAAGGGAGTATTCAGAGTGAGGGTAGGACCACTCAAGGAGCGCCGGGGGTGGGCGGGGTGGAGAGAAGGGGTGGAGACACTTTGTATAATAAAGTTTAGTGGGCATTTTACCTACCGGTAGATTTTCCTTGGTCCTAAAAACTCCAATGACCCAATCATTGGAAAATGCCCAGTCAGCGCAGGAGATTGCCTACGTCTGCCCTCGACTGCCTATAACTAAATAGCGACCCCTCTCCACTACACTACGAGTTCAAAAGAACCATGCCGACCAAAGTTTACTTGCGGAAAATCTTTCAACATGCTGAAATTTTTTCCGCTACCTAGCTGAGGCCATGAGTATTCGGGAACTTCCCTCGAGCATGAAGGAGAGTTCCAACAATCTCATAGGACCTCCTAGAACCACGTGCCGACCATGCTGCGAGTTTGAAGGTCTTCTAAACTTCTAAACGTGCAGATTAGGTCGCCCAAGTGGGACAGCCCCTTTACATCAGGAAATTAAGCAAAGAATCTTTCGGATAAAATTTACTCGTAAGGTAAGGACAGTGCATGTTTACTCCATAGACTTTAATAAAGCTTTTGATAAGGTCCCTCATGCAAGGCTGATCAAGAAGATTAAGGCACATGAGATCCATAGAGACTTGATAGATTGGATTGAAAATTGGTTAGGCCATAGAAGATGGAGGGTAATGTTGGAGGGTGTATTTCTGACTGGAGGTCTGTGACGAATGGTGCCTTGAAGGGATCTGTGTAGGCTCCTTTATATGCACCACAAACAACAAATGTCCCAGTACAGAGCAATTTCACCTATAATTTATTCCCCCCCCCCCCCCCCACACACAATCTCAAACGCATCTCAAATGTTATCACTCACCTACACACTATCAACTTACATTCCTTGGAATATGGGAGGAAACCTAATGCAGTCACAGGAAGAACATGTTGATTCCACACAGAACAGTACCAGAAGTCAGGCTAAACCTTGCATCTCTGCTAGCTATGCCACAATGCGACACATGGATGGTCATTGTATTTCCAAGGTGGATATTGTTTTCGCTTATTGTCGAAGCAATTTATTTGCCAGCACCTGCATCTAGTAAGTGTTGTCTCATTAAACACATCTACTTAATAAAAACCCATCCACAACTGAAGGCCACACGTACGGCTCTCAATGAGCCAAAGAAGCCTTGGGCTAAGATTAAGCAGCCATAAAAGAAGAAGGAATTAACATTTGAGGGATTAAAACATCTGTATCCTATTTCACAAGCAACATCCCTGACTGGAAATAATATATTGAGTTATAAGGAACATATGAAACATAGGTTTGTAATACACAACAGTTCTAGCAGCATCTGAGAGAATAAAAACTTGAATATGTTTTAATATTTGTGGTAATATTTTTACCTGAACAACCACCAATCTTTCAGATGAATTGGACATGAGGAATTACATCTTTCTCATAACTCCACACTGATGTTGTGTATATTTTGATAGTGGTTTGCTTGTTTTGACGACACATTTCCTCTTTCTGCATATTAATTTGGAAGGTCAGAAGAAGAGCAGATGCATTGATACTGCACCATCCTTTCTGTGGCACTTGAGGAAAGAAGCGGATAGGAACAGCTAGGGAACTGAAACCAAAAAAAATATTTCATCTTCTGAAGCACTTAGAATGTTTTTTGTTACACTTCCTGAGCAACCAGCAGCTGAAATAATTGTACATTGTTTTAGACCTTTTCAACAGAGATGTAGGAACATGTTTTTTTTGGCAGCATGATAGTCCTGCCCACCTGACTGGGCTGGTCTCTGCTTTGTAAAAGCTTGCTAGGGCTGTGTGAACTAATTCTAGGTTTGCTTTATTTTTTCCTATTTTTGATTACTGTAGAAAACAGAAGAGCACCCGCTAAAATTTGCTGCAACCACGCCAAGAGCCTTTTGTAACGCATGAGGAGAAGTTCAGGAGGTCGAGCCTATTTCCTCTTCTTTTTTTGCATTGTGTGTGTCTTACACCCTGTAAAACTAATGTGCAATCTTCAGCAATGCCCTGTTAAAGAAAAAAAAAATGATGTCTGACGGTTTTCAGACAGTTGAACCACAACTTAATGTTGGCTGAAGATAAAGCTGTAAGTTTAATCAGGGAGCCCAGTTTGTAACCATGTATGGGCCTGCCCACTTAGGCGACATTTTAGGCGACTGTAGGAGACTATGTGGTCGCCACATGTTCGCGGGTGGTTGCCGGGTAGTCGCCTTCATGGTCGTGAGGAGTTCCCGCATTCTGGGAACTAGTTGTGGCCTCATTATGGTCACCGCAAATTTTTCAACATGTTGAAAAATTAGCAGTGACCAGGATGAAGCTGCTATGGAGAGTAGCGAGAATTCTTGTGCCGTAGGTGCAGTGGTAGTGGATTGCCAGGAAGTTGAAGGTTGTCATTGGTTGTAGCCGGTGCTGACCGGTGAATTTCATTGGCTCATTGGGGGAAAAAAAACGTAGGCAGTAGTTTCCAGAACCAAGGATAATGTCCACCGAGCTTCACAGCCGTGTATCTCTGGCTTCACCCCTTCTCCCCCATTCTCTGCCCCTCTTTTAAAGGACCTACGTGACCCTTCCCGTACACTGTACTTTCGCCGTCTTAATTACAGCGTTAACCTTCCTGTTCATCGTGGTGTGCGTCTGTATCACATTGGATTTGCACCGTCTGAATATCACTCAGACAGCGCTCCCCCCGCTTGCCCTGTCCCCCGTCTGCATAACGGGCTGGTGAAGGAAGCGATGTGTTTGTGTGTGTTCCACTCTGACAGTCGCCGTTCCAGTCGCCTTTTTTTCAGGTGACTACCGGCGATTTAACAGTTGCCAGCAGTCGCCTGAAAAATCGCCGAAGTGGACCATTTGTTACATCGAATTGCAGAGTTTCACACATGTGGTACATCTGAGCTCAAACCATGCAGGCTATTTGGTGAAGAGGTTGGCCATGCAGTGCTTACTAGAAGCCTGCAACCAAAACACAATGTGGGCAATACATAGGAAGAAGGATCACACGTACTGTTATAAAGGATCATTTCTTGCTTTTAGGCTTGTGAGGAATTCTATCAGAATAAAACTCGTTGTTTCCTGCAGGATTGGATTTTAGAGTTGTATGGACCACATGGTACTTTTCTGTTTTATTGAAGCTACGTGGGC
This sequence comes from Okamejei kenojei, assembly GCA_035221665.1. Lineage (NCBI taxonomy): Eukaryota > Metazoa > Chordata > Chondrichthyes > Rajiformes > Rajidae > Okamejei > Okamejei kenojei. The sequence goes on from CM069138.1 coordinate 61,414,869, forward strand.
ACTCATCATGACCTAGAACTTGAGGAGAGGGTCTGGCTTTGATTATTCATGGAAGCAACATCCCTGTCTGCAAATCTTTGAGCAACAATTTATCCAAAGGATAATGTTTTCATTACCTTTATTACTGAGAGCTACTGCAATGGGCCCAGACCTAGAACATTCTGAAAGGTTTAGTTGTTTCAGTTGTTTAGCAGCAAATTATAAATGAAAAGAAGGCAATCACCAATCGACCTAACACCCTCCACCTTCTTCTCCACACTAACCTACTATTTAGTCATGTATATCAGTGATTTTATGTGATGGTACATGCCGATACAGCGTATTAATGCCTCTGAAACATTGAATGAAGAATTAGAAATGTTGGTTTGCTTTCTTGGCCATTGCATCCATATGGTCAGTCCAGGACAATTTTGCTGGTGATATTTACCCGAGGAATTTGAAGCTTTCAACCATCACTACTTCATAACTGTCAATGTAGGCCAGGGTATGAGTACCGCTTCGCTTCCTGAAGTCGATCACGATCTCCTTTGCCTTGCTGACATTGATGGAAAGGTTGTCTTGACACCAGGTTGCGAGATTCTCAACCTGTACATTGTCTCATCATTATTTGATATCCGGCCCACTACGGTGATGTCGTCTGCAAAGTTGTCAATTGAGTTGAATTTGTATTTGGATGTACAGTTGCATGTGTATAAGGAGTAAGGAAGGGGGCTAGGAATGCATCCTGGCAGGGCACTGGTGTGGAGGTTTATTGTTGAGGATGATATGTGTTCTCCTCACTGTGAGATTATCCACTTTGGCGGCAAAAACAAGGAGGCAGATTATTATCTCAATGGGGTTAGGTTAGGTAAGGGGGAGGTACAGCGAGATCTGGGTGTCCTTGTACACCAGTCACTGAAAGTTGGCGTGCAGGTACAGCAGGCAGTGAAGAAAGCTAATGGAATTTTGGCCTTCATAACAAATGGATTTCAGTACAGGAGTAAAGAGGTTCTTCTGCAGTTGTATAGGGCTCTGGTGAGACCACATCTGGAGTATTGTGTACAGTTTTGGTCTCCTAATTTGAGGAAGGACATCCTTGTGATTGAGGCAGTGCAGCATAGGTTCACGAGATTGATCCCTGGGATGGCGGGACTGTCATATGAGGAAAGATTGAAAAGACTAGGCTTGTATTCACTGGAGTTTAGAAGGATGAGGGGGGATCTTATAGAAACATATAAAATTATAAAAGGACTGGACAAGCCAGATGCAGGAAAAATGTTCCCAATGTTGGGTGAGTCCAGAACCAAGGGCCACAGTCTTAGAATAAAGGGGAGGTCATTTAAGACTGAGGTGAGAAAAAACTTTTTTACCCAGAGAGTTGTAGATTTTATGGAATTCCCTGCCACAGAGGGCAGTGGAGGCCAAATCACTGGATGGATTTAAGAGAGAGTTGGATAGAACTCTAGGGGCTAGTGGAGTCAAGGGATATGGGGAGAAGACAGGCACGGGTTATTGATAGCGGACGATCAGCCATGATCACAATGAATGGCGGTGCTGGCTCGAATGGCCTCTCCTGCACCTATTTTCTATGTTTCTATGATTGTGATCTGTTGTTCAGGAAGTTGAGGAACCAGATGCAGAGGTGAGTGCTGACTCCAAGTTCCCCAAATTTGGAGACGAGCTTGAATGGGATAATGGCATTGAAAGCAGAGCTGTAGTTCATGAATAGAAGTCTGACACGGGTGTCTCTCTTAGCCAGGTTTTCCAGAGATGACTGTAGGGCCAAGTAGATGGCATCAGCCATGGACCTGCTGTGCTGGTAGGCAAACTTCAGATGGGCAAAGTTGCTTGGATTTAATGCGTTCCATAACCATCCTCTCAAACCACTGCACGATGGTGGAAATCCATGCTAGTATCACAGCTGTTTGGCGCCCAGTAGAGGCCAAAAGAGAAAAATCTACTGTAATATACAAACTTCCCATACGCTTTTCATTAATTTCTGTTTGGCGTGTCATCTTATTCTTTATAATTTTGGCAGTTGAATATCAAACTAGCCTGGCTGCACAATTGCATTGCAAAGTTCAAACACTTTGATATGACAGTGCTGAATAAAGCAGTAGCTGAAAGGTAACACTGTATGCAAATAAGGTTAGTGTATTATTCACTGTAATTGTTCGAATTAGCTGTGCTGTGCAAATGTGGCAGGAAATCTTAAGTGGAATAAATAAAAGTTTGACTTTTCAATTTCATTTGGCATATTTTATGCACCCCACATATAGAGAGGTATCACAATAGAACATCTAAGTTTGCATTTTTTGCAGTAAGAGGAGGAAATCATGCCACTATTACAGTCAAATGTTTATATATCCTTTAGCTTGGATTTAAACAATAAGATTATTTTAAAGTTGTTTTGGTGTTGAACCAGCACTTATTTTACATTTGTCAACTTAAGAGTGTTAGGTAGATCTGTCACTCAGTACCGAACTGGACAATGACTAAATGAAAAGTAAGATCAGTGGACATTTTGGATCGCCCTACCATGATGCATATGAAGATTATGTATGAGGAAAAACGTAGTACACACAGTTCTACCCCAGCATCTTCCCCAAACAACAATGGGCCATTGTGGGCTCCATCCTTCCTGAGATCATCTGTTCCTGCCCCTGGTTTGTTCTGGCCTTCATGATCATTCAGTCTAAAGAGGGGTTTCAACCTGAAACATCACCTATTCCTTTTCTCCAGAGATGCTGCCTGACCCGCTGAGTTACTGCATTATTTTGCGTCTATCTTCATACACAAACGTCTGATGGGTTTCATTGCCTACATGTATAAAGGCCTAACGGGTTGCATTGCCAACCAAGGATAGAATTAGAAAATTTAAATAGATAATAATAGCAAGGAATATGTTTGGAACTGGAGTTTGCAAGTGAGTCTTAAATGGAGCAAAGTTCAATTTGCTGGAGGAACTCAGCAGGTAAAGCAGCACATGTAGAGGGAAAGGAATGGCTGACATTTTGCATCTCTCTGGTTACAAGGAGCCATAATCTTGAGTACTTTGTGTAATTTTGGTCTCCGTATCTAAAAAAGGAGATACTTTGAGTCAGTGCAACAATAAATCATTCATTTGGTTCCTGGGTTAGCAGGGTTGCTCTGAGGGGAGACTGTGAGATTGTTCTTGGTTGTTGTGGTTTAGAAGAATAAGGTACAGCATTAAGACGACAAAACTGTGAGAGTGAATGGTAGGGTCGTACTGCTTCCCCCCACCCCCCCCCCCCCCTTTACAGGGTACATCACTGGGGGTTCCACTGGCTCTTCCCTTCCCCTTTAACCAGGCAGCCCCAGCTACTCCCCACTGTACAATAGTCCTCATGCCCCCACCTCTCTGAACACCCACTGTCCCCCCACCAGTCATCGTCTCAGCCACCATTTACTCAACTGCCACCTCTGACCCCAACCCGTACCCTTGCCGTGTGTTCACCATCCCCTCCTGACCTCCCCCTTTCTGATATGGAACGGCCAGTCCCCAGCAGAGGCCTCACCTTTGTTCCCCTCCGCCCCCACTTCAACGAGTTCCTGTTCCGCCATGATGTAGAACTCTTCTTCCGTCGCCTCCGGGCCTTTTTCTATGGGAAGGCGTCCTCACCACCCAGTGTTGACCCCCTTCTCCCATCTCCAATGAACCCCCTCCTCTTGGACTCCCCCGGATGGCCCTCTACCTTCTTTAGACCTTTTCATCAACCGCTTCCACTTTGCCAGTCCCCTTACTTACTATAGCCTCGCCCGCCCTGAATGTACAGCTCTCCGCTCACTCTGCAGCAACCCTGACTTGATAATCAAACCCACCAACAAGGGTGGTGTCGTGGTACTCTGGCGCGTTGGCCTCTACCGGACTGAGGCCATGTGACAACTCTCAGCTCCTCCTTGGACCATGACCCACAGATGAGCACCATGCCTTAACCTCAAACCGTCTTCATCAATTCCGGCTCTCTGCCCTCTAACCTTATCATACCACAGCCCCACATGGCCAGTTTGTATCTTCTCCCCAAAATCCACAAACCAAACTGTCCTGGCAGACCCATTGTTTCTGTTTGTTCATGTCCCACCAAATAAATTTCCACACATCTTGACTCCATCCTATCCCCCCTGGTCCAATTCCCTCCCGACCTATGTCCAAGACGCTCTTCGTCTCCTCAATGACACGTTTTCCAGGCCCCCACTCCCTCATCTTTACTATGGATCCCCAGTAATTCTACATCTCCGTCCCCCACCAAGAAGGTCTTAAAGTCCTTTGTTTCTTCCTCAACCGCAGAACCAGTCTATTTCTGTCTACCAATACTCTCCTCCGCCTGGCAGAGCTGGTCCTTACCCTCAACAACTTCTACCTCCGACTCCTCCCACTTCTACCAATCCAAGGCGTAGGTATAGGCACTCGCATGGGCCCCAGCTATACCTGCCTCTTTGTAGGGTACGTCGAACAATCACTGTTCCAAGCATACACTGGCCCTATCCCCGAACTCTACATCCGCTACATTGACAACTGCATTGGTGCTACCTCCTGCACACATGCAGAACTCACTGACTTTATCAACTTCACCACGAATTTCCATCCTGCACACAAATTGACCTGGACCATCTCTGACATCTCCCTACTGTTTCTCGATCTCACCCTCTCCATCACAGAAAACAAACTATTGACCGACATCTATACATAACTAAAACTCTGATCTTGTTAACTTCCGGTTTGGCGGTTTTTCTATTTGCGCAAAAACGGTTTGCGATTGCGCTACGATTTTTCGCCAGTCCACTCACCGTTCTCCTGCACTGCGATTCGTTCCGATCGGTTGAATGTCGTAAAAGTGAGAGAGGTTTAAAAATCTTAAAAATCGCGCGTGCGCAGATCGATCTCTTCTCCTGCCAGTCGGCGCCACGCAGTTTAGACTCTTCCCCTGTAAATCTCCGGTACGGTCCGCCCCTTCCTGCGCCATCGCTTCTTTACTGGAGCTGAGGGTGGCCGGCGGAGGCTTCCAGCTGAACTTTCGGAGGGACTCGAAGCAGCCCAGCCCAGCCCCAAGCAGCCCACCCCAGCCCCGCCCCAAGCAGCAGCCCAGAGTCTGAGCCAAAACCCAGCCCAGAGTCGGAGATGTCGCCAAGTGGAGACTCTGATCCTGGCGGAGGAGAACGACGAGCGACCAGCGGCCACTGTAAGTCCGCATCACACCACCAATTCCAGCCACTACCCTTCTGGTCCGCCTCGCTGGCCCCTCCCTCGCTCCCACATGATGCCCCCCTCTCTCCCATGGCTCTTCCCCCATCTTTTCTCCGAGCCTACTCCCGCCTCCCCACAATACCTAGAACAACCCCCCTCACAACCCCCCACCCCCACACCTTCCCCGTGCCCCCACAACCCCCCCATCCCCAGAACACCCCCCACAAACCCTTGCCCCCCTCCCCTGCCCACGCCACCCTCTTCACCCTCCTCCTATACCTCCCCGTCCACACACATCCCTCCTCCCCTCCCACCCCCACACCCCCCCCCAACCAACTTTTCTCTCCCCCTCCCTGGTCAACTCATCCCTTCCCACCCGAAACACCCCCGCCCTAGGTACTTTCCCCTGCAACCGCAGGAGATGCAACACCTGTCCCTTTACCTTCCCCCTCAACTCCATCCAAGGACCCAAACAGTCTTTCCAGGTGAGGCAGATGTTCACTTGCACCTCCTCCAACCTCATCTACTTTATCCCCTGTATCCAGGTGTCAATTTCTCTACATCGGCTAGACCAAGTGCAGGCTTGGCGATCGTTTCGCTGAACACCTCTGTTCTGTCTGCCTTAATCTACCTGATCTCCCGGTTGCTCAGCACTTCAACTCCCCCTCCCATTCCCAATCTGACCTTTCTGTCCTAGGCCTCCTCCATTGTCAGAGTGAGGCCCAGCACAATTTGGAGGAACAGCACCTCATAGTTTACACCCAGCAGTATGAACATTGACTTCTCTAACTTCAAATAGCCCTTGCTTTCCCTCTCTATCCCCTCCCCAGTTCTTCCACCAGTCTTACTGTCTCCGAGAACATTCTAACTCTGTCCCTCCCATTCCCCTGACATCAGTCTAAAGAAGGGTCTCTACCTGAAATGTCACCTATTCTTTCTCTCCAGAGATACTGCCTGTACCGCTGAGTTACTCCTGTATTTTGTGTCTACCTAGTATAAGAGACTGTTCCAGTAACTGAAGAATCTAAAAGGGACACATAGTCTCAAGATGAGGTATCAGCCATTTGACATAGCAATGAGAATATTTTTTTTGACTCCGAAAATAGTAAATTTTTGCAATTCTCTAATACTTAGTCATCGAAAATATTCTAGTTGGTGATTCACAGATTTTTGAATTCCCTGGAGGAGTGTAATTCATACCCACTTATTTTATTTTCAGCTAAATGAGTCCAGGTAAGAAATCCATCTTAATTATGACATATTCAAATGGCACTGCTTTCATTTCCCTTTTTTCTTCAGTGAAAACATCCTTAAATCTAAACAAATTAAGCGATGAGGTAAGTAGACAAATATTTGGCAAATACAGGATATTACAGCATTTTCCAATAAGGATTGTTTGAAAGAACAGTTCAATAATTTGCAGCATCCATTAAATAAGAGTAAGTTTAAATTAATGTTCATTTTCTTAAATAAATCTGATTCAGTTGAAAGTTACTTAAGGTTACTTAAGTCTGCCTGAAGTACAATTATAAAAATGTCAAGTCACACAAATCACCAGCTTTAACTGTGAAAATAAATTTCATCTTGGTATTGTGGAGATTAGAATTTACACAATTCTTAAATCATTGTATTATGGACCCTGAATAAACTATATGAATGTTTCTTATCTTTTCTGTTTCCATGAACATTCCTTGCATAGAATTTCAATCATATGATTCTATCTTCCAGCCTCCTGACACAGTTTCAGCCCTTGACCAGCTGTCAAAGAAAGCACTAACTTTAGCTAAGCAGTAGTCAAACGTTGCGTTAAAATTCCATTTAAATGCATCTCTTTTTTTCATATGCTATAGTTAAAAAAAAAAAATAAGGAAGGGGCTTGGATGCAATGTGGGAAAATATCCTTGAATTAGGTTGTAAAATTAGATTATCCTGATTTAACTGAGAGCATGAGGATGATGAGGGAGGATCTTAGAGGTGTATAAAATCACAAGAGGAATTGATAGGGCAGATACCCAGAATAGGGAAATCAAGAACTAAAGGAAATAGGTTTAAGGTGAAGGGGAAGAGATTTAATAGGAATCGGAGGGGTGCCTTTTTCACATATGGATGTATGGAACAAGTGGCCGGAGGAGGTAGTTGAGGCAGGAACTATCGCAATCATGGACACAGGTACACGGATAGGACAGATTGAGAGGGATATCGGCCAAACGCAGGCATCTGGAACTAATGTAGATGGGGCAGGTTGGTCAGTGTGGGCAAATTGGGCCAAAGGGCCTGTTTCCACTCTGCATGACTCTATGACTATATAACTGGATCTGAGCTGTCCCATCGTTAGTCCAGTGCGTTGGCTATTTTACAGGATATTGTCTGGATTCAAACTACACTGTATAATTTTCAATATTACGCAGCTACAAAAACAAACTCATTCACTCAACTTGTAAGAAGCTAACTAACTTTTGCAGCTGGTGACATTGGTCCTGGAGTCCTGTGGGGAGTATGAACAGGACTGACTGCTGGTCCTGGCTGACCTCCTTTTGTAGAACGTGGGAATGTTTCTGGCTTATTCTGAGCACTGATGCCATGACAGCGCTGGGCAGCTCTTCTTTTTGATCAAATTGATTGAATCGAATCTGATTGAATTAAAATGTATATTTTTTTAATATTTTCACGTATCAGGCAAGTTGAATGTTACGCCTCATAGGCGCAGCTTCAGAAGAATCTACATTTATAACTGTATAATAGTATGTCAGCATTCACATACAAGGTTGATTACAGACACTCCCCAACTTGCTTTGTAGGCGTTTTACGTAAACTTGAACTTAACGTAAGCAATTGTTTAAGCCCAAACCTCACTGCATCCATCGACATATAGTTTTGCGGCTTAAAATACACCAGTTTACAATATTGGTTGTCAGCAGTTCTCTGCACCAGAACAAAAGCCATTTTGGGAATTTGAAAGGTTGTCTCACCAAGCTACTAATCTTCCAGAAGTAGTTAATATTTATTCATTGTGGATCATTGGGATCAGTCCATTGAACACAGAATCCTGAGTTGTGCATCTGTTTGGGATGAATATTAACAAATAGTGTTGCATCTCTCTCCAAACCTCCTCGGCACAGCATGTTTCAGTGTGACAGTCTCATTGTTATTGTGTTAATGGGCCGTACAGCTTTAATTACCTTCCTCTTCTTCTTTCGTGTGGTGTACACAGCCTAAAGTTGTAGGACAACTTGTTTTATTTGATCTTCCATTTGTGCACGTCGAGTTGATTGGATTAGTCAAAACAGGGCGGACCACGTGAAGGTTGCAATCTTCCACCCCTCTCTTAATTATCTGTTAAGCTGCAATAAGGATATCATTGTTCCACTGCAGATACATGTGATAATTAAACCCTCGACTCTCTCTCGACTTTCTTGATCCTCAACACAGAGACCTCAAGTGGCAGACTCTGGTTATATGTAAAGGATCTGACAGGAAGGACCCATCTAATGATGGCACAAGGAACTGCAGATGATGGAATCTTGAGTGCTGAAAATACTTTGTGCTGAAAATACCCTGCAGGTCTGTGAAGGAAATGGATAGGTGACTTTTTGGGTCGAGACCCTTCCTCAGAACGAAGGGGCCAACCCAAAATCCTGCCAGTCCATTCCCTCCACAAATGCTGCCTGACCCACTGAGTTCCTTCAGCACTTTGTGTTTTGCTCAGGATCCTTCTGATGACTGGCTAATCAAAGTCTTCTTACTTATTTGGACTTTCTGGTGATGGTGAAGAGGACTTTTTCAAAATGGTTGGAGCCTGCTTAGGAGAACCATCCCCAAATATTCCCAAATCCCAAAACTTTTTTGAAGATTTTGTGCCATACAGAGATTACTAATGAAGAGCAGGTGTTGGGAAGACCAAAGGATACCATTATTGTACTCTGTCATTTAACTTGGCCATGTTGAGTTGTCCATCCCACCATGTGTAGAAATCTAATTTTGTATTTGAGAATCAATTACAAATTTTAAGTACCTTAATAACTTTGTTTCTTAGTTATGACCATCAAGGTCACTAATATGTTTGGGTGTTAGAATTCAATAGACTAATTGGTAGAAAGGTGAAATTATGTATTCAGTTTTAGATTGCATTATTTTATGGTATTGTACCAACATTTTAAAGTGGATCATGAAATATTAGAATTATTATGAACATGAGGCCACTTGGTCGGTGCTGGCTCCCATCTGAGCAATTCCATCTCAAGTTTGATTTAGTTTAATTTATTGTCACGTGTACCGAAGAACAGTGAAAAGCTTTTGTTGCGTGCTAACCAGTCAGCGGAGAGACAATACATGATTACAATCTAGCAATTCACAGGGTACAGATACACGATAAAGTAATTAATGTTTAATGCAAGAAAAAGCCAGTAAAGACCGATCAAAGATAATCCGGGATCTCCAAAGAGGTAGATAGTACTTCAGGATTGCTCTCTAATTGTGATAGGAAGGTTCAGTTGCCTGATAAAAGCTGGGAATAAACTGTTCCCACATCTGGAGGTGTGCGTTTTTACACTTCCATTCCTGTTGCCCGATGGGAGAGGAGAGAAAAGGAAGTGGCCAGGGTTCCACATATCCTTGATTACTCTGCTGGCCTTTCCGAGTCAACGTGAGTTATAAACTGAGTCAATGGAAGGGAGGTTGGTTCATGTGATGGTCTGAGATATGTCCGGAATTCTCTGCAATTTCTTGCGATCTTGGATGGAGCTGCTCCCAAACCATGCGGTGATGCATCCTGATAAAATGCTTTCTACTTGCTAAGCCTTCTAAGGAAGTCGAGGCGTTGGTGTGCTTTCTTGGCCATTGTTTCAATATGGCCAGTCCAGGACAAGTTGTTGGGGCTATTTACTCCCAAGAAATTTGAAGTTTTCAACCATCTCTACTTTGTAAACCAGGGTATGTGTACCGCTTTGCTTCCTGAAGTCAATCATTTTCTCCTTTGTCTTGTTGACACTAAGAGAAAGGTTGTTGTCTCAACACCAGGTCATAAGGTTCTCAATCTCCTTCCTGTACTCCGTCTCAACTCCCCTTCTTTCCCTATCATCCTACAAATTACGTTCCTTTAGTGCCATCCTGTTGTCTTTTAAAAGTCTAGACTGCATCTGTTTTTACCAACTATGCAAACTGCGATTGCCAGGTAATAAGCTGTATATTAAAATGAAAATCCACAAATTCGCCTGAAATCTTCTCTCCTAAAACTTAGGCAGCAGTATCAATCTATTTCATCTATCTAAACAGGTAAGACTTTGCAAATCTCATTTTGTCCTACCTAGCCCCAAAAAGATAAATATCAACTTCTCCTGTTTATCTATGTAACTGAAAAAAGGTCTACCACCAATTTTCCGTGGCTCATAACACTGTATTACCATTTCTTACTTTTTAGATTGCTTTCTGAAGATGAGGTTCAGATAACCTTCAAATGCACTCACCTGCATGTTGCACGATGTGCATGAGAGGTAACCTTAAGGGGCTGTTCTACTGCGGAGACCTAATTGGCGAGTTTAGAAGAGTTTAGGAGAGTTTGAAAAAGAGTCATATTGAGGACCTCTTTCGACTATGTAGAATACTATGTTGAAGACTAGCTTCGGGAAATTTGGACACTGAATAGTGGAGAGTGAAGACGATCTCCTTTGCCCTCCCTTCGACTATGTTGAAGACTATCTATAACTACCTTCGATTACCTTTGACTACCCTCGGTTACCTACGAATAACATGCCGACCTACTTCGACTAAACCTGCGTGTAAAAAAATATTGATTTTTTTCCATGGCGACCTTTTTTTACTTGCGGGCATTTTTTACATGTTGAAAAATATAGCGCGACCTAGATGAGTCTTCGAGTATGCGGGGACTACTCTCGAGCATGAAGGAGAGTTACAAAGACCTGCTAGGATCTCGTGTCGACCATGCTGCGAGTATGAGTCGAGGGCAAACTCATCTAAACTCTCCAATTAGGTCACAGCAGTGGGACAGCCCCTTTAGTCACTTTACCTTTTTTAATACAAGCAGAAAATGCTGCAAGCCTCAGCATTCAAGGCCGCATCTATGAAAAGAGACACATACTTAACAGTTGACATGTATTAGATGTGACATCTAGTTATTTGTATTTCCAATTTACAACTACAACTTCATCATCCTCAAAAATAATCCAACCCAAAATTACCTGCTTGATTTAAATCCAAAACTTCAAGTTTGTTAATAGTTTTCAAATCTCTTAATGTCAGTACTATTTGTTTTCTGCTTTCAGAAATGACCAATAACAGCCAGTGCCTTCATGTTAAGTTACACAAGAGGCTTCTTTAAATCAGAAAATGCTATTGATATTAGAATAGTGTTCCAATCGTGTGCGGACGTGGCAAAGAAGTCGAAGCCAAAGGACCGAATGGAAATGAGGCCCAAACGCCAATAAACTGAAAGAGTACAAAGGCGAAACGCCTACTAACCGAAAGGATGGGACGCCTAAATGCAAACTAACCAAAAGAGCGGGACGCCTAAAAGCCAACGAACCGAAAAACTGCGTCGCCTAAAAGCAAACTTACCGAATGGCCGTTCTGTCGAAAAGCCACCTACCCGAAATGGACCGACTGCCGCTCAACAGAAAAGTCCAATAACGGACATGACGTTGCCGGGGGGCGGGACTTGTCAGCGATTGGTCCAGACCCCCGCGTCCATCACATCACTGTGAAGAGATGAACATTGTCCCACACCTCCGCCCAACCCGCAGCCCGCGGAGGGTGGCCGGAGGAGAGAGAGAAGGGGAAGGGGGAGGGAAAGAGAGAAGGGGGAGAGAGAGAAGGGTGGGAGAGTGGAGGGGAAGAGAGAGAGAGAGAAGAGTAGAGAGAGAGGAGGAGAGGGAGAAGGAGGAGAGAGAGAAGGGAGAGAGAGAGAGAGAGAGAGAGAGAGAAAGGGGGGGAGAAAGAGGGGGGAGAAAGAGGAGAGGGAAGGGGGAGACTGGAGCGTGGGGGTCCTTTTCCCACACAAGCCGTAGGTGACTGGGCAATCTGAACCCAAGCACCAAGTTAAAAGCGGCCGAAGGTGTACATCCCTCAGGGCAGCCCCCACTCTCCCACGGCCACTCTCCGCGGGATGTGGGTCGGGCGGAGGTTTGGGACAATGTTCATCCCTTCACAGTGATGTGATGGATGCGGGGGTCTGGACCAATCGCTGACAAGTCCCGCCACCTGGCAACTTCATGTCCATTATTGGACTTATCTATTGAGCGGCAGTCGGTCCGTTGGCTTGTAGGCAACGACGCCTTTCAGGTATGTGGCGTTTCGACAGAGCGGCCATTCAGTAAGCTTGCTTTTAGACGACACAGCTTTTCGGTTCGATAGCTTTTAGGTGTCCCGTCCTTTCGGTTAGTTTTCATTTAGGCGTCCCATCCTTTCGGTTCGTCTTCATACTCTTCCGGCCTCTTGGCGTTTCGGCCTCGTTTCCATTCCGTTCTTTGGCGTCCACGTACTGTTCCAATTCTGTCAACCAAAATTGACATATTATTGACATAAAATTAACAGATAATCAGTAACTGATGATTATTATACAGTTATTTGGAAGGCATTGATATTCCTACACTCCCAGATAACACCCTCTCTAAACCTTGTGTGGTTGAACATACATTCAGCGATACAAAGGAGACGAGGAAGGAGTTCAGCGTGTTTTATCGACATGTGCCCCGAAAATTGATAGCAAGATGGCGCCTGCCTGCGGCGACTTTTGCGGAGCACCAGAACAGAAAAGATTTTCCTACAACTTCAAGCAACTCACCTGCATCAGGGAAACAGAAGTAATCGGTGCCGTTTCAAGCAAGCTGTTTAGGCAGCTGAAAGCGCTGGCAATTTCGCGATCTCCCGCAGCTGAGGGAGCACCGGACTTCAAACTTTCCCACGCTGGCTGTGAAACTCCCGGCCCGACTGAGGATCCCAGCTACGGCACCTGGAAACCCTGGGATGACCTCCAGAGCCGATGGGCTGGATCTCCCAGAAACAATGAAGCTGGAACTGCTGACTTTGGAGGAACCCCCGTTCGTTACGGAGCTGGAGCTGCCGTCTGTGAGGGAATCCCCGTTCCAGCGCAGGTCCGCAGAAACAGCAGGTACAGTCAACCCAGTACCTGGAAACAAAGGGGAAGCCTCCATTGTGTCCGGAAACGTGGCCGGCGGGCAGGACTTCAGGTCAGACTGAAGCGCAGGGGACTTCGGCCCCCTCTCCCTACTATCCTACTGGCCAATGTTCAGTCCCTTGAAAATAAAGTGGAGGACTTAAGGGCAAGACTGCTTTAGCAAAGGGAGCTGAGGGAATGCTCTGTGTTCTGTTTTACAGAGACATGGCTCACCCCCAGCTCCCCAGACTCAGCGGTCCAGCCTGAAGGGTTCTCCATCCACCGTATGGACCGTACACTGGCATCTGGGAAAGGGAGAGGAGGGGGCGTCTGCCTCATGGTCAATTCTGCGTGGTGCTCAGACGTAGCAGTCCTGTCCAACTCCTGCTCTTCACACCTCGAACATCTGGCGGTGAAGTGCCGTCCCTTCTACCTTCCGAGGGAATTCACCTCCATCATCCTGACCGCGGTCTACATCCCACCCCAGGCAGACGTCCGTCTGGCACTGGAGGAGCTGCGCGCCGTGGTCAACAAACACCAGACGTCTTACCCCGACCATACCGCGGTGCTGCTTCTTCCTGCCTACAGGCAGCAATTGAAGAGCGCACGGCCAGAGGTGAGGATGGTACAGAGCTGGTCGAGGGGTGGGGGGGGGGGGGGGGGGCAGAGGAACAACCCCAGGACTGTTTGGAGGCTGTAGACTGGGCAATGTTCAAGGACTCGGCAACGGACTTGAACGAATACGCCACAGTCGTTACAGACTTTATAAAGAAATGTGTGGAGGACTGCATCCCTACAAAAACCTTCCGAGTGTTTCCCGATTAGAAACCTTGCATGAACTTTGAGATCCGCACTCTTCTGAAGTTGAGACACCAAGCATTCACGTCTGATGATACAGTGGACTACAAGAAATCCAGATACGACCTTGGTAAGGCCATCAAAAAGGCCAAAAGAGACTTCTGCTCCAAACTGGAGGATGAGACAGATGTTCGGCAGCTGTGGCGGGGCCTGAATGCAATCACCTCCTACAAGGCGAAACCAGGAGGCAGCTCGAATGTTGGCGAAACATCACTCCCTAATGAGCTCAATGCATTTTACGCACGCTTTGATAGGGAGAATACTGATGTGCCTTCTCGAGCCCCCATTCGCTGTGATGGTATTTCAGTCTCAGTCACAGAGGCTGACGTCAGGAAATCCTTCAGAGGGGTGATCCCTCGAAAAGCGCCTGGACCTGATGGTATACCCAGTCGTGTTCTAAAAACCTGTGCGGACCAACTGGTTGGAGTTTTTACGATCATTTTCAACCTCTCACTTCTGAGGTCTAAGGTCCCCACCTGCTTTGAAAGGGCATCAATTATACCATTGCCCAAGAAGAGTAAGGTGACATGCCTCAATGACTATCGACCAGTGGCACTAATGCCTGTGGTGATGAAGTGCTTGGAGAGGTTGATCAAGGAGCAAATCAACTCCTACCTCGACAAAAACCTGGACCCACTGCAGTTCGCTTACCGCCACAACAGATCAATCCGCTCCGCTCTGGACCACTTGGACAACAAAAACTCATATGTCAGGCTGTTATTTATCAATTACAGTTCGGCATTTAACACAATCATCCCCTCCAAGCTGGTCACCAAACTCTCAGAACTGGGTCTCTGCGCATCCCTCTGCAATTGGATCCTCGACTTCCTCATTCACAGACCACAGTCCGTTCATATTGGTGGAAATGTGTCAGACTCGAGAACAATCAGCACGGGAGCACCTCAAGGCTGCGTGCTCAGCCCCCTGCTGCACTCACTCTATACTCATGACTGCGTAACCGGTCACAGTGCAAACTCCATCATCAAGTTCGCTGACGACACCACTGTTGTGGGACGTATCACTGATGGGGATGAGTCAGAGTATAGAAGAGAGATTGAGCGACTGTCCATATGGTGCCAGCACAATAACCTGGCCCTCAACACCAACAAAACCAAGGAACGGATTGTGGACTTTGGAAGGAGTAGTATGGGGACCCACAGTCCTGTTTATATCAACGGGTCAATGGTTGAAAGGGTCAAGAGATTCGAATTCCTGGGAGTGCACATCTCTGAAGATCTTTCCTGGTCCGAGAACACTAATGCAATTATCAAGAAAGCACATCAGCGCCTCTACTTCCTGAGAAGATTACGGAGAGTCGGTTTGTCAAGGAGGACTCTCTCTAACTTCTACAGGTGCACAGTAGAGAGCATGCTGACCGGTTGCATCGTGGCTTGGTTCAGCAACTTGAGCGCCCTGGAGAGGAAAAGACTTCAAAAAGTAGTAAACACTGCCCAGTCCATCATCGGCTCTGACATTCCTTCCATCGAGGGGATTTATCGCAATCGCTGCCTCAAAAAGGCTGGCAGCATCATCAAGGACCCACACCATCCTGGCCACACACTCATCTCCCTGCTACCTTCAGGTAGAAGGTACAAGAGCCTGAAGACTGCAATGACCAGGTTCAGGAATAGCTACTTCCCCACAGCCATCAGGCTATTAAACCTGGCTCGGACAAAACTCTGATCATTAATAACCCATTATCTGTTATCTGTTATCTGTTATTTGCACTTTATCAGTTTATTTATTCATGTGTGTATGTATTTATATAATGATATATGGACACACTGATCTGTTTTGTAGCAAATGCCTACTATGTTCTGTGCGGAAGCAAAGCAAGAACTTCATTGTCCTGTGAGGGACGCATGACAATAAACTCACTTGAACTTGAACTTATCCTGCATATCTGCAGAGGGCAGCACTGTGGTGCAGTTGCAGCCTTGTAGCCCCAGTGAACAGGGTTCTTCTTGCGAATGAAACATAAACCAAAGGAATAGTTGGATCTCAAGCGGGTGTTGACTATGGGTTCTGTCTCCATGGAGTTCGTACATTCTCCCTGTGACTGTGTGGGTTTTCTCCGGGAGCTCCAGTGTCCTCCCACACTCCAATGATGCACAGGTTTGTTGGTCAATTGGCTTCTGTAAATTGTAAATTGTCCCTGGTTTGTCAGATAGTGCTAGTGTGCGCAGTGATCGCTGGTCGGCGTGGACTCGGTAGGCTGAAGGGCCTGTTTCCACGCTGTACCTCTAAAGTCTAGAGTTCAGTTCTTACATTTCTCTTTGTTTTTTTTTCTCTGACGGTCCTATTTAATCTTTGTAAATTGAATCATAACACAGCAACTTCATAATCATAAAGTCATATGGCCATACAATAGACAATAGACAATATGTGCAGGAGTAGGCCATTCGGCCCTTCAAGCCAGCATCGCCATTCAATGTGATCATGACTGATCATCCACGATCAGTACCTTACAGCGAATGCAGCGCCAGAGACCCGGGTCCAATCCCGACTACGGGTGTTGTCTGCGAGTGATCTACCAGTGCGACCAAGAGACCGGGAGAACAATGTAGAAAAAAAAATTGACGCTAGTGGGTGTAGGATAGTGTTAATGTGTGGGGATCGCTGGCCGGCGCGGACCCGGTGAGCCGAAGGGCCTGTTTCCGTGCTGTATCCCTAAAAAAAGACAGCGAGCGATCTAACCAGGAGACCGGTAGTGTAATGTAAAAAGAATGTCCCTAGTGGGCGTAGGGTGGTGTTAATATGCGTGAATCACTGGCCTGCACGGATCCGGTGGGCTGAAGGGCCTTTTTCCGTGCTGTACCTCTAAGAGCGGTATAGCACGGAAACAGGCTCTTTGGCCTGACTCATCCATGACAACCGAAATGCCCATCTACACTAATCCCATTTCTCTGGATTTGGCCCATACCCCTCCAATCCTTCATATCCAGGTACCCATCCAATTGCTTTTTAAAGACTGTGACACTTCAAGTGTCTCTTAAACTTCCTCTGGCAACATGGTCCGTATACCAACGGTGTGTAAAAAATGTGTTCAAATATCCTTTGAATTTCAATCCTCTCATATTTTCCTGATGACCTTTACTTTTGGACGCAGCTACCTTTGGAGAAAAGATGTGACTATCTACCCTACCCATGCCCTTTATTACTTTATGGAGCTTAATAAGGTTACCTCTTCAACCTCCTACACTCCAGTGAGAATGAGCTCGGCCTGTCCCATCCCTCTTTGTAACTAAAGCATCACAACTTATTGTAAAGTTTTTTTTACTCGGTTTTCAAGTGCCGGTGAAGGGGTTTTGACCTGAAAGTTTATCTCTCTTTCCACAGACACTGTCTGACCTCCTGTGTTTCAGCAACCTTTCTGCCTTTATGCAAATTGGGTGCTGAAAAAAATTGCAGAAATGTTTCAATATTTATCATTTGGTATCTCACAGTTGGCCTATTTTAAACTAATTAGTTGCAAAGGATACCATTTTGTTGATAACACTTTTGTTTGACATGCTGCTGAGCAAAGTTTTTTTTACCTGAATCATATCTGATCTTATCTATATTAATAAAAGTCTGATCTTGACCACTTCCTGTTGTATATTGATTTTAGAAAAAAACGCTGCCACGTACGGCTGTGATTTTTAGCCATCTTACTCAGCGTCCCCCTCCGCTGTGCAGGACAAGAAGATTGTTCCCATCAATGAAAAATAAGAGTTATTAGTGTTTAAAAAATGTTGAGATTCTCTCTCCTGAAGGCCACGCCCCTTCTGGAGAGACTATAAAACCCGGAAGTGTTGAGTGCCTCAGTCAGTCTCTGCAGGATGGAGGAGCGAGAGGGTCACGTCTCTCAATCTGTGAATAACACTGAACACATGTCTACTAAACTGAGTGGTTTTACTGACCTGTCAGTGCCCTTAATGTGGTTTGAAAATATAGTTTGGAAATGCTAAAGCTGTGTTGCCTTTGGTTTGGAAATGCTGACGCTGTGTTGCCATTGGTTTGGAAATGCTAAGGCTGTGTTGCCTAATTAAAGTTGCCTTGCCTAATTAAAGTTGCCTTGCCTTCTATATAATTAAAAGTCTAATCTTGACCACTTCCTGTTTGCGCCTTATATTGATTTTAGAAAAAACATTACCACGTACGGCTGTGATTTTTGGCCATCTTACTCAGAGTTCCCTTCCGCTCATCAGGTGCCGAGGATTTTTCCCATTGATGAAAAATAAGAGTTATTAGTGTTTTAAAAATGTTTAGATTCTCTCTCCCGTCAATCACGCCATGAAGGCAATCGGAGGGGGGGAGGGACTATAGAACCCAGAAGTGTGGCGTGGTGCAGTCTCTGTAAGATGGAGGAGGGAGAGGTCATGACTCACTGTCTTTAGTGGCCTTGCACCCTGCTTGAAATGGTATGAATCTGCACTTGAATTTGGTGGCCTTGCACCCTGCTTGGAGTGGTAAGAAACTGCACTTGAATTTGGTGGCCTTGCACCCTGCTTGAAATGGAATTTCAAGGAATAGCGTGCTAGACCACCAGCCGCGAGTGAGTGAGCTGCCACCACAACAGGCTTGAGTGACTGAGCCACCAGCCCAATAATCCATTTGGCCCACAATGTCCATACTAGCCCTCTGGAAACCAGGCTCTTCAGCCCATAGCACCCATACTAGTGCTGCAGAAAGCCCCTTCCCCGCACTGGCCACCAATATTGGAATTGGTGGAGAGGTGGAATGTTGCATTGGGGACAAGCCCTCCCGTGTGATGCTGGGACCCAACAGGTCCCACTTAGTCTAGTAAATACTATAATCTTTTCTACCCTGAAAAATAGGTTATTCCTACCCTATCTATGCCCCTCTTAATTTTATTCGTTCTCTCCAAAATCTCCATCATTCCTGAGACTTAGAAGATGTGCAAATCTTATAAGTAAAGAATATTTTGAACACCTTCTTAAGAATTTGTTTTTCCTGAAAATCATCTCTTCCATTCATGGACACCAAACCGATTTCATCTGGCAAGCAGGGTGTGTACCACTGAAGAGAGATTTCCTACTCAAAGCTCAAAAACTGCAGAAGCAAGAGTTGAGGTTTTTTGCCGAACAAGTGGGAAAATCTCTCAGTTTATCTCCTGGTAGCAATTACAAATTGTCATTTGGCGAGTTCTGGGAATGGGGATTTTGGTTCTGGTTTCAGGGTGGTATGTTGAATTAATAATTCCTTATTAAGGAAGGGAAAATAAATTTGCAATGTGCCTATGAGCTATTCGCAACTTCCTGTAGCTCCAGAGTTGGCTTTTTGTGAGTGTTAGTACGTTTTTTTTCCAAGAGGAGTACAATATTTGTGCATTCATTAATACCCTGTCATGTTTCACTGACTCGCCCATTGCAGCCTTAACTAAATTACCTGATGAACTGTCGTGCAGGGAGAAAGTAGTACAAAAGGATGAGTCAACCAGTTGACTCTCTTTTGATTTTCAACAGCTCAAGATTGATATGAAACAGATTGAATGCATGCCAAAGTGTGGGCCCACATGCCTGGGGGAGAGTAATCTAAAGCATCAAAACAAATATTACAATTCTTCATTTTCAAACAACTAAATATCTGTTCATGGAGTTATGGTAGGATCTCTTTGAATTGCAGGCTGATATGATATTGAGGTTTTTTTTTAATTAAATGCATCATCAACGGGCTTTCTTGTAAAAAATAATTTGCTCGATTTTCCAAGCAATGCATGCCCCCGGGTCATGAAGGGGGGGATTGACAAGGCATTCCTCATGCCTCTGATTTCAGTAGATCATTCCAAGATTAAATAAGAACAGAAATTGAAGAGATGAATGTACCTTGTCTGTCAACAAATGAAATCAGATAAGTTAGTTCGCACCATGTAGGCATGAAACTCCACGAACTCTCCAGAAAGTTTGTGCAAAATACCTCAGCTCTTTAATTCTGGTGTCAATGCTGACCTGAAGGTCGAAAGGAACTTGATTTCATGGATGCAGTAATGTGAATACCAAAAGCGAATACCAAAGTTCTTCATCACAGATTAGGGATTTGTAGTTACCAACTGGCATATGTGTTTCATCATAGGCATGTGAAAGTCAAATTGTAATATTTTGGTAGAGTATCAGATTTGAGATTCCCGTCTATGGTTGTCAAGATTTAGTTTTCTTTATTGTGCAACTTAGCTCCAGTTTAGCTGCTTTTGAATCACTATTTAAATGTTATTCAAGAAATCGGTCATACCTTTTTCACAGAATGGAAAAAATAAGGACAAGAGGATATAGCTTTAAAGTGAAGGGGGCAACGTTTAAAGGAGATGGACTATCTCAATGGTATAAAGGTTACATCACAACATTTAAAAATAATTTGAGAGGTACATGGAAAGGGTAGGCTTAGGGGGATATGAGTCAAATGCAGGCAGGTGGGACAAGTGTAGATGGGGCATGTTGGTTGGCATGGGCGAGTTGGGCCAAAGTGCCTGTTTCCACACTGTATGATTCTATGTGCAGGGAAGGGTTTTTTACACTGAGAGTGGTGGGTGCCTGGAACAGGCTGTTAGGGGTAGTTGTGGAGGCAAACATGATAGAAGCATTTAAGAAA
Source organism: Okamejei kenojei (assembly GCA_035221665.1). Classification (NCBI taxonomy): domain Eukaryota; kingdom Metazoa; phylum Chordata; class Chondrichthyes; order Rajiformes; family Rajidae; genus Okamejei; species Okamejei kenojei. Next base: position 61,435,628 of record CM069138.1, read on the forward strand.
CGTTTAGCTAGGCCTATTGATATGCAAGGAATGGAGGGATATGGGTAACATGCAGGCAAAGGAGATTAGTTTAACTGGGCATTATGTTCAGCACAGATTTTGTAGGCCGAAGGGCTCCTTTGCTGTACTGTTCTATCTTTAATGTTTTACGTTTAAAAAGCTTGACAGTGTAGTTGAGAGTAAAGGGGCTGTCCCACTGCGGTGACCTAATTGGCGAGTTTAGAAGAGTTTGCCCTCGCAGCGTGATTGACACAACGTCCTAGGAGGTCTTTGTAACTCTCCTTCATGCTCGAGAGTAGTCGCCGCATACTCGAGGACTCAGCTAGGTCGCGGCATATTTTTCAACATGCTGAAAAATGCCCGCGAATAAAAAAAATGTCGCCATGGTAAAAATTGATTTTATTTTTACACGTAGTAGGTCCAAGTAGGTCGGCGTGTTATTCGTAGGTAATCAAGGGTTGCCGAAGGTAGTCCTGGATAGTCTTCAACATAGTCGAAGGGAGATCGAAGGAGGTCATCTTCACTCTCCACTATCTGGTATCCAATTTTCCTGAAGTCTTCAACGTAGTTGAAGGAGGTCGAAAGAGGTCTTCTACATAGTTGAAGGAGGTCTTCAACATGACACTTTTTCAAACTCTCCTAAACTCTTCTAAACTCGCCAATTAGGTCGCTGCAGTGGGACAGCCCCTTAAAGCTTTTTTCAATTAGGTAAGGTAAGATTCGCTCTATGTATAGTTCACCTGCCTCTCAGTAAAAACAACATTTTATTAATACTTATCTCAGAAAATTTCACCAGGAGGTAGAAACAAGGAACTGCAGATGATGGTTAACAAAAAAAGACATGCAATGCTGGAGTAACTGAGCGCAGCAGCTCTGAAGAATATGGGTAGATGACATTTGGGTTGGGATGCTCCTTCAGACTGATTGTGGGTAGGGGGTAGGGTGAGAGAAGGCTACAAAAGAGGAGTGGCAATATAAAGTGTGGCAAGTGAATGTGGGGGTGGCTTTGATAAGCAGATGGTTGACCAGCCAGAGTTCCCCAATCCTGCCCTTCACTCTTAGGAAGAAGGGTCTCGACCCGAAACGTCGCCTATCTCCTTCGCTCCTTAGATGCTGCTGCACCCGCTGAGTTTCTCCAGCTTTTTGTGTACCTTCACTCTAACAAACTGCCCCTGAACTTTCCCTATCTCACTTTTAACAGCCTCCCATTTGCCAGACATTTCCTGACCTGCAAACTGTCTTCTAATCAATCAATGGAAATTCCTGTCTAATTACTTCAAAATGTGCCTTGCTTCAAATTAGGACTTTAATTTGGCGACAAGTCTTACCTTTTTCTGTGTGAATTTAAAAACAAATGGAATGGTATGGTCACTGGTCCCAAAGTATCCCATCTCCCTCCCGCAACATTACACTTCAGTCACTTGCCCTGCCTTGTTTCCTGGCAGGGAGTCAGGTGTTGCCCTCTCTCCAATAGGTCCATCTACATATTGCATAAGAAAACTGACCTGGCCACACAACATATTTTGCCCCATTCAAGCCTTTTACACTCTGGCACAATGAAAGAAAATCATTTTTGTTGGAGATTAACCATCCCAGCCCTAGGCCAGACACAAAATGATGGAGTAACTATATGGGTCAGGCATTATCTCTGGGTCGAGACCCTTCTTCAGACTGAGTGTCAGGGGAGAGGGCAACTTCTGCAGAGTCCTTGGTCCAATCAACCTTGGTCACTTCTTAAATTACCTTTTTTTCAATCATAAGGTCAGATGTGTTTATTGTTGTGCATTTTAAATATCTTTCACAACCTCTCAGCACATGAACAGCACATGAACAGCACACACGTGCAAACAACACATCCCAGGCAACCTTCAGTGATGGACTAATAAATGGCAGGTAACGTTTACGTCAGTAAAGTGGCAGACGATCCTCTTTGAAGAGTTTAGTTTACTTTATTATCATGTGTACGAGGAATAGTGGAAACCTTTTTCTGCGTTCTAACCAGTCAGCAGAAATAGAATCGAGCCATCCACAGTATGCAGATATACTGTGTGTTCAGAAAGTATTCAGACCCCTTCACTTTTTCCACATTTTATTACGTTCAAGCCATTCAATATGATCATGTCTGATTATCCACGATCAGTGCCCCATTCCTGCTTTCTCCCCATATCCCTTAATTTCACTAGCCCTAAGAGCTCTATCTAACTCTAACTTGAATGCATCCAATGAGTCGACCTCCATTGCCTTCTGAGGCAGATAATTCCACAAATTCACAACACTCTGGGTGAAAAGGTTTTTCCTCATCTCAGTTCTAAATGGCCAACCCTGTTTTCTTAAACTGTGGCCCCTGGTGATCGGGAACATGTTTCCTGCATCTAGCGTCTCCAATCCCTTAATAACTTTATGTTTCTATCAGATCCCCTCTCATCCTTCTAAATTCCAGTGAATCTAAGCCCATTCTTTCATCATATGATATTTCTGCCTTCCTGGGAATTAACCTCGTGAACCTGCGTTGCACTCCTTCCGCAAATTAGGAGACCAAAACTGCACACAATACTCCAGGTTTGGTCTCAACAGGGCTCTGTACAACTGCAGAAGGACCTCTTTGCTCCGATACTCAAATCCTATCATTATGAAGGCCAACATGCAGGGCTCGAAATTAGCGGTTGCCCGGGTGCCATTGACCACCCAAAGTGCCGCCGGGCAACCTAAACGCCGACTCATTTTGCCCGGCTTGGCAAGCAAATACTGGTTTATACCGATACACACAAAAAACTGGAGTAACTCCGCGGGTCAGGCAGCAACTCTGGAGAACAAGAACGTGACGTTTCGTGTCGGCGGCTGTATTCCTCTAGTATCTTTGATTGCGGGGCAAAGATACTAGGAGCGGGGTGACGAAGGGTCGGAGCGAATGACGAGCCCCGATCGGCGGCAGCAGCGGCCGTGATAGCGGCTCCACCGCCTCCTCCTCCCGCACCCCGCCCGGCGGAAGGAGGCCTCCCTCTCCCTCTCTCCTCCCGCCTTGGCATGCAAGTGGGGTTGCTCTAAAAGCGCTGCTGGTGGATTTGCAGGCAGCGGCCGCTATCGCCCTGATAATGGCCGCTTCTTGCAAATATGATAACGGCGATAACCGCTTTCAAAACAACCCATCTTACAGACCGAGAGAGGGAGACGGAGGTCTCCTTCCGCCGTCTGAAGCAGCTGCACCAAAGATCCTATAGCTATAGCTATATATTGAGCTGCACCGCTGGGCCCCACACCTTCCTGTCGGCTGGTGGAGGAGGGAAGGCGGTGGTGAGGAGGTCCCAACCGCCTCCCCCTTTGGCGGCGGCACTTTGGCGTTGGACGGCCAAGGCAGCGGAGCGATGTTGTCCGAGGAGCGCTGACCTTCCTTCCTCCCCACCTCCTCTGACCCTTCCCTCCCCACCTCCTCTGCCCCTTCACCCCCCCCCCTCTCCCTCTCTTGTACGCCCCCTCTCCACCCCTCTTAAGCAGGGACCGCTCCTCTCCATCCCGCACTGATCCCCATTCCCTCCTCTATTCAGTCCTCACTGACACCCCCTGTGCTCCCCTCCCCATCTATCCCCCCCCCCCCCCCAATCTATTCATCACCCTACCCACCTCGTATTGATTCTCCTGCCCCCCCCCCCCCCCCCCATCCATCCTGCACTGGTCCCCAAATTCATCCTGTGCTGACCCCCCCCTTCCCATCCATCCTGCACTTCTCCCCCCATTACTACTGCACCGATCTTCCCATCATCCCATACTGACCCACCCTCCATTTACCCTGCACCAATCCTCCCATTCATCCTGTAGTGATCTCCCCATTCATCTTTTACTGATCCCCCATTAATCCTGTACTGATCCCCTTATTCATCCTGTGCTGATCCCCCATTCATCCTAAACTGATCCCCTCATTCATCCTGCAGTGATCGCCCACTCATCCTGCACAGATCCTCCGATCCACATTGTCCTGAACCCCCCCATTCATCCTGTACTGATCCCTCCATTCATCCTGCTGACCCCCCCCCCCCCATCCATCCTGTAGTGATCCCCCCATTCAAGAAGAATGGGGGAACAGTCTGAAGAAGGGTCTCGACCAAAAACGTTCCCTATTTTCTTAGCTCCATAGATGCTGCCTCACCCACTGAATTTCTCCAGCATTTTTGTCTACCCCCAATCATCCTGTACTGATCCCCCCCATTCATCCTGTACTAATTCCCCCCCCATCCATCCCGTACTGATGCCCCATTCAACACCACTGACATCCCCCGTGCTCTCCCCTCACGATTTTACATACTCCAACCAACACGTATTAATTCACCTGCCTCAATCCATCCATTCCACACCGATTGCCTTCTCCGATTGCCCCCCCCCCCCCCCGCCACCTATCCACCCCGCACTGATTCACACACCCCCTGACCCTATTGTGCTTCATGGTCGTCAGAGGTCTTCAACATTGACTATGGTTGATAACGGAATGCAATCAAATGTATTTTAATTCCCAATGTTATTATTTGTTTTGACACCTTTAAATATATGTAGTGTGCATGGTTAAGCATATATGTTACCATGGTCCAGGATTTATTGACACAGGTTGATCATATGCTGAATAATCCAACCACATTTTTGTTTGGAAGTGGAAAGAACTAATTGAAATTGCATTAATTGCAATGTGTAAAAAGAGTTGAGATATTGTATTGTAATTTTGCTGCATATCATTGTGGTATATGGTGATTGGTGAATATGTTTAGTTTGTGAGTTATTTGAAGCAGAAATAACATGTGAATGTAGACAAAAGTGCTGGAGAAACTCAGCGGATGCGGCAGCATCTATGGAGCAAAGGAAATAGGCAACGTTTCGGGCCAAAACCCTTCTTCAGACTGATGGGTTTCGGCCTGAAACGTTACCTATTTCCTTCGCTCCATAGATGCTGCTGCACCCGCTGAGTTTCTCCAGCACTTTTGTCTACCTTCGATTTTCCAGCATCTGCAGTTCCTTCTTGAACATAATATGTGAATGCTTCCTTGAGCATAATTCCGACTGGTAACTACGCACTTTGTCCGAGCACATTATCGCACGCGTCATGCAAACCGTCTTAAATGACCACCTAAACTGTCATTTGGCAACCTAAAAGGCTTTCAAGGTTGCCCGGTTGGCAACAGGGAAAAAAAGTTAAGCGAGAGCCCTGACATGCCATTAGTTTTCTTCACTGCCTGCTGTTTCTTGCATGCTTACTTTCAGTGACTGATGTACAAGTACACCCAAGTCTCGTTGCACTTCCCCTTTTCTTAATCTGACACCATACAGAAGAAGGGTCTCGACCCGAAACATCACCCATTCCTTTGCTCCAGAGATGCTGCCTGACCCGCTGAGTTAAACCACCATTTTGTGTCTACCTGCCATTCAGATGATAATCTGCCTCTTGTTCTTGCCACTAAAGTGGATAACCTCACATTCATCCACATTATACTGCATCTGCCATGCATCTTCCCACTCACCCAACCTATCCAAGTCACCCTGCATCCTCATAGCATCCTCTTCACAGATCACACTGCCATCCAGATTTGTGTCATCTGCAAATTTGCTAATGTTACTTTTAATTCCTTCTCCTAAATCATTAATATATATTGTGAATAGCTGCGGTCCCAGCACCGAGCCTTGAGGCACCCCACTAGTCACTACCAGCCATTCTGAAAGGGAACTGCTAATTCCTACTCTTTGTTTCCTGCTACCAACCAATTTTCTATCCATGTCAATACCCTACCCCCAATACCATGTGCTCTGATTTTGCCCACTAATCTCCTGTGTCGGACCTTATCAAAGGCTTTCTGAAAGTCCAGGTACACTACATCCACTGGCTCTCCCTTATCCATGTTACTGTCTACCTGAACTTAGTTGTTAGGGATAACATTCATGTCAATTCAATACAAAATGTACAGGTCTATTACCAAGAAGATCGCAGACTAATTATTCATTATTTTTGTTAGCTGAAGGACATATCATTCCAGAAAATTTGAACACAATATTCTAACTATGGCACAACCAATGATTTATACATTTCTATTAGCTTCTTAAGCATTATTTCCCATTTGAAAATGTAGCATATCATTTCCTTTTGAAGGTTTGTATATCTGAACCCTGATTTTTTACATGTGCACATTTTATGCATCTCCTTTTTCTAAAATACCTCCCAAAATACATTATCGAGTTTTTGAGAGCGGCGGAGAGGGGAGAGAGGCAGGGAGGCAGGGAGGCAAATAAAATAACGTGGAATAATAAAATAACGTGACTTTACCTGAGCCCGTGCTCGCGGTCCGTAGACCTGACAGTGAGTTTAAGAGATTCTCCCTTGAATTTTATTCAAAGGAACGCGGGGTTAAAACACAATTACATTTGCTGAGGAATGTGGATCGATGTATTGATGACACATTGTATAACTACTGTTAACTATTGGCTGTTAACAAATGCTAACAGTGGCAGTTAACAAATCGTTTTTGTCTGAGTTGAATAAAGTGAGAAATGGCTGAATCTTTCTGCAGTACTCATTAAACCCGAGCTGGAAATTGAAAACTAGGGGAACGCTGTACCCCAGCGTACCCCCCCCATTTCCATCACTGGTCAGGATCGAGGGAAAAAGTACAGAGAGATCCTTGATGAAAACCTGCTCCAGAGCGTTCTGGACCTGAGACTGGGGTGGAGGTTCACCATCCAACAGGACAACAATCCTAAGCACACAGCCAAGACAATGCAGGAGTGGCTTTGTGACAAGTCTGTGAATGTCCTTGCGTGGCCCAGCCAGAGCCCGGACTTGAACCCGGTCGAACTCTGGAAGGACCTGAAAATAGCTGTGCATCGACGCCCCCCTTCCAACCTGACTGAGCTTGAGAGGATCTGCAGAGAAGAATGGGAGAAATTACCCAAATACAGGTGTGCCAAGCTTGTAGCATCATACCCAAGAAGACTTGAGGCTGTAATCGCTGCCAAAGCAAAATGACTGAAAGGGTTCAGGAAAGCAGCTCACTCCCAGCCACTCGGGAGCAACTCGAGTTGGGCAATATATGCAGGGACTTGTCGGTAATGCCCAAACTCAGTTGGATACCTTCACTCGTGAATATAGAACACCCGAGTGAAGCAGTTAATAAATGTTCATGCCTCAGACAATAGGTGTAGGAGTAGGCCATTCCGCCCTTCGAGCCTGCACCGCCATTCTACGTGATCATGGCTGATCATCCACAATCAGTACCTCATTCCTGCTTTCACCCATCAGCAGAAAAGTGGGGAAAACTGGATAAAGTACATTTTATTGCAAAATGCATCTGTGGAATTCTGATTATAATACCTTGCTTCTGTGAGACAAGCTTTATTGATGTAGCACCAGATTTTAATGTTGTATTGTCACTTCATTAAGGAGCTTTCATGAACATTTCTGAGAAGAATGCCAAGAACTTTCCATGTTTTGTAGCGAAAAATAAAAGATTTGCCAATCATTATTTTCTTAGGTACAATACTGATATACGGCAGCATTTTGTCGGGACAATGGAATCAGTCCTTATTCACAAAATAAATGAAATTGTTTTTGTCCAAATTAGTTGAACAACAGTCACATGTCAATATCCAAACAAATGTGTCATTCATCTTTCACTCATGCTCATTTCTTCCAGTGTTGTAATCTTGTTCAAAGTAATTTGACAAAAGCTACAACACGTATTTCAGGAGAATAAGATCAGAGCTAAATCTCCAGAGAAAAAAAGAAGAAAGATCTAAGTTCTGCCACGGCAAGGTCATTCTACTTTTGCATGGTATTAAGCATTGCGATAAACATTCTTGAAGCCAATCTAGGGCATACAGAATACATTCTGTACTGCACTTCTAATTGTTTCCTGCTGCATTTTTGTAAAATTCCAGAGAGCTGAGAAAATCTTGCTCACACAGGGAGGACATGGTTTTCTAAACATTGAAGTTAAATTTGCCTTTTGCTACTGAGAACTAATTAATGGTGCCCTGATTATTTGATTAACTTAATTAGGAGTTCATAACACACATAGACTAAATACAGTTTCAGTAAATGGGTTGACTGTCTTGTTCCATGCCAATTTGGGAGTGGCGATTGGGAATGTAGCTGCGCCTGTATTATTTATACTTTCCAAGTTTATATGTGCTTGAGTTCTTGACCACTAGCTGAAAGCTTAACGTCGTTATTTGACATTTCAGATTAGAAAAAGTGAACAGCAGTATCAGTAAGTTTCCTTTATGCATGGTTTTTATAACCATGTTGCGAGATTGTAGTCTAGAATGAGTGGAAGGATTGAAATCATTGGGTGAGTAAATTCCATCATCTGATGTAATATTGAATCAATCGCACATATCAAAAAGATTCAAGTCTGCTTTTTCTGGCAATACCAATTTAACACAAGATGGCAGAAATCAAGGAAGGTACATGGTAGGATAGTGATTAAGTTGGAGGTTAAGGGGAAGCTTGATTGAAGTGTATAAAATTATGAGAGGCATTGACAGGGTAGACAGTCAGAACTTTTTCCCAGGGTGAAAATGTCCAACACTAGAGGGCTTGTGTACTAGAATACCACTGGTGGGAAGGAACAAAATCTTCCAGGATTTCAAAGGTTCACTTTTTCACTCCTGAGGCTATTTAGTGACACCCATCGTAATGCAACATCCATTTTTGGTAAAGAAGGGTTCAGCTGCCCTTGGTGTCCTTCTCTCATAGATTAATAGGGACTATTTGGAAGACTGGAACACGACACAGAAGACAAGTCTAATCCGGTAATTTGAGTTTGTTGTCAAATGCACAAGTGCGGTGGAGGTATAGGTGCAATGACAATGCCAGTACAGTGATAGCAATGTTTAGATAAATACAGATAAATAAATACAGATCTATCGGCGGGAGAGTTCAGCAGTGCGATGCTAGCTGGTGCGGGACCTGAGGCATCCATGGTTAGGGTGGGAGGGGTCCTTGAAGGCACGTCTCAGACACCGTTTTCGGTGGAGGGCATCCAAAGCAGGGAGCGGGGCACCGATGATGTGCTGGGCGGTTTTCACCACCCGTTGTAGTGCCTTCCTGTCTTCTACGGTGCAACTGCTGTACCATACCGTAAAGCAGGTGGCCAGGATGCTTTCGATGGTACAGCGGTAGAAGTTGGTCAGGATCTGGGGGGACAGGTGGGCTTTTTTGAGCCTCCTCAGGAAATAAAGGCGCTGCTGTGCCTTTTTAACCAGCTTGGAGGTGTTGAGGGACCAGGACAGATCCTCCGAGATGTGTCCTGGTCCCTCAAGCATCACAGGCACATGCACTCAGTCAACACACAAAAGCAGAAATTACACATAAATTACACTTGCATCTTGCAAGACATTGAAATAAAAAGCTTGTGGTCTGTAGTGTACCAGAGTAGAGTTAGCGTTGTGCAGTTCTGTTTAGGAACCTGACAGGTGTAAGAAAGCGAAGATAGATACAAAACGCTGGAGTAACTCAGCGGGACAGGCAGCATCTGGAGAGAAGGAATGGGTGACGTTTCAGGTCGAGACCCTTCTTCAGACTGGTTAGGGATAAGGGAAATGAGAGATATAGACAGTGATGTGGAGAGATATAGAACAATGAATAAAAGATATGCAACAAAGTAATGATGATAAAGTAAACAGGCCATTGTTAGCTGTTTGTCGGGTGAAAATGAGAAGCTAGTGTGACTTGGGTGGGGGAGGGAAAGAGGGAGAGGGAATGCCGGGGCTACCTGAAGTGAGAGAAATCAATATTCATACCACTGGGCTGCAACCTGCCCAAGTGAAATATGAGATGCTGTTCCATAAGAAAGAAGCTGTTTCTGAAGCTGGTGGTGTGTGACTTCAATCTTCAGTACCTCCTATCTGACGGTATCAGTGAGAATAGGAGGGGTCTGGAAGGTGGGGATCCTTGCCTCAAATAAATGCTTTTGATGGAAGGGAGGACTGTGCCTGTGGTGGACCAAGCCTAGTCCACCACTTTCTGAAGTCTCTTGTATTCCAATATTATGGAATGGCCATCAGTGCCACAATGCAATAGGTCAGGATACCTTATTCTGTCAAAGTTTGTTTTGGGGATTCAGTCACATTTAGTTTAGTTTAGAGATACAGTGTGGAAACAGGCCCTTTGGCCCACCAAGTCCGTGCCGACCATTGATCACCGCATACACTAGCACTATCCTACATGCTAGGGACAATTTACGACTTTACAGAAGGCAATTAACCTGCAAAACTGTACTATTTTGTAATTTGGGAGGAAACCGGAGCATCCGGAGAAAACCCACGCGGTCACAGGGAGAACGTACTAACTCTGTACAGACAGCGCCCATAATCAGGATCGAATCGGGGTCTCTGATGCTGTAAGGCAGCAGCTCTACCGCTGCGCTGCAGTGCTGCAGTTGCAGTACAGGCATTGCTGTACAGGCCACAATACCTTCCTATAGTGCATCTGTTTGTTTGAGTATTCGGTGACATATCAAATCTCTAAACTTCTGATAGGAAGGTAGGCCTTTTTCATGATTACATCTGTGTGCAGGTCATCTGAGATGTTAACACTGAGGAATATTAAGCTGTTAACTGTCTCCACCAGTGACCCACCAATGAAAACTGGCATGTGGCATCATGACTTCTTTCTGAATTGATTGTTTGGTTTTGCTAACATTGAGTGAGATGTTGTAGTTGCCCCTCAACATTTTAAGCCTCCTTAAATCTTTCCCCTCTTAACTTAAACCTATGCCCTCTAGTTCTTGATTCCACTACCCTGAGAAAAAGACTCTGCATTCACCCTATCTATTCCCCTCATAATTGTATACAGCTCTACAAGGTTACCCTTTTGCCTCCTGTGCTCTAAGGAATAAAGTCCTTGCCTGCCAAACCTCTCCCTGAGGTTCCACGCCTCAAGTCCTGGCAATATCTTCCTGAATTTTCTCTGCATTATTTTTTCCTTCATGGCATCTTTCCCTTGGCAGGGCAACCAAAACCGAACACAGTATTCCAAGCGCAAGCTCACCAATATCTTATACGATCTTGTCCCTTTTTAACCTCTGCTCCAGGGAGAACAATCACCTACTCTACAATCTCTTCTCATTATTGAAACATTGCATCCTTGGAAAATCGTGGTGAACCTCCTCTGGGGCCTCCAGCGTCCATTTCTCCTGAAGATCAGCCAAAAATTGAGATTGTGCAAATGGAGAGGTCTTAATATAAATGTCAGAGCATCTACTTTTTATGGTGCAGAACGTTATCCCTTGGGGAGATTAATCATTTTAATCTTTGAATTAATTATGATTTTTTTTGCTAATAGACCAATATATATTTAATAATACAGCAGCTACAAAGTCGACACACTCTATTATCAAATGGGTATGAAGCTAATATATGGTTATCCACATGAATAATCATCTGTTGGCTAAATCCAGGAGAGTAAATTTACGTGTGGGAAGGAACTACAGATGCTGGTTTAAATCGAAGATAGGCGTAAAATGCTGGAGTAACTCAGCGGGACAGGCAGCATCTCTGGACAGAAGGAGTGGGTGATGTTTCGGGTACAGACCCTTCTTCAGATGGAGAGTCCTGGGAAAGGGAAACAAGAGATGTAGACAGTGATGTAGAGAAATATAGATTGTCAAATAAAGCCTGCAATTCTCTCACTACCCTAAAACTATTTTGTGAGACCAATGTGTACCACACAAAGAGGAAGAACCATCAATTCCAAAGACTGGCTGCCAGGTGGGAAGGCTGGAATGGTTTGAATTGCGTCATTGTCTAAAAACAGAAATGGATTCAAACCAAATAAATGGTGGCCATGCCATAAATGTCCTGATCAATGCCTATAGTATGGCAGCATTAAAATTCTGTGCAGCTGCAAACTTGTATGGAATGTAGTACATAGTGTATTACATTAATTGTCCAAGAACTCTACCGTGTTTCACTTTGTTCATGTGCATTACATAGAATTATTTTAAGAATCCCAATAATTTACTTAAATTTGAGTTGCTGCCTGATGGCATGCTTCACACAGGTTGTTTACAATGCATGCCAATTCCAGGAAATGCAATTGTACTTGCATGCCCCAACAACGATACACAGTGTAAAGCTTTCTTCAGTGATATTTAAAGGGAAGCAGTTTGACTAGGTGCGGCCTTTTGAGATTCAATACTTGGAGCCATCCACATTGAGGTTCTATTAAAGTAATCATCACAAAGATGGCACAATTGCACACTGGTAGAGTTGCTGCCTTACAGCGCCAGCGACCTGGGTTCGATCCTGACTACAGGTACTGTCTGCACTGAGTTTGTACGTTCTCCCCATGACCGTATGAGTTTTCTCTGGGTATTCTGGTTTCCTCCCATATTCGTGCGGGTTTGTAGGTTAATTGGCTTTTGTACATTGTCCGTAGTGTGTACGATAGAATTAGTGTATGGGTGATCGTTGGTTGGCATCGCCGAAAGGCCTGTTTACATGGTGTTTCTCTAAATTCTAAACCTCAGGTCCCATCATGTCCCAGCACCAGCTCCCCCATATTCCCAACTAACCCCCAACCATCTTGTAACCCAACACCTACTGCACCACCTCTCTGACCAAATCCTTGAGATCCCAAGATGTCTTCACAACTGATGTTCTGATTCTCCTATTTTTTGGAATGTCTTAAAATTATATAAGGCATAGTATCAATGCAAATAATTCATTTTTCCTCCTATAATTCCTGCTGAAGATTACACATTGGATGAGGACAGGGTGAGCTTGTCCTGGCAATCAGTATGCCTTGCTTTGGCCCATAAGTGAAGCATGTTATTTTGTTGTGGTAATGAAGGCCTGATACACATTTTGGAAGCTTAACCTCATAGAGGTCAATACTTAAGAGGAAAAAAATGTTTTCAAAGTCATTGAATTAATACGGTGGGGATACAGGCCCTTTGGCCCAACGCCCATGCCAACTAACATGCTCCATCTACACTCGTCCCACCTGCCTGCGTTTGGCCCATATCCATCTAAACTTATCTTATCCATGTCCCTGTTTGAATGTCTCTTAAATGATGTGATGGTATCTGCCTCAACTACCTCCTGTGGCAGCTCACTCCATACACTCACCACACTTTGTGTAAAAAAATGGTATCCCGCAGATTCATATTAAATCTTTCCCCCTTTATCTTAAACCCCTTGTTCTTGATTCTTCTATTCTGGGTAAAAAGACTGCATTTACCCTATCTATTTCGCTCATGATCTTATACACCTATATGAGGCACTCCTCAACCTCCTGCACTACAAATAATAGGTCTTAGCCTGCTCAATCTCCCCTTATGTAAATACGCTCTTCTCAAGCTTACCCCCCCCCCCCAGTCTAGTTCAGTCAAAAAACACTGAGTCAAACACTGGAACAACTAAAAAAAAACTACCTTCAGGCACTTTTTCCTCACACTTAGGGATAGCTTTCCCGTCAGGTTACTCTTACTAAAAATTACTTTCCCTCTCTCAGTTACTCTTCGCTATCAGGTACTAATCAACAATCAATCAGAGAGGGGGAAGAACTCCTGGTTGATCAGCCACGATTCGGACTCCAATTACAATAGCAGTCTTAATAAACTATTTATCTCTACAGCCGATTCAAACTAATATCACAACAGTGTACCTAACATTCAAAATTTAAATCAAAGACAATATACAATGAACACAATGCCACAACGGCAGTCTTAAATACACTTTAAATTACTACTTCGAAGTTTTATTATGCACAGATTAATCTGGAAGAAAATATATATGCCTTGAAATACAATGCAACTATTCACAGCTTTAAATACACTTTTGAAACATAGCTTCACCGATTTTAACTATTAACAAGTCTTACGAATTATTTATACACAAGTTAACTTGGAAAGAGAGATATATGCACTCAGAATTAACCAGCACCTCAATATGCGATTCTGAATATTAGTAAATTTGAATCGGAGAATTTTCAATACCTTATTCTTTAACAAATGAAATTTTTATGCGTTACAAGTTCGAATTCAAATTTGTACGGAACGTCTTTAGAGATATGAAATTTTCAGATTGATTAAAGTATTGTCGACCAATTTATACTCTAATCACTGAGTGCCCAATACCTTTCGAGACTCCTTCCTCCATTTTACAGGGATCCAGATATCTCACACAGGCGTGGACTTGAACCTGTCTAGGTACACCCTTGCAAGGGGTTTCCCTTCCTATCTGCTAAGTATCGGGTGTCAGCGTGTAGTCTCTTCACGTTCGCAGCCGATGCCAATTTTTAGAGCACGTTTCCAATCTGCACCCCCAGCAACGATGCAGTACTTTCCCACTTAGCACTGCTTAAACCCAGTTTCGTCTTTAAATATCCCGGCAATCGGATATCCAATTCTGGGCTGGGCCTCTAACCACTATAGCTTTACGGGCCTTTAACCCAAAGGAGAGGGACTTGAACCCAAACCTATGTTTTTGGGCCTTTAACCCAGAGGAGAGGGCCTTTAACCGAACCCTAGATTAGTCTCAGCAGCAGCTGCAGCTACTAACTTCGACCAATAGTTTTACGGGCCTTTAACCCAGACGAGAGGGCCTCTAACCCAAAGGCACTTTTGTCCCGAGTGCTTGCTAGACTCTTTTCTACGATCTCGTAGGGACCCTTTTGCAAGCCTGCGAATGATCGAACTGCTCCGACTAGCAAAGTGATGAAAACCAATGCGAAAACCGCACCATGATGCCGAGTTCTGCACTCGCGATCGGGAACAGCTCAACACTCTTAACCGCAAGCTTGTGTTTGGGGGTCTGTTGAGATCCCGGTCGAGCCCCCAAAGTAAATACGCTCTTCTCAAGCTTACCCCAGTCCAGTTCAGTCAAAAAACACTGTCAAACACTGGAACAACTAAACTTTATTTTTAGATAGAACAGCATATTCCCCTATACGATACCTAAACTACCGCGGGTTCGATCCTTATCTCTGCCTGGCCAAGCCCTTCAGCCTTGTGCAAGCAGAAATATTCCAAAAGGTCACACAGTCCCAAGCGTTCCTCCAGAAGATCGACCTCGATCTAAGATGGAGCCACCTTTTATAGGTCCACCAACCTTGAGGGGCCGAACTACATAGGGGAGGTCTCTTTACAGTCCAAACAAACATATTAATCACATCAATACTTTATTGACAGTTCCCCAAATCAATTACAGAGTCTCCCATATATTGTTTCTTGGAAAAGCTTCTGGAGGGAAGCTAACTATCTGAATAATGCAACATTTACCATGGAACCCAAAACAATTCTGCCAGGTTAGTTTGGATTTAGGCGTCCCATCCATTCAGTTAGTAGGAGTTTCGTCTTCGGACTCTTTCAGTTTATTGGCGTTTCCACCTCATTTCCATTCCGTTCTTTGGCTTTGAATTCTTTGCTTTGGCTTCTTGTCTGTCGGCGCCACGTCCGGGTACCCTTAAATATATAGTTATTGTACTTTGCATTTTGGAAAAGTCCCAACTGAGAGGAAGACAGCAAAATACTGAAAATATTGGGAGTGAAAATGACTTCAGGACAGTTTTTTTAGGAAAATGAAGGAAATGGTTACAGAATACTTACACAGCTGAGTGAGTATAATTTTATGGATGACAAATTGTGTTCAACCATTTCATGATGTTTTTGACAAAGTAACTAGCATGTTAGATAATAAGGATGCAATGGATGTAGCAAATTTTTGTTGTACAAAAATTAGGTCTGTGAAGTGCCCCATAAAAGATTACTGCATTAGATAAGCACCTGTGGACTTGAACGTAATAGGTTAAGCCCAGGGGGGTCAGATATGGGGCTTTATGTGTGTGCCAGATATATTGTCAGTGCAGAGGGGCTAGGAGCAAGGCCAAGTGTGCATCCAGAGTCAAGGTCTGGAATAGTACCAGGTGTGCAGTCAAAGCTGGGACAATGGGAGTGTTCAGCACTGGGATCCTAAGCAGGTAAGCAGCTATGATCGGGTTAGAATAGGGGGCCAGGTGTAAGGCTGGACTCAGGATCAGGAATGAGAGAAGGTATGCAACTGGAGTCAGGGTCAGGAGTAGTACCAGGTGTGCAGTGAGACCCAGGTTGGTCAACATGGGCCAAGTGTTTGATTATAATCTGATTTCCATGCATGAATATACTAAGATCATTCATGTGCTGCACCTTTTGATCAGAGCATGGCTCTACAATGGAATGTAATTAGGAATGTAATTTAGTCTAACCTTATTCATAGCTAATCCAATTTAAAGCATGTATATTGCATTCAAGTGTAAGTTAAAAGACTCGCTACAGTATGCACCACATTGCACAATTTCAAGCTGAAAAATGCGAAAGCTCCGTACCAATGGGAGGGGGGACACCCCGTCTCACGCCCACTCACGGGCTTGGTCTCTCACAATTTCTCACTCCCAACTCTCACCCAATCTTGGCAGCCCCGTTTTATGGCAGGTCTGTGCCTGAGGAAGCCCACAGAGGCAGTACATGCTTTGGAAGTTCTCTATCTGACTTGTTTTGCTTTAGTTTTCTTCTTGCTAATAAACCATTTTAATTACCTAGAACTAACATGTTATTCAAACATTAAGTTCAGTAAGTTAAATAAACTAACAGTTGAATTGATTTTCAAGGCTTACTGCCATATGTAGTAAATCACACATTACACTCTCCGTGCATTCATGTTGTTTCATTGTGACACAAGTAAATGAAAATGGTGAGATGTTGTATAAGACCAGAGAAATTGTATACATTTTCCATTATTATTCCATCTCCAGAATTTCCTTCCACCATTTTATAAGAGTCAAATATTGTACATTCCTAATTAGAAGGCAGGAAATGTTTATTCAAGTTTTCAGTGGGTGGAGACAGCCTCTGTAATTTTAAGTATGTTTAAACAAACTTCTCTTTCATCCTGTTTAAATTATGGTGGATGATTAAAAAATAGTTTTTGAAGCAGCATCTGGGGACTTCTGGGAACAAAAATAAATTGTGTAACATGGCAGGCTAAATAATTCAATCATTTTTTAATATAGAACATATAATGTTGCAAAAAAGATACAAATCTTGTATCTGCAGGTCAGGCAGCATCTCTGGAGAACGTGGATAGGTGATGTCTCGGATCTTCAGACTTCTTTTGTAAACCAGCATCTACAGTTCCCTGTGGCTACATGTAACATGATGAATGTTATTTCATACAATACATTGCCCTGCATTGAGTTGATAGTTTTCTAAATTTAGAACATTTCTTGTTGGCTTAATAGTACCCTGCTCATTGTGGACTTGAAACCAGGAATTTGACAGAATCAGTCTGAAGAAGGGTCTCGATCTGAAACCTCACCCATTCCTTCTCTCCAGAGATGCTGCCTGTCCCGCTGAGTTACGTGGGATTTTGTGTCGATCTTCGGTTTAAACCAGCATCTGCAGTTCCTTCCTACACAATTAACAGATTAACATCGACACACGGGAAATCCACCTCACCTGCATTCACCTGTCACTTGCCAGGCATTGCTTTGCCTCCACATTTTTCCCAGCTTTGTCCCCTGCTGTATTTCTAAAACTAAAATGAGGACAAAAAAATTCTCAGGAGGCTTTATCCCATAAAAGCACCTGTCAATGTGCCTCCTCCACACTGTCATCTTTTCTCCACTGCTATACAGACTGAAAAATAAACTTGAGGCTCTTTGACACCTTTATTGCATGATTTGAAAGAGCTATCAAATGGTGTGTCATGATGCACATTCATGATGTTTCTTGTTTAGAATTATTAAATAATTCCATTATAAGATTAATTGGAGAGATATAAATATAAATTATTTTAAAAAGAAAACAACAAGCAGCACCATTTCTATATACATGCAAGTTGCAGTTGGGGATTTTAGATAATATTTCTAGCTCTGATTCTGTAAATTTATTGGCAGGCAACCAGACACAACCTGACAAGAGAAAGTATAAAAAAATTCAAAAACAATTAATCAATAGAGTGCGGGTAAAGAGCTTCATTCACTCTGTGGAACATCCTATGTAATTGAGAGCTTCAGCCGAATAGTAGCTGCCTGATTGGTGAATAGTTTAAAAGGAGTTCTTTCTCAAACTCCAAATCATTGGTTAGATGTTCTTAAAAGAGAAAACAAATCCTTGGTTTACAGGAGCAGTTTAGGTTGAAGTCACTGCTCTTTCAAATGTTGTCTATACACATGCTGACCTAATCCATTATTGGATTAACAGTGGAAAGAACTTTAAACAAAGGCAAGTGTTTTACAGTGGAGTGTTTGAACCCTTCTGATGAGATCTTATTGCTTTTCTCACAGTCAAATTATTGGCTGGAAGATTCTACATTGCCTCCTATTATCGCACAATCCTACCCAGGACAATGAGCCAGTATAACAAATATCCAATAGTAATTTGTTGAACTAGTTACTGCCCAATTATAAAGCAGTGAGATCAGTGCTTATGTTTGTACTACAGGATTGTCTCCACCAACAAAGGCAGTGACACCCAGTAACCCTGATGAATAAATGGCACTTGCAGATGAGGGCAGCAAAAGCTTCCTGGAGAATGGTTTGCACTCTCAGCTTCCAACCAAAATTGCTGCCAGCAGCAAATATAAACAGTGCATTTTGGCAGCACTTATGTCAAATCTGCCATTTCAGGTCTAGTCTGGGCAGGCTGAGCTGACAGCCAGCCCATTAACCTTCTAATACAGCTTCATTATCACTGGTTCTGAGGACCTACCCCCAACACAGCAAAAATATAACTCAATAGTTGCCGTGTTAGAAAATGTTCAGCACCCTGGTCAAAACCTGCATGGCAGTAGTTTGAAGCAAATAGGTCCAAAGGCACAATTAAGATTGACATCAAATAGCTTCTCATTCATACAAGGCAATCAGACAGGTAGCATTGCTGAAGAATAACGTGCAGGAACTGTTTTCATTTAGTTTAGAGATACAGCATGGAAACAAGCTCTTCGGCCCGCAAGTCCGCACCGACCAGCAATCATCCATACACTATGTTCAAAACACCTCAGACACTCTCCGTCGTCACCGCGCATTCCATTCTCCAGGCCCCATCCTCTCATCTTCACCATGGATGTCCAATCACTCTACACCTCCATCCCCCACCAGGATGGTCTCAAGGCCCTCCGGTTCTTCCTCGACCGGAGAACCAACCTATACCCGTCCACTGACACCCTCCTCCGCCTAGCGGAGTTGGTCCTTACCCTCAATAACTTCTCTTTTGACTCCTCCCATTTCCTCCAAATACAAGGCGTAGCTATGGGCACACGCATGGGCCCCAGCTACGCCTGACTCTTTGTCGGGTACGTCGAATAATCCTTGTTCGCGGCGTACCAGGGTCCCATCCCCGACCTCTACCTCTGTTACATCGACAACTGCTTTGGTGTCACCTCCTGCACCCACACACAACTGACTGACTTCATCCGTTTCACCACCAACTTCCATCCGGCACTCAAATACACCTGGACCATTTCCGACACTTCCCTACCATTCCTTGACCTCACCATCTCCATTGCAGGGGATACACTCCTGACCGACATCCACACTCCTGACTGACATCCATTATAAACCCACTGACTCCCACGGCTACCTGGACTACTCTTCCTCCCACCCTGCTTCCTGTAAGGACTCCATCCCCTATTCCCAATTCCTCCGTCTACACCGCACCTGCTCCCAGGATGAGGTGTTCCACACCAGGGCATCACAAATGTCCTAATTCTTCAGAGAACGGGGATTCCCCTCCCCCACTATAGTTGAGGCTCGGACCAGGGTCTCCTCCGTAACCCGCAACACTGCCCTCTCTCCCCCATCCCCCCACTCGCAACAAGGGCAGAGTCCCCTTGGTCCTCACCTTTCACCCCACCAGCCGGCACATACAACACATAGTCCTCCGCCAGTTTCGCCACCACCAACGTGACCCCACCACTCGCCACATCTTCCCATCTCCCCCCCTGTCTGCCTTACGCAAAGACCGCTCCCTCCGCAACTCCCTTGTCAATTCTTCCCTTCCCTCCCGCTCCACCCCTTCCCCGGGCACTTTTCCTTGCAACCGCAAGAGATGGTACACTTGTCCCTTTACCTCCCTCCTCCACTCCTTTCAAGTACCCAAGCAGTCCTTCCAGGTCCGACAGAGGTTCACCTGCACCTCCTCCAACCTCATCTATTGCATCCACTGCTCTAGATGCCAGATGATCTATATCGGTGAGACCAAGCGGACGCTTGGTGATCGTTTCGCCGAACACCTCCGCTCGGTCCGCAATAACCAACCCGACCTCCCGGTGGCTCAGCACTTCAACTCCCCCTCCCATTCCATATCCGACCTCGCTGTCCTGGGCCTCCTCCATGGCCAGAGTGAGCAACACCGCAAATTGGAGGAACAGCACCTCATATTCCGTTTGGAGAGTCTGCATCCTCTTGGCATGAACATTGAATTCTCAAAATTCTGTTGACTCTTGCAGTCTCCTCCCCTTCCAACCTCTCCCTCAGCCCTCGGGCTCCTTTTTCCTTTCTTCTCTCCGCCTCCCCCCACCCCCTATCAGTCTGAAGAAGGGTTTCGGCCCGAAACGTTACCTATCTCCTTCGCTCCATAGATGCTGCAGTTTCTCCAGTATTTTGTGTACCCTCGATTTTCCAGCATCTGCAGTTCCTTCTTTAACAATCATCCGTACACTATTTCTATCCTACACACTGGGGCCAATTTACAAAAGCCAATTAACCTACAAACCTGCACAGTATTGGAATGTGGGAGGAAACCAGAGCAGGGAGAACATACAAACTCTGTACAGACAGCAATCATGGCCAGGATTGAACCCAAGTCTCTTGTGCTGTAAGGCTACAATTCTGCCACTGGCCCATCTTGTTTTGTTTACAAGTAGTTATGAAACTATAAAATGAACTTGAAAGACAAAATGCTGGAGTCACTCGGCAGGTCAGGCAGCATCTCCGAAATGAATGGACACGTAATGTATTATGTCGGGTTTCTTCTTCAGACTAATTTGCCTAATAGCCTTCTTGTCGTGTTTATCTTGTGATTGTGTAACATGGCACTTTGATATTTTACTTCTTTGACTGTTGAGAATGTTCACTGGTTTATCAAATAATGTCTTTGGAGCAATTAACTGGAACAAACGAGTACAGAACAGGAACAGGCCCTTCAACCCACTATGTCTGCGCTGGTGATGCGGCCAATTTAAACCAATCTCACCTGTCTGCGCATGATCTACATCCCACTACACCCTGTCTGTTCATGTGCCCTGATTAAATGCTCTTATTGTTGCTATCATGTCTGCCACCATCACTTCCCCTGGCAGCGTGTTTCTGGCATCTATCACACTCTATGTGGGAAAAAAAACCGATTGCCCCCTCACCGATGCCCACTCGTATTTGAAATCCAGCGATTTCTGTGGTGCAAATTTCACTCTCCTGTTGTCAGCACAATTAGGCATCAATTCCTAAGGATAATTGGTGTGCAGGAGCAAAGATGTAAATTAAGTACATTGACCAATCTTCCCACACACAGCAAATTAAGAAGTAGCAAGTGCATGTTTTAAATCGAATCTTTTTAGGATTTTAGAGAGTAGAAATAATAGAATATTACAGAGTACCAGAAAGAACTGAAAATAGCCTTCTAAAATAAACTTAGTGCCTAAAACATCGAACAGCACAGCACAGGAATAGGCCCTTCAGCACACAATGTCTGCCAAACATGAACATAAACTGATCTCTTTAGCCTGCACATGATCCCATCTCTCCATTATCTGCTTATCTATGTGTGTATATAAAATACATTAAATGGTACAATTACATGTTCTTTCACCACATCCCCTACCAGCATATTCCAGGCATCGTCAACACGGTGTAAAAATTATTGCTGCGCACACCTTCTTTAAAATGTTCCCCCTCTCACCTTAAAGTTGTGCCCTCATGTATTTGACATTTCTACCCCTTGGAAAAAGATTCTCACCATCTACCCTATCTTTGTCGCTCTCTCTGGGTGACAGGGGTTATGGGGAGAAGGCAACAAATTAGCTTTAAGAAGGAAATATGGTTCAATGATGCTTGACTGGTGGAGTAGACTTGATTGGCCAAGTCATCTAATTCTGCTCCTAGAACTTATGAATTCTTCTCCCCTTTCCCATCAGGAAAGAGGTACAGAAGTTTGAAAATGAATACCTCCAGATCCGGGGACAGTTTCTTAACCAGCTGTTATCAGGCAACTGAACTGTCCTTTCATCAGCTAAGGAATGGTCCTGACCTCCCATCCACCTCATTGGAGATCAACAAACAATTTTTAATTGGATTTTTTGGACGTTATCATGCACTAAACGTTATACCTTGTATCCTGTATCTGTACTCTGAGGATGGCTTGTCATCATGCATTGTTTTTGACTCGATAACAAAACTAAACCAAACTAAACTAACCTGGGATAGATCTCATCAGGCCCTGGGGACAGTTCCCATCAGGCCCTGGGGTCTCACCAACATAATGCTTTTCAACAGACCCAACACTATCTCCTCCTTCATTTCTAAATGGCCTGCATATTAGTGTGCCCTGCACTGGTCTCACTATAATCTCTGCCCTTCACCCTTGAACACTCAGGCAAAGTACTCATTTAGTACATCTCCCATATCCTCTGACTCCAAAATAAATTCCCGGCTTGAGTTCTTGCTTTATTTGCCTCAAAGGCCTTTTACATTGAGGAAGTTCCATCAATATTGGATACGTTAAGGTTACCCACTGTGACAGCCATGTTGCTTCTAGCTCTTTCCATAATCCGTCTACATATCTGTTCCTCCATCTCCTGCTGATGTTTGCGAGGCCTATAGCACATTTTCATCAGAGTGATGGCACCTTTCTTATTTTTGAGATGTACCCATATTGTTTCAATGGATGAACCTTACAGTAGGTCCTCTCTGAGTGCTTTTGTGATATTTTCCCTGATTAGTAATGTAAAGGGCCTGCCCCACTTGGCCGTCATTTGAGCCTCATTTACGCGTCACATGTAAAATAGGTCAACGCGTCGTTATGCGCGAAGTCGAGCGCAAATCACACGTCATCATGCCGTCAGGTGTGTG
Source organism: Okamejei kenojei (assembly GCA_035221665.1). NCBI lineage: Eukaryota > Metazoa > Chordata > Chondrichthyes > Rajiformes > Rajidae > Okamejei > Okamejei kenojei. The sequence continues at coordinate 61,458,702 of CM069138.1, forward strand.
TGAAGTCATTAGAATACCCTGCGGCGTGCGACGACGCATGGTTACGCACGGTGACGTAAACATATGTCACCACGCGATACACGTGAGACGTCGGGACGCAACGTGCAACACCAATGCGTCAGTGTGCGTACCCAATGCGTCAGCGTGCGTACGCGATACGTCGCGCAGGTGGCGCTCGAGGATTTCGTGCAGTACGAAATCCTGGAGCACCGGGCAATACCGCGCACAACTCCACACTCCTCCACGCCTCTCCACGTGCCCGTCCCGCGCTACCCACACGCACTACCCGTGCGTCACAAAGCATCGACCTATTTTACATATGAGGCGCAAATGATGTGGGACAGGCCCTTAACTCCTCCATCCCTCTCACACATTTGTAGCATTGAAACCCTGGAACGTTGAGCTGCCAAGTCCTATCCCTCTCACAAAGTCTCTGTAATGACCATAGTTCCGTGCACTGATCCAGACTCTAATTCCATCTGCTTGACCCATTATACTCTTTGCATTGAAATAAACACACTTCAGCCCATCAGTCTCACCGTGTCTCTGCCTGTCCTTCCTTTCAGATGTTTGTCAAAACCTCTACCTTCCCACATCTTTCCACTTGTTGACCTGCTGCTCTGGAACTCATCATCTTGCCATACCAGTGAACGTCTCACAGGTAACACTGGTGAATCTCCCTGTGAAGATGAATAGTTTCAAACTATTTTACTCAGGGAATAATGGGCCTGTCCCACTTAAGCGATTTTTCAGCGGACTGCCGGCGACTGTCAAGTTCTCGGCAGTCGCCTGAAAAACCGGGAGCTAGAACGGCGACTGTCAGAGTGGAACACACACGCGCAGACGCAAAGGCGGGGGCCAAGGCAAGCGGGGGGGAGCGCTGTCTGAAATTCACAGGGTCCTAAGCCAAGGTGATTCAGACACACACTGCGATGAACAGGAAGGTTGGCGCTGTAATTAAGATGGCTATCACAGTGTACGGTAAGTCCTTTAAAAGAGAAAGGGGGAGGAGAGGTGGAGACAACGTTTAAGAAGCCAGACAACATCTAATAAGCCAGCGATACACAGCTGTGAAGTTTGGCGGACATTTAACATTACCGGTCAGTTATCCTTGGTTCTGAAAACTCTTGCGTATGTTTTTTTCCCCCAATGAGCCAATGAGAATGACTGGTCAGCAAAGGCGATTAACTAAAACTACCTACAACTACCTCGACTATCTACAACAACATGGCGACCCCACTACAACTGCACCCACGACTACAGGATTATCAATTATCTCCATGGCGACCAATTTTTGGTCTCAGAAAAATGTTCAACATGTTGAAAAATTTGTGGCGACCATTCTGAGGCAGCGACTTCCTCCCAGAATGTGTGAACTCCTCGCAACCATGAAGGAGACTCACCAGAGACCACCAGCGAACATGTGACGACCATGTGGCAAGCGCAGAGTCTCCTGCACTCGCCTAAAACGACGCCTAAGTGGGACAGGCCCATAAAAGTTGAGAAAAAATGTAGAGTTTCGGGACATGAGTGGTTGAGCATCAATTATTGTTTTTAACACAAGGGACACAAAGTGCAGGAGTAACTCGGCGTATCAGGTAGCATCTCTGGAGAACATGAATAGAGGCACAGTGATGAAGCGGTAGAGTTGCTGCCTTACAGCACCCGAGACCCAGGTTCAATTCTGATTACGGGTGCTGTTTGTATGTTCTCCCTGTGACCGCTTGTATTTCCTCTGGGTGCTCCAGTTTCCTTCCACACTCCCAAGAAAGTGCAGGTTTCAGGTCACTTGGCTTCAGTAAAGATTGTAAATTATCCCTATTGTGTAGTATAGTGCTAGTGTATGGGCGTGATCACTGGTTGGCACGGACTCGCTATATCCACGCTGTCTCTAAAGTCTAAAATTGGCGTTTCGGGTCAGGACTCTTCTTTGGACTAAAATGAATTAAAAATGAATACACCTTATCTTATAACGATTAAAACTCTCGTTCGTTGGATTGTTGGGTTTGTTGGTTTGTAACGGGTTCTAGTTCGCGAAAATTCGTTTAAGCTCTGTGTGAATTTACTCCCCCTACGTCTTTGCCGTAACGGAGAAATGTTTACATATTCCTGTAGAGTTTTTCCTCCACCACATTTTGTTTTGAAAATTAGAACATTTGGTTATTAATTTCCCTGCTTTTTTAGTAAAAATTATCAAAAAATATGAAAATCAAGCTGCTGCATGAGTGACAGTGCCATCTCACAGATGTCCAATCACAATGGATCTCATTTACCTATGACATGACATCACAATGGGATAGGACTGGGAGATTGCAACCTTCAGGTGGTCTGGCACAATCAAGTAAGATCAAATAGAGCAAGTTGTCCGACCCCCCTCCCCATCTCCCCCCTCCCCATCTCCCCCCTCCCTCTCCACCCCCTCCCTCTCCACCCCCTCCCTCTCCACCCTCCCATCTCCTCCATCCCCTCTTCTCCCCCCAACTTCTCCCCTTCCTCTTCTCTCCCCCTCCACCACACCCCCCTCCACCTCCTCTTCTCCCCCTCCTCTTCTCTCCCCCCCACCTCCTCTCCTCTACTCCCCTCCTCCCCCTCTTCTCCCTCCCTGTCACTCACCCCCTCCTTTCCCCCCCTCCCTCCCCCCAACTCCCCTCCTCTTCTCCCCTCCTCCCCCTCTTCTCCCTCCCTGTCACTCACCCCCCCTTTTCCCCCCTTCCTCCCCCCCTCTCCCCTCTACTCTCTCTCTCTTCCTCTCCCCTCTCTCTCTCCCCTCTCTCTCTCCCCACTACTCTCTCTCTCCCCCTCTACTCTCTCTCTCCACCTCCCTCCCTCCCTTCCACCCCTGCCTTTCCCCCTCTCCCCCCTTCTATCTCTCCCCTTCTCTCTCCCCATTTCTGTTTCCCACCGTCTCCCTCCCTTCTCTCTTCCCTCCTCTCTCCTCCTCCTTTCTCTCCCCATCCTCTCTCTCTCTCTCTCCTCTCTCTCTCTCCCCCTCTTCTCCCTCCCCCTCCATTCCCTCCTTCTCCTCTCTCCCCCTCCAAACTCTCCCCACCTCCCCCTCTCCCCTCTCCCCTCCCCTGTCCCCCAACCTCTATCACCCTCTCTCCTCCATCCTCTCTCTGTCCCCCTCCCCCACTCTGCCCCCTCCCCTCTACCCCCTCCACTCCCCCTCCACCCTCCACCTCTTATTCTCCTCCCCTCTCCACCCTCCCCACTCCTCCCCCCCTCTCCTCCCCCTCTCCACCCTCCACCTCTCCCCCTTCTCTTCTCTCCCCCTCCAACTCTCCCCCTCCCCTCTCCTCCCTCCCCTCCCCTCCCCTCACTCACCCCCTCCTCTCTCTCCCCCTCCCTCCCCCTCTACTCTCTATCTCCCCTCTACTCTATCTCTCTCCCCTCTAATCTCTCTCCCCCCCTCCCTCCCTCCCTTCAACCCCCTGCCTTTCCCCAACTCCCCCTTCTCTCTCTCTCCCCATTCTCCCTCTCCCCTTCACTCTCTCCCCCTTCTCTCTCTCCCCCTTCTCCATCTCCCCCTTCTCCATCTCCCCCTTCTCTCTCTCCCCTCCAATCTTTCCCCTCCACTCTCCCCCTCCACTCTCTCCCTCTCCTCTGTCTCCCCCTCCAATCTCTCTCCACCTCTCACCCCCTCCCCTCTTCCCCCCTCTCCTTTCCCCTACCCCTCTTCCCCTCTACTCTCCCCTCCCCTTCCCCACCCTTCTCTCCCCCACCGCCTCTCCCTTCCCCATCCCCTCTCTCCACCCCTCTCCCACCGCTCTCATATCCCCTCCCCCAACTCTCCCACCCCCTACCCCTCTCCACTTTCACCATCCCACGCTCTCTCCCTTCCCCCCTCTCCTCCCCTCCGCAATCTCTCCCCCATCTCCACACTTCCTCCCCCTCTCCTCACCCCTCTCACCCCCTCTCCATCTCCTCCTCTCCTCATCCCTCTCCCCATCTCCTCACCCTCCTCACTCTCCTCCCTATCTCCTCCTTCCTCCCTCCCCCTCTCCCCCTCCTCATTCCCCCCTCCCCTCCTCCCCCCTCCCCCTCCCCGCTCACACCCCCTCCCCCTCCACCTCCCCATCCCCTCTCTCCCTTCCCCCCTCTCCTCCTCCCCCTTCCCCTCCCCACTCCCCCCTCTCCTCCCCCTCTCCTCCCTCCCTCCCTCTCCCCTCTCTCCGCCCCACCCATCTCCCCTCCTTCTCCACTTCTCTAACCCCCCTCTACCCCTCTACCCCCCCCTCCAACCCCCTCGCCCCTCCTCCAACCCCTTCTTCCTTCCCCTCTACCCCTCCCTTCCCCCCATTCCCCCTCCTCTCTCTCCCCTCATCTCTCCCCCCTCCTCTCTCCCCCTCTCTCCACACCTGCTCTCTCCCCACCCTCCTCTCTCCCCTCTACTCTCTTGCCCCCTCCTTCCGCACCCCCCTCTCTCTCCCTATCCTCTCTCTTCCCCTCTCTCTCCCCTTTCCACCCTCCTCTCCCTCTCCCCCTCTCCCCACCCGTCTCCCCCTACCCCCCTCCCCTACCCCCCTCCCCTACCCCCCTCCCCTACCCCCCTCCTGGGGGAACAGACCCAGCGGGTCTGCACTTGGTCTAGTTTATAATAAAATTGAATATTTTCACATTGTTCCACATTATGAGTGATTCACAAGTGATTCGCAAGTACTTAATGTATTTATCAATTTTACTGATTTCTGGTGATTGCACTGAAGAAAGTAACAAAACTGTGCAGCTTCAGGAGGAGCCTGGGATCACTGATAGCATCTGAATCTCACTGTTTAATTGTGCAAATGCTGAACTATGGCTCGTGAAGCTGTTTCTTTATATTTGGACCATGAACATTGACACTTTGCACCATCAGTACACTGCAAAATCAAGTCATTGTGTCCCAGGTCTATTCTGCACCGGTGCCATTTACTGGAACCAGTTCTTTGTTAATTCTAAATGCCCAAAAATATAATTGGGCCATTTTAAGCAGGCTGATTTGTTTATGAAATTTAATGTAAGTAGTATTTTTTTTAAGGGAAAAGAAGATGTTAGAAACTGGGCAGCAATGTCAACTTTATACTTGACAGGCAATTGGGATGACTGCTTCTGCCAAGCTCCTTTAGCTGCATTTTTGAAATGAGACATTTAATGGTGGTGAACTCAAGCATGCTTGTACATGTTCCATTTGTACAAGCATATCAAATCAGTAAGGAATAGATCGGCCTGGGAGGATTCATATGTTTGAAAGACATTTTGACCTTGGATTTCAAGCAGATTTTGAGGAAATACTTGCAACATTTAAGTATGAACGAAGAGTTTGTTGAAACATGGAGCTGCAGATGCTGGCATATAAAAAACACCAAAGCGCTGGAGTAACTCAATGGGTCAGGCAGCTTCTCTGAGTTTTTTCTTATGTCAGCTGTGCAGACAAGCATGCACTTGTGTGGACCACTGGGCTATCTGCTTTCTGAAAATAAATTACAATGAGGATTAAAGCGCTTCGCCACCGAGTCTACGCCAACCATCATTCACCCGTACACTGGTTATATATGTTATCCCACTTACGCATCCTCCACCCTAGGGGAAAATTACAGAAGCCAATTAGCCTACAAACCCGCATCTTTGGAATGTGGGAAGAAACGAGAGCACCCGCTGAAAACCCGTGAGTCATGGAAAGAACATACAAACTCAGAACAGACAGCACCCATAGCCAGGATCGAACCTTGCTCTCTGGCACTATGAGACCGTGGCTCTACCGATGATCCTCGCTGCCGATTTCAAGGGAATCTGGGAGTGGGCAATAAAATCTGGTCTTTCCAACATTGACTACATCTTGTGAAAGAGAAAATTGTAAAAAAAAAACACAAATCAGACAGCTGTTGGGAGATTACCATGAAGTGAAAGTGCTGCGCCAAGATTTGTATACTTTCAAAATGCAGCCTAATAAACTGTGAGAATGTTTATACTGCTTCATCTTTGTGAATCAATGAGGCTAAAATGATTAGAGAATCAAAGCTACTTGCAATGGTAGCTCACGCTGGTATGTTTTTGAACTTTATATTTCTTTTGTCAGCACCTAATTGATTCTACTCCACAAGTGTTTCGTTGTTTACACACAACAGTCACTTGCATTGCTTCAAGAAATTTAATTGAAAAAACTCTACTTTCTTTCATATAGGACCGCCTATTTTTCGTCATGGAATACGTAAATGGAGGCGATTTAATGTTTCAAATCCAACGTTCCCGCAAGTTTGATGAAGCTCGATCAAGGTTTTATGCAGCAGAGGTCACCTCAGCACTGATGTTCCTTCACCAAAATGGCGTAATCTACAGGTACTTGCTTAAACGGGACAGCTGGAGTCGGAAGCAGGTTTGGCCAGCATGCAATCATATCTTAGCAACTCGTTTGGGTTGAAGCATTGTGCCTCTCTATTTCCGTGCATGTTGAGACATGAGTCGATGCTGTTTTCTTTTGGCTAGTCATTCAAAATGTTTATGTTTGAATAGCACCAGAAGCTGCAAAGAGTGATGATGCCAGACTTTTATTCTGGTGCACTCAGAGCTTTTACAAAATGTTTGGCAGAGTCTGACCTTCTGCTAACCTGCCAGCAGAGTGGTACAATACCTTTACTTTCTCTCTCAGTCCACTATAGACTTCTAAAGGGCCTTTCATTTCCCACTGCACCCAACCCCCCTCCCCATTCTCCAAAAATACGTTGTGCCATTTCTTTTGTTTATTTGAGTTGTCCTCTTGTTGGCTGAATAGGGTTAACAGTCACAGGATCCTAGTTTCTTCCATGTAGTTGAGGGCAATCTTTGAGTCACTGACAGGAAGTGGCTGCTAGTAAAGTCTAGTAAAAAGGATCCATAAGGCACTGGATTCAGCCAAAATCCCATGTTTTACCTCCAAGGTAAGGTGAGCTCACAATACGTTTAAGAATTTGAAAAAAATATCTTTGTAAAATTTCCATGTACGTGAAAAAGAACTGATTATCAAAAATAGTTTTCAAAGAAAAAGAAAGTTTTGAGGAAAATCTTGTAGACTACTTTCTCAATGATAGCTGAGAGAAGGCCTAATCTTTTTTGTGTAGGATGGAACTCCATGAAATGCTGGAGTAACTGAACAGGTCAGGCAGCATCTTCTTTGAAGGAGGGTTCCGACCCAAAACGTCACCTATTCTTTTTCTCTCCAGAGATGCTGCCTGACCCGCTGAGTTGCTCCAACATTCTGTGCCTAAACCCTTTTACAGTTTTTCATGTTTTTGCCTTATCAGGGGGTGGGGGAGGGGGGGGGGGGGGCGGCCCAATCTTTAACCCCAGAGCTATTACAATCCTGTCAGTAATCATGCACACTAGAGTCACTTCTTCCATTTCACTGTGATCTCCACCTTTGTTCTGGCTTGCAATCGATTCCTGAGCTGCCTTATGGCAGGCATGTAGTACATTACCAGAAATAGAAGACAGTTTCTCATAGCACATTTGATTGAAAATAAACTGGCCACCTTTCACATGACTGGTTTGAACGGACCTTGTGACCAAAGTGGCATAAGATGACGGGGTGGTGTGTGGTGCACCATCAAGCAGAAATAATTCACTTGTGTTCTTGGTACTTCCTATACCATATGAGAAAACTTGTTGTTCTTTTTTACACTCTTCAGAACATTAAAAAGAACAAGTGTCACATTTGATAGCAATGTGGCATTTAAACTTTGACGTTATACTCCATGTTGAACTCCATGTTGAATACCTCCATGCTGCAGTTGTACAATAAGTTAGTGAGGCCACATTTAGAGCATTGTGTTCAGTTTTGGGCACCATGTTATAGGAAATATGTTATCAAGCTGGAAAGGGTGCAGAGTCAAGGGTGCAGAGAAGATTTACGAGGATGTTGCCAGGACTCGAGGGCCTGAGATGTAGGGGAAGGTTGAGCAGGCTAGGACTAAGGAATACTTAGAGCGTAAGAGGATGAGGGGTGATCTTATCGAGGTGTACAAATTCATAAGAGGAATAGATCAGGTGGACGCACAGAGTCTCTTGCCCAGAGTAGGAGAATCGAGAACCAGAGGACATAGGTTTAAGGTGAAGGGGGAAAGCTTTAATAGGAACCTGAAGGATAACATTTTCACACAAATGGTGGTGGGTATATAGAACAAGCTGCCATAGAAGGTAGTTGAGGCAGGTACTATCGCACCGTTTAAGAAACATTTAAACAAGTACATGGATAGGACAGGTTTGGATATGGGCCTAACTCAGGCAGGTGCGACTAGTGTAGATGGGACATGTTAGTCAGTGTGGGCAAGTTGGGCTGAAGGGCCTGTTGCCCAGAGGGGATGAATCGAGGACCAGAGGACATACATTTAAGGTGAATGGGGAAAAGATTTAATAGGAATCTGAGGGGTAACTTTTCCACACAAAGGGTGGTGAATGTTTGACACAAGCTGCCTGAGGAGGTAGTTGAGGCAGGGACTATCCCAACATTTAAGAAGCAGTTGAACAGGTCCATGGATAAGACAGGTTTGGAGGGAGATGGACAAATGCTGGCAGGTGGGACTAATGTAGATGGCACATGTTAGTCGGTGTGGGCACGTTGGGCCGAAGGGCCTGTTTCCATGATGTATAATTATGACTCCATGCCTCCACTAATTTTTAATAATTTCTGAAACCTTTTTAATTTTTGCTTCTCTTTTTAATCTCCCCGTGAATTTACCCCTTCCTTTGCCTGCAATTTGTTCCAGTCCACATGTACCTTCTTTTTTCCAATTCTAGTCAGTTCAAAGTTCTAAGTTTGGAAGTTTTCCGTTCTATCATCAATGGTTAAACCACAGCAATCTAACCATTTTCTTTGGAAATCTATCTCCGTACTCTGTGTCCAACTTACCTCACCTCATCTTCAGAAATGTCATGAACTCACCTGCAGTCATTTTCCTGAAATTCTCCCACACTTCTTCCACATTTTGTCCAATCTCCAATGCGACCCCTTAGGGATTTATGTGTGAATGCATGTGAATTAATGTAAGTATGTATTGAATAGAAAAAGACTGCCCTAACTTCTTTAATCACACGGCACAATCATAACAAAATTCCATACAGGCCTGTGAGATGTGTAAGCATATTCACATGTAGTACATGATGCCTGTCCAAATATGTAACTTATTTTTTTCTTACATTCATTCATTTCATATTAATCACTTCTGTCTTGCACTATTATCCTTCTGTCAATTAAGACCTGCACATGAGGACCTGTTTTCACTCTTCCACATCTACCTTCAAGCCGATAGAACTGCAGTTACTCTTTCCAAATGTTTCCACAACTGATATGACCATCGTCTAACACAAAAAAAAAGTGCTGGAGGTCAGGGGGTCAGGCAGCATATGTGAATAGACAGACGATGTTTCAATTCTGGAACTATTTTGCCTTCAAAATCTGAAGAAGGGTCCTGACCCAAAACGTCACCATTGCTCCACCCTTCCCGCTGCTCCTAACAATAAGCAGTAAACTTTCTTGTGATATTTTGTCGTGCATCCTTATGTCTTTCAGTTATTGTCTATGTTAAATAGTTTGCTACTTAGGCTAATCTTTCGATCTTTGTATCTTTCAGTGAAAACGAGTTTAAGGACTTGAACATTACTTAGAGCTTAATTCACTGAGGGTTAACTTCACCTTGGTCATTTTTATTTCCGTAATGTGCCAATTTACTATTGAGTTGGTTCGCCATTCTGATTCCATCTCTTAGAAACTAGCTGGTGTGAGGTCAGGTTTAGATTAGTTTAGAGATCAATGCAGAAACGGGCCCTTTGGCACCACTGTAGAGATACGGTGTGGAACCAGGCCCATCGGCACCACTGACCCATACGTCTTTGGAGTGTGGGAGGAAACCAGAGGACCCTGGGGAAAACCTGCATGATCACAGTTAATGTACAAAATGCACAGAGACAGCACCTGTAGTCAGGATCACACTCGGGTCTATGGTGCTGTAAGCCAGCAACTCTACCGCTGCGCTTCTGTGTCGTCCAGAATGGGAGACTGCCTGTAAATCCAGGGTGAAACAGATATTATTTTGTTAGCATTATTTGTTAGATTATTTTTAAGTACATTCATGCTTATTTTCCAGTGTTTTGGTCCAGTACTGAAAATGACTTTTCTCCAGTTCATTAAGAAATATTGTGAATAGCATGGATCTCAGAACAGTAACACCCTTTTATTACTGAAATGTTGATGGAAAGCTCATAAAATGTTTCTGGCCACAGGATGCTCCATTGTTCCAAAAGGTTTATTTAGTTTAATTTAAAAGCTTTGTTAAACAGGGCAATCCCCTAATCAACTAAAAAGACATTCTGTCAGCAACATTTCAAGATGTTTTTGGTCAGGGCTATCTGAAAAAAGTTTGTTTACATGTGATGGGCATAGTAATAAGGAGTAGGGCATTCGGCCCGATAAACACATTCTGGCATTTAATTAGACCATAGCTGAACAAGATCTTAATTCCACCTACCTGTTTTAGTTTGTAACCTTACACACTCAGGCCAAACAAACCTCAGTTGTCTAAACCCAACAATTTATTTGAAGATTTCTAAGGCCATTTGTGTGCGGAACTATTGTCTGTCATTATCCCATAAGGAAATAGCTCAATTTTTAAGGTTATGGCCCTTTGTTTAGACTCTTCGAGTCATGCAGTACAGAAATAGGCCCTTTGGCCCAACTTTCCTTACCGACCAAGATGCCCTATCTAAACTGGTCCCATTTGCCTGCATTTGTCCCATTTCCCTCTAAACCTTTCCTGTCCATGTACCTGTCCAAGTGTTATTTAAATGCTGTTATATTACCTGCTACAACTACATCATCTAGCAGCTCGTTCTATATACCCACCATCCTCTAAGTGAAATTTGTTGCTCCTCAGGTTTGTATTAAATCTTGTCCCTCTCACCTTAAACCCATGTCCTCTGGTTTTTGATTCCCATACCATGGGTAACAGTCTCTGTGCATTCAGTCTATCTATTCCCTAATGATTTTATCCACCTCTATAAGTTAACTCTTAGCCTTCTGCACTCCAAGGAATAAAGCCCTAGCGTGCCTAATCTATCCTTGTAGCTCAGTCCCTCTATCCTGGCCACATCCTTGTAAGCCGTCTCTGCATTCTTTCCAGCTTAATGGCATCCTTCCTATTGCAGTGACTGAAATTGAGAACAATACTCCAAATGTGGCCTCTTGTACCAAAGGAAATCATTTCTCTCAATCTGCTCTTTCAAATAATTATCTGCAGACAAACAAAAATTGAAATGAAATGTTGCAACTTCGAACATGTAGAGTTTTCATGATTTTTTTTACTTCCCTAAAGGGCGTGTCCCACTTACGCGACCTTTACAGGTGACTGCTGGCACACGTCATAGGTCGCCAAAATTTTCAACATGCTGAAAATTCAGCGGCGACCAGAAAGACGCTACGACTCTTTGGAGACCTCTCACGACCATAGGCTGTATGGTCGTGAGAGGTCTCCTATGGTCGTGAGAGGTCACCCGCAACATGTTGCCAGGGGTCGCCTGTATGGTCGTGGGATTTCTCCTATGGTCGTGAGATGTCTCCAAAAGTCGTAGCGTCTTTCTGGTTGAAAATCTCGGCGATCTATGACGCGTACTGGCACTCGCCTGTAAAGTTCGCGTAAGTGGGACAGGCCCTTAAGCATGCAAAAGATCCACTGTGGATATACTGTTCAAATGGCAAAACATATTAGTGGGATTTTAAAAGTGAAAGAAGGAAGTCAAAGTAACTATGCCATAGGGATTTGGGTTTAACCACTTAAGAGTGATAGAATGTGTTTCTTATTCAAGCTATATGAAATTACAATAAGGTGATTTTCAGCACTCATTGGAGAAGTGATTGTCTCAATATTAAATTGAACAGAACCACTTTTTAAATTTGCTATGCAATCCACTGTCTGTGAAAAGTTAGCAATGAATGAATAACAGGAATTTACCGTGTTGACCACAAAGGCTTAAAATGACTTACTTTAAATGTATGTCTCTGATTTTAAACCATACAACTGAAGGAAATAGATCCCTTTATATTTCTTCCTTGGCCCAAAATAATGTCGTGCTGAAATCTGTCTTTCATCTGGCTTTTTTTTTTAAATGCCAAATTATACAACCTTTCCAATTTGTATCAATGTTCCTGTCTTGGTGACCTCTGTAAATTTCATGACACATTTCCAATGCAATTACACATTTCCAATAATCTGGTCATGGGAAGTCTGCCCAGTTCTCAAGCTGTGATCTCATTATTGTCATGTGCCATTCTACAGTCCTGAAACCTTTTCAGTGTCCTTCATTCCAGGGAAAACAGCCCCAACCTATCCAGTCTCTCCTTTATACCCAAACCAGTCAACGTTCCTGACAATCTTTTCTGCATCTACTCTAGCTTATTCACATCCTTCCTATTGCATGGGAATCAGAATGGTATACAATACTCAAAATGTGGTATAACCAACAACTCGCCAACTGTAACATGGTGTCCCATCTCTTATATTCAGTCACTTGGCTTTCATGACTATCTACCTTTGTCACCTGTTTCAGGGAACTATGTACTTGACCCCATGATCTTGCTGCTCAATAACACTCCCCTCCGCCCCATCCATCACAATGTATATCACGGCCTGCTTTAACTTATCAAAGTGTATTACCGTAGAATTTGGCTGAGTTAAGTTCCATCAGCCATTCCCTTTCTCAGTTGGTTTAGATCCTGCTGTAACATTAGACAACCTTCACTGTCCACTATACCACCAATTTTGGTGTAATCTTCAAACTTAAGGACCTGTCCCACTTTCACGACCTAATTCACGACCTCTGCCGAGTTTGCCCTTGACTCATACTCGCAGCATGGTCGTAGGAGGTTGTAGGTAGGTTGTGATGCTAGTCGTAGGTACTCGTGGCATCAAGTAGGTTGGACATTTTTCTAGCCTAATGAAAAATGTCCACGAGTGAAAAAGGTTGCGAATTAGGACGTGAAAGTGGGACAGGCCCTTTACTAATCATGCTACCTATTTTCTCTTCCAAGTCACACAATAGAGGAACCAGCACCAATCCCTGCGGCACACCATTGAATACAAATCTCCATTGTGAAAAGCAACCTTCCACCATCACTGAGCCAATTATTTACCCAATTTGCTGTCTTACTCTGGTTACCACGTGTGCTAATGTTCTGAACCAGCCTACCACGCGGAATCTTGTTAAGAACTGTACAGACATGAAGTTCAGCCTGCTCTGATGGGCAGAATAGACTGCTGCCAGTTTGCATGCCAGTTTAGTGAAACAATATCATTAATCACATGTTATAATTTCAAAAGGTTTATTAGTTCAATCAGAAATGTCCAGTATCTGCAAAGAGCTGTTCCTATTAATTAATTTTGGAAGTGAAAGATGGCCAAGCAGCAAATTGCGATCATTAGTGCAATAAGACTTTAAAAAGCATCAAGAATTATCTTGGTGCCATCAGAGGTTTGGGTTTCCATTTAGATCTTTAGAGTTTTGACAGGTCCACATGAGGCAACAGAGGAAAGAATATATTAATCAAGCAAGAGAACGTAAACATTCAAATGGTTTGATCGAAACTCTAATTCATTGGGGATTCTGAAAGTAATTTACTGCACTGCATTTTAATTTAAGATGACATCATTCTTTATGTCTATCATCTTGCAAAGCGTTGTTCTTTAATGTGTTTCGAGGTCCGTTTTGAAAATGATGCAGGCATCGTAAATCAAATTGTGATATTAAGATACATCAATCATTTTACAACTAGCATTAATCTGTCATTTAGATGGAATTTGCCTTAATTTGCTTGGATGATTTTGCCTTTGATCTGTGGATTTCTTTAATATCTTATCAAAGCGATTTATGTCTCATTGGTTAAAAAAAAACGTTTGTTCTGAAAGGTAGGGGAAAAAAATTATTTGTCACTGTTTTGTATAAATATTGGTCGAAACCTTTGCTTTTTTAATCTCAATCTCATTTAACTTTGTTTGACCCGCTCCTGATGCTTGTAAAGCTGATATTCAATGGAGAAAATTTCAGTTCAAAAACTCAACAGTCAGCTGTTGTTTTGCTTCATCATTTGTTCTTGTAAGCATGTTACAGCTTGCAGAGACATCAGTTAAGAACATTAAATGCAGAACGTATTGTGCTGTGAAGAAAATCAAAAATGCTATTAGAGCAAAACCTTTTCCTTTTCCCTGCCCACATTAACTTCATGCACCGTTCACTCTTAAACAGTGAAACCAATTTTGATTCTATTTAGGCCTGCTTGCCAACTTGTTCGTGTTTGATATAAATAGTTCCATATTTTTGAGGCACATTCAACAACGTATATATATTTATATGCAGCTTTAATGCAGAAAAAATGTTCCAATGAATTTCATGAAAGCCTAATCAAACAAAATTTGACTCTCAATCACATTCAGAGATACTCAGTAAATGTAGGGTACATGTTTATAAGCTCCTTGCTGGAGGGAATGAGGAAATGCGAATACTTTAAAGGACATAGATGGAGGACCTTAGTGGATAGAAGCGAGCAGTGGATATCTTAGATGAGTTTAGGTCTGGAGGAGGTAGGGAGTTAGGGGCCATGAAGGGGAATGGGAAAAGGTGCCAATATATTAAAATTGATGTATGACCTAATGTCGTTAGTCAACATGGGAATAATCAGTGAAATGGGAGGCTGCCAGAAATATGTTACATGCACAGGGAGGAGCAAATACAAGAATTAATCACCAAAACAAATTTGAATGATGTGATACCATGGTGAGCATTCACTCATTTCTCCATATCATTAAGGATGTGCCTTTTCAAAAAAGAGAAATTTAAAATCCCAAGCATATTGTTACATACATATTGTTGCCATCACACGAGCTGAAGCAGATGTGTAATCAGGAATTGGAAATTAGCCATCTTAATGATCACCCAGATGGGTGGTCAGAAACTCATCACAGTATTAAAAACTGCAAATCTGAGGTCATTGGAAATTGACACACTTTTCTAACACAAACCCTACATATCACTGACATAAGGAACTGCAGATGCTGGTTAACAAAAAAGAGGAGGGGGGAAAGAGAAGAGGGGTAGAGAGAGGAGGGGACAGGGGTAAATTGTGGTAGAGGGGAAAGGAGAGAGATGGGGGGGAGAGGGGGGAGGGGGGTAGGTGGGGGGGCAGGGGGGGCATGGGGAGGAGGAGAGTGGCTGGGGGAGTAAGAGGAGGGTAGAGGGGGGAAAGAGGGTGGGGGAGGGGGGAGAAGGTGGTAGGGGAGGGAGAGGGGGGTGAAGAGAGGCCAGTGGGGGTGGAAGAGAGGTGGGGGGGGGTGGAAGAACGGCCGGGGGAGAGAGGCCTGGAGGATGAGAGGCCGGGGGGGGGGGAGGAGCCGACCGTAAAGCCAAGAGAAAGTGCCGAGAGAACGCTATCCCCGAGACAGATCGAACCCGGGTCTGTAACGCTGTGAGGCAGCAGCTCTACAAGCTGTGCCACTGATAATGGCTTTGTCTGGTGCCCCCACAATCCATCCTTCACTGCTCCCAGTTTCCCAACTTTTGCATACTTTTGGCAATACCAGCTGAAAGAATGTTGCCATTTTTCATATGTTACCCCACAGCCATGTCCCATTCTGTGTTTGATATCCAATTGTAAGAGTGCAGAGATTCCCCCAACTAAATATTGAGACAGCTAAAGCTATTGAAGCTATTTACCTATTCCAAATTCCATTCTCGTCATTGTTTCATCACTCTCCAACACTGTCAAAAACTGATCTCGGCTGTGTGTATCCTCAGTGTCCTATTTGATTATGAGGAGATTTTCAAACTCTACAATTATTATGCCTGTTTCCACATCCACAACATTAACCATCTCCACCTGCGCATTAGCTCATCTGCTCTGAAACTCTCATCCGTTTTTTATTCCCTGACCTAGACATCTATATTCTTGTAGTTGACCTTATTCCAATGAACAAGGTCATCCAAAACTCTGCGGTCTATCATCAATCCTGTGCCATGTCCCATTCACCTGTCTTTATCAATCAGAATTGCCTCCCAAATAAGCAACATCCTAGTTTCAAAATTCCCATTGCTTTCAAATTACAGTTTTAAATGGTCAGTGATAAGCATATATACCTTCCAGGCAACTTAATATCAGGCAACTGAACCATCCTCGCCAACTAGAGAACAGTTTTGACCCCCCATTTATCCAATTGGAGACCTTCAAACTACAGTATCTTTAATTAGACTTTATCGAACTTTATCTAGTCCTTCCAGGTCCGACAGAGGTTCACCTGCACCTCCTCCAACCTCATCTACTGCATCCGCTGCTCCAGATGCCAGATGATCTATATCGGTGAGACCAAGCGGAGGCTTGGCGATCGCTTCGCCGAACACCTCCGCTCGGTCCGCAATAACCAACCCGACCTCCCGGTGGCTCAGCACTTCAACTCCCCCTCCCATTCCGCATCCGACCTCTCGGTCCTGGGCCTCCTCCACGGCCAGAGTGAGCAACACCGCAAGCTGGAGGAACAGCACCTCATATTCCGCTTGGGGAGTCTGCATCCTTTGGGCTTGAACATTGAATTTTCTCAATTCTGTTAACCCTTGCTGTCTCCTCCCCTTCCCACCTCTCCCTCAGCCCTCGGGCCCTGGCATTCCCTCTATCTCTATCTCCCTCCCCCACCCCAGTCGCACCAGCTTCTCATTTTCACACCACAAATAGCTTACAATGGCTTGTTCCCTTTATCATCGATACTTTTTTGCATATCTTTCACTCATTGTTCCTTATCTCTCCACATCACCGTCTATATCTCTCGTTTCCCTGATCCCTGACCAGTCTGAAGAAGGGTCTCGACCCAAAACGTCGCCTATCTCCTTCGCTCCTTAGATGCTGCTGTACCCGCTGAGTTTCTCCAGCTTTTTGTGTAACCCTTTATCTAGCACTAAGTGTTATTCACATTATTTTGTTTATCATGCATCTGTACACTGTGGACGGCTCAATTGTAATCATGTATTGTCTTTCTGCTGACTGCTTTTCACTGCACCTCAGTACATGACCATAATAATAAATGGATCCAAACTAGCTCCATAGATTCTGATCTGGAGTCTTCCTCCTGTCGTTCTCCTTTGAAATCTAGATTTGTTCAAGCTTTTGGTTATCGGAAGTGATTTTTTGGTTATCGGAAGTGTTACGTTTTTTTTAATCGCCCTCCTATCGTACCTTAGGATTTTTTTGCCCGCCGGCCGCACTCTTGTCCCGCAAATCCTTAAATTCCAACAGCGCAATTGAGGTCAATCGGCTGTGGGAATTTAAGGATTTGCGGGAAGAGGCTGACATGAGCGAAGCCAGCGAGTGGCAGGTGTGAGGTGTTCAGACAGAGAGCCAGAGGTGAGCGGGCCGGCAGAATGCGCTGATGTGGTGGCCAGTTCTGTGGCCAGCTCCCGGCGGCCGCTCGCAGCTACCCGAGCTGCTTATATCCCCGGCCACAGTGCAGTGGCGCCCGGAGTGCTGCGGCAGCGGTGAGTGAGTAAGTTACTGGCATTATCCCCGATCCCCTCCTTCTCAACACTCCTGCCCTCCCCGCAACATTACCCCTGGCACAGACGCTGTGAAAGGAACTTTCCCCCCAATTGGTCCCTTGAGCAAGCGTTGTCATTCAATAAGATGACAACTGATTCAACTTTTCCCTGTACTCCCGTTTTTCCCACCATCTCTCCACCTGCCATCACCCTTCACCCCCCCACACATTCAGTAATTAAGAATAAAGGAGACTAGGAAGCCTTGGGCAAATTCAATTGTTACTGTTTTTATTTTTATTTTTTATTTTTACGGAGTGAACAATCTGCGTGTGCGCAGTTTAATTTTTTGTTTTAAGCCGACTGACTGCCTACCTTGAGTAATTACTCACAGCACGTGCCTGGGCTGCCTCAGCAGTGACACCAATGGTAGAACTCCATTATTGGACACTTTGGGATTAGCATGGCAAACCATTTACAATGGATTATTGACCTTGGTGCAAGGGACAAAGATGTAACCTTATGCAACAAGATGAGTCCAAGACAATCTTCAAAGACTTTATTCTACCTGGACTTCTCTGATGTGCTGCATTTTGCAAGCTCAGTTTTCAACATTTAAATCCAACACTTTGAAGAGCTGTTCAACATCAGTGATGGCACGTTAGCGTTGTATCCAATTCCGCTAGAATAATACATATCGAGGCATATAGACATAGAGTGATACACCGTGGAAACAGTCCTTTTGGCCCACACTGGCCAACATATGCAAGCTACACTAGTCCCACCTGCCTGTGTTTGGTCCATATCCCTCCAAATCTGTCCTATCCATGTAATCCATCCTATCCATATTATAATATATTGTTCAGATTAGCTTTCAGTAAATAAGGAGATGCATTGAGAAGCCAGCAATTGAAGGTAATATAGTCCAACACCATTTGGCAATGAGAAGTCCCTTATGGAACTATCCATTTTAAGGCAAAGGGGTGAAATTTTGATGTTGGTTCAGAAAAACAGCTGATGAGTTCCTCTCCTTGGATCAGTGCATTGGAACATTGAGCTGCAAGTCAAGTGCAAAGTAACCCCCTCTTCATCGCTGTATCAATACTGAGTCCAGAGGCAAAGCTCAATCACATTGAGCTGAGAAACTGATTACATACGGTAGACACAAAATGCTGGAGTAACTCAGCAGGTCTTGGCAGCATCTCTGGAGAAAAAGGATGGGTGATGTTTCAGGCCAAACCCCACCTGAAGAAGGGTTCCAACCTGAAACATCCTTTTTCTCCAGAAATGTTGCCTGACACATTGAGTTACTCCAGCACTTTGCATCTAACTTTGGTACAAACCAGCATCTGCTGTTCTTTATTTCTGCTGGTTATACGAGGTGTCTGGCCTTAGCTTTGTTTGAGGATGGCTTCCATATATCGCCCAACTCCTTTAATATGAATGAGGTCACCAACTCGACCAAAGAAATATAGACAAAAGTACATGGTTTAAGTGTTGTTTTCTTACTGATTCTTAATATTGTTTTGAAATAATTACAGTAGTTTTAATTGTTTTAATTTATATTATTGTGATCTTACTTTTTAATCTACATGTTTTTAAATGTCTCATATTATTGGACAGCTCTGCTTTATGCAACAGTCATTGCTGCCCTCTTTGACACCCTGATAGAAGAGGTTAATTTCCTCTGCCCATTGTTATCCCACAGTCTGGGTGTTGGAGGTTGGGGCAGATGTCCTTAATGAGCAAACAGAAGCTCTTGTCCCAGAGGGGTAATCCTCCGGCTGCTGTCTGGGATCATTGCAGGAGCAGTTTGGGGAAGGTGTAAGGTAAGGTGTTTGAAAGGTCGTCGCGGAGTTGAATTGTTGATCCTGTGTGAGGTGACATCAATGTCTTGAACGTGTGCCTCCTCTCAATGGGGCAGTTTAGACATCAGTACTGTGGTCATCTCCCCTCTACATGGTCATTGTACAACCTTCAGACCCAGAGCCTATGCAGCTGTTGATACCAAATCACAGGTGTGTCTGGTCCTTCCTGTCATCACTCTTCTACTTAGTGTAATCTTTTTATGGATATACTTGACCAAGTGCAGACCCGTTGGGTCTGCTCCCCCAACGTATCCGTCCCCTACCCGTAGTCCCCACGAGAGGTGTGGTCCTCCAATTCAACCCATTGCCGAAGGTAAGATTCAAGGACTCCTCAGCAAAGATCATGGCTCATGAGCCTCCCCCAGCACTGGAGTTGAAAAAAAATCCCAATAACATCTTCCCAATTGCAATACCATTGGCCCTCCCCCTCCTGTCCTGTCAGGAGCTGTGTTGGCAACATTGTTGCAAATGTGCACTTGCTGTGAGATGCCATTGAGCTGAAAAGTTCAGTGTTGCTGTCAGTGTCTTGCAACTTTGTATCGAAGTGTGTTAGAAGCTGCGAAGAATGGTTTTAACAGGAAAAACCATTTTAAAAAGCATTTTTAAACATTTTCAGTAATGTCGAGAAATAAAGCCTGAAATTAGATAAGAAGATTTTGGACTCCAGGAGAAAAATCTCTACCAAATATGGGAGGGGTATGGAAGGGGGGAGAGTAATTGTTTGGCAGTAACAAATAAGTAAAGAGGCCGGGGGAGAGAGGAGGCCAATGAGATAAGGGGCTGGAAAGCTGCGCTTATTTATTTATTTATTGCCAGTGCCAGTGTTGAGTTATTGGCTTAAAACACTATTATTCTGAAATGGAGGGCAAGGAAAATTACTGAAGGGTTGTTTAGAGACTACAGTGCGTTGTGACAGCATATGTAAGAAAGGCCTATGACAGTGTCAAAAATATTATACACCTTGCAGGGCTCTTTTTTTTCTCTGTCGTCAGCTGGCTACCAGCTTTTTAAGTTGCCAAATGACAGTTTAGTGGTCATTTAAGACGGCTTGCATGACGCGTGCGATAATGTGCTCAGACGAAGTGCGTAGTTACCAGTCGGAATTATGCTCAATGAAGCATTCACATATTATTTCTGCTTCAAATAAAGTCACAAACTAAACATATTCACCAATCAAGACATGATATACACCACAATGACATGCAGCAAAATTATAATAGAGTATCTCAACTCTTTTTACACGTTGCAATGAATGCAATTACTATTATTTCTTTCCACTTCCAAACAAAAATGTGGTTGGATTATTCAGGGTATGATCAACCTCGGTGAGACCAAGTGCAGGCTTGGCGATCGCTTCGCACAACACCTCCACTCAGTTCGCAATAACCAACCTGATCTCCCGGTGGCTCAACATTTCAACTCCCCTTCCCATTCCGAATCCGACCTTTCTGTCCTGGGCCTCCTCCATGGCCAGAGTGAGGCCCACTGCTTTTTGGAGGAGCAGCACCTCATATTTGCTTGGGTAGTTGACATCTCAGCTGTATGAACATTGGCTTCTCTAATTTCAGGTAGTCCTTGCTTTCTCCCTCCTTTCCCTCCCATTCCCAGCTCTCCCACAGCCTACTGTTTCCGCCTCTTCCTTTCTTTTTCATGTGTCCCCCTCCCCGACATCAATCTGAAGAAGGGTCTTGACCCGAAACGTCATCTATTCCTTCGCTTCATTGATGCTGCCTTACCCGCTGATTTTTTCCAGCTTTTTTATCTACCAATAGGATCCCACCACTGGCCACATCTTCCCATCTCCTCCCCGGTTGGCTTTCCGCAGAGACCCCCTCCCCTCCGTAACTCCCTGGTCAATTCATCCCAAACCACCCCTTCTCCTGGCACTTTCCCTTGCAACTGCAGGAAATGCTACACTTGTCACTTTACCTCCCCCCTTGACTCCATTCAAGGACCCAAGCAGTCTTTCCAGGTGCGGCAGAGGTTCACCTGCACCTCCTCCAACCTTATCTATTGCATCCACTGCTCTAGGTGTCAGCTGCTCTACATCGGTGAGAACAAGCATAGGTTTGGCGATCGCTTCGCCCAACACCTCCACTCGGTCCGCAATAACCAATTTGATCTCCCGGTGGCTCAGCACTTCAACTCCCCCTCCCATTCGGAATCTGACCTTTCTGTCCTGGGCCTCTTTCATGGCCAGAGTAAGGCCCACCGTAAATTGGAGGAGCAGCACCTCATATTTCGCTTGGGCAGTTTACACCCCAGCGGTATGAACATTGACTTCTTCAATTTCAGGTAATCCCTGCTTTCTACTCCCCTTCCCAGCTCTCCCTCAGCCCACTGTTTCCGCCTCTTCCTTTCTTCTTCCCGTTCCCCCACCCTCACATCAGTCTGAAGAAGGGTCTCGACCCGAAACGTCGCCGATTTCCTTCACACCACAGATGTTGCCTCACCCGGCTGAGTTTCACCAGCATTTTTGTCTACCAATTCACCCACTCCCTACACATTAGGGTGCAATTTTACAGAGACAAGTTAACCTGCGAAGCCAATGCATCTTTGGGATGTGGGAGGAAACCCACACGCGTGCAGGGAGAATGTGCAAATTCAACACAGACAGTGCCCGAGGACAGGATCGAACACAGATCTCTGGCATGTGAGGCAGCAAGTCCACCAGCTGTGCCGCTATATTTTGTTTTCCAACGCACAAAAAATTATTCGTTGATAACTTTGGTTACTTAAAAAAATGAAAATATTCATTTTCAGTTTTTTATTATTCATTTATTTATTTATTTATTTTCAGTTTTAAATCTCCGAGTGACGCTATGTCCCCCTTTACAGCTACTGTATGTTTTAATTAAGTTCAAGACTATGGGGCAATACATTGGCCATAAAGTTGTTGCCTAAAAGTGCCAGAGACCCGGAATTGATCCTGAATATGGGTGCTGTCTGTATGGAGTTTGCTCCTTTTCCCTTTGATCGAATGGGTTTTCTCCGGGTGCTCTTGTTTGCTTCCACATTCCAAAGGTGTGCAGGAACCTATTTCAGACACAACCCAAAACGTAATATTTTCCTTTTGTCTAGAGATTCTGTCTGACCCGTTGAGTTACTCCAGCTTTTTGTGTCTATCTTCAGTTTAAACCAGCATCTGCAGTTCCTTCCTACCCACACGATACTATACGACAGAAATTTATTAATCCCAGGAGGGAAATTGTGTGTGTGTCTGTGTGTGTGGGTATATATATTATACACACACACACACACACACACACACATATTTATATAGTTATATATTCATATATAAATATACACCGTTTTGTTTTCTCGTTTATAACATTGTTTACTGAGTACTATGTTTACATATTCTGTTGTGCTGCTTCAAGTAAGGATTTCATTGTTCTAACTGGGACGCGAGAGAATAAAACACTCTTGACTTACTCCGCTAATGTGTGGGATAGAACTAGTGTACGGGTGATCGGTGGTCGGCGTGGACTCGTTGGGCCGAAGGGCCTGTTTCCACGCTGTATCTTTGAATTAAACTAAAAACACTAAGACCAGAGGGAGTCTAAAGAAGAGTCTCTACCCGAAACGTCACCCAATTTCTTCTATCCAGAGTTGCTGGCTGCTCCATGGAGTTCCCCTGAACAATTAAAGCATGGAATAGTGTTCACCCTACCATAGTTACCCAACCAGATGCAACTAAATTTAAGGTAACTCTTTTTTCCCCCACGAACCCTTTTGCTTAAGTCCAAGTCAAGAGTCAAGAGAGTTTTATTGTCATGTGTCCCAGATAGGACAATGAAATTCTTGCTTGCTGCAGCACAACAGAATATGTAAATATAATACAGAACAGGAGATAAAAGTTCAGTGTGTTTATATACCATAGACACAATAAATAAACAGATAAAATGCAATAGGCTGTTATTGTTCAGCCCTCCACCACCTCCAGTTTAAATTCCATTTAGAATATTTATGGAGGACCAGGAAACCGGAAGCAAGAGTTACTCCAGGGAGTTACTCCAGATCCAGGGTCAGGGAGTGATTCTGCGTTGGTTTTCAGTGGTCGTGGCGAGGCAGCGACCGGACAGCAATGGCGGCCAGATCTCCCACAATTCAAAGCGAGGGAGAAAGTGCCCAGCGCCGACCAGTTGCCGTGGCAGTGCGCATGCACAGGGCGGCCGATGATGTGCTGGCCGTGGTTGTGCGCATGTGCAGGGGGGAAGATGTGCTGCCTGTAGCAGTGCACATGGGCAAGGCGGCCTGCCGTGCCGGCGGATGAGGAGCGAGCGGAGAGCGGAGACCCAGCGGCCCGACACGGATTCGGATGGCGGGCAAAGACGGAGAATGACAGAGAGGGAGAGACAGAGAGGGCGGGTCGCCCAGAGTTGAACGGCTGGTGTCCTGCCTTGGCCTGAGGCCGCCTAGATTTCGAGGCCCTAGTTTTCAGCCTGTGAAGCCTAGTGGTAAATCTGGCTCTGCAAGGCCCCCCTAGATCTCGAGGCCCTAAGCTTAAGCTTGTCAAGCTTATACGTAAATCCGGCCACACACACACACACGCATGCACACACACTTTTATAGTTATAAGGAATGGATAGATATGATAAA
This sequence comes from Okamejei kenojei, assembly GCA_035221665.1. NCBI lineage: Eukaryota > Metazoa > Chordata > Chondrichthyes > Rajiformes > Rajidae > Okamejei > Okamejei kenojei. The sequence continues at coordinate 61,482,680 of CM069138.1, forward strand.
CAGAAAATGCTGGAAACATTAAAAAGATCAAGCAGCATCTGTGGAAACATAGGACATGGGCGGCACAATGGCGCAACGGTAGACTTACTGCCTTGCAGCGCTGGCGACCCGGGTTCGATCCTGACTACTGCTGCTGTCCATCTGGAGTTTGCATGTTCTCCCTTTGGCCGCATAGGTTTTGTCCAGGTGCTCCGGATTCCTCCCACAGTCCAAGGACGTGCAGGTTTGAAGGTTAATTGCCTTCTGTAAATTGTAAATTGTTCCTAGTGTGTAGGAAGGATAGTGCTAGTGTAAGGGGAGATCATTGGTTGCATTGACACGGTGGGCCGAAGGGTGTATTTCTATGCCGTATCTCTAAAGTCAAAAGTAGAGTATATAGAGCAGTGAGGCACAGAAACAGCCCCTTCGGCCCACAATGTCCGTGCCAAACATGATGCCACACCCAATTCTTACCTGCCTGCACATCATCCATAAAGATAAATCGTTTTTGGCATGAAATGTAAACTTTGTTTCTCTGTCCATCGATGCTACCTCACCTTCTCAGTGTTTCCACCTTGCTTTGTTATTTTTCTTCGATTTCCAGCATCTGCAGTTTATTTTTAGTTCATCTCCTTACACACACCATGCAGAACTCAGCACATGTTGAAGAGGAGTGCTAGTTGAGGGGTTTCATGTCTTTGTTCCGACAAATGAGAGAAGATTTACACTCACTTTTACAGACTAATTCACCTCCCCTTTGCAGTCACATTTTTCCAACTGTTTAGCGCAACAGCATGGGAGACCTACATTTTTTTAAAATATAAAACAAAACTGGACATGGAATTAATTAAGTTGTTCTGTACAATTTAAGGCAGCTGCTCGCTCTGTGTTTTCCTGATTTCTAACCCCGCTCAAGTTTGCCTTTACGTAATGGAAAGTAGATTTTGTTTGAAATGAGGGAACAGGAAATGCTTAATTCACTGCTAATTTTTGATACTTTTCTCCATTGAACTATGGTTCTGATTGTCCATTAAACATCTAAGCAGAGCAGCCATGCAATATGCATTTTATATATAAATAGCTTTGTGGAAATTGTGAGCCTTGTATTTGCAAGTTTATCTCTGAATCTTTTAGTTTTAGTTTAGTTTCTCCGTACACGGGAACTATCCTACACACCAGGGACAATTTACAATTTTACCAAAGCCAATTAATCTACAAACCTGTACGTCTTTGGAATGTGGGAGGAAACCAGTGCCCCTGGGGAAAACCCATGCAGGTCACGGGGAGAATGTACAAACTCCGTACAGACAGCACCTATAGTCAGGATCGAACCCTGGTCTCTGGTGCTGTAAGGCAGCAACTGTACATAGAAACATAGAAAATAGGTGCAGGAGTAGGTCATTCGTCCCTTCGAGTCAGCACTGCCATTCAATATGATCAAGGTAGATCAACCAAAATCAGTATCCCGTTCCTGCTTAATCGCAATATATCCCTTGATTCCATTAGCCCCAAGTGCTATAACTAACTCTCTCTTGAATGCATCGTTATGCCCCCATACTGCCCCTGCCACCCTATTGTAATAACAATTTCAGTCATGTAATACTTGAGGGAAAATGTTAATGGAGCAAAATAAAGAATCATGAAATACAAAATAAAACGTGGACATTACAAACAGAGGTCCTCAGTGTACTTAGACAAGAGAGGTTTGGGGATCTAATGTGGACATGTTGTGAGGTGGAATCCACACCCTCAAACTTTACTTATGATGATGTAAACCGAAAATGTGTGCCGTTTCATTTGTTTAATTTAATCTCGCATTTTCAGCCTAATGAACATAATTTAAATTAATTGTTTTGTTTTTGTTATTTGCTGGATGGATGAGGCTGCCATACTCTCGTTGATTCTTTATCTATAATCTTGTTTAATTTGCCTCTGGTTAGTTCTTGCTGTTTTGAAATCCTTGTGTACTCCAGCAGAAACATCTTTCACACAAGATCATACCATGATATTTTAAATATGAGCTTTAAAGTTGGATACTTTCAGTAACACTGCCCCCTCTCACCCAAGACTACAGCATAATAGTTTAAGTATTAGATCATATCACTTTACGCAGTCTGTAATTTTCTTCAACCTCTGATCATATTTGGCTTAATCTACCTTCCTCCTGGAGATTAACTTGCATTGATATGGTGCACCACACATGCAGGAAAAACCTAAATGTTTGACAATAAATAAAGACAGTGAGGAGCATGGGAAGACAGTAAAACAGAGACAAAGGTCAGGGATGTGACATTTCTTCAGCAGCTCCAAATAACGTGCCCTTGATTTAAGTGAGAGAATATCCTAGGATACCAATAAAGGCAAACATTTTTGATCGTATCACTTTATGATGATGGGTCCAGAGTCAGAATTCAAGGTTCCATTTGAGCAGATGAGCAGTTTAAAATCAAATGCTAGAACAAATCTGAATTTTAAGCCAAACTGTTCCAATAATAATACGTTCATATTTCCAGGTTGAAGTAAAACCCCCTCATGTTCACTAAAATTCTTCAGGCAAAGAAATGTAATGAAGGGGGTTCAACCAGAAATGTTACTGGGTGCAACCTGACATGCTGAGTATTTCCAGCCTTTCCTGATTTGATATCAATTATGCTGCAACTGTAGTTTTTTTTTTGCTTTTCAAGGATATCTGCCATCCTTTACCCTTTCTGGTCACTCCGGACCTATGAATATGGCTGAATGAATGAATGAATACATTTATTGGCCAAGTATTCACATACAAGGAATTTGCCTTGATGCTCCGCCCGCAAGTAACAACATGACATACAGTGACAGTTAGGAATGACACATGAAAACGTTAAACTTTATAATGAAACATTGATTAAACATGTGAATTAAATAAAATACCAGAGCAAAAGGAGGCTACAGATTTTTGGTTATAGTGCTATTACTGGTGGAAAAAAGCTGTTTTTATGTCTGGCTGTGGCAGCTTTGACAGTCCAGAGTCGTCTTCCAGAGGGAAGTGATTCAAAGAGTTTGTGGCCAGGGTGCGCTCACTTCCTGGCCCTTGCAATGTACAGTTCATCAATGGTGGGAAGGTTGCAGCCAATAACCTTCTCAGCGGATTGGACGATTCGCTCCAGCCTCCGGATGTAGTGCTTGGTGGGTGAGCCAAATCAGATCATGATGGAGAAGGTGAGGACATACTCTACGATGGCCCTATAGAATTGGACCTGTGGCAGATTGTGCTTCCTCAGCTGCTGCAGGAAGTACATCCTCTGTTATGCCTTTTTGACTGTGGAGTCTTAACTGCCATCCCAAATAACTCAGCAAGACACTCGGCTGAGCAGTTACGTGGGGGTGAGCAATAAATGCTGGTCTTTGCCAAAATTGTCCATATCAATTGGCCAAAAGTAAAGGCAGTAGTCACATTGGTCGCTTCTGTGGGTGTCCTCCATGACCTGTGCTGGGGTTGTAGCTATTCACTAGGGTGGTCTCACCCTGTCTCAGGAGCATAGAGGAGGGATTGCTTCAACCTGCTAACAGCCCATTAGGAAAGATGCCATTAAACTGGAAGGAGTGCAGAGAAGATTTACGAAGATGTTGCGAAGATGCGAGAACTTGGGCCAAAGGTAGAGATGTTGTGCAGACTGGGACTTTATTCCTTGGAGTGCAGGAGACTGATGAGTGATCCTATAGAGCTGTATAAAATCATAAAGGGAATAGTTAGGATGAATGCATCCAGGATATGAGTATCAGGGACATGGGGGCATAAGGTGTCAGGTGAGAGGGGAAAGATTTAAAGGAACCAGACAGGGAACTTATTCAAAGGTGGGCTTATGGGGCAAGCTGCCAGAAGTGGTTGAGGAGATACAGCAACAACATTTAAAATGTATTTGGATATGTATGTTCATAGGAAAGGTTTGGAGGGAGAAGGGCCAAATGCAGGTAAATGGGATTAGTTTAAATGGGGCATCTTGGTTGGCACGGGCTTATTTCCATGCACTGTGATTCTGTAAATTTTTATCCGCGAAAAGGCCTCCTTAATCTCTCACACAATTACAATTCGATTTTCATTTTCAATGTTTAATTGAGAAAGCAATGATGCATCTGTCCCAATTTAATCTATTCCTAGAGTGGTCTGGATTTTCTACTCAGATTATTCTCATATTTTTTTATTTTATGTTTAGAGATACAGCGCGGAAACAGGCCCTTCAGCCCACCGAGTGCACCGACAAGCGATCCCCACACATTAACACTATCCTACACACACTAGGGACAATTTACAATTATACCAAGTATACAAACCCAAGCCAATTGACCTACAAACCTGTATGTCTTTGGATCATCTAACTTGATTGGCAATCAAAAAACTCGAATTGCTCCATCCTCTTGCACTACAATGCTGCAATAACCTTTGCCATTACATCTTCAAAAGATTTTTCAAAGAGATTCACTGACACGAAAACCCTACCCGATACTTTATGCATTCAGGGGATCTCTTGACATTAGCAGTAAATGCACAAAAATAATATTTACTGAAGAAGTTTTGGAAATTATTCCATAAGGAGTCCCATGAAGTTGTTAAGAGATCTATTATTTTTAATCACGCAGGATAGAGGGGCAAAACTACAATCATATCATATTTTCACAAACAGATTAAATATAAGTTTTGGGCGGCAGAGTGGAGCAGTTGTAGAGCCACTGTTCACAGTTCAGAGACCCAGGTTCGATCCTGACTAAAGGTGCTGTCTCTATGCATTCTCCCTGTGACCACATAGGTTTGCTCCCACATTCCAACGAAGTGCAGATTTGCAGATTAATTGGCTTCTGTAAATTGTCCTTTGTGTGGAGGATAGGACGGACAGCATAGATGATCGATGATCGGCGTGGCATGGTGGTCCGAAGGGCCTGTTTTCCACACTGTCTCTGAACTAAACTAAACTCCCTATTTTTATTTATTTTTAAGATGACCTCTCACCTGTTAAAACATTTTAAACATGAAAGCCACAACTCAAAGTAATCATAGGATATAGGTTTATACATGTTATAATGGAACTGTTTGTTTTGCATACATTTAAATTGACATTGGGACCACGCTCGCCTGCCCACTCCCCTCTCCCCATACTCGGGGTCTGAAACATTCGGGAATCGGTACTCTGTGACGACCCGGAGATAACCGTCTGGCTCCAGGGGTACAGAGAGGATGCGCCGAGGATGAGCTGAGGCTCACTCTGAGGCCGACGGCTGCTGGGCGTCCCAACCCCTCTCCTCCCTCCTTTCTTCCCCCTCCCTTCTCCCCCGCTCTCTCCCCCCCTCCCGCTCTCTCCCCCTCTCTCTCTCCCCCTCTCTCTACCCCTCGCTCTCCGCCATCTCCCTGCCCTCCTTCCAGTAAAACCCCCTCCGCCCCTCCTACTCCCTCCTCAGCCCCACTCGCCCTCCTCCCCTCTCTCCCATCTCTCTCTCCCCACCCTCCCTTTCCTCCTCCCCTCCACCCCCTCTCCCTCTGTCTCTTGCCCTTCTGTCTCTACCCCTCTCTCTCTGTCTCTCCCCGTTCTCTCCCTGCCCTCACTTCCTACCCCCCCCCCCCCACTCTCTTAATAATATTAATATAATATCAAGGGTGGGTAGTTAGCGTGTGTGTGGGGGTGGTTAGTGCGTGTGATGCCGCATGCCGCCCCCCCCCCCCCCCCCCCCCCCCCCCCCCCACCGCAACTGGGCATTGGGGGAACAGACCCAACGGGTCTGCACTGGCTTAGTTGATTATAAAACTGATGTCTTCAGTCGTCTAAACACCAGCCTCGATCCCAAGGATCCCAAGGTCAGATACACCGTTTAGCCTTTTGTTGAAGGTTACAAAGCTGTTCATTTTGTTCGTGAACTCATTGGTTCTTGAATTCCATGCCATGTTCAATCTGCCGTTCTTGCAATATTCAGACTGTTAAACTCTACACTTGACATTTATTAATCACAGTTTTTATGATATGTCCTGTTATTTCCACCAAAGTTTCCACCTGTCATATTGCCCTGCACTGGTGAACTTGAAGCCAAGGCAAATAGATTGAATGATGTAATTTTTCTGTTGTTATCAGGGAAGGTTGCATGTGTTATGAATTTATTAATAGTCATAAAATCTTAAAACTATACAGGACGGTTAAGAGGGCACGGAAGTCTAACACACAATGCAGACTGGATAAGGATGACGGATTTCCTTGCCTCAAGGATTTTAGAGTACCCAATGGGTTTTTCATGACAATTTGGTAGTTTAATGGTAACTTAATTGCTCTTCCCAGGTGGATTTAAAACATGGATTAATTGCTGGTCTTATCTTGACATTCACATTCTATGCGTGAAAAATTATACCAAGAAATTCTTTGACTTTACTTCTTAAATAGTCAGTTGTGCTCAAGGCACATACACATTTTTCTTTGCAAACTGCCCCATTGCAGATATCACAAAGGGAAAAGTAGGGTAGGAAACAATGGATAGGAAAGATTTAGAGGGACGGGCCAAATGCAGGTAAGCGGGTAGGAAGGAACTGCAGAAACGGGTTTAAACCAAAGATAGACACATAAAGCTGGAACAACACAGCAGGTCAGACAGCATTTCTGGAGAAAAGGAATAGGTGACATTTTTCTGTAAAGTTATTCATCTTAGTATATTCCTTGAAGTCTAACACCTCCCCTTTCTAAATACTGACACGTTCCAGAGTATTAATGTCTCCCTTCCCAAAGTCACTGCCACTTTTCATTGGTGAACAGAGAGGGGGAATATTCATTTAGGACCTCACCCATAGCCTCTGGTTCCTCACATAGAATTGTTCCCTCTGTGAAACTCTTCCCGACTCTTTCTGTTTCTGCTTTTTTGTTCTTGATCTATTTTTATAGATTGTGAAAATCAAAACAAACTGCAGTGTTAGAAATCTAAAATCAAAAAGCAAAATAGAAACATGGCTTGAAATGTTCAAATGTTTCTTTTCCCACAGATGCAGGCTGACCTGCTGAGTATTTCCAGCATTTTATGTTTTAACTCATACAAATGCCATGGGATTCTTCATTATCTTACTTGTTCTCCTGATTCCTATCACCAGTTCTCTCCATGCATTGTATTAGTTGTGCAGAATTGATCGGAAGGAACTGCAAATGCTGGCTGGAGAAATATTGAAGTATCTCAGCGGGTCAGGCAGCATCTCTTGAGAAAAGGAATTGGTGAAGTTTTGGGTCAAGAAGGGCGTCGACCCGATATGTCACCTATTCCTTTTCTCCAGAGATGATGCCTGACCCACTGAATTACTCCAGCATTTTGTGTTTATCAAGGGTGCAGAATATGGTGTAATAGCTATAGAGAAAGTGCAGTTTTTTTTTAAGTGCAAGGGCCACAACAAAGTACATTTGAAGATTGGGAGTTCATCCTTAGATCACTGGGCTTGCCGCTTCTTCTCCTCCGACCAAGATCATCAAAATATTTTAGGATATTGTTGTGTCCTACTGAACTAATTTCCACATACCTCCTATCCCCCTTGGTTAAATCCCTCCCCACCTATGTTCAAGACACCCCAGACACTCTCCGCCATCTCCGTGCATTCCATTCCCCAGGCCCCCATCCTCTCATCTTCACCATGGATGTCCAGTCACTCTACACCTCCATCCCCCACCAGAATGGTCTCAAAGCCCTCCATTCGTCCTCGAACGGAGGAGCAACCTATACCCGTCCACTGATACCCTCAATAACTTCTTGTTTGACCCCTCCGATTTCATCCAAATACAAGGCGTAGCTATGGGCACGCGCATGGGCCCAGCTACGCCTGCCTCTTTGCCGTGTATGTCAAACAATCCTTGTTCGTAGGCATACCAGGGCCCCATCCCCGACCTCTACCTCCATTACATCGACAATTGCATTGGTACCACCACCTGCACCCACACACAACCGACTGACTTCATCCGCTTCACCACTAACTTCCATCCGGCACTCAAATACACCTGGACCATTTCCGACACTTCCCTATCATTCCTTGACCTCACTATCTCCATCGCAGATGATAGACTTCTGACTGACATCCACTATAAACCCACTGACTCCCACGGCTATCTTGACTACTCTTCCTCCCACCCTGCTTCCTGTAAGGACTCCATCCCCTATTCTCAATTCCTCCGTCTATGCCGCATCTGCTCCCAGGATGAGATGTTCAACACCAGGGTATCGTAAATGTCCTCATTCTTCAGGGAACGGGGGTTCCCCTCCTCGACTATAGATGAGGCTCGCACCAGGGTCTCCTCCATACCCCGTAACACTGCTCTCTCTCCCCATCCCCCTACTCGCAACAAGGGCAGAGCCCCCCTGGTCCTCACCTTTCACCCCACTAGCCGGCACATACAACACATAGTCCTCCGTCAGTTTTGCCACCTCCAACGTGACCCCACCACTCGCCACATCTTCCCATCTCCCCCCATGTCTGCGTTGCGCAAAGACCGCTCCCTCCGTAACTCCCTTGTCAATTCTTCCCTTCCCTGCCGCTCCACCCCTTCCCCGCATTAACCAACATCTTCATTTTATACTGGCTCCAATTTACACATCCTTGAAAGCTTTGTGTCTGTGGTGGTTTGCGTTTTTGTCCCCCTGTCATTATCGCCCCAATTTATAAAAATAAAACATCTAAGAAGGAAAAAAAATACATTCTAGGATTCCATCCTAACTGAAAAAGATCTTCAAATGGATTAGTGAAATAAGAATTGACGAAAATAAGCCTGGAAAAAATACCTGGAGATCATTGAAATGTTGACATTTTTGTGTCATCAACCATCACATTTTATGCACCTGGAATATTCTGCTTTCATACTGCCAGTTCTTCATTCCTTCAGCAACTGGTTTTATCTTCTAGTATTTTATATACTGTAGCTGATTCCATCTGTTGATAGTAGCCTGGGCCCAGTGCATTCTTTGCAGTGTGTTTAATTTCTGGTACTTACCAACTATACATTCATCCAGTCGCTAAGTATACCTTAATTTTTAGGATGTTGCCTGAGATGAAGAATTTCAATTATGAGAGGGGGTGGAGGGGCTAGACTGCTTTCCCTGGAAGGGGAACATTAAGAGGTGACGTGAATGAGGAATGTAAGATTATGAAGATAGGGTAGCCTGCAGAAAACATCTCCCCTTATCAGAGGGGAATAAAGCTAAAGGGCATTAACATGTTAAGGGGTAAGGGATTAGAGGAGATCTACCCTTTTCTCCCAGAGAGTGGTGAGTACTTGGAAGCACTGCTGCAGAAAGTGGAGAAGCAGAGCTGCTGACACCATTTAATAAGTTTCTAGATGGACACGGGAATCACCTATGCATAGAAGAATATGGTCAAGTGTTGGTTTGGGATTAATACAGTGAGTACCCACTATCAGTATGCATGGCCCATTTCCATGTTGTATGATCCTACAATTCCTGGGATATTAACTGGCAAAGATTTGCGTATCAAATGGTCACATAGTAAATGTTTTCAAATACAGTATTTAGTAGAATTTAAGAAAAATCTCCCTCAAATTAGGTTTTGATAAAGAAAGGCTTTGTGAAACACCACAGACAATATGAAAGATGATGATGCGAGAACAGTTTTGGCCAGGGTAATTAGTACCATACTGCATTTTACCAATAATAACACAATCTATGCCTGTTTTACAGTTAAAACTAAAGTAGTTATGACTATATGTAACAAAAAGCAAAATTAAAGGTATAGCTATCTTAATTGAAAACACTCCCTAGGTACAGAGGCTAGATTAATCTATCTATATTTGTATATCTATCATATACTTATTGAAAGTCTGATCTTGGACGTGTGTATATGTGTGTGTATATGTGTGTGTATATGTATTTCTATATGTGGTTGTCTTTATATCTTCACAAAAACACTACGCGGTAACGATCACATTTTTACATATTCTGATTGACATTTTTCCCCTCGAGGGCGAGTCCACTGAACATTTTATGTTTTATTTCTCGACATTACTGTTTAAAAGTAAGTAAGAAGTTTGAAAACATCCAAAGACTGAATTTAAAACAACCAACTTTCACTGATGACGTCACAGTGGCTCGGCTAGCAGTGATCAGCTTCACGGAAGAATTCATCCTATTTTTCACGTTATTCGCGAGTAAGGCTTTAAAAATGCCAACTTTCACAAGATTTTTACATATTCTGATTCACATTTCCCCCCTCTAGGCAGAGACCACCGTCACTGTACATTTTATGGTTTATTTCTCAACTTATCTTATCTTATCTATATACTTTTAAAACTGTGTGTGTGTGTGTGTGTGTGTGTGTGTGTGTGTGTGTGTGTGTATGTCATTTTGCCTTTGAAACGTATCTCCTCGAAAACCAGACGCAAAATCACAGAGATTCTTACAATTTCTGTAGGGATTTAACTTATGATTTCATAAATGCACTCCTCTCTAAATTTGGTCAAATGTTTCCCCAGATTTTGAATAAAGCTGTTCACAAAACTCACTTTTTTAAATATAATCGGCGCTTGCTGATGTCACAATGCCCACATGCCCACCAATTGAGGCCCACCTGCCCACTGGCCCCACCACCCTCCCCCCCCCCCCCCCCCACCCACCGCTGTAGACTAAAGCATTGTTTATTTCTTTTTTTCATAGCATTGAATTTTATTGTTTCTCTGTGTCTGTGTCCCTCTCCGTGTCTGTGTCCCTCTCAGCGGTCTGCAGATCGGGAGGTCACCGGCAGTCACAGCAGATTACAGCCGGTCACCGGAGGCCACCGGCTTGCTTCTCAGCGGCTGTAAATGGCTGCTGTCAGTGGCCCGCACTGCGCGCCGTACAACGACAGTTATCAACGTCTGTGTGCATCGCGAGGCCGAGTTACGTCAACACCCCCCCACCCCCCGACGCGCGCTGGCATTTGCCTCTCTTTCTCCCTTTCCCTCTCTTTCCCGCTGTCCATCTGTGTTCCTGTTCTGTGTCCCTCTCTGTGAATGAGCAATTCTGCAGATCCGGAGGTCAGCGGGGACAGGCGAGATCCTGGGAGGTGAAGTGGGGGAGTGGGGGGCATGAGGGAGAGGAGGGAGTAGGAAGGGAGAGGGGGGAATGGAGGGGGTGAGGAGCGACGGTGTGGGAATAGAGGGAGAGGAGAGGGGGTGATAGGGAGTGGGGAATTGATGGACAGCACCTACCCCTCCCTCTCCCTCTCCTCCCCCTCCCTCCCAACTCTTCCCCTCCCCTTCCCCCCCACACCTCTGTCCCACCTCCACCACCCTTCTCCCCTCCCCCTTCCCCCTCTCCTTTCTCCTTCTCCACACCCCTCTCCTCCCCTCTTCCTCTCCTCCCCTCTTCCTCTCCTCCCCTCCTCCTCCCACCCCCCTCTCTCACCACCACCCCCCTTCCCTCTCTCCCCCCATCCCCCCTACTCCTCTCTTCCTCTTCCACCACTCCCCCTACCCCTCCCTCCCCATTCTTCCACTTCTCTCCACCCTTCCCCCACCCCTCTCTCCCCCTCTCTCTTCACCTCCCTCCCCACCCTTACCCTCTCCCCACTCCACACTCTTAACACTCTCTTCCCCTCCCCTGAACCCCCTCCCCCACCCCTTTCTCTCCCCCGTCTACCTCTCCCTCCCCACTCTTACCCTCTCCCCCCTCCCTCCCAACTCTTCCCCCTTTCCCCAACCCTCTCCCCCCCTCCCTCAAGACTCTTGCCCCTCTCTCCCCCACCCCTCTCCCTACCCCTCTCCCCACACCTTTCCCCAACTCCCTCCTCCATCCCCTCCCTCCTCCCCCTCCCTCACCCCACTCTCCCCCCCCTCCCCCATCCCTCTCTAAACCCCCTCTCCACCCCTCTCTCCTCCTCCCCCTTCCCTCCTCTCTCTCCCTCTCCATCTCTCCTCACCCCTCTCTCCCCCCATCCCCCACCCCTCATTCCCCCTCACCCCTTCCCCTCTTCAGAATGGCACTCCACTCGCCACTGCCATCCATTCTGAAAAGGACCCATTCACTCCTACTCTTTGCTTCTGGTCTGCCAACCAATTTTCTATTCATGTCAACACCCTACCCCCAATACCAAGTGTTCTCATTTTAATCTCCTCAAAAACACGAAGCGCTAACCGTGAATTTTACATATTCCGATAGAGATTTACGCCATGATGTCAAAAGTCGTCTTATCTGAAAATTTGATGCATTATTTCCCGAGTTATTTGATGAAAATGTCAAAAAAATTCAAATAACTCGCAAAATAAACGAGATGGTTCTGCTGATGACGTCACAATGGCTGTGCTCCTCGCGGCCTGCTGCCCTATGTTCCACGCGCAATGAGTGACTTCTCCCTCCCTTCCCCACTCACCCACCCCCCCCCCCCCCCACATTCTTCAAAAGATGCAGAAAGAACGAGCAAGTGGGCTCTATACTGCAGCTTCCGAGGTCGACGCGCGACAAGCGATCTGCAGAGCCAAAAGAGATGGGGGAGATATTGAACAATTTCTTTTCTTTGGTATTCACCACGGAGAAGGATATTGAACTCTGTGAGGTAAGGGAAAAAAGTAGAGTAGCTATGGAAACTATGAGATTCAAAGAGGAGGAAGTACTGACACTTTTGAAAAATATAAAAGTGGATAAGTCTCCAGGTCCTCACAGGATATTCCCAAGGACATTGAGGAAAGTTAGTGTAGAAATAGCAGCAGCTATGACAGAAATATTTCAAATGTCATTAGAAACAGGAATAGTGCCAGAGGATTGGCGTACTGCGCATGTTGTTTCCATTGTTTAAAAAGGGTTCAAAGAATAAACCTAGCAATTATAGACCTGTTAGTTTGACGTCAGTGGTGGGCAAATTAATGGAAAGGATACTTAGAGATAACATATATATGCATTTGGATAAACAGGGTCTGATCAGGAACAGTCAACATGGATTTGTGCCTGGAAGGTCATGTTTGACAAACCTTCTTGAATTTTTTGAAGCGGTTACTAGGGAAATTGATGAGGTAAAGCAGTGGATGTTGTCTATATGGATTTCAGTAAGGCCTTTGACAAGGTTCCCCATGGAAGGTTGGTTAAGAAGGTTCAATCTTTGGGTGTTAATGGCGGAGTAGCAAGATGGATTCAACAGTGGGCTGAATGGGAGATGTCAGAGAGTAATGGTGGATGGCTGTTTGCCAGGTTGGAAGCTGGTGACCAGTGGGTACCTCAGGGATCTGTGTTGGGTCCACTGTTGTTTGTCATGTACATCAATGATCTGGATGATGGGGTGGAAAATTGGGTAAGTAAGTATGCAGATGATACTAAGATAGGTGGTGTTGTGGATAATGAAGTAGATTTTCAAAGTCTACAGAGAGATTTGGGCCATTTGGAAAAGTGGGCTGAAAGATGGCAGATGGAGTTTAAATGCTGATAAGTGTGAAGTGCTACATCTAGGCAGGACTAATCAAAATAGGATGTACATGGTAAAATGGTAGGGAATTGAGGAATGCTGTGCAACAGAGAGATCTAGGAATAACTGTGCATAGTTCCCTGAAGGTGGAATCGCATGTAGATAGGGTGGTAAAGAAAGCCTTTGGTGTGCTGGCCTTTATAAATCGGAGCATTGAATATAGGAGTAGGGAAGTAATGTTAAAATTGTACAAGGCATTGGTAAGACCAATTCTGGAGTATGGTGTACAATTTTGGTCGCCTAATTATAGGAAGGATGTCAACAAAATAGAGAGCGTACAAAGGAGATTTACTAGAATGATGCCTGGGTTCCAGCACCTATGTTACAGAGAAAGGTTGAACAAGTTAGGTCTTTATTCTTTGGAGCGCAGAAGGTTAAGGGGGGACTTGATTGAGGTCTTTAAAATGATGAAAGGGCTCCAGAAATATATGGGTATAATACTAAAAATACAGTTAATACATTTTCTCTATATGCAGATGATGTATTACTATATATTACAAAGCCAGAAATTAGTATCCCTAATCTGTTATATCTTATAACTCAATTTGGTTTATTTTCGGGATATAGAATTAACTGGAAGAAGAGTGAGATTATGCCAATAATGGAACCTAATGTATACATACTGCAACAATCGCCTTTTAAAATAGTGAATGAAAAATTTAAATACTTAGGAATCTATGTGACCAAGAAATATACTTTATTTAAATCAAATTTCGTGCCTTTATTTAATAAATTGCATAAGAATATTCAATACTGGAAAACGCTTCCTATTTCAATGCTCGGTAAAATTAATGCAATTAAAATGATTTTCCTTCCCAAACTTCTATACCTCTTCCAATTAATTCCAATATACCTCCTAAAAATTTATTTAAAACAATTGACTGTATTGTAACAAGTTTTATTTGGAATTATAAAGAATCACAGAATAAGTAAAAAACACTTATGTAAATCTAAGACGAACGGAGGATTTAGTCTTACCAAATTTCTTATTTTATTTCTGGGCAGTCAATGTCAAAAACTTACATTTCTGGTTGGAAGATATGGATCAACAACCAATTGGTTAAAAGATTGGAAAAGGAGGACTGTCTGCCATTTGAAATTGGTCCGATTCTCCTATCCCCTACAAAATTGAACAAAAGATCTATAGTGAAAATCCAATAATACATAGTGGTATTCGAATTTGGAAACAAATAAAAAAAACATTAAAATTGGATAATTTATCACTTTCGCTCCCTATTGCAAATAACCCTTCATTTAAGCCTTTGGTATTGGATAAAGGCTTCACACAATGGAAAAACTATGGAATTAACAAAGATGGGACATCTTTATAGAAATGGTATGTTCCTCTCGTTTCCTGGAGGTACAACAGAATTATGGATTACATTCAAATAATTTTTTTAGATATTTATAATTGAAAGATTATGTTAAATCACAATACACAAGAATACAGAATTAGAGAGCCAGAGATTCTAGATGAATGTTGGAATAAACATCCCAATACAGTCAAATTAATAGCATATATTTACAATATTCTGTTAGATAGCGAGAATCCGTCGACGGAATCACATAGACAAGCATGGGAAAATGAATTAGTTCAACCCATAACGAAAGATATTTTGGGATGAAAGCCTACAACATATACATCAATGTTCGTTAAAGCCAGACATTCCTTAATACAATTTAAAATATTACACAGATTGTATTATTCTAAAACAAAATTAAACAGAATTTTTCCTAATATCTCTCCTATCTGCGATAAATGTCAATTACTCTGAGGCTAATTTAACCCTTACCTTTGTAAATTGCATAAAAATTAAAACATTTTGGGTTGATATTTTTAAAATTATTCCGTAGTGGTTAATATTCAACTGGATACAGATCCTAAATTAATAATATTGGGCATATCTGAACAAAACCCTAAAAACTGACAATAAACTAAAGAAATTTCCTGGATTATAGTATAATAACTGGGAAAAAACTAATATTAAAATTTTGGAAAAACCCTGCATTCCCTACAACTAAAATGTGGATTATGGAGATGTCGGAGACCTTAAATCTGGAAAAAATTAGATTTGTTTTAATCGACAGACCTGAATTATTTATTAGAATATGGTCCCCGTTCAAAGATTATTTGAAGGGGTAGAATGGGCCAGCGCTGAGGCTCGACGGAAGCTTGAACCCAGGACTAGACGAATAGTTTTGTTTTCTGTACCTACGGACCTATCTCCTAAGTTGTATTATAAAATTTAAAAATAAAAATAATAAATTCAAAAAAAAAAACAAAAAAAATGATGAAAGGGATAGATAGAGTTGACGTGGATAAGCTTTTCCCATTGAGGGTAGGGAAGATTCAAACAAGAGGGCATGACATGAGAATTAAGGTTTCGGGGTAACGTGAGGGGGAACTTCTTTACTCAGAGGGTGGTGGCTGTGTGGAATCAGCTTCCAGCAGAAGTGGTGGAGGCAGGATCGATTTTAACATTTAAGAGTAAAGTGGATAGGTATATGGACGTGAAGGGAATGGAGGGGTATG
This sequence comes from Okamejei kenojei, assembly GCA_035221665.1. Lineage (NCBI taxonomy): Eukaryota > Metazoa > Chordata > Chondrichthyes > Rajiformes > Rajidae > Okamejei > Okamejei kenojei. The sequence goes on from CM069138.1 coordinate 61,498,609, forward strand.
GTCTGAGTGCAGGTAGATGGGACTAGGGGGAAACAAATGGTCGGCATGGACTGGAAGGGCCGAGAGGGCCTGTTTCCGTGCTGTAATTGTTATATGGTTATATGGTTATATGGTTATAATTATTTAAGCATCCTATGGTTATATACACGTTCGCGCCTCGGCTCAGGTTTCCCGAGAACTCCCGAGGGCTTTGGTCAACGCACGACGCACGCTCGCGCATCAGCTCGGGTTTCCCAAGAACTCCTGAGATCTCTCCCCCTCCTCCCCTCTCTCGCATGCCTTTCGCTGATGACGTCACAATGAGCGAGCTAGCATTTCGAGAACATTCTTCAAATACTTCACCAACGGTCATTCTCACTGTGTTTGTGAACAAAGTGCTGACTGCTAAATCTTTAAAGATAAGAGTCCAATTGAACTTCATTATTTTGGTTTAACTTTGAAAATTTTAATACATTAACGTTGAATTTATTCTTTAAAACGCTGTACTAATTCTTAAAGATAACATTTAATTTTAAAGACGTTGCTTTTTTTACGTGCGATTTCTTCCCCCTCTCTCTCTCCCCATCTTTCCCCCCATCTCTACCCCTCCCCTGCCCCCTTCCCCTCCTCGCTCTCCCCCTCCCACTACCCCCTCTCTCTCTCTCTATCTGCCCCCTCTCTCCCCCATCTCTCTCTCCCCCACTCTCCGTCTCTCTCTCTCCACCCTCGCTCTCCACCCTCTCTCCCCCCCTCCCTCCCCCCTCCTTCTCTCCCCATCCTCTCCACCCTTCTCTCTCCCTACCCTCCCCCATCTCATTCCCTCTCATCCCCTCTCTTTCCCTCCACCCTCTTTCCTCTTCCCCCCTCTTTCCCTCCCCTTCCCCCTCCCCCTCTCTCCCCCCCCTCTCTCCCCCTCTCTCCCTACTCTCACTCCGCCCCCCTCTCCCTCTATGCCCCCCTCTCTCTCTCTCTCTCTCTCTGCCCCTCACTCTCTTTGCCCCCTCTCTGCCCACCCTCTCTCGCTGCCCCCCCCCCTAGCTCTCTCTCTCTCTCTCTCTCTCCCACTCTCCTCTCTCTCCTCTCTCTCTCTCTCTCTCTCCCTCCCTCCCCCCCCTATATGTCTCTGCTCCTCTCTCTGTGTCTGCCCCTCTCTCTCTGTCCCTGCCCCTCTCTTTGTGTCTCTGTCCCCTCTATACCCCATTCCCTCTCCCTCTCTAGAGTTGGGGGCTATGCATGAGTGGATAGGGTGGGGATGGGGTAAAAGGAGCGAATGAATATTATTAATATAATATCAATGGGGTGGTTAGTATGTGTGTGTGTGTGGGGGGGTGTGGTTAGTGAGTGTGGGGGGTGGTTAGTGTGTGTGTGTGATGCTGAAGGCCCCCCCCCCCCCACCGCAACCTCGTGTTGAGGGGACGGGACCCAACGGGACCCCCTTGGTCTAGTTACTGATTAAAGTTTTTAAAAATAAAAGACTTTGAATTTAAAATGACCAGCTTCAACTAATGACGTCACAATGCCTCGGCTAGCAGTGATCAGCTTCACTGAAGATTTCATCCTAAATGTCACGTTGTTCGCGATTAGCTTTAAAAATGCCAACTTTCCCCAGGTTTTCACTGTTAAAATCATTCCTGCCAGCTTCCAACATACTTCGATCCACAGGACACAGGAACACTGAACTTTTCACCTCACAGGAGGGGGAGGGCGAATTGCCATTGCAACATGCAGGGCAAGTGCAATTGGGGGCTACTGGTAGGGAACGGGTGCATTGGGGGATGCACTCCTTGATGCTTCATTCTGAGATCACAATGAGATGGGCGAGCACCATGGTTCAGGTCGGTGCCCGTTTCACACACGTCTGCTCGCGGCATTGCTCGGATCGAGTCCACGCCTGCCCACAGCCTCGCTCGAGGTCCTCGGGGTGCAGGTTCTCGGTCAACGGTCCTCCCCACGCCTGCCACAAAGCCTCGCTCGGATCCTCGGGTCGACACCCGCCCACCCGCAGCCTCGCTCAGGTCCTCGAGTCCAAGCCCGTGCGCAGCCACACTCAGGTCAATGCCCGACCGCCGCCTCGCTCGGCGTCCTCAGGTCCATGTCCGCCCATGGACTCACTCGGAGGTCATTGGGTCCACGCCCACCTGCTGACCTGTGCCTGGTGTTGAGGCTGCTGCCGCAAGCCTAGCCCGGGGACTGGGCCTGGGCTGGAGCAGAGCCTGGAGCTGGAGCAAGGGCTGAGCCCGGGGTTTGGGATGGGGCTGTGACCGGCGCCAAGAAAGAAGCCACCAGTGGAACAAAGGACGAGCTGTGGTCAGGGACGACCCCAGAGATGAAGTCAGGGCCTGGACTGGAGACCATGCGACGGCCGAGCTGACGGCTGCAATCGACAGCCAGGGCCAGTCTGAGTATGAGAACCAGGCCGAGTGTCAGGCCCAGGCGCTGCTCTACGACCTGGGTAGGTGCAGCGGCAGGGAATGGGAGTGAGGGGAGGAGGATGAGGGAAATGAAGAGGTGGGAGTTGGGGTGGGGTCTCTATCTCTCTCCCTCTCTGCCCCTCTCCCTCTACCCTCCCTCTCTACTCCCTCTCCCTCTCTACCCCTTCCCATCCCTCTCTAATCCCTCCCATCCCTCTCCACACCATCCCTTTGTACTCCCTTCAACACCTCTCCCAAATGTAGAGAGTCTCTCTCTCATGAAATCCCCTCCCATGATCATCCCTCGAAAAGGCTATTACTCCCACCCTTTCTATGCACATAAAATCCTGCGCAGTCCCACATAGGTGCTAGCATGTGGATATGTGAAAAAAACACGCCGCGCACACCTAATCGGGCTGGGATGGAAAAGCAACAGAGTCGACTAAAAATATTAATATAATATCAAGGACGACAAAGCTGGCCCATGTTAGTGTGTATGTGGCTTAGGATGGTTTGTGTGTGTGACGCCCAGGCCTCAACCCCCTGCAACCATGCGTTGAGGGGATGGGGAACTATGGTCCCACACACACCACGTGGTCTAGTGTATTACTAAAACTCTCATCTTGCATGTGAGTTTGCATGTTTGTTTGCATGCTTTTCATGAACTACACCAAAATGGTACATGATAGTGCTCCAATCTTTGCACCGCCTTACTCACCATTGTCTTGTGCTGTAGTGTATGAAGTTTCATTCAGATTGATGTTATATTTAATACGTTATTTCACATTTTTAACAAAATAATCCCAATTTGAGAAAAATGTCTTACCTCTGCAGCTATGACTTTTCAATGGGATTGTAACCATCCCAGGTTACAATGTTGCAATCCCAGGACACTCGGTCCAACCAGCCCCAGCAAGTGCAATTGCAAGCTACAATGTTGCAATCCTTTTTTATATTCCTGGCAGCAAGGATTTTTTTTTAAGTTTAATGAGGGAGGGTGCATTTTTTTAAATATTCCTGGCAGCAAGGATTTTGATAATGGGAAATGAGCCACCCCAGCGCAGTTGGGGGCAATGGGTGAGTGCTGGAATATTGCATTGGGGGAACGGCTTGCGTTGAGGGAACGGGTTGCGTTAGGGTACCAGGCCTCCCGTGGGGGCTATGGGTGAGTGGTTGAATATTGCATTGCGGGAACGGGTTGCATTGGGGGACTTGGTCTCACATGTGACAGGGACCCAACGGGCCCCACTTGGTCTAGTAATTACTAAAAAAATCTCATCTTGTCTGTGAGTGAGTGCGATTGTTTGCCAGCTCTTTATGATCTGAACTACGCCAAAATGGTACACGATCGCGCTTTTTACACCACCTTACTCACGATTGTCCTGTGGTGGTTTGTGTCAAGTTTCGTTCAGATTGATGATATATTTTAGAAGTTATTAACATTTTTAGCTTTACAAAATCCCACTTTGCGAAAGATTTCTTCAAATCTGCACTGGCAGTTCCCAGCTATGATGTCACAATGGGATTGTAGCCCTACCGGCTACAATGTTGCTATCCCAGGACACGGAGTCCTTGGCAGCAAATGTCCTTCAGGGGAGGAATCTGCCAGCCTAGCACAGCACATATGTGATTGCAAAGCCTTTTAATTGCTCTCTAAATTGAAAGTTTAATTATTAGATTTTGGTAACAAAAGATGGCCTTGTCGGTGGCACCTGCATCACATTAAAGTTTAAAATGAGGGAGGGTGAAAAAATGAGCCGACCTGCACAGTTGGTGGCTATGGGTGAGTGGTGGAATATTGCGTTGGGGAACGGGTTGCGTTGGGGGACCAGGCCCGCCATGGGTGAGTGGTGGAATATTGCGTTGGGGGAACTTTGTCTAGTAACGTTTAAAACTGATTTAGGTTTCCCCATCTCAGAATAAGCATCTTGGTGATCAGACATGGGTATGGCAATTTTTGTTCAGGTGAATATTGCATGACTTCCTGTCTCATGCAGGATAAAGCTTTGTTTTCGATAAGATAGAATGTTCCAGTTTAGGGCAAGGAAAGGATCCATAGGTGTAGTTCTATGAAGAATGTCCTCAATCTGACCCTGTTTAATTTGCCCTCACCTGAAGGAACGGTAACAAGATTGTGTGTACGCCATAAAAAATGCAAGTCAATTTGATGTGTCTGCTACGCTTAGGTCTAATTTCTCTGATCATTTTCCTGCATTGGCATGTCCCAAAGGTTGGAAAAGTTTTGAAATAATGTTCAAAAAAACAATTTATTTGTAATTTCACTCATGATACAAAATTTAAATATTTTAAATCCCTGCTGGACTTGGGTGAACCATTTTAAAACCAAGAGAAAATTCTGAGCCAATTTCTGAGGATGGAGGGGATACAGTGGTGTCAGGAGTAAGAAATGGGAGGGGGGGGGGGGGGGAGGGGAATGTTGGGTGAAACTTGACGAGAAATTAAACTGTCTCTCAGCTTTATCGGAGTGGCTTTTCTAGTTGCTATTCTGGAAGCAGGAATCACATTGCAACCCAGCAAATGTGGGTTTTAATGCTTGCAGTGTACCAGCTATGATCAAATTTATCATTACAGGAAGCTCCTGATTTCACACCTAAAGCATTGTCTCTACTGACACAATTCCTGAACATCTTGAGTGATCTTTGCTGCTGTCATTCTAATGTGATCCGAAGTGGGATTCCTCATGAAGTCCAGCGGCAGAGGTCCCACTGCCTGCTTTCTCCCAACAAATGTAATGGGAATTCTGCCCAACTCATCATTGACAGTTCTTATTGGTATTGATTTATTATTGTCATGTGTAAAAGATACAGTGAAATATACACATACAATACACGTGTCCAATCAAAAGGAGAAAGGAAATAATGCAGAAAATAGTCTTACAGCTACAGAGCAAGTGTAGAGAGATTAAAAAAAGGTACAAGGGGCCACAGCGAGATTGGAAATAAATCTTTAGCATTTGAATGATCCTTTTTTGGCCATAGTGTCAATGTGGTTGGACCAGAACAAATTGCTGGTGATGTTTATACCTTGGAACTTGTATTTCTCCGGCCACCTCCATTTCAGCACCATTGATGCAGACTGGGAAGTGTACATCACTCCACTTCCTGAAGTCACTGACCAGCACCTTTGTTTTGCTGATATAGAGGGAGAAGTTGTAGTCTCCAACTATGCAACAAGTATCTCCTTCCTGTAATCCATTTTTGCAATCTGGCTGGCAATAGTGGTGTATTTTGCAAACTTTTATTGAACTTTGAGCTGTATTTGGCTGCCCAGTCTAGAGCAGTCTAGGTGAATATAGTACCGGGAATCATCTTGCAGGGTGTTTTATGGCCTGTTTACATTTATTGTGGTCCATGGGTCAAGATGTCAAGGATCCATTTATAGAGGGATTTCGGAGTCCAAGGTCCAGAGGTTTGGAGATGATTTTGGTTAGAATATTGGTGTTAAATGCGGAGCTATATTCGATGAATAGGAGTTTGAGGTCAGTGTTATTGAGATGTTACAGGGTGAGTTAAGAGCCAAAGAGGTGGTTTCTGCTGTAGCCCTTTTGCAATGGTATGCAAACTACAATGGATCAAGGCTGCATGGAAAGCGAGAGCTGATGTGTGATACAACTTGTCTCTCAATGTACCTGGTGGATATCTGAGCCATTGGACAGTAGACTCTTGGGCACGTTTCCCTTTGACACTTGCATGATAGCGGTCTTTTTAAAGCAGGTGGGAACCACAGATTGGCATTGGGTGAGGTTAAAGGTGGTTGCAAATATAACTACTAGCTGACCATGAGATCAAACTGGGATTCACTGCAGGCTGGTCGAAGAAGGATTTCCTATCCATGTTTTCCAGGGATGCTGCCTGACTTGCTGAGTTACTCCACCACTTTGTGTTTTTCAAAGTTAATCAATACACAGCTATGATTTTAAAAAAATAATAATTTAAATCAGAAATTAGACACTAATTTCCTCTTTAAAGGAAAACTAAAAGAAAATATTTGCGTTACTTAAGTTCAGCACTTAAAAAAAACCCAAAATAGTGAAAATTAATTTCAAAATTCTGATTAAGAGTTTAAAACATTGCAAATATTTTGAATTGCCTACTTTACACTTTCCCAACGCACGTAATAACTAGTGAGTGGACTGATAAGCTGCTCTCAGGCTTCCAACAGTGCTGTTCAGTAAGAGGCATTCAGCAGAGGCATGGCAGGGATACAATATTCTGTGATTTCACTCTCCTCAAGGGGGAAACTCCTGACCTCCGCTTATGGGAGGGTAGCGTGGCTGACATCAGTAACTGGACAAGTTGGGACTCACCCTGCCTCTAGTCACTCTGTTGTCATATTCATTCATGCTCCAATTAATTGCAAAACCTATTGAATTTGGCTTTAGAGTAAGCTTCAAATCAATCTATCTGATCACTATGAAATAAGCCTATTCAACATAAATGTTTGACGTTACCATTGACTGAGTCTCTAATTGTGAATTTTCATCGGGGTTCCCTCACCCATCCATTGTATGTTTGGCGGCAAAGCAGGAGTAACATTAAAAAAAATGTTTGCATTTAAATTTCAGTGAGCTCAGAATGAAACAAAGGTTGGATCTTGAAGTCTGTTGAATGGAGACTGATTCAAGTGAACCTGAAACATAAATGGTAATTTTGCCTTCTGCCTTGCACGGTATCTAACTACTGGAAACGTTTGCCTGACATAAAAGGACACAAAGCGCTGGTGTAACTCAGCAGGCCAGGCAGCATGAGAGAGGAAGGGTTAGGAGGGAGAGATAGATCAGCCATGATTGAATGATGTCGACTTGATGGGCTGAATGGCCTAATTCTGTTCCTGTCACATGATCTTATGACCTCTGGAGAACAAGGATATTTTAGTTAAGTTTAGACATACAGTGTGGAAGCAGGCCCTTCGACACACCGAGTCTGCACCGACCAGTGGTCCCTGCACAGGGACAATTTTACACGTGCACCAAGCCAATTAAACTATGTACCTGTATGTCTTTGGAGTGTGGGAGGAAACCGAAGATCTCGGAGAAAACCCACGCGGCCACGAAGAGAATGTATAAACTCCGTACAGACCGCACCCATAGTCGGGATCGCACCCGGGTCTCCGCAGGATATATGTCATTTCAGGTCTGAAGAAGGATCTCAACCCGAAGCATCACATGTCCATGCTCTTCAGGAATGCTGCTAGACCTGCTGAGTTACTCCAGCACTTTATGTCCAAACCTAAACATGATGGGAATAGAGAGGAAAATAAACTTCTGTATTTATTTTTGATGTTATTTTGGCTTCAACTGGATTGGAATGAGCCTTAATAAAGGGTCGTTAGAAGTGAGATACTGAACTCCTGACCTAAATTGGTTCTCCCACTTCCAACTCATTTTAGCCAAGAAGCAGTAGAATCAATAGTAGCCGCCAAATGTAGATTTAATGAAAATAGCTTCCTGTTTGCTTAATAATTGCTTAATATATTTTCATTAGAAGGCTGTGAACTCTAGTTCATTTAAAATATTCTGGATCAGAACAGAAATAGTGTTTATTTTATTATTCTTCAGGAAACCCAGCCTTTTTAGATAAATACATTTAATGATATTTTGACTTTGTCCTAATACCGCTAATTGTATTAAGTGTAAGGTTCCAAAATACCAAAATCTAAATCGTAGACTTACATATCGTGCATGTGAATGTTTCCCAAGCACATACAATAAGCAGTAACTATGCATACAGAATAATCACTGAACCCTTCCCTTGGAGAGTCAGCAACATTTTCTGTATGATTTGCAAACAATGGGTTGGTTCAGGAGCAGAACAATAGGAAAGGGCAAGTTCATGATCCTCTGAAGCTGATAACCAGACATCAATGGACTCTTAGATAGACACAAGACCGAAGAAGGGTCTCGACCCGAAACGTCACCCATTCCTTCTCTCCAGTGATGCTGCCTGCCCCGCTGACTTACTCCAGCTTTTTGTGTCTATCTTCGGTTTAAACCAGCATCTGTAGTTCCTTCTTACACATTAATGGCCTTTTGCCCATTACAATAGTCATTACACTTCAATGGCTATTCAAACACCTTTGCTCAGTCCGCCTGGACCAACCGGATCTCCCGGTTGCCAAAAGCCTTAATTCTCCTTCCCATTCCCTCACAGACCTTTCGGTCCTAGGTCTCCTCCACTGTCAGAGTGTGGCTAAATGCAAGTTTGAGGAACAACGTCTCATATTTCACTTGGGCTGCTTACAGCCCAGTGGTATGAATATTGATTTTTCTAGTCACTCATTCCTTCTCTCCAGAGACGCTGCCTGCCCCGCAGAGTTACTCCAGCTTTCTGTGTCTTTATAAACCAGTATCTGCAATTCCTTCCTACACACTACTTATTAAAGTTTGATGCAGATTGTATGAAATACTCAACTTGAAGAGGGTGAGCTGATCTCTAGTTAGCAGGGCCATTATAATTAATTTTCATTCCATACATGGGAGTTAATCAGTCAACATTCTCAATTGTGATCACTGTTCAGACATCACAGCAAGAAATTGCACATTTGGATGGGAGTGGAATGCAGAATGAAAGCAGCTTCCAAGTTGTCAAGCACTCATAAGACCTTCAAGGACTTGGCTTGTAAATGAGGCTTAGCCAATACTCGCTGGAGTTCAGAATGTAAGTTGCTCGTTTCTAAGCTGTGACAATACGAAAAGCTAGATTTTTACAATTTAGAAAATGATTTAAAGCACTAGCGCACAGTTCACGAACACTCGATCTCGCCGCCGCGTCACGCTGTTATCACGTGGTGAACCTCTCCTTCTGATACCAAAGATTTTCCTCTTCCTAGTTTACTCTTTGCTGAGGGTTACTACTCCTTACATGACTACTTTTCCTCCCGAATGTTACTATCCCTCTGCTAAGACTGGAATTCTGTAGGGGGACCTCTATCCCTCCCCTCTAAGTTTGCCAGAATTAGGAGTACCCTTCGCTATTCAGATTACTTTTCATCAAGTAAATCAGGTTCCCGTCTCTCAGGTATTCTTTGCTATCAGGTACGAGTCAACAATCGACCAGAGGGTTACTATTCACTGTTGATCAGCCGCTATTCGGAATCGATCACGGACATGCACCAACTCCGAAGTTCTATATACAGGAATTTGAATTCCACCTTACTGGCAGAACTTCAATATGAAATTTAGTATTTGAAATTTTGACTTTGCAAACATAGACTTGAACTCCTAATTTTAGTGCGTATCTCTTCTACTACGCGGGCTCTCATTGAATTCTTGAACGGACTGGAATATTCCGGCCAATCTATACTCTGTCCATCACTTCAGGGAGAGACTCAGATACCTTTATGCAGACACTCCTCTCTGCTGGGCACCGAGGATCCAGTGCCTAGCCGCTACGCGCTGTGAGTTAGTGTTGCCGATTTTCAGAGCGCACGTTTTCAATTTGTGCTCCCAGCAAAGATCCGATCGAAGGTCAGACCGGCATTTTAATACCCCACCAATTTGGATACCAAGTCTAACCCTGGGCCACTCATCGCCCGATGAAGCGTGTTTGGCTCTCGTTAAAGCAGCTGCAGTCTGCCAACTATGACCAAAGTTTTGGGCCTCTAACCCAGGAAAGGGACTCTAACCCAACCCCAGCAGGTCCTCTAACCCCAGCCTGGTTTTATGGACCCCTAACTCAAAGGCATGCTAACCACTCCCCTGTGCTTGCTAGACTCTGTTCTAATGATCTCGATTAAACCCTTTCCCAAGCCCGCGAATGATCGATCCGCTCCAACTAACGAAGTGCCGAAAATCAATGCGAAAACCGCACCGTGGGCCTGATTTCTGCACTCGCGATCGAAACAGCTCAGCACCCTTGATTGCAAACTTGTTTTTGGGGATCTTTTGAGATCCCGGACGAGCCCCCAATGTAAATGGCTCGTTTCTAAGCTTCCCCCCAGGCTAGTTTCAGTAACAACACTGAATCAAGCACTTGAAACAACTAAATTTTATTTTAACAAAAGCGCAATTACAGTTCAACTGCTGTACCTATCCCACCGCGGGTTTGATCTTTGTATCTGCCTGATCAATCCCTCTAGGCCACGCTCAAACAAAAACACTCCAGAAGTTCACGCAGTCCCAAGCAATCTCCCAGAAGATCGACCATGGACTTCGTGGTTGCTGACTTTTATATGTCTCGGGACCTCGAGGGCCGAACCACATGGGGTGGTCTCTTAATAATTCAATTACAGATATCGATTAACCCCTTACATAACAGACATTTCCCTAACCCAATAATGCAGCAGCTTATACATTGTATTAGAAAAAAAGCTCTCGAAGGAAGCTAACAAGAACAAACATTGAAACATGTGCCCCTGATATTCAAACAATTTCTCCAAGGCTCAACTGTTCGACCAATCATCAATTAACAGGATGACCGTCTTGCAACATTATGTATAGTGTTTACAATGCTTTTGCAGTGATCCAATAGAAATGATGCATTTAAGGTTAGTTTGCAAAACCGCTATACATGTTATCAATTTAAGAGAAACAGGGAGAACACCTGGACCCTTTACATCCTGCATATCAATCTGAGCCTAGACTGGCTGGCGCCAATCAAAGCCTGTAAAGTTCAGCTGACGAGGGTTAACCAATTCTGATAAGTGCAGAGATCCTCTATTTTATTGTGTCTTTAATTTAGCCAATATTAACAAGAAGAATGAAGGGTGAACCTCATTGAAATGTACCGAATGGTGAAAGGTTTGGATAGAGTGGATGTGGAGAAGATGTTTCCACTAGTGGGAGAGTCTAGGACTAGAGGTCGTAGCCTCAGAATTAAAGGACATTCCTTTAGGAAGGAGATGAGGAGGAGTTTCTTTAATCAGAGGGTGGTGAATCTGTGGAATTCTTTGTCACAGAAGGCTGTGAAGTCCAAGTCAATGGATATTTTTAAGGCAGAAATAGATAGAATCTTGATTAGTATGGGTGTCAGGGGTTATGGGGAGAAGGCAGGAGAATAGGGTTAGGAGGGAGAGATGAATCAGCCAGCATTGAATGGCGTAGATTGGATGGGCCGAATGGCCTAATTCGCACCGACCACTTCTGTCCTTATGACATGATTTCCAACTTGTAAAAAATGTTCATTTTTCTGGCGGCTAAAATTTTTATCCTGTAAATATATAGCATGCATTTTAATGATAAACATATTATCATAAGTTACCCCAATGATAGTGTAAATTGTCATTTTGTTATTATTAAACAATACCTCAATATGTTTGACTATAGATGAGGCTCTCACCAGGGTCTCCTCTCTGTCCCATAGCTCGGCTCTCACTCCCCAACTCCCCCACTCATAACAAGGACAGTCCCCCTTGCCCTCACCTTCCACCCTACCACCTGTCACATACAACAGATAATCCACCTCCAACGGGATCCAATCATTGGCCACATCTTCCCATCTCCTCCCCTTTCAGCTTTCCGCAGAGACCGCTCCTTCTGTAAATCCTTGGTCCATTCATCCTTTCCCACCCAAACTACTCCCTCCCCTGGTACTTTCCCTTGCAACTGCAGAAAATGCTACACTTGTCACTTTACCTCCCCCCTTGACTCCATTCAAGGACCTAAACAGTTTTTCCAAGTGAGGCACAGGTTCACCTGCACCTCTTCTAACCTCATCTATTGCATCTGCTGTTCTAGGTGTCAACTGTTCTGCATCGGTGAGACCAAGCGCAGGCTTGGCGATCGCTTCGCCCAACACCGCACAGTTTGCATTAACTAACCTGATCTCCCGGTGGCTCAGCATTTCAACTCCCCCTCCCATTCCGAATCTTGACCTATCTGTCCTGGGCCTAATCCATGGCCAGAGTGAGCCCCATTACAAATTGAAGGAGCAGCACCTTATATTTCGCTTTACACCCCAGTGATATGAAAATTGATTTCTCCAATTTCAGGTAGTCTTTGCTTTCTCCCTCCTTCCCCTCCCCTTCCCAGCTCTCCCACAGTCTACTGTCTCCGCCTCTTCCTTTCTTTTTCACGCACCCCCAGCCCCACCCCCACATCAGTCTGAAGAAGGGTCTCAACCCGAAACGTCACCTATTCCTTCGCTCCATAGGTGCTGAATCTTTGAATCTTTGGAATTCATTATGCAAATGGACTGCTGTGGCTCAGTCTTTAATTCTATTCAAGACAGAGATCGATTTTAGATATTAATGTAATCAGAGGTTGTGGGGTTAGTAGCATGAAAAGTGATGCCAATGGACGAAATGCAGCAGTAAAATATCTTGAAAAATGAAAGGTATGCAAGAATGATCTGCTAAGGGTGCATGAAATTAGTACGGGAGAAGGCCCAGGTGTATAAAACCTAGGTTAGGCCACAGTTAGAGAATTGTGGGCAGTACTGGTCACCCCTTTACAGGAAGAATGTAGAGGTTTTGGAGAGGGTGCAGAAAAAGTTTACCAGAATGCTGCCTGGATTAATTAGCTATAAGGAGAGGTTGGACAAACTTGGATTGTTTTATCTAGAGTGTCAGAGGTTGATACCTGATAGATATAGAGACACATCTGCAACTGCAACTGGATCCTCAACATCCACATCAGCAGATTGTTGAACAAACATTTGCTGACAACGTGAGGAGTTACAGACAGTGAGGAATTCCATCAGAAGATACAGCGATATATAGTTCAGCTGCAGAGATTGGCAGAGAAATGGCAGGTGGAGTTAAACCCGAACTAATGTGAAGCGTTTCAAGAGGTTGAATGTAAGGAGAGAGTATACGGTTTATGGTAAGACCGTTAACAGCAATGATGTGCAGAGGGATCTTGGAGTCCAAGTTCATAGCGTACTGAAGGTGGCAGCACAAGTAGATAGGGTGGTAAAGAAGAGCCAGGAAGTCATGATGCAGTTCTATAGAACTTTGGTTAGGTTGCATTTGTGCCGTTCTGATCGCCACATTAAAGGAAAGATGTGGAGGCTTTGGAGAGGGTGTAGAGGAGTTTTACCAGAATGTATCCTATATTAAAGGGATTCAGCTACAGGGAGAGATAAGACTTGGATTGCTTTTTCTGTAACGTTGGAAGTTGAGGGGAGACCTGATAGAAATATATAAAGCTATGAGATATGGATATGGTCGACAGCCAGAATCCTTTTTCCCCAAAGATGGAAATGTCCAACACTAGAGAACTATTGTGTTCAGTTCTGGAAATGTTATCAAGCTGGAAAAGGTACATGGAATATTTATGAGGATGTTGCCAGGACTAGAGGGTCTGAGCTATCCTTTGCCCCATACGCTTCTTGACCCACTGAGTTCATCAGCAGTTTTTTTTGTTTTTTTTTTCCTGGAAATAAGCACTTCGGCCCAGACTCTGTGCCTACTCTTCCATTTTATTCTCCCCATATTCTTGTGAACTCTCTAGATTCTATCTCCTACCTTTACAATAGTAAATTCCAAGTTTGTGGATGATACAAAGCTGGGTGGCAGAATGAGCTGTGAGGAGGATGCTTTGAGGCTGCAGGGTGACTTGAATAGGTTGGGTGAATGGACAGATACATGGCAGATGCAGTATAATGTGAATAAATGTGAGGCTATCCACTTTGGTGGCAAGAACAGGAAGGCAAATTATCTGAATGGTGTCAGATTAGGAAAAGGGGATGTGCAACGAGACCTGGTTGTGCTTGTACATCAGCCAATGAAAGTAAGTATGTACGTACAGCAGGCAATGAAGAAAACTAATAGCAAGTTGGGCTTCATTGCGAGAGGATTTGAGTTTAAGAGCAAGGAGGTCCTACTGCTGTTGTACATGGCCCTGGTGAAACCACATCTTGAGTATTATGTGCAATTTTGGTCTCCTAATTTGAGGAAGGACATTTTTGCTATTGAGGGAGTGTAGCGGTTAATTCCCGGGATGGCGGGACTGACATATTGTGAAAGAATGGGTCGACTGGGTTTGTATTCACTGGAATTAGAAGGACGAGAGGGGATCTTATAGAAACATACATTTCTTAAAAGATTGGACAGGCTAGATGCAGGAAAAATGTACTCGATGTTCGGGAAGTCCAGAACCAGGGGTCACAGTTTAAGAATAAGTGGTCAGCCATTTACGACTGAGATGTGGAAAAACATTTTTACCCAGAGAGTTGTGAATATGTGGAATTCTCTGCTACAGAAGGCAGTGGAAGCCAGTACACTGGATATTTTCAAGAGAGATTTAGATTTAGCTCTTAGGGTTAATGGAATCAAGGGATATGAGGAGAAAGCGGTGTAATCAATGAATAGCAGCCTGACATATGAGTTTTTGTTGTCCAAGTGGTCCAGAGCGGAGAGGAGAGCCAGCGAGATCGCATCCACCGTTGATCTGTTGTGGTGGTAAACGAACTGCAGTGGGTCCAGGTTTTGTCGAGGTAGGAGTTGATTTGCGCCATGATCAACCTCTCAAAATTCTTAATCACCACAGGCGTTAGTGCCACTTAATAGTCATTGAGACGTCACCTTGCCCTTGTTGAGCACTGGCATAATTGATGCCCTTTTAAAGCAGGTGGGAACCTCAGACCTCAAAAGTGAGAGGTTGAAAATGTCCGTAAAAAGTCCAGCCAGCTGGTCCGCACAGGTTTTAAGAACACGACCGGGTATACCATCAGGTCCAGGTTCTTTTCGCGTGTTCACCCTTCTGAAGGATTTCCTGATGTCGACCTCTGTGACTGTGATAATCGATAGAGTAACGGGGAAGATACAGAGTGTATTTTATAATTCTCAACATTGTAATGCATCAATTCGAGAGACAAAGTCCAACAGTGCCTCCATAATATTCGGGACAAAGACCCATCATTTATTTATTTTCCTCTGTGCTCCACAATTGGAGATTTGTAATAGAACAAAATCCCATGTGGTTAAAGTGCATATTGTCAGATTGTAATAAAGGTCATTTTTATACATTTTGGTTTCACCATGTAGAAATTACTACAGTGTTTATACATAGTCCCCCATTTCTGGACCACATAATGTTTGGGACACAGCAATGTCATGTAAATGAAAGTAGTCATGTTTAGTATTTTCCTTCGGAGTCACATGAGTGATTCCGTGAAGAACCCCGCCAGTCCGCATGCGCGTCAGTACGTCTGACGCATGGCGCAGCGACCGGCTGGGAGGCGCATCGCTCCTCAAGCGGTAAGTTTAAAAACCCTCAGGTAAGTGTTAAACTTAATCGGAGGTAGTTTTCTGTGCTTGGTAATTCTTGTTTCAGGAGACAAGGTCGAGTATGGAGAAAGCATTGAAGGTGAAGTCAAGGCGAGCCGCCGGGAGAGTAGCTGTGGAAGACCGCGGGAGTGCGGGTAGCGGGTGGCCGCGTATCTCACCTACCGAGTCCCTGGTGGTACGACCAGCGACTGCAGACTTGGTGCCTGACAGCACTGTGGCTGCACCATTGGGGCGGAAAACCACCAAAAAGTCTGCATGGCCCTTAGACTCAGACGGGTCGGGCCGGGAGGGTTTCCCTCCGATAATGGATAACGTCTTTGGATGGCTGTCCAGGATGGAGCTCCTAATGGAGCGGATGCTCCACCAAGATACACTCCAACTGGAGGAGTTGTGTCAGCGCGGGTCTCCTCGGGGGCCCGCACCAGCGGCACCTGTATCAGGGCAGCTTAATGTCTCCCTCTCGGAGGAGGAGAGCATGGTGGGTCAGTTTTATTCTGATGCCGAGTCCGTGTGTATAGCCGAGCAGCATACCCCAAGGGATGAAAGGCACGAGCCAGAGGTGCCAGTCCTGGCAGCAAGGTTTGCTATCCCCACAGAAACAGGGGAACCACTGGGTGAAGAGTTGGCCGCAAGTATAAATTACCTGGCCTCACACCAGCATCAAGAGCATACTATGGAAGAAACGTCCAAAAAATATGAGACCCCTGCCAACTGTATCCTGCTCAAAGTGCCGGCAGTTAACCATGCCATCTGGGGTCACATGGGTGTAGGTATCCAAGCTCATGAAATGAGGCTTCAGAGGCTAATGAAGCTGCTTGCTTCGGGCATTACAGCGTTCACCAGTTTGGTGGATGGAGGGCACCTGTCTGATGTACAGCAGGATGCCCTGGCCCTCATGTGCAATGCACATTTTGAGATAAATTGCCTGAGACAGACTGCCATCTGCCCTACTATCAACCCTAAGTTTGTGGCTCTGTGTAAACCCAGCAATATCCAGCCACCGAACCTGCTGTTCGGTGAAGATCTCTCAAAAAGAGTGAAGGAGCTGGACGACAAGGCAAGAACGGTCAGACTCATCAAAGCACTGACGACCAGCAAAACCTCGCTTCGGCGGCAGTATGCCTACAAATTGTTCGCTGAAACCGGATCGGGTCAAGGACCAAGTCGGCTATTCACATATATGCGCAGCTGGCACACCCCACCAGGGGCACGGGCGAACATGACCTTACCCCCCAAAAACCGGTGGCAGAAAATTCCACCAGTAACCATGGAAGTAGGTGGGTCTGGTTTTTGTCGGAACATATTATGTGGGTATCACCTACAAGTTGGGGGGGAGATTACACTTGTTCTTGAAGGAATGGTATGGGAATACATCAGATATGTTTATACTGCACAGTATACAAGGGTTTCGAATTGAATTCCTTCCCAATTTGCGTCCAGCCACACAGCATACCCCAAGCCGGACATTGGTTTTTTCACAACAAGAGAATTTGGAGTTACAAGCTGAAATTGAAAAATTATACAAAAAAGGGGTAATTGAGAAGGCGGTTCACCAATCTCACCAATTCATGTCTAATATTTTTCCTAGGCCAAAGAAGGATGGAGAATATCGAATCATCCTTGACTTAACGAGCCTTAATCCCTTTTGTGCAGTATAAACATTTCAAAATGGAAACCTTTGTTACTGCCAAACAACTGATTTCCAGAGGATATTATATGACATGTATAGATCTTAAAGATGCATATTATTCAGTGTCTGTCCATAAGGATCATCGGAGATATTTGAAGTTTAGCTGGATGAGGCAATTATGACAATTTAAAGCATTGCCAAATGGGTTAGCCTCGACCCCTAGATTATTTACAAAACTGTTAAAACCAGTGCTGGGGCCACTCCGGGCTCAGAGACATTTTGTAATGGCTTATTTGAATGATATCTTAATCATAGGGGAGATTTGGGAAGCAGCTGAATTATCTGTTCCAGCTGTTAAACTCATGTTATAGAGATTGGGGTTTCTCATCCATCCAGTTAAATCCAAATTGATACAAGTTGGAGTTATTGATTATTTGGGATTCACTATTAACAAAGAGGATTTCTTGGAATGTATGCGGGATAGTTTTCTAAACCAACATGTAGAGAAACCAACGAGAGAGCACGCTATTCTAGACTGGGTATTGAGTAATGAGGAAGGGTTAGTTAGCAGTCTTGTTGTGCGTGGCCCGTTGGGCAAGAGTGACCATAATATGGTTGAGTTCTTCATTATGATGGAGAATGACATAATTAATTCAGAAACAAGGGTTCTGAACTTAAAGAAAGGAACTTTGAGGGTATGAGGCACGAATTGGCCAAGATAGACCAGCAATTGATTCTTAAAGGGTTGACGGTGGATAGGCAATGGAAGGCATTTAAAGACTGCATGGATAGATCAGCATCTGTAGATGATTCCATTATCAAATACCCAACAGTCATCTTAAAAACATCAGCATTTGAAATATTCACCGATCACATTTAAATTTTAACTGATTTTGCTTCATTAATGTGCAATGTCACTGTGTAACAGGGTGAACATTTGATGATAATGTTATGTCCCGTATAAGATTCTGACTTGAGCTTTTCTAAAGGATGCTCAGTAAAGGAGAACTTTGTAGTGCCATGACTGATATATATATATATATAACTGTTCATTGACTTTCAATTCATGAGTAAAGTTGAGAAATCAAAGAAATAAACAAATATATATCTAAATATTTTATACAGTGATAATGAACCACATGATTGTCACCTAATGATGTATGGTGACAAATGATATACGGTGACATATATATGTAGGAAGGAGCTGCAGATGCTGGTTGAAAGGGTCAAGAGCTTCAAATTCCTGGGCGTGCACATCTCTGAAGATCTTTCCTGGTCCGAGAACACTGATGCAATAATTAGAAATTTAAAACACTAAGGGGCAGAAAACGCTGGTGGGTGTTGTGTACAGGCCACCTAACAGTAGCAGAGAAGTTGGGGATGGTATCAAACAGGAAATTAGAAATGCGTGCGACAAAGGCAAAACAGTTATAATGGGTGACTTCAATCTACATATAGATTGGGTTAATCAAATTGGCAGGGGTGCTGAGGAAGAGGATTTTTTGGAATGTTTGCGGGATAGTTATCTAAATCAACATGTAGAGGAACCAACGAGAGAGCAGGCTATTTTAGACTGGGTTTTGAGTAATGAGGAAGGGGTAATTAGCCGTCTTGTTGTACGTGCCCCCTTGGGCAAGAGTGACCATAATATGGTTGAGTTCTTCATTAGGATGGAGAGTGACATTGTTAATTCAGAAACAATGGTTCTGAACTTAAAGAAAGGTAACTTTGAGGGTATGAGGCATGAATTGGCCAAGATAGACCAGCAATTGATTCTTAAAGGGTTGACGGTGGATAGGCAATGGAAGGCATTTAAAGACTGCATGGAGGAACTACAACAATTGTCCATCCCAGTTTGGAAAAATAATAAATCAGGGAAGGTAGTGCATCCGTGGATAACAAGGGAAATCAGGGATAGTATCAGAACAAAAGATGAAGCATACAAATTAGCCAGAAAAAGCAGCCTACCAGAGGACTGGGAGAAATTCAGAGTCCAACAGAGGAGACAAAGGGCTTAATTAGGAAAGGGAAAATAGATTATGAAAGAAAACTGGCAAGTAACATAAAAACTGACTGCAAAAGTTTTTATAGATATGTGAAGAGAAAAAGATTAGTTAAAACAAATGTAGGTCCATTGCAGTCAGAAACAGGTGAAGTGATCATGGGGAACAAAGACATGGCAGACCAATTGAATAACTACTTTGGTTCTGTCTTCACTAAGGAAGACATAAATAATCTGCCGGAAATAGCACGGGACCGGGTGTCAAATGAGATGGAGGAACTGAGTGAAATCCAGGTTAGCCGGGAAGTGGTGTTAGGTAAATTGAATGGATTAAAGGCCAATAAATCCCCAGGGCCAGATAGGCTGCATCCCAGAGTACTTAAGTAAGTAGCCCCAGAAATAGTGGGTGCATTAGTGATAATTTTTCAAAACTCTTTAGATTCTGGAGTAGTTCCTGAGGTTTCGAGGGTAGCTAATGTAACCCCACTTTTTAAAAACGGAGGGAGAGAGAAAACGGGGAATTACAGACCAGTTAGTCTAACATCGGTAGTGGGGAAACTGCTACTCAGTTATTAAAGATGGGATAGCAGCACATTTGGAAAGTGGTGAAATCATTGGACAAAGTCAGCATGGATTTATGAAAGGTAAATCATGTCTGACGAATCTTAGACATGATTATTTCGAGAATGTAACTAGAAGAGTGAATAAGGGAGAACCAGTGGATGTGTTATATCTGGACTTTCAGAAGGCTTTCGACAAGGTCCCACATAAGAGATTAGTATGCAAACTTAAAGCACACGGTATTGGGGGTTCAGTATTGATGTGGATAGAGAACGGGCTGGCAGACAGGAAGCAAAGAGTAGGAGTAAACGGGTCATTTTCAGGACGGCAGGCAGTGACTAGTGGGGTACCGCAAGGGTCGGTGCTGGGACCCCAGCTATTTTCAATATATATTAATGATTTGGATGAGGGAATTGAATGCAACATCTCCAAGTTTGCAGATGACACGCAGCTGGGGGGCAGTGTTAGCTGTGAGGAGGATGCTAGGAGGCTGAAAGGTGACTTGGACAGGTTGGGTGAGTGGGCAAATGCATGGCAGATGCAGTATAATGTGGATAAATGTGAGGTTATCCACTTTGGTGGCAAAAACAGAAAAGTAGACTATTATCTGAATGGTGGCCGATTAGGAAAAGGGGAGATGCAACGAGACCTGTGTGTCATGGTACACCAGTCATTGAAAGTAGGCATGCAGGTGCAGCAGGCTGTGAAGAAAGTGAATGGTATGTTAGCATTCATAGCAAAAGGATTTGAGTATAGGAGCAGGGAGGTTCTACTGCAGTTGTACAGGGTCTTGGTGTGACCACATCTGGAGTATTGCGTACAGTTTTGGGCTCTTAATCCGAGGAAAGACATTCTTGCCATAGAGGGAGTACAGAGAAGGTTCACTAGACTGATTCCTGGGATGTCAGGACTTTCATATGAAGAAAGACTGGATAGACTCGGCTTGTACTCGCTAGAATTTAGAAGATTGAGGGGGGATCTTATAGAAACGTACAAAATTCTTAAGGGGTTGAACAGGCTGGATGCAGGAAGATTATTCCCGATGTTGAGGAAGTCCAGAACAAGGGGTCACGGTCTAAGGATAAGGGGGAAGTCTTTTAGGACCGAGATGAGAAAAACATTTTTCACACAGAGAGTGGTGAATCTCTGGAATTCTCTGCCACAGAAGGTAGTTGAAGCCAGTTGATTGGCTATATTTAAGAGGGAGTTACATGTGGCCCTTGTGGCAAAGGGGATCAGGGGGTATGGAGAGAAGGCAGGTACAGGATACTGAGTTGGATGATCAGCCATGATCATATTGAATGGTGGTGGAGTCTCGAAGGTTTTCTCGAAGGAAACTAGAAAATCCTGCACCTATTTTCTATGTTTCTATGTCTTAAGGCTTATTGTACTAGTATGCGTCACTTGCATGTTCAGCTTCAGATTGCCAACACTACGGCAGGGGCGTATGTTAATTACATGTGTGGAATCAAGTCGGAATCTTGTGATAGATTGGCTAACCTTATTTTGCACTGGTGTATTACAAGAAACATTTGGATTTCAGCTATCACCTGCCAGGTAGATTCAACATGGTGGCAAATTCAATGACAACACAGAATGGATGTTGAATCATGATGTATTTAATGATATTGTTGCTCGGTATGGGTTGCCAGATATTGATTTGTTTGCTTCCACACTCAATCACCAGTTACCGAAGTATGTTTCATGTGAACCAGATCCAGGGGCAGTAGCTGTAGATGCATTCTCGCTACACTAGGGATGGAATGTTTTTATATACATTTCCCCCATTTTGCCTCATCAGTCGGTGCTTGCCCAAGATCAAGCAGGACTCTGCCTCAGGAGTTTTGGTGGTACCCGACTTGCCTACTCAGCCATGGTTCCCACTCGTTTTGGGAATAATAGCACAGCCTATTATGACTGTCTAGAAACGTAGTAACCTACTGGTGCACCCTGTAACTGGGGAACAACCTCCATTACATGATTGTATTGATCTTTTGATTTCTAGATTCTAAGGAGGCCATACCTGGGGCTTGGACTATCCGATCGTACTGTGGATGTGATCACTGCGGCCTGGAGGGATAGTACCAAAAAACAGTACATCTCTCATGTCAGGAAATGGGAGGTGTTCTGTTTACGGGGGAACATAACATCTCAGATGTGCTAGAGTTTCTGTCAACGCTATATTTTGATGAAGGGTTGAGCTGTAGTGGCAGGAGTGCCCTGTCATCTTACTTATGGTTGGGGTTGGAACAACATTCTGTTGGCTCTCACCCTTTAATATCCCAGTTTATGAAGGGTATTTTTAATTCCAATCCTATCAGGCCCAGGTACTCTGAAATCTGGGATGCGAGCGTGGTACTCACGCTGCTTCGCCAATGGGCTCCAGCCACATCCCTGTCTTTGCCCAAAATCACCCTAAAGGTGGTCATGCTCATGGCGCTGGTTTCGGCGCAATGTGTCCAGACGTTGCAGAAGCTGCGACTGGACAGGATGGTGTAATCTGGAAATAACGTAACGTTTTACATTTATGATTTAATTAAACAGAGCAGACCAGGGGTATCAGGGTTCAAGCTTAATTTTTCGGCATACTCCACGGATTTACGATTGTGTGTAGTTTCGCACCTGCAACATTATATCAAGGTCACCAAGAGCCTCAGAGGCTCGGAATCAGCATTATTTATCAGTCACAAAAAGTCGCATAAGAAAGTGTCGGTGCAGACCATTTCAAGATGGCTGAAACATGTTCTGGTTTATGCAGGAGTGGACACTGACAATTTTAAATCTCACTCCACCAGGGCGGCATCAACATCAGCAGTGAGGGCAATGGACGTCCCTCTCGACCATATCATCGCGGCCGCAGGATGGTCAAATGAACTGACTTTTCAAAGGTTCCATAACAAGCCGCTTATCGGACCGGGGGTATTCGCACAGTCTATTTTAGGTTCTGTTTCATAGTGCCCCCTGGGAGAGAGAGGTCACTATTGTTTTTCTTTGTTAAAAAAAAACATTCACATGTTCAAATCAATGCCATGGTTCAGTGTATTGTTTATTATTCACTCATCCTGGGTCAATCGATGCAGTGAGACGCCTGGACTCGTATCTACGGCATGAAATCACAGAGCTTTGAAATTTTTACGGAAGTAAAATAGTAAGATTAAACGAGAACTTCCCAGTTTGAAGTTTGATCTTTATTTTCTGAGGAGTTACGATGAGCAATTACGTGCCCACTGCTCCCAACCCTCATATCATAAGATAATCTGGTAGCTCTATGTTTCTAATCTTAATATGTTACTTCAATTACTGTTACCTGTAATTTCACACCGCTGCTTTGAAGAATGACACGCATGCGGACTGGCGGGGTTCTTCACGTAATCGCTCATCGTAACTCCTCGTAAAATAAAGGTCAAACTTCAAACTGGTAAGTTCTCATTTGATCTTACTATTTTGTTGCATATCCTTTGCATGCAATGACTGCTTGAAGTCTGCGATTCATGGACATAACCAGTTGCTGGGTGTCTTCTTCTCTGGTGATGCTCTGCCAGGCCTGTATTGCAGCCATCTTTAGCTTATGCTTGTTTTGGGGGCTAGTCACCTTCAGTTATCTCGTCAGCATATTAAAGGCATGCTCAATTGGGTTCAGATCGGGTGATTGACTATTTTTAGCTTTGAAAAACTCCTCGGGTGATTGACCATTTTTAGCTTTGAAAAACTCCTTTGCTGCTTTAGCAGTGTGTTTGGGATCATTGTCTTGCTGTTGAATGAACTGCCGACCAATGAGTTTTGAGGCATTTGTTTGAACTTGAGCAGATAGGATGTGTCTATACACTTCAGAATTCATTATGCTACTACCATCAGCAGTTGTATCATCAATGAAGATAAGTGAGCCAGTACCTTAAGCAGCCATACATGCCCAGGCCATAACATCCCCACCACCATGTTTCACAGATGAGGTGGTATGCTTTGGATCTTGGGAAGTTCCTTCTCTCCTCCATACTTTGCTCTTGCCATCACTCTGATTAAGTTCATCTTCATCTCATCTGTCCTCAAGACCTTTTCCCAGAACTGTGGTTGCTCTTTTAGGTTCTTCTTGGCAAACTGTAACCTGGCCATTGTATTTTTGCGGGTAACCAGTGGTTTGCATCTTGCAGTATAGCCTCTGTATATCTGTTCATGAAGCCTTCTGTGGACAGTGGTCATTGACAAATCTACACCTGACTCCTGAAGAATGTTTCTGGTCTGTCGGACATATGTTTGGGGATTTTTCTTTATTATAGAGATAATTCTTCTGCCATCAGCTGTGGAGGTCTTCCTTGGCATGCAGTCCCTTTGCGATTAGTAAGCTCACCAGTGCTGTCTTTCTTCTTAATGATGTTCCAAACAGTTGATTTTGGTAAGCCTAAGGTTTGGCTGATGTATCTAACAGTTTTATTATTGTTTCTCATAATGGCTCCTTTGACTTTCATTGGCACAACTTTGATCCTCATGTTAATTAACAGCAATAAACGCTTCCAAATGTGATGGAAAGACTGGAGGAAAGACTACGTGCTGAGAGCTCTCTTATACCTGTATTAAGGAGGCACACGCCTGAGCAATTACAAACACCTGTGAAGCCATGTGTCCCAAACATTATGGTGCCTGAAATGGGGGGGACTAGTCAAGTCAAGTCAAGTTTATTCGTCACATACACATACAGGGTGTGCAGTGAAATGAAAAGTAGCACTGCCTGCAGACTTTGTGCAAAAAACAAACAAACAACCAACAAACTACAAACAGAATCACATGTTCTTTTTCATATTAAATATTGTGAGCGGTACAGTAAGTTAGTAAAGTTAGTCCCTGGTGAGATAGGAGTTTACAGTCCGAATGGCCTCTGGGAAGAAACTCCTTCTCATCCTCTCCGTTCTCACGGCATGGCAACGGAGGCGTTTGCCTGACCGTAGCAGCTGGAACAGTCCGTTGCAGGGGTGGAAGGGGTCTCCCATTATCTTATTGGCTCTGGAGTTGCACCTCCTGATGTATAGTTCCTGCAGAGGGGCGAGAGAAGTTCCCATAGTGCGTTCGGCCGAACGCACTACGCTCTGCAGAGCCTTCCTGTCCTGGGCAGAGCAATTCCCAAACCAGATTGTAATATTTCCGGACAAGATGTTTTCCACAGCCGCAGAGTAGAAGCACTGGAGGATCCTCGGAGACACTCTGAATTTCCTCAATTGCCTGAAGTAGTAAAGGCGCTGCCTTGCCTTACTCACGAGTGCTGCAGCGTGCGATGTCCATGTCATATCCTCAGAGATGTGGACTCCCAGGTATTTAAAACAGCTCACCCTATCCACAGTATCCCCATTTATCCTCAATGGTGTGTACGTCCTCGGATGATGTGCCCTCCTAAAGTCCACGATCAGCTCCTTCATTTTTTCGATGTTCAAGAGGAGGCTGTTGTCCTGACACCAGAGTGCCAGATCAGCCACCTCCTCCCGGTAGGCCTTCTCATCGTTGTCTGAGATCAGGCCCACCACCACAGTGTCATCAGCAAACTTGATTATCGAGTTGGAGCTGAACCTAGCCACACAGTCATGTGTGTACAGGGAGTACAATAGGGGGCTGAGGACGCAACCCTGGGGGGATCCTGTGCTCAGGGTGAGGGATTTCAATGTATTCCCTCCCATCTTGATTACCTGGGGCCTGGCGGTGAGAAAGTCCAGGACCCAGGCACACAGGCGGGTGTTGAGCCCTAAATCCAGTAGCTTCGCGGTCAGTCTGGTGGGGACTATTGTGTTGAAGGCTGAACTGCATCCTCACGTAGCCCCCCTTCTGGCTGTCAAGATGGGAGAGAGCAGTGTGAAAAACCTGGGAGACAGCATCGTCCGTGGATCTGTTTGGACGGTGTGCAAATTGTAACGGGTCCATGTTGCGAGGGTGGAAGGCGCAGATGTGTTTCTTCACCAGCCTCTCAAAGCATTTCATGACTACCGAGGTGAGGGCCACCGGACGGTAGTCATTCAGACAAGCTCGGGAGGGATTCTTTGGTACAGGTACAATGGTGGATTTTTCGAAGCAGGCAGTGACTACGGACTTGTCCAGGGAGAGGTTGAATATTGTAGTGAGCACCGGAGCTAGCTGCGTAGCACAGGACTTAAGTACTCGCCCCGAGATGCCATCGGGACCTGCAGCTTTCCTCGTGTTCACCAGTGTCAGAGCCCTCCTCACATCGTGCTCGGACAGCGAGAATGTGTGCTCATTCCTCCCATCAGCTTCGTCAGCCAGCCCGCTGGTGGTATTGTCGATAGTCGGCAAACCTCGGGTGGCGTTGTCCATCTCGAACCGAGCATAAAAACAGTTCAGGTCATCAGCTAGGGAGGTGCCGGCACTTACGGATGAGGGTGGGGTGCTCCGGTAGTTGGTTATAGTCCGTAGCCCCTGCCACAGGCGTCTGGTGTCCTGCTGCTCCATCTGTGACTCCATCTTGTCCCTGTACCTCCTTTTTGCGTCCTTCACCGCCCTTCGCAGTCGGTAGGACTCTACCTTGTAGACGTCCATGTTTCCTGATGCCAGGCCAGAGTTGTAGGCAGCGGTGCAAGCATTCAAGGCAACATGAATGGACCCGTCTACCCAGGGTTTTTGATTAGGAAAGATGCTAACCCTTACCGTGGGGACGATGTTGTCGGTTATTGTTGCGATGAAGTCCATGACTGCTTCCGCGAACTCACTGACGTCGCTGGAACTTGCTTGGAACATATTCCAGTCGACATCGCTCAGTGCATCTTGCAGCATGGCCTCTGACTGGTCGGACCACCGCTTTACGTCCCTCGTCTCTACCGCTTCCCGAACTATCCTCTGTTGATACTCCGGCAGCAGGAAAATGGCAGCGTGGTCACATTTTCTTAGGGGAGGTAGTGAAATGGCCTTGTAGCCCTTCCGGAACGGCGTATAGCAGTGGTCCAATGTCCTTTCCCCCCCTGGTGGCTCACGTGATGTGTTGGTAGAAGTTCGGCACGACCTTCTTGAGATTTGATTTATTAAAATCTCCAGCCACCACCATAGCCGCATCCGGGTTCTTGTTTTGGTGTCGACATAGCACATCGTGTAGGGCCGATAGTGCCACGCCGGTGTCCGCCTGCGGGGGAATGTAGACGGCTGCGACGATCACTGAGCCGAACTCCCGGGGAAGGTAGAATGTATGTATAAACACTGCTGTAATTTCTACATGGTGAAACCAAAATGTATGAAAATGGCCTTCAATAAAATCTGACAAAGTGCACTTTAACCACATGTGATTTTTTTTTTTCCTATTGCAAATCTCAAATTGTGGAGTACAGAGGCAAATGAATAAATGGTGGGTCTTTGTCCCAAATATTATGGAGGGCTCTGTATATCCTCAATACAGGTACAGGTGAATTGGACAGTTCCCTCGCTTTAGGAAGAACTGTTCAGAAGCCTGATAACAGAGTGGAAAAAGCTGTTCTTAAGGATAACAGAGGGGAAGAAGCCACAGAATCCTGGAAGCTAACAGCTCGAAAGGAAGTCCAAGTAGCTGTTCGTAGACGTTGCATTTCTTTGCCGGTACAATCCAAAGCTCATCGTCAGCCCTCTCCCCAGAGAGATGTGCACCTTCCTCTGATTCAAATATTCATTACCTTCCTTTAAAAAAACTAATAATAACATATGGCTCAATCCTTTGCGAAGGCAAAACATCTCTACTTTAAAAAGAATTGTTGTGGAAACTTACAAAAGTATCGGTTAAAATGTTACTTAGGGTGAACGATAAGGAATTATGAAAGTATTGGAAATAGTTATTTAATTCAACATATTCCAGATCAAAAAGTGGGTGTTTCATTCACTCTATGCAGTTTGACATTATTCTTGTGTTATCCAGGTTCTTTGATACAAGAATAACAATAGAACTTGAGGACATTTGGATTAAAAAAACGCATTCAGACTCTTTGTCATGTTTTGGCTGTCAAGCAGTGTTGCTTACAGCCACAACCCATTGTACTCTTTGATTCTCCCAGCCCCAGGCCAGATTTCCTTCTATCAACATTTGGCACAAGCGTTAAGATTTTATCATGTGATTGAAATATGGTCAGTTCCCTTTTTCAAAGATTCCACTGATGCAGTTTTCACAGCCTTGGATGGCAGTATTTTTTTTTCACGATGTAACAATCCAGTAATGATTCAGGTTTAGCTCCCAGCTTCTTAATTACGTAGAATGAATAGGCGAACTGCTCCATGCTGTTGATATTGCTCCACATGAAACTCGCCCATCTCTCTTCACCCAACCCTATCAACATAGCATGTTTTCTTGCTTGTTATACATTCATCACAATTATTTCTTAATATTTAAATTATTGTGTGTCCTATATTTTAAAAAATCTTAATTTTACAGAAAGAGTTCAGCTTTTAATTCCTCTATTCTTGTTGCAGAAGAGTTTTATTTTCCCATTTGAAAAGTGGATAGTACACACTGTGTAACACTCAGCTGCAGAGACCAGCTACCTTCTGGTTTTAATCTTAATGTTCTGCTCTATGACCTGATAATACTGGTTGGCCTTGGCAGACCTCCCAACTATCCCGCTTTTGGCGGGATATTCCCGCTTTTTAGGTTCCCTTCCCGCCATCCCGATTTGTACCCTAATTATCCCGCTAAATTCTTCCTCCCGTGGTGAACGCCGACGCCATGTGTCCCCGGTTTGCCGGCCCGCGCGATCAGCGGCACTTTGCCGGGCCCTAGTGGCCGCGCGTGCGCAGTGGGGGAGGGTTGCCGGGCCCCAGTGGCCGCGCGTGCGCAGTGGGTGAGGGTTGCCGGGCCCCAGTGGACGCGCGTGCGCAGTGGGGGAGGGTTGCCGGGCCCCAGTGGCCGCGCGTGCGCAGTGGGGGAGGGTTGCCGGGCCTGGCGCCATTTCGAGCCACGCCACGCCCGGCCCAGAGCCCAGGCGGCGCCGGCCCGCGCGATCAGCGGCACTTTCTTGCCGCCAGCCGGCCGCTCGCGGCAGCCCCATCACCGGGGGTACACAAAAAGCTGGAGAAACTCAGCGGGTGCAGCAGCATCTAAGGAGCGAAGGAGATAGGCGACGTTTCGGGTCGAGACCCTTCTTCAGCTAGAAGAAGGGTCTCGACCCAAAACGTCGCCTATCTCCTTCGCTCCTTAGATGCTGCTGCACCCGCTGAGTTTCTCCAGCTTTTTGTGTACCCTCGATTCTCCAGCATCTGCAGTTCCTTCTTTAAAGCCCCATCACCGGGCCTCCACCCCCACCCAGTGCGCAGGCGCAGACCCGCCGGCAACCTGGCCAAGTGCGCATGTGCCGCACCCGCCCGCCGGCAGCCCGCTGATCTGCACCAGTGCGCAGGCGCATAGCCGCCGGCAACAACCCCAAGTGAGAGAAATTAAGGTGAGTCTAGTGCCAAGTTTATCAAAGTTTAACAAAGAATTATAAATGTTTCAGCATACATGTACCTTTTTCACATTTTGGCATTTAAAATACTTCTTCACAATTTAGAATTTGTGACATGGGACCCCGAATAGGGCGCCGCGACATATTATGAATTTTCATTTAAAAATATGAATTTTGAGGGGAAATATTATGAATTTTGACAATCAAATGTTGGGAGGTCTGCCTTGGCACTACAAACGGTTAATGGTTTTCACAAGAGTAAACTTCTGCAGGTTTTCCACTCCCTAACACCATTAGGTAGTCAGTATTTAAATAGTGTATGGAAGGTTGAACAAAGGAGAGAATTATGCCAGAAAGAAATCAGAAACCTTCATACAACAATGTCAAGCCTTCATACAACAATCTTCTCCCCATACACCAAATTTCTTTTTGAGACTTTAGAGAGATACGGCGCGAAAACAGACCTTTCAGCCCACCTAGGCCATGCTGACCAGCAATCATCCTGCACACTAATACTAGACTACACCCTAGGGCCAATTCGCAATTTTTTTTCCGAAGCTAATAAACCAACAAACATGTATGTCTTAGGAGTGTGGGAGTAAGCCGGAGGACCCGGATAAAACCCATGCAGCCACAGAGAGAACATACGAACTCTGGACAGGCAATACTCAGGATTGAATCCAGGTGTCTGGCGCTGCAAAGGGCCTGTGCCACATTCACGACCTAATTCACGACCTTTTTTACTCGTGGACATTTTTCATCATGCTAGAAAAACGCCTTGACCTACTTCACGACTAGCATCACGACCTGCTACGACCTACCTACGACTTCTTACGACGTTGTGACGGCCATGCTGCGAGTACTAGTCAAGGGCAAACTCGGCAGAGGTCGTGAAAATGGGACAGGCCCTTTAGGAAGCAGCTCTACCGCTACGCCACTCTGCCGCCCATACTTGCCATTCTCTTACCAGTGCAATCGTCTCGCCACCATTCATCTCACCTCAAACAGCCCCAAATGGTCTCCAGCACACCTCCTCAGTAAATCCAGTCTCTGCTACATATATGTGAATTGTGCCTATTCTGCCATTATTGGCCCTATGGTCTTCATGTGCAGCAGAAGAGTGGAGCCAGGGAATCTTATGAAAACTGCGGCATGTTCCCTATGCAGCCCCTTTTCAACGTCAGTTAGACTTAAGGATTCATTCAATCACAAAAAGAGGCCAGGTTAGATACAAGGAACTGCAGATGCTGTAATATTGAGCAAAAAAAAACAAAGTGCAGGAGTAACTCAGTGGATTAGGCACCATTTCTAGAAAACATGCATAAGCAATACTTTGGATCGAGACCCTACGTCGGACCAAAAGGAGGCCATTCAGGCAAGTGAGTGTGTTAATGCATTTTCATTCATCGCATTCCTCAGCTCTTTCTCAGAGTCATCAATAAATAAAAAGATAGACACAAAATGTTGGAGTAACTCAGCCGGTCAGGCAGCATCTCTGGAGAAAATGGACAGGTGACGTTTCCGGTCGGGACCCTTCCTCAGACTCATAAATAATTGTTATTTATTTGATTTAAGAATTTCTAAGCTGTACTAATACTGAGTCGATTGTCAGGGTATTTTATATACAAGATGAGGTACTATAATAGTCAGTTTTAGTGAAACAGGTGCAATAGATGATACACTGTTGAAAGAGTTTGAATTTGGGATTGCATGAGCAACACACTTCCAAGTACTCCTACCCTCTCATAATATGGGAAGCTCCCGGCAGTCGCCACGGAGCCCTGCAAGGGCGGACACCGAGGCTGGCCGAGAACAAGGATGGACTCGATGGCGACTAGAACAAAGTAACAGCGGCTGCTGAGAACAAAAACCCAGCAGTTCCATGGGGCGGCTGGCCGGTTTGCCGCTGTGGGCCCCTGCCTGCAGGGGAAAGGTTGGAAGCTCTGAAGACCAGAGAGTCGAGGGGGGAGCCACTGGTGACAATGGGCACGAGGAGTGAACCGGTGGGAGAGGGACCTGGTGTATTGCCTCCAGCGCCTTCAAGGTCACCTCAAAGAGGCGCCCCCTGGGACACAGGTGGTCGGGCAAGGAGAGGGACGTCAGGTCGTAGGCCTGCAGCAGGCTGGGGCTTACCTGGGCTTCCAACATGTGGACTGGACGTTGGACGTTTTTGTTTTTTGTTGTCAGCAGCGCCAAAATATGGTGACTGTGTATTTATGGGTAATGCATAAGAATTAATCTGTACCGTGCATACGTGACAATAAAGAACCATTATGTGTGCGTGGTGCAGCTAGTAAAGCTGCTGCCTCAAAATACCAGAGACCTGGACTCAATCTGACCTTGATTGCTGAAGGTGTGAACTTCGCACATTCACCCTGCATTCCTGTGGATCTCCTCAGTGTGCCTCGGTTTCATCCCACTTTCCAAAGACGTAACAGTTGGTAGGTTAATTTGGCCATGTAAATTGCCCCTAATGTACAGAATCTGTAGTTGTTAATGGGAATACGGGGAGAATAAAATGGAATTAGTGTGGGTTTATCATAAAAATACAATGGTTTATGTTCGGTGTGAACTAGGTGGAATGAAGGGCCTGTTTGCATGCTGTGTCCCTCCTGACTATATGAATTAAAAACATTGAACTTTCTGTTGTATCTGTGGTACCAAGTTCACCACTGATATCTAACTGACATCAGCACCAATGTAGACAATTTATTTTTGTGTCTCATAAATCCTAAAGGGAAAGATAAAGAGTGCAGAAGCCAGTTCTCAGCAAACTAGCACATCTGTTGCATAGACAAAGTCCAATATCCTCAATGGGGTAGAGGTGAATTGGACAGTACCTTGGCTTATGGAAGGACTGTTCAGGAACCTGTTTACAAATGTGGAACAAGCTGCTCCCGAATCTGATGATGTGTGCTTTCAAGCTTATGTAACTTGTGTCAGACAAGAGCAGGGATAAGAAGGAATGAAGGTGCAAGACTTTGATTATGTTGGCTGCTTTTTGTTTCCTGATCATTTTGGTATGTCCATGTGTGTGAAGTGTGCCACAAACCTTTACTAGTGGAAGCTCTCCCCCCATTTAAACGTTCAACTGTTTGTCATTAAAAAAATACTTTGCCATTTTCTTCTTTGATAGTTAACAGGAGAACAAACTAAATCTCTGTAATTATTAAATGTATTTTGCAAAGAAATGTACCCAACCTTGAAAACGACCTTATCATAACATATGTAAATACCAGTCTAAACACCAGAGCGTTTAATGTATTTTCTCCATATAATGTGGTCAGACACTTAACAGTGGATAGAAAGTGCAAGCCGATTTAGACTGCCTTTTTACCATTGGGTTTCAATTATAATATCATCTCAATCTGTATGGCCAAAGATGAAAGCAGTCACTTTCAAATTAAAAATGAGGTTTATTTCTTTCTTTCAGAGAGCATGAATATACAATTATAACACCAGTTTAATTGAGTTTATGTCATTATTAGACTCCGACCAGTCATGATTTGGGGTCTGGACTTCAAATAAACATCAGTCAGTGAAGTAGCAGATCCTTGCTAAATATAATTAGGTCTCCCTGCTGTACAGTGTCATCAGGGTCTATCAACGCATTGTCCAATGTCACCAATAGTACACATACACAACATTCTCAATACATATAATAAGTAAGGCTAGTTTGTTTAATTTTCCGTAGAATTGCTGCTTCTAGATTATTGTTGTTATTTTACTTTACAAATAATTAAAAATGCTAACCGTGCATTTATATATCTTTAACAGTATCCCACTGAAATCATCGGTATACTTTTGAAGTATAGTCATTGTTGTAAAGAGAGAAATGCAGCACTCCATTTGTGCACTGTTAACTTTCACAAACAGTAATTTCTTAAAAGAGAAAGTGTTGAAGGCCCTTGAGCTAATAGGCTGCTCCCTAGAGTGATAATATAAGTAATTATTGAGGTAGTGGATGTGTTGGTTGTAATCTACCACAGTTCCCTGGATTGGAAAATCACATAAAAACAAGGAAGATAGACAGCAGGAATCTTTAGGCTGCTTTGCTTCGCAATTGTCATTGAAAAAATACTGGAACCTGTTATTAAGCCATAGAGACAGGTATTATTACAATGTTTAAAAGACATTTAGATAAGTATATTTCCTTGTATGTTTACATACTTGGCTAATAAATGAATTACAATTTCAAATTAATTACAATATATGGATTAGGGTAAAGCTGTAAAGGGATATGTGTCAAATGAAGGCAAATAGGACTAGATCAGGTACTTACTTCAGTCGGAATGGATGAACTGGGCCGAAGGCCTGTTCTCAATGACTCAAGCGTGTAACTCATTGACTCTAAAGTGCTGGCATTCATTGCTTTCCATGAAGGGTAAAATAGGCGCAAGGGCCCAACTGGCCATTCCTGTATTTAATGTTCTTACACATAAGAATGGCAGAATGATCAATTGTCATACTAGACCAAGTGGGACCCATTGGTTCCCGTCCTCTCAATGCCCGATTGCGGGGGGGGGGGGGGGGGGGGGGGGGAGGCCTGTACCCGAGCGAGGCCCCCCTCCCCCCAACGGGTTCCACTTGGTCTAGTATGACAGTGTACAGGCTTATAAATCAGAGGCCATGAACTAAGACAGGTCTGGGAAATGCAAGTAACAATGCAGGCTAAATATCCAATAAGACCTGCAAAAGTGTCATATGTGTTGCCGCATATATATTAGATGTTTGTTTGCCTTACAGAGATCTGAAACTGGACAATATTTTACTGGATGCTGAGGGTCATTGCAAGTTGGCTGATTTTGGCATGTGCAAAGAAGGCATTCTGAATGGCATCACAACTACAACTTTCTGTGGCACACCTGATTATATCGCCCCAGAGGTATGTTTGATATCCTGCCCCCATGTACTGTATGTGCTAGCATACAATACTACATTTGCTTCTACTGCGAGTGAACAATAATTTACAGCTGTTTATACATTAAGATGTTCAAAAGCTACTGTTGCAATCTTGCCGTGGAATATTAGATACCAACTGGAAAATGTCAAGAGATTAACATTCACAATTGGATCTCCCCCAGTTGATATAATTTGTTGGATGTTGGGTGGAGAATCGTGAGAAGGACCATAGTCTAGATTGATTATTAGGACTGGGTGTTACATCCCTAAGATTTCACTACAATTGACATTATTGGGTATGACCACTAGGTGCATTTGCTAACAACTGAACGTCTTCAGTTGTGTACCTCAACGTCACTGGGTGTTTTGGCCTTTTATCACAAGACACCCTCAGTCGAGGCAAGTCCATCGTAGGTTGATTAGACCTGGGTGTGTGTCTTATTGTTAGCCTCTAGATGGTCACGTGGCAGCCCAGACAGCACCTTTCCTCTTCAGCCACAGCCAGTTCTGTACTGTCCAGGCCCAATTCACATTCTTCAGGAAATTGTCCCAGACATTTTTGCCTTCACTCACCTCAGCATGTCTAACATGTTCTCAGCATCCTTTCAACCCCTAATAATATCACATATTGTAAAGTGGATACTTGCTACGCTGCAAGCAGAATTTTGAACTTATGGGAACAAGTTATTACATAGAATATAACATAGAACAGTACAGCACAGAAACGCGCCCATCAGCCAGTAATGTTTGGGCCGATCATGATGCCAAATTAAACTGATCTCATCTGCCTGCACATGATCTATATCCCTGTATTGCCTGCACTTCTATGTGCCTACCTAAAAGCCTCTTAAACACCATTATCATATCTGCCTCCAAATCTTTGTGGGCCCCCACTACTCCCTGTGTAAAAACACTTTGCCGTGCACATGTCCGTTAAACTTTACCCCTCTCACCTTATAACTATGTCCTCAAGTGTTGAACCTTTCCTCCCTGGGGAAAAAAAGGTACTGTCTTCCTTAGCTATGCCTCATAATTTTAAATAGCAGTTCAAATCTCTTCTCAACCTCTGATGTTCCAGAGAAAACAATCCAAGCCTATCCCCTAATACCACTCCCTGCAGCTGAGACCCACTAGTCCAGGCAGCATTCAGGTCAACTGCCTCTGCACTCTCTCCAAAGGCTCCATGTCTTTCCTGTCATGGGGCAACCAGAATTTCACCAAATGCAGCCTAGTCAAAGTCCTAGGGGCTGCATCATGACATGTACTCTTATACTCAATCCTCCAGCAATGAAACCAAGCATAACATAGGCTTTCCTTACCATCCTATCTACATATGCTGCCACCTTCAATGAGTTATGAACCTGAACTCCAAGATCCCTCTGCACATCAATACTAATGACAATCTATACATAACTAAAACTCTGATCGTGTGCTCTTCTGGTTTACGGGGTTTTTCTATTTGCGCAAAAACGTTATACAATAGCGCTTTGTTTTTTCGCCAGGTTACTCACCGTTCTCATGTGCTGCGAGTGCAATAATTTTCGTTCCGATCGGTGGTATATTATAAAAGTTATCGAGGTTTAAAAATCTTAAAAACCGCATGTGCGCAGATTCCTTCCGTCAGCGCCATGCAGATTGGTCTCTTCTCCTGTCAGCCAATGCAACGGCCGGGATGATGACACCCCTTCCTGCCCCATGGGCGGTGGTCTCTCCCGCCTCACTCACAAACTCCTCTCTCCCCTCCTTACAGTAACTTGTCTATCGTCTGCCCCAGCACCGTCGGGGGGGGGTCCCGTCTACCTGTTCCCCCTGGTCCATCTCCTCCGCTGCAGCCGTTGCGGTAACTCACCCTCACGGCCTTCTCGAAGGAGATCCCCACCAGCTCATCGAAACTCGTGGTGCCCACCGTGACGAACACCAACTCCATCCCTCCCCCCCCGCAGCCCGATGGCGGCAGCGAGCAGGCAGGCAGGTAGGCGGGTGGGCAGGGCGGGGACAGGCCGAGCGGCAGCTGCGGGCGGTGGAACAAGATGGAGACGGGCCGAGTGGCGGGTGAGCTGGAGTGGGCAGAGGGAAGGAGGGAGAGTCGCGTTGCAGGGTGGCCGAGCAGTTTGCACGGAGTTTGAGTAACACACATGCACACACACACACACACACACACACACACACACACACACACACACATACAAATGCACAAATGCACGCACGCACACACATGCGCACGCATGCACACATAGTGGGTCATCATATCAACCAAGATTTTCAAGATTCAAGAGAGTTTAATGTCATGTGTCCCTGATAGAACAAAGAAATTCTTGCTTTGCTTCAGCACAACAGAACATAGTACGCATGACTACAGAACAGATCAGTGTGTCCATATACCATTATATAAATATATACACACATGAATAAATAAACTGATAAAGTGCAAATAACAGATAATGGGCTATTAATGTTCAAAGTTTTGTCCGATCCAAGTTTGATAGCCTGATGGCTGTGGGGAAGTAGCTATTCCTGAACCTGGTCGTTGCAGTCTTCAGGCTCCTGTACCTTCTACCTGAAGGTAGCGGGGAGATGAGTGTGTGGCCAGGATGGTGTGGGTCCTTGATGATACCGCCAGCCTTTTTTGAGGCAGCGACTGCGATAGATCCCCTCGATGGTAGGGAGGGCAGAGCCGATGATAGACTGGGCAGTGTTTACTACTTTTTGTAGTCTTTTCCTCTCCAGGGCGCTCAAGTTGTCGAACCAAGCCACGATGCAACCAGTCAGCATGCTCTCTACTGTGCACCTGTAGAAGTTAGAGAGAGTCCTCCTTGACAAACCGACTCCCCGTAATCTTCTCAGGATGTAGAGGCGCTGATGTGCTTTCATAGAAACATAGAAATTAGGTGCAGGAGTAGGCCATTCAGCCCTTCGAGCCTGCACCGCCATTCAATATGATCATGGCTGATCATCCAACTCAGTATCCCGTACCTGCCTTCTCTCCATACCCTCTGATCCCCTTAGCCACAAGGGCCACATCCAACTCACTCTTAAATATAGCCAATGAACTGGCCTCAACTACCCTCTGTGGCAGAGAGTTCCAGAGACTCACCACTCTCTGTGTGAAAAAAGTCTTTCTCATCTCGGTCTTAAAGGATTTCCCCCTTATCCTTAAGCTGTGACCCCTTGTCCTGGACTTCCCCAACATCGGGAACAATCTTCCTGCATCTAGCCTGTCCAACCCCTTAAGAATTTTGTAAGTTTCTATAAGATTCCCTCTTAATCTCCTAAATTCCAGAGAGTATAAACCGAGTCTATCCAGTCTTTCTTCATAAGACAGTCCTGACATCCCAGGAATCAGTCTGGTGAACCTTCTCTGCACTCCCTCTATGGCAATAATGTCCTTCCTCAGATTTGGAGACCAAAACTGCACGCAATACTCCAGGTGTGGTCTCACCAAGACCCTGTACAACTGAAGTAGAACCTCCCTGCTCCTGTACTCAAATCCTTTTGCTATGAAAGCTAACATACCATTCGCTTTTTTCACTGCCTGCTGCACCTGCATGCCTACTTTCAATGACTGGTGTACCATGACACCCAGGTCTCGCTGCATCTCCCCTTTTCCTAATCGGCCACCATTTAAATAATAGTCTGCTTTCCTGTTTTTGCCACCAAAGTGGATAACCTCACATTTATCCATATTATACTGCATCTGCCAAACATTTGCCCACTCACCCAGCCTATCC
Organism: Okamejei kenojei; assembly: GCA_035221665.1. NCBI lineage: Eukaryota > Metazoa > Chordata > Chondrichthyes > Rajiformes > Rajidae > Okamejei > Okamejei kenojei. The sequence continues at coordinate 61,536,393 of CM069138.1, forward strand.
AAGTCACCTTGCAGTCTCCTAGCATCCTCCTCACAGCGAACACTGCCCCCCAGCTTAGTGTCATCCGCAAACTTGGAGATATTGCCTTCAATTCCCTCATCCAGATCATTAATATATATTGTAAAATAGCTGGGGTCCCAGCACTGAGCCCTGCGGTACCCCACTAGTTACTGCCTGCCATTGTGAAAAGGACCCGTTTACTCCTACTCTTTGCTTCCTGTTTGCCAGCCAGTTCTCTATCCACATCAATACTGAACCCCTAATACCGTATGCTTTAAGTTTGTATACTAATCTCTTATGTGGGACCTTGTCGAAAGCCTTCTGGAAGTCCAGATATACCACATCCACTGGTTCTCCCTTATCCACGCTACTAGTTACATCCTCGAAAAATTCCACAAGATTCGTCAGACATGATTTACCTTTTGTAAATCCATGCTGACTTTGTCCAATGATTTCACCACTTTCCAAATGTGCTGCTATCCCATCTTTAATAACTGACTCTAGCAGTTTCCCCACTACCGATGTTAGACTAACTGGTCTGTAATTCCCCGTTTTCTCTCTCCCTCCCTTCTTAAAAAGAGGGGTTACATTTGCTACCCGCCAATCCTCAGGAACTACTCCAGAATCTAAAGAGTTTTGAAAGATTATCACTAATGCATCCACTATTTCCTGAGCTACTTCCTTAAGTACTCTGGGATGCAGCCTATCTGGCCCTGGGGATTTATCGGCCTTTAATCTATTCAATTTACCCAACACCACTTCCCGACTGACCTGGATTTCACTCAATTCCTCCTTTGACCCACAGTCCCCTGCTATTTCAGGCAGATTATTTATGTCTTCCTTAGTGAAGACGGAACCAAAGTAGTTATTCAATTGGTCCGCCATATCCTTGTTCCCCATGATCAACTCACCTGTTTCTGACTGCAAGGGACCTACATTTGTTTTAACTAACCTCTTTCTCTTCACATATCTATAAAAACTTTTGCAGTCAGTTTTTATGTTCCCTGCCAGTTTTCTTTCATAATCTATTTTTCCTTTCCTAATTAAGCCCTTTGTCCTCCTCTGCTGGTCTCTGAATTTCTCCCAGTCCTCTGGTATGCTGCTTTTTCTGGCTACTTTGTACGCATCATCCTTTGCTTTGATACTATCCCTGATTTCCCTTGTTATCCACGGATGCACTACCTTCCCCGATTTATTCTTTTGCCAAACTGGGATGAACAATTTTTGTAGTTCATCCATGCAGTCTTTAAATGTCTTCCATTGTATATCCACCGTCAACCCTTTTAGAATTAATTGCCAGTCAATCTTGGCCAATTCACGTCTCATACCCTCAAAGTTACCTTTCTTTAAGTTCAGAACCATTGTTTCTGAATTAACAATGTCACTCTCCATCCTAATGAAGAACTCAACCATATTATGGTCACTCTTGCCCAAGGGGGCACGTACAACAAGACGGCTAATTACCCCTTCCTCATTACTCAAAACCCAGTCTAAAATAGCCTGCTCTCTCGTTGGTTCCTCTACATGTTGATTTAGATAACTATCCCGCATACATTCAAAAAATCCTCTTCCTCAGCACCCCTGCCAATTTGATTAACCCAATCTATATGTAGATTGAAGTCACCCATTATAACTGTTTTGCCTTTGTCGCACGCATTTCTAATTTCCTGTTTGATACCATCCCCAACTTCTCTGCTACTGTTAGGTGGCCTGTACACAACACCCACCAGCGTTTTCTGCCCCTTAGTGTTTTAAATTTCTAATTATTGCATCAGTGTTCTCGGACCAGGAAAGATCTTCAGAGATGTGCACGCCCAGGAATTTGAAGCTCTTGACCCTTTCAACCAGCATCTGCAGCTCCTTCCTACATATATATGTCACCGTATATCATTTGTCACCATACATCATTAGGTGACAATCATGTGGTTCATTATCACTGTATAAAATATTTAGATATATATTTGTTTATTTCTTTGATTTCTCAACTTTACTCATGAATTGAAAGTCAATGAACAGTTATATATATATATATCAGTCATGGCACTACAAAGTTCTCCTTTACTGAGCATCCTTTAGAAAAGCTCAAGTCAGAATCTTATACGGGACATAACATTATCATCAAATGTTCACCCTGTTACACAGTGACATTGCACATTAATGAAGCAAAATCAGTTAAAATTTAAATGTGATCGGTGAATATTTCAAATGCTGATGTTTTTAAGATGACTGTTGGGTATTTGATAATGGAATCATCTACAGATGCTGATCTATCACTGAATGAACTGAAGACCAGGAATGCATAATTTGTAACCATTGGTAACTTTGTCCCAGTGTGTCCTCAGAGGGTGGTGACTTTAAAGTTCAAATGCTGAACTTGAACATGTAATCCAAACTGACACTTTATTTCAATGCTGAAGGGTTATGTTCATTGGGTGCATTTTTCAACTGACATCCCATCTGCCATGGCGAATATTTCATGGTATTATTCAAAGATCAAAGCGTTCTTCATCCTGCTGTTTGGATGTTATTTATCTGATCATTTCATTGTTGTTTGTATGTTCTGGCTTTAACTGGATTCCAGATTTTATCCATTTCCCAAGTGAAAATCCCAAGGTTTGAGCACAATATCTCAGCGTGAATGTTGTCCATCAATTAAAGGAAGGGAGAATGGATGTGGAAACTTAAATGCATATGGGCGTATACCTACTAATGTTTAATTTCATCCCATTTTAATAGTCATTTTTTTAAGTACAATATATATCACATCCAAACAGAGGTAAAGATTATATTTAGTAGGCTCCAAGAATGAATGGGAACAGATTGGCAGCTCATGATACACCATGCCTCCCACAAACCTACCCAACCCTCTTCCACAACCATAACCTCATCTCCGCAGCCCTAATCATCCAACCATTGAGTTCAACTGAATGGGAGATAAGATCATGGTGTTTAATGGCAACTCACCCACTGGTGCCTATTTGTTACTTGTGGCCAAATTAATCTAACCATTATGATCTTGAAATGTCCAATAAATTTGTGTGTTAACAATTGTGGGGGGTTTTCTTATTAAAGATGGCTTGAAATGTTTCTTTAGCAATAAATTACATTAACTTTCCAATTGTGTCCATCTGGGAAAATTCATCAGAAATATTTGAAGCCTTAATGATAAATTTTATGAGTTAAGGAAGTAGTTGAAAGATAAACATTCTCAAAGTAATTATCTAAAGTAAGTAATGAATTGTTTCAGGGTGGAATAGTACTTTAATCTAACATCTATTTGCCTTTCTGAACAGATCCTACAGGAGTTAGAGTATGGCCCATCGGTGGACTGGTGGGCTTTGGGGGTCCTGATGTATGAGATGATGGCTGGACAGCCACCTTTCGAGGCCGACAATGAAGACGACCTTTTTGAATCCATCTTGCATGATGACGTGCTCTACCCAGTCTGGCTCAGTAAGGAAGCAGTCAGCATTCTGAAAGCGGTGGGTTCCCTTCACCCTCTTACTGCCCCTCACCTTTTCCCCCATGGACTTTGCATTGAGTTAGTTGTAATTAAAACTGGATTTATTAACTTTGAGTATTTACCAGTGGGAGTTGAAGCACAGTTCATAATGCCACAGATAGGACAGAAGGGCTTGGGATAAGTTACACAACTTGTGGGAAAGGACAGAATGTTTTGTGATGTGTATATGTTTGTACTGGCTTATTTATATAATTGAGATTTTTTTTTCCTGTCTCTCTTTACATAGTAGAAAAGTCAGTTCTGTTCAAACTTATCAACTCACAAAAACAGAATCCTTCTTCCTACCAGCTGGTACTCCAAACCTTTACATTTTACCTTAAGGCCTCAAGTATTACCTTACTTTACCTTAAGTACATCAAGAGTCAAGAGTGTTTTATTGGCATCTGCACTAGCAACAGAAAAGTGAAATTCTTATTTACCACAACTTTTCAGGCACAGTGACGTAACAAAACAGTGAATAAATATACAAGAGACAATGATACAGTAAATGCCAATAATACTAGATAACCAGACATACTTCAAACCAAAAGTACATACTGTAACCAAACAATCCAAAGTAGATTGCAGCTGAGTTAGGCTGGTGGAGTGTGGTTCACGAGGATCATGGTTGATGGGGAGAAACTGCTCTTGAATCCTGGAGATCACGGTTCTCAGCGTTCCTAGGTTCGTTCCTGGGCATTCGAGGCATCTGGGGCATCCTGTCAGTGTGCTCCCTACCGTTCACCTGCAGATGTTCAATAGAGTATTCGGCAACATCAGATCTCCACAATCTTCTAAGGAAGTAGACGGGTCTATGAGCTTTTTTTTGTGATTGCATCAATATGCTGGTCCCAGGACAAACCTGTTGTAATATGCATGCTCAGGAACTTGAAGCTGTTGAAGCTCTCTACTACTATTCTGTTGGAGGCAGGTTCATGGGTCCTTGGCTTACAGTTCCTGAATTGAACAATCATCTCCTCCGTATTGCTAATGTTTAAAATGAGGTTAGGCACAAAATACAGGAATAACTCAGCGGGTCAGGCAGCATCTCTGGAGTAAATGGATAAGGGACAGTTCAGGTTAGGACCTTCCTTCAGACTGATTGTTGAGGGAGGAACTGGAAGCAAGAAAAGACCAGGACAAATCAGGACCGGCAGCCGATGACCTCTGGCATTGGAGTGAGTTGGTTGTTATCCTGGCATCATTCAATCCAATTGTCAATCTCCCTTCTGTACTCTGACACATCATTAATTTCATTAGCAACAACAGTGATAGTGTTGGTGAATTAAATAATTACATTGGAGCTGTGTCTGGCCACACCATCCTGGATATTGGGAGAGCAGAGCAGGGGACCACACATACTGTCTTGATGTGCTCCTGTGTTGATGGTCATCGAGGTGAAAGTTTTGTTGCCAATTTGTACCAATTGTGGTCTGCCAACAAGAAAAGTCAACGACCCAGTTGCATAGGGAAGAGTAGAGACCCAGTTCGCTCAGGTGAACGATGAACGACAGGCGGATGGATATATCCTTATTGTCCAAGTGGACTGGTGCAGAGTGAAAAACTAGCAGAATTGCATCCGATGTTAATTTGTTATGGCAGTAGGGAAATTGTAGCAGATTGTAGCAATTGTGGCAGAAATTGTGGCAACATGCCAGGAGCATCACAACTGGAGAGTATTCAGGTGAGCGGAGCCAGGCCCTCCAGCAGACCCGGGTCACCTGCCGTGGACTCTGAATCGGTGTTGCGGGAAACTGGATTTCCGAGAGCGAGGAGGGATTGTGAACAACCGCCAAGAGCGAGGGGTCTGTCTAAGAGAGCCATTAGAAGGTGAGAAGGGCCGCCAGAGGGCGAGGGGACTGCAGGAGAATAAGGAGGGCTGTCGAAGAGCGAGCTGACCAATGGAGAGCCATCAGAGCGTGAGGAGGGCCACTGAAGAGCGAAGAAGACCATCGGAGAGCGAGGAAGGCCACCGGAGAGCGAGAGGACCTCCTGTGAACGAGGAGATCCATCAGAGAGTGAGCGGACGGACGGACAGCTGTCAGAGAGCGAGGAAGGCAGTCAAGAGCAATGAAGGGGGACCTGGGGGGAGGGAGGGAAGGGGAAGTGCTGCCACATGTGGCGGCAGGCAGTAGATAGGACTGCTCCGTGAACTTTTGTCGGTGCCATCAAATGGGGCAACACTCGTGTACTGCCTAGATTAGATCCACTGTATGATTTTACCAGCTCGTATGCAAAACAAAAAATACCTAGGTACATGTGACAGTAAAGTATAATAGTAAGATTAAATGAGAACTTACCAGTTTGAAGTTTGATCTTTATTTTATGAGGAGTTACGATGAGGGATTGCGTGAAGAAGCCTGCCAGCCCGCATGTGCGTCAACCTTCAAAGCACTTCTGAGTCACGTGAGTGACTGCGTGAAGATTTCAAAGCTCTGTGATTTCATGCCGTGAACACAAGTCCACACAACACAACTGCATCAGTTGACCACAGATGAGTGAACATTAATAATGCATTCAGACATGACATCGATTTAAACATGCTGATGCTTTTGAATGAACAAATAATAATAATAATAATAGTAACCCCTCTCATCCGGGAGGAAACTATAAAACAGAACCTAAAATAGAGTTGACAAATACCCCCGGTCTGGCAATGGGTTTGTTATAAAATGTTTGGAAAGGTTTGTTCGTTTGACCATCCTGCAGCTGCTAGGATGTGGTCTAGCGGAACATCCATAACCCTTGCTGCTGTTGTTGTTGCAGTCCTGGTGGAGTGAGAGTTGAATGTAATTGTTCACTCCTGCACAAGCCAGAACCCGTTTTAACCATCTGGAGATGGTCTGTACAGATACCTTTTTATGAGGTTTTATGTACCTAACAAACACAGCTAGTTCAGAGCCTCTAAGACTCTTGGTGACCTTAACATACAGTTGTAGATGTGTGACCACACACAACCGAAGGCCCATGGGGTTTGCCAAAAAATCTAGTTTGAGACCTGATGCCCCTGGTCCGCTCTGCTTGACTAAGTCATAAACATAAAATGTTATTTTGCCTGCAGATGTAACCATCCTGTCCAGTCGCAGCTTTATGCAATGACTGGATCCATTGCGCTGAACCAGCGCCATGAGCATAACCACTTTGTAAGTGAGTTTGACCTAGGACAGGGATGTAGCTGGAGCCCACCGGCAAAGCAGCGTCAGCACAAAGTTAACATCCCATATCTCTGAGTACCTGGGCTTGGGAGGTTTTGAGTTGAAGATACCCTTCATAAATCTGGCGAGACCCGACAGAGTGATGTCCCGATCCCAGCAACAAGTATGATGACAAGGCACTTCTGGCACAAATTATGACACTATAACTCTATCCCTCATCAAAATTTAGTTTAGAGAGGAATTCCAAAACATCTGTTATACGTACTGTGTCATACGTGTAACAGCGAGCCTGCACCGCCCTTCAATATGATCATGGCTGATCATATGTTGGTTTGTAAACAGAACATTTCCCACTTATTGATATAGGAGATGTACTAGTTCTTGGTACTATCTCTCCAGGCCACAGTGATCATGACCAACATACGACCAGACAGTCTGAGCCCCAGGTAAGGTCGTCTCAGACTCTGCAATCAACAATTTGATTCGATCATGCAGTGGATGGTCCTCCCCAGTGACGGGGTGAACCAGCAGATTTCTGCATTTGGAAACCGCCATAAAAGGCTCTGTTATCATTCCCAATATGAGTGGGAATCATGGCTGTGTAGGCCAGTCAGGCACTACCAAAATGCCTGAGGCAGAGTCTTGCTGGATCTTTAGCAAGCACCGACTGATGAGTCAAAATGGAGGGAATGTATAAAAGAACATTCCTCCCCAATGTAGCAAAAATGCATCTACCGCTACTGCCCCCGAGTCTGGTTCCCATGCAACATACTTTGGTAACTGGTGATTGAGTCGAGATGCGAACAAATCGATATTCGCTGTTCCATACCTTTTCGGAGTTCATGGAGGTAAATAATGAGACCTACTTACCAACGTCACTAACTCCAGGTCACTTACCTTTGCTGGAGCTTCAGCGAACTTTCATTCACAGACTCTGTCCATCATGTTTGTCATTTCTGTTAGATAGTTGATGCTGCTGGCCAACTTCTCTTGTAGTGGCTAGTCCGTCCCCGACGGAGCAGCAATTTCAGAGGCAAAGCACATCGCTTTCCCTCATGCGATTGTCGTACATCATGCATTAAAGCATGGGATCCCGGCACATAGTCATATTCGGGTTCCTGTTTGGGGTTAGGCCATACTAACCGTTGACACTCTTTCAGAGTGGGAGTAAATTGCACCTGAACCAGGTGTTACCATCCGTATTCCTCGAATTGTCTGTGCATGCTTCTGTACCGAGCATGTTTTGCGACGCCATCTCCCATAGTCTTTTGGGTGGGAGGCAATGCGAACCTTGAACCAAGGCAGCTGCAGGCATATGACTTGAACTGCCTGTGTATGCTTCCGTGATACGGGGCATAATATATATGGCTCCATCTTCATCCTTCATACATCCGAATGGGAGGACTTATGCAACCTGAACCAGGAGCTGCCCCAGGCATGTGTGCATATATGTTAGTACCATTTCCATCACTACTTTCAACCGAGTGGGAGGAATTGCAACCCTGAACCAGGCGTTGCTTCAGGCATATGTGCATATACTTTAGCACCATCTTCACCACTCCACTCATTTGAGTAGCAGGAGTTGCTGCCTGACATGCCTTAAGACGGAGCATTCTTTGTGTTCGTAACTGAGACAAGTCCCATCTTGTCTGACATAGATGTCCCAAAACTTGCCCTGAGTTGGGGTTGTCAGGTTGCTCCCTTCAGCAGCCGCCAGGACTAGCTGTGCAAATCGATGCTCTGTCCGATGCAAATGCAGTATACAGGGAAGGACTGGAGCGCCTCTGGCCCCCATATGCCAGACAGAGTGGGAGAAATGCTGGAAAAAAATCTGCCAGTTATTTGTCATGGGCAATGACGTTTACATGAATGAAAACCCCCATCCCAATTAAATCAGAGATTTGATTACTTTATTGATATGCATAAAGTTGGCGTCTTTGGGAAGAATTTTCCACAGTCCCCTCTAATGAGCGGAATTACCATGACACCACCATGTGTAGTTCCCACAGGTGACTGATAGGCACAGTTCAACAAGGCTTCCCAAGCCAAGGGCTCTAGACTGCCATGGCAGGTCTGATTCCACTACACCTTTATATTGGTGTAAGTGATAATAATTATTCCTTGTAATTTCTCTCTTCTAAAACATAAACTATGTTGGCATGATAATACATATTTATGATATTGCCAAGAATAAAACCTGAACTGATATAATAAGTCAGAGGATACCAGCATAATGGTGCAGCTGGTAGAGCTGATGCCAGAGACCTGGGCTTACAGCACCAGACCTGGCTTCAATCCTGACCACAAATATATCCATGTGGACTATGCAGCTCATAAGATGTATTGGTTAAGATGGTCACAAACGTGACCCTGTAGCAACTATTTTAAATGCCCACTTTATTATAGCCATACATATAGTGTATTCTTTAATGTATGATTAAACTGGTCCACACAACCCATGTTTCAGAAAGAACCAGACCCACGTACCTGCATAGTTACCAGTGGTCTTGTGGTAAGCCCAAAGGCCCCTGATGTGGGTTATATTCCCGTCCTTGATTTGGATGGCAGGACTGCTGGGGTGCGTGGATTGCACATTTTCCCTGAGGGCCGGCTTGGGCCTAGGCCTGAAGACCTCTGCCCAGAGAATCAGCTTTCAGCTGCCTCCAGCTTCAGTGAACCACTTACTGCCAATGGAGACGTAGGGGTGTTTGTCGTCGAAACGGTGAAGCTTTGCTCGTTGTTGGTACCTTGATTAGTCCGACAGCTTATGCCTCCTCATACCGATCCCTTACCTGTTGGATAGGTCCTCACCGAAGAGAAGATTCAGCGGCGGACATTGCTGGCCTTACATAAGCCTGCAAATTTGGACTCCATAGTCTCCCCAAATAGCGCTGTTCACTGCCGACACTTTCCTCAATGTACAGGTGTATGGTATTTTCCGTCACCTGTTCCTGTAATGTGACGTGAGGTAGCTATTACAAGGCTTGTAACGTGAAGGGAACTCTGTCCCACCCCCGGATTTTCTTGAACCTCACACATGAATTCCAGTATGTTTCACGGACATACTTCCAAGTTTGGAGTCAGTCACACAGTGACCTCTCGCACTCCCCTCCACAGAGAAGGAGATTTGTAAGCCGCCCTGGAACAGGCGCTGCCGTAGGCCCCCGAGGAGGCCTGTGCTGATATGGCCCTGTTTCATGGACAATACCAGGATGGAGCATCATGTTTGTGGGATGAGCACCCGAGGCCGCTATCCATGCTCCATCTGGGTCCCACGTATGTCGGAGGGGAACCCTCCTGGCCTGGCTCATCGCAGCCCAGGCCTCTCCGACTCCGTTTGGGTGCCCACCTTTTTGGGGCTGCCGAAGGCGGAAGTCGCTGACCGCACAGTCAGCGACTCGGGTAGCGAACCCGACGGCCGCCGACTACCCGCACTTCTGCGGCCCGTAGCCGGTTTCCCCGCTGTCCATAGCCGGTTTCCCCGCGGCCCGTCCGGATTTCGCCCCGTTTTTCAATATCCAGCAGGAAACTCTGCAAAAGAAATTCCTGCAAGCAAAAGGACAACCTGAAAAATAAGTTTGAAAACTTACCTGCAGGATTTGAAACTTACCGCTGGAGGAGCGACGCGCCTGCCAGCCAGTCGTGCGCCATTCGTTAGACGTATTGACGCACATGCAGGCTGGCGGGCTTCTTCACGCAGTCACTCACGTGACTCCGAAGTAAAATTGAATCAATTATTCCAGGTTCTTACCATGGCATGAGTTGATGTGCATTTTAACCAATCTCTCAAAGTGTGAGTTCCACCGGTCAATAGACTTTGAGACACGTCAGCTTACTCTTCTTGGGCACTAGTATTATGGATATTTTTTTAATGCTTGTGGGGATGTAGGACCAAAGTGATGAGAGGTTGAAGATACCTGTAAAAATACCAGACATTCGGTTTAATGTTATGGGGTGCATTAATCTGCAAACAATAACATTAAACTTTAATAATTAATAAATTACTTCCTCCACAGTACATTGATTTTCATTGCAGATTTTGCTCTCAATACCATGTAAAAACTGAGGAACAGTCGATACCTGAGGTAGAGCAACAACCAAAGGATCAGTGACATTGAGCTTGAGGTTACGCAGGAGTACGGAAGAGATGTGTAGGATGGAACTGCAGATGCTGGTTTAAACAAAAGATAGACACAAAAAGCTGGACTAACTCAGCAGGTCAAGCATCTTCTCTGGAGTACAGGAATAGGTGACGTTTCGGGTCGAGACCCTTCTTGAACCGAAACATTATTCCTTTTCTCCAGATATGCTACCAGACCCGCTGAGTTACTCCAGCTTTTTGTGTCTGGTAAGAGAGAAATGTTTCTCCTGGTAAATTGTGATAGTCATGAGGATGATCGCGTAAAAATATAGGTTTACATTTTTTCTGCCGGGTAGAAGGAGTCAACCCAACCTCTGGGCACAGACACAATGCCCTTGCGTTGAGTTACACCGAGGTACAGTGAAAAGCTTTTGTTGCATGCTAACCACTCAGGGGGAAAAAAAACATGGTTACAATCGAGCCATCCACAGTGTACAGATACATGATAATGTGAATAATGTTTAGTGCAAAATAAAGTCCAGTAAAGTCCAATCAATGAGGTATGGCTCAGGACTGCTCTCTGGTTGTACGATGGTTCAGATGTTTAATAAGAGCTGGGAAGAAACTGTCCCTGAATCAGAAGTTATGCATTTTCACATTTCTGTGCTTGTGCATGTGATAAAGTCATGACACTTTGGTTTATTTGCCTGATAACCTTCCAAAGGCAGTAGACAGTATGAGGACTGCATTGTAAGGTTTGTATCCCAACAACGGTATTTTTTATGAGGCAGAGTAGGCTCAGAAAGTAAGATTTACCTTAGAATTATTAATGACTTTGAGCTAAAGAACTCATCATGCTGTTTCTGGAGAAAATGTAAAACATATTTTTTTAAACAAATGAAACAGTAACCTGTTCCTGCTGATCTCTTACCATAAAATCATAGCTGCTCAAATCATAAGTCAATTCATTAGTCCAATGTGCAGGTAGAGGTATTTCGCAAGAAGTGAAAGTAAATGGATAAAAAGTTGCCATTTACAATAGACAATAGACAATAGACAATAGGTGCAGCAGTAGGCCATTCGGCCCTTCGAGCCAGCATCGCCATTTAATACGATCATGGCTGATCATTCCCAATCAGTACCCCGTTCCTGCCTTCTCCCCATATCCCCTGACTCTGCTATTTTTAAGAGCCCTATCTAGCTCTCTTGAAAGCATCCAGCGAACCTGCCTCCACCACCCTCTGAAGCAGAGAATTCCACAGACTCACAACTCTCTGTGAGAAAAAAATGTTTCCTCGTCTCTGTTCTAAATGGCTTATTCCTTATTCTTAAACTGTGGCCCCTGGCTCTGGACTCCCCCAACATCGAGAACATGTTTCCTGCCTCTAGCGTGTCCAAACCCTTAACAATCTTATATGTTTAAATGAGATTTAAGAATATATGATCAAACCAAATGGCATCCCAATAGGAAAAATAGGAAATACACATCCATGTTTATTTAAATGTTCAATAGTACTGGCATTTAGGCTAATCTGCAATTGTCTTTTCATTTTAAATTTAAGTATTTCAAACTTATTTGGAGCTTTACATCCTGTTAGTAATGTCTTTCAGTTGTCTATTTGCTTCATTTTATTTTCATTTATTCTCTTGCATAATTTTTATATCTCGTCTCTCGCTGCTGTACGTCTCTGTTGTGCATGTGAAAAAGTCATCACACTTTGGCTTATTTGCCTGATGATCTCCACCTGGAGCTGAATCTGACAATATTATTAAAGCTTTTGTGAACTCAAATACAAGCATTATTCAGAAGTATAGTTGATTTATTATCAAATCAAATGCAAAACTTTGTTTCATTTAGTCTTGACAATAGCACATTAAGAAATCATGGAAGTTTTGTCTCACACTGTCAAATCACTTCATAGATTCCACGCACTTTCCTTTCCCTCATATTTACGTGTATCAGGATCCATGCTCTACAACATCTGTCCCAATGTGCACAACCACATGTTGTGTTCCACCAAGTTACTGAATAGTGATCAAAAGCAGTGATCTTAGTAATGATTAACCCTCTGTTAAACAGGGGTACAAAGATCAATAGCCGAGTCCTACTTCAACACTCACTAAAATCAGCTTGTCCAATACAGGGCGAACATTGATCCTTGGATCATTCTGGATCATCCAATGGCTCAGCAACACATCTGGCAAAACACTTAAAAAAGAAAAATACATATTTAAAATTTCACCAAGCTTCATTACTCTTCTTGGACTTTTGATGGAAATTTTCAGCACCTCACAGCAAAAGCACCAAATTAGGACTTAGTTATAGCATGCAAATTCTACCGAGAAAAGAAGATGGCTCAAATTGTGAATAACCCCTGCTCTCTTTTTATGCACTTCATTTAAAGCCTTTTCTTAGAGTTATGGGAAGATGGTTGGTCGAGGGGAGAGCGACATCTGCAGCAAGCGCATTTTATCGGCTCTCAACCAAACTAGTAAAGAAAAAGCCTTGTTGATTGTGAAGATTAAATGTAGTAAATGAATGTACCACAGTCTGATTGTGCTTTTGTGATTAATGAGTGGTTACCTCAATACTATAGAAATACGTTAACATATTCAACAAAACACAAAGAGGTCACATCGGAATTGGTTCTTCCTGTGCTGAGCAATCACAATTTTTGTGTCTGTGACTAACTTTCATACAGTGCCGATATGAAACGTATAAATTAAAAAGCTTCTCCCAGGATCTATTTTATGTTGCGCACGTCTCATTGCTTGTGGGTCTGTTTGGCAAATGTTACTTACATATGGCACTTCCATAACTTTTAGCCTGTTTTTCCATCTCTTGAAAAATAATTAATGTGCTTTTTTTGGAAGACGTGACCCTATCTTATGTAAGATAGCATTGTGTCATTTTGGTGAAAAAGACAATTTTGTTTGCTTTTATATGTAATTCTAAGAACCAAATGAAATCATGGCATGCGTGGATGCTGCACTTTTCACTCCAGTGACACGTGATTATCATGGTGTCAATTGCCTGATTGAAACTGCTTTCAAAGCAATTTCTAAGGTCTCTATCAATGCTTTTATTTCCCCCTTGAGAGATTTTCTTGGGAGCATTGCTGTCTTTTATTGTGTCATTAGTAATCCTACAATTAACAAAGTTAATATTACACATCGTTGTTGCCAGAGAAACTGCAGAGCGTCGAGTCTCTGTAGCTTTTTTGTTGTCTAGCTTCTTGTCGCTGTATAGGTGGAGGAAAGGAAAGGCACTGAAATTAAGTGAGTGTCTGGGGAGATTTATTTTTTGTCTGTTAGCTAACAATTTAAGTTGGAAGGTTTGGTTTCCTAACATTGTGCAGTTTCCCATTTGATCTTGAATGACTCAGTTGTAATATACTATCTTTGAAAAGTTTAGACTAAAATATAGTTATCTTACTTTAGAAATATTAAAATGCCTATTGTGCAGACCTGCCAAAATCCTGAAATTGAAGCATGTAGAAAAGGTTACTTACATTTTTAATTCTCATGCACAAAGACGAACTGCTTGCAATTGTTAGTAGCAGCCCATTCACTGAGTATATTTTCCATCAGTGGCGGTAACCAGCAAACTGACATACTCATATGATCATAGGATATTTTGACTAAGTATACTTGATTTAATCCAGATATTAAATTAAAGAAAGTAATTTTGCTAACCACTTGCTTACAACCAGACCAAGGGCAGAATTGATATGTGAGAGAGCAAGTTGCATGATGATAATTTTTATTTTGAAATTTTATGTGGTGGTTTATCCACAATTTTGTGTGGTAGTTTCAGCCCTTTTACCTGTTCTGACTGGCTACAGCCGAGAGCAGATATGCACTAATTGCATTCAGATCTTCTTCCAACCCATGTTTCCTGTTGTTGATGACAAGCGCTCCAATTGTTTTTCCAATCCAAGTGTGTATCCTTTTAAATTCCATCTTCCCAGCTTTACACACCCAATCCCACTCCGACCATCCACTCTGGCCTTGTCAACAACTGCGAAGCACTGCAGCCCCTGTTTAGCATTTCAGGAAGAATGGTTAGTAACTGGACACACAGATTCAAACCTGCACCTTAAATTAATTTCAGCCACAAACTGTATCGTACAGAAAAATGTAGTTGAAGATATGAAAGTAAAACCAGGATACAATCTTGCATAGAAAAAAATATTCAAAACATTGGTTTTAGATAGATTAGATGTATGTAACATTTAACCAGTAACTTAATAACTGAATGTAAGTATAATCTAATTGTCAGTGAATGTTCATTGATATCATTCAAATATGATTGAATTAAAAACATTTTGAGATTTATATAGAGGAAAATAAGAAGCCACTTTCTGCAGATCGTCTTTGAAACAGATCTAGTGTACTGTTGGGTATAAAGTTAATCATGCCTGTCCTTCATCAGTGACTAGAGCTTAATTCAGCCTAGATAGACACAAAGTATAACTCAGCAGGTCAGGCAGCATTGCTGGAGGACATGCATAGGTACCTTTTCGGGTCGGAACCCTTGAGTCTGAAGAAGGGTTCTGACCCAAAATGTCACCGATCCATGTTCTCCAGGGATGCTGCCTGACCCGCTGAGTTACTCCAGCATTTTGTATCTATCTTTGGTATAAACCAGCATCTACAATTCCTTGCTGTTATATTTAATTCAGCCTAGAATGGAACAAATACATTGTATATCTCTCACTTATAATGATTCTTCAGAAAATTAATTAGTGAATGGCTCAGCAAGCTCCTGGTGGGTTGAAGTCTATACTTGGAAATTATTTACTCAGAATTATTTCAGAAATATAGATTAATAGTTCATGTTTGGTTTGGAATTGTTTCCATTTTACACCTAATGTATGTGTCTGGTGTTAACGACATGGTGTCAGGTCATATAATAGTGCAGGTATTAATATGGGTAATTATTTGTATTGTAAGAATGGATAGAGCATGCAAACCTAAGCACAGACCTGCAAATATGGTCACTGTAGGGAAAACATGCAGGAGGGAAAAAAACAAAATTAAAGGCTGCCATTAACAACAAAAATAGATGAACTGATAATTTCAATTAGAAATAAGTGGGTATAATCTGATAGATTTGCAGAGGCATGGTTTGCAGAATAACCAAGGATTGGAAACATTATTCTGGGACATTTGACATCTTAGAAAAATAACTAAAAAGGGAAAAGGTATGCGGTGGTCCTTTTCATGATGGATAAGGTTAGTGAGGAATGACCATAGATCAGAAGGTCAAGAAGTAGAACCAGTTCAGATGGAGATAAGAAACCACAAGGGCAAGAAGTCAATGGTGAAATGATTAATAGAGTAGATATATTGTAGAACAGATACATATTGACCAATAATGGGGACTCATTAAAAGAAGGCGCCTCAATTATCCTGGACAGCTGGAATCTTCGTGTAGATTGGACATCGCGGATGATAGTTTGCGATGTCACATGATATATCCAGACAGTTTTGTAATACAATACCTCGTGGACGTAACCAGGGGACGGACTATTTTAGATCAGCTCATGAGAAATGGTTAGTGAATGCTGACGAATCCTCTGGGGAAAAGTGATCACCAAATGACAGGAATTTCACATTCAGTTTTTCCATGTGAAACCTAGCTCTGAAACTAGCATTTTAATTTTAAAGGCTTTTACAAAAGTATGTAGGCTGAGTTGGCTGACGTGTGCGAGAAAAATAGATTACAAGATAAGATAACAGGTAAACAATGGCATGCAATTGGGGCAACATTTCATAATATTCTACATAGATATATTCAATTGAGAAATAAAGGCTCTGAGAGGGATCGTGCATCTGTGATTTACTAAAGAAGTTAAATTGTTCAAAGAAAAGGAACAGTATGTCATGAACGATAGGCCAGAATTTTAAGAAAAAAATAAGAACAGCAAAGGACCACTAATAAAGAAGATGGGGGCGGAATAGAAATAGAAAGCAAGCTAACTAGAAATTTAAAAACATTGTAAGATCTTCGATAAGTGTATAAAAGAAGACCAGAAGTAACTGTTAGACCCTTATGAGAGGAGACTGGAGAATTTAATGGGAAATGAGAAAATGGGTAGGATTTTGAGAAATATTTTGTATCCGTCTTCAGTGCAAAAAACAGAAAAAAGCATCACAAAAATAGTCGAAAATCAGGATAAAAAAAGAGAGAAGAACATGGTCTAATTAAGGATAAAAAGAACAATGGAATTAAAGGCTGAAACACTTTAGATGTGATAGCTACACCCTAGGATCTGAAAAATGTCTCCAGTAATAGTGGATACAATCATTGGTTTCATCAATGATTCTCATTGCTATCGACTAATTTCTCATTTGAAATTTCCATGCATTCTCTGCCTGGCAATGCACTCTCATGGCCTGTGTACAATAGTTCCAATGCACAGGAACACAAGAGACTTCAGAGAGCGGTGAACTCAACCCAGTCCATCACAGGCATAACTCTCCCACTATCGACAGCATCCACATGAGGTGCAGCCTCAAGAAGGCGGCTTCATTCATCAAGGAGCCCCACGCCATGCCCCTTTCTCGCTCCTACTGTCGAGCAGAAGATACAGCAGCCTAAAGACCCATATCATCAGGTTCGAAACACCTATTTTCCTTCAACCATCAGATTCTTGAATGGACCAGTGAAACCCTAATCCTACCTCGGAAATTAAACACTCAGCGCCGCCTCATAAACTACCATGTATTTGTTTCCTAATTGTGCTTTTGCACTAATATCTTGTTTCCTGGACAGTCTTTCTTTTCACTGTCTTGCAGAATCTATGTGTAATTTATCTGTAGTGTGCATTGTATTCATCTATGAGCCTGTGATACTGCTTCTGGCAAGAATTTCATTGAATTCACCATACTTATACCTATGACCATAAACTCAACTCGGCTTGACTTTGTTGAAGATACGGGATTCTCAGAGGGCTTTACAAGTTAGATGCTAAGAGGACATGGTGCAATATTCAGGAAAGGAATTGCTCATTTATAGTCGAGACTAGACTAAGTGGGACCCGTTGGGTCCCATGTTCACAGGGGAGGGCTGGTCCCCCAACACAATATTCCACCTCTACACCAATTCTAATATTGGTTGCCGGTGGGGTGGGGGCTTTCTGGAGCGCTAGTATGGGTGTTGTGGGCCGAAGGGACTGGTTTCCAGAGGCCTAGTCCTGACATTGTGGGCCAAATGGATTCTTGGGCTGGCAGCTTAGTCACTCAGGCCTGGTGGGCTGGCAGTTCAATCACCCAGGCCTGGTGGGCTGGCAGCTCAGTCACTCAGGCCTGGTGGGCTGGCAGCTCAGTCACCCAGGCCTGGTGGGCTGGCAGCTCAGTCACTCAGGTCTGGTGGGCTGGCAGCTCAGTCACTCAGGGCTGGTGGGCTGGCAACTCAGTCACACAGGGCTGGTGGGCTGGCAGCTCAGAAACTGGCAGAAATTCTGCCCAAAACAGGTGAGAAACTGTTAGAGAGAGAGAGAAGAGGGTGAGGGTGGCGAATCAATTTTACACATTTTTCATCTATTTCTGCAGATCACAGCAATGAAGGAGGAAAGTCTATCTGGCATGGATCTCGCAGGGAGCCAATGAAGGGAGGGAGAAAAGTACTGGGATGAGGTTTCATACTTGCAGGTGGAATGCTTACTGATGGGCCAAAGGGACTCCTCCAGGGCTAGTACAGGCCTGATGGGCTGAAAGGACTCTTTAAAAAAAATCAGAGTTAAATTTCAGTGAAAGGCACTTTTTCTGGACTTTTCCTGTCCTGGCATGGGCATTTTGGGCCAAAATGCTCTTCCCAGGCTAATACGGGCATTTTGGGCAAAAGGGACAGGTTTCTCGGCTAATAGGGGCCTGATGGGCCGAAATTAGTGGTTTCAGACAGGCCAAACAACTCATTTAATTCAATTTCCATTTCCATTTCATTGTTAAGCACAGGGCAGGCCAAACAAGTCATCTCATTTTCATTTAATTTCCTTTCCATTGCCATTTCAGTTTCAAGCACAGGGCAGGCCAAACAACCCTTCTCATTTTCATTTCCATTTCATTTCATATCCATTGCCAGTTCAGTTTCAAGCACAGAGCAGGCCAAACAACTCATCTCATTTTCATTTCATTTCATTTCCATTGCCATTTCAGTTTCAAGCACAGGGCAGGCCAAACAACTCATCTTATTTTTATTAAGGGCTAGCAAACCAATTATTGCAAGTACATTGCAGACTCACCATTCAGTTGCCTCACAGGAGAATCACAGTTGTGGCATCTCCCTCGCGATCTTCCAGAGTGACTGACTCACATCCAGGCATCCGGAGTTTTATATTCCTGCCCCCCCAGAAGGGGCGTTACCCTCATCATGGTGATTGACAGACGAGAGGACCAATCAGCTGATCTCAAGATATTTTAAACACTCATAAATTTTTCATTTTTCATTGATCGGAAAAATCCTCAGGCCTGCCTCGCAGAGGAGGACTGTGAGTAAGATGGCCAAAAATCATAGCGATATAGGGTAGCGTTTTTCCTAAAATCAATATACAGTGCAGACAGGAAGTGGTCAAGATGAGACTTTTAGTTATATAGATGGAGAGGAATTCCTTCTCAGAGAAATGTGAGTTGCATGAAGCCAAAGCCAGCATCAGAATAGCATACTTGATGGATCATATTCCCTATATCTGAATATATTCCTTATATTGTTAATTGAGAGAACTTTGTTCTTGATGTCCATGATTAATGTGATGATTTTCAATATTTGAGATAAATGAAGTGACTTTTTTTAAATATTTACTGAAATACTTTTTTTATCTCAGTGAATGACCTGAGCCACGCCCTGGGTTATATGTTAAATTCTGGGTATGTTTTTTGTGGAATAAATCCACACTTTTAATTTGGGAATATTTTTTCTAAAAACATGTTATAGTAAATCACTGTAACACTCCAACTATTTAGAGAATTATTTGTATAAGTGCTTTGGTCTTAGGCCAACAGGAAGACTGCGGGAGTTAGTAAGAAGAGAACATGAGCAGGTTAGCAGATTAGCAGCACTGGCCATAAAATAATATCTGCTGCTCCAGGCAGAGATTGCATTGTGAAATGAGAAACACCCAAGGTATTAAAATCCTTATCAGGGTGGCAAATTGAGAAAGTTAGAGATACATATGTATAGCTCTTTCAAGGTACGAATCCAAGATGATCAATAGGCCTTAAAAATGGCAGGTCAGTTGCAAAGTGTGACTTTTAAAACTACACCAATTTCATGTGAGTGGGCAGCAATGCGGACTACCCAGAATTGAAGCCATGGAGATTTTCATTGCTTACAAATACAGTCAGCTAGGCTTGCACCAAATTTGGTGCTTGGTAGATCATGAAATGTGGCAGGAAATCACCCAGATTAGGTCATTAGGTCATAAATGATAGGAGTAGAATTAGGCCATTCGGCCCATTACATCTACTCCACCATTCAATCATGGCTGATTTATCTCTCCCTCCTAACCACATTCTCTTGCATTCTCCCCATAACCTCTATCACCTGTGCTAATCAAGAATCTATCTATCTCTGCTTTAAAAATATCCACTGACTGAGCCTCCACATCCTACTGTGGCACAGAATTCTACAGATTCACCACCCTCTGACTAAAGACATTTCTCCTCATCTCCTTCCTAAAATAATGTCCTTTAATTCTGAGGCCATGACTTCTAGTCCTAGACTCTCCCACTAGATTGCTGGAAATGTGCTGGGTAAGTGGCATGATCAACGGCTAGGGTGATTCCATGGAAGAGGTATGTGTTGAGTTGGAGAGTTCTCAGAGTTAGATGGTGGGTTAGACGAGGATCTCACAAAGAATGTATAAACCATCCATTTAGGACTGCTCAGCTACGAAGTCCACTTCACAACGTCATCACAGGGAGGGAAAGCCCTTGCAAGAAGGTTGCTCAAATTGTCCAAAGATATTTAGCAGACAAACCCCAAAAAACAATGCCTGGTGTGGGCCGGTAACTTCGCTGTTCGTGAAAGAAGTTTCAAGAGTGAGTAAGTAAACTGGGCAATTTTAACAACCTGGCTGACTGGGTTTTGTTGAGAGGATAGGTAGGATAAGCTTTGTTCTACCCCAAAGAAGCTTTGTTGGGGATGGGGTAGAGCTTCTGTAGAGTTGTGTAAGCTGCGCTCATCCAGGAAAGTGGAGATCATCCTATCATGCGTGGGAAAGAACTGCAGATGCTGGTTTAAATCAAAGGTTGACACAAAATGCTGGAGTAACTCAGACGGGCAGGCAGCATCTCTGCAGAGAAGGAATGGGTGATGCTTCGGGTCGAGACCCTTCTTCAGACTCATCCTATCATGCTCCTGATTTGTGGATGGTGGAGAATTTATGGAATATCAGGAAGCAAGTCACTTGCTGCAGAATACCTAGCCTCTGACTTGCTTGGTATTTATGTGGTAATGAATTATGTGAAATGGATGGCAAAATCACTATAAAATGTCAAGCCAGATGAATGCTCAAAAAGGTTGGATAAATAATTAGTTTGGAATCAAGGATTAGGGCTACAATGAGATGCTCATATCTCAGAAAATGAAATAATGAAAAAAAACAGTTTGCAGACCAAGGATCTCTTCCAATTTCTCCCCACTGCTCAATTCCCATTCCCGTCTTCGGAGAGTCCATGGATGCCAGCTGTACTCAATGTTCTGTTCATTTGTGAAGCAGGAGGTAGCAATGACAAATGGTGTGAAACATAAAATATGTTTGGTCCCACCATCTCCAACTTTCATTCATAGAGTAATAGAGCTTGGAAAAAGGCCCATCTTGCCCATGCCAACCAAACATTTATGCTAGTCGCACCCGCCTGCCCTTGACCCATATCCCTCTAAACCTTTCCTATCCATGTACCTGTCCTAATGTCTTTTAAATGTTGTTATAGTACCTGCCTCAACTACCTCCTCTGACAGCCCGTTCCATATGCCCACACCCTCTGTGTGAAAAGGTTGCTCCTTAGGTTCCTATTAAATCTTTTCCCTCTCACCTTGTTACATTCATGTACAATATTTAGAAGAATCAGCTGAGAAAATCTTCCGTTTCCTAAACTACGGACTTCCATTGTCTGTCGTGAAGTTACCTTGTGACCAATTCCAGCGCCATTATTATCATTCCCAATCGAGTTACCTATCCCAGTATGGGTCAGGACTCAAAGATTGAAGAAGCTTCTCATCATTGCCAAGCCTGTAGTTTTTTTAATCAGATTGCCTGAGTTTTATAATGATGACTTCGTTTTCATGGTAATTTTTTCAAAGCTATGTAAGTCAAGCAGTTCTAAGAAGGCCAAATTGTCTGCCTCCACTGGATTCTGCCCAGGTTATCAGAACAAAACTCTATTACAAAAGTCAAATGCCTGCAGTTACTGAAATTTAAATTAAGAATTGTGATTGCTGGAAACAGAAATAAAATTGAATGTGTTGTGTTGTTGATGTTACATCATATGATCATCATATGATAACAATGATTCCAAGTTTCTTCAACCATTGAGCTGTTGAGCACAGAAAGTCCTGTGATCCAAGGATTGTATTGCATGTTCTCTTGCTCAGTGTAAATCAGGTTCCTGCCAGTGCTCCATTAAACAATAATTCCCAATGTTAATTGTTAAACTGGCATAGGATATTCTATGTTTAGCTTTGTAAACCCCAAAATTGTGGTCATGGCCAAAATCACACAATCTACTCTCTTGTCTAAAGTTAGTTACAAGGGTTTTTATCAGGTTACACAATTAGTTCACATGAAGAAAGCTTTTTGGCCATTTGATCTTGCCACCTCAGAATGCCAGATCTACTGTTTTCCCATTACAACATCAGGTTACTTCCTAACTGAGTCAATTGTCTTAGTTTTAACTATGCTTCCTGGCAATCCACTCCAACTGTTAACCACCCTCTATGTAAATAAACACTTCCTGGCACCTGTCCTTTGAAGAGTTACAAGGAGCCAGACTTCAGAAGATTTGGGAAACCACGTTTTCAGGAACCCAGGTGATTGTCAGACTGAACACAGAGCATATGTTTCTTTGAACAGTTTGAATAACTCCCTTACGGAATAGGTTGTGGCTGACATTGCATCACACTGAATCTCGTACATAATTACATTCTAAACAGACTAAATATTTGGCCATGTACTGTGTAAAAAATGGATTAAACAAAAGTCCAATCACTTTATTAATTTCAAAACTGATGATATGATCTCTAACTCTTACTCTGATCAAGGACGAAGAAAGTTCCCAATGCCCAATTTCTACCTCTTTGAAAATGTAACTGTGTTTGCATCCTACAAACCTATTTTTCCACAAACCTGTTAATAAATTGACAGATTAAAAAGCCCCATCATTATAATTATGATATTCATAAAATCATAATCATATATTGATTTGGAATATCCTTATTCATCCTTTCTGGCTTCCAATTTTTTCTAATCTCAGACAGTTATTTACAGATTGCTGCCTTTTGTTTTTGGCATTTTTGAGAATTAAAAACCTTAACATTTTCTGCAAAGTTAACATCATATTGTGCATCCTGTATTGTTCCAAGTGAACTGACAGTTACATCATTTGTTATGGCTCTAGTGCAGTATTGTATGTAAGGAAATACTATGTGTTTGATTACATTATCCATGAAGCGCCATACATTTGCAGTATTTAATGTCTGTCTTTCTCTATTTCAGTTCATGACGAAAAGCCCAAATAAACGTTTGGGCTGCGTTACATCACAAGGTGGGGAAGAGGCAATCAAACAACACCTATTTTTCAAGGAAATTGACTGGGTGCTGTTGGAACAGAAGAAAATCAAACCCCCTTTTAAACCAAGGATAGTAAGTGCATTGTCTTGCAGTTTATTTACATGTAAATACATTTACAACATTGCATTGTACATATGGATGCAGAATCTCATTAACAGCGCTTTTATAGAATGTAGAGATGAATATTAATTACCTGGTTTTCTTAAATGTTATCTTCAAAACAAATTGATTTTCTTTAAGCCATTTCATGTTTGTGCTTTACTAGACTAAGTGGAACCTGTTGGGTCCCTGTCACACGGGAGGCCTGGTCCCCCAACGCAACCCGTTCCCCAACACAAGATTCCACCATTCACCCGTTCCTCCTATGCAACCCATCCCCAACACAATATTGCACCTCTCACGCATAGCCCCCAACTGCGCAGGCACGGCTCACTTCCCCTCATCCCCCAGTACTCCCCCCCCCTCCTCTTCACCCTCCCTCTTCTTACTCCTCTCCTCCGCCCCTCCCCAATTCCTCCCTCACCTCTCCCTCCCTATCCTTTCCCCTACCCTGTCACTCCCTCCCGCCCACCATAACTCCTCTCTCCTCCCTACCCTCCTCCTGTCCCTCTCTCCCCCACTCCTCACCTCCCGTTATCCCCCCACTATCCCTCCTGACCTCCCCCACTGCCCTCCTCTCCCTTTATTCCTCACTCCCTACCCCCTCACTCCCCCCTCCTCTCCCACTCTCCTTACCTCCCCCACTTTCCCCCTCTCCCTCCCTACCCCTTCCTCTCCCTCAATCCGCCCACTCTACCTACTCACCTCCCCAGGATCTTTCCCCTCTCCTCCTCTCCCCAAAATCCCTCCCTCACCTCTCCCTTCTTCTCCTTTCCCCTACCCTCAGTCACTCCCTCCCTCCCTCCATCCATAAAAAGCATCCATAAAAGCAGTTCCTTCCTTCATTCATTGTTAGCTGTGGTTGCACATCAACATGCGCAGCACAGGAGAATGGTAAGTAACCTGGCGAAGAATTGTAGCGGTTTGTGCAAATAGAAAAACTCCACAAACCAGAAGAGCACAAGATCAGAGTTTTAGTTATGTATAGATAGAAGATAGATATCCATTGTACGCTAAGTTCTATGTGAACACATATTCTCTTGTTTTTAATGGGGGTGTCGTAAACAGCAAGCAATAGAAGGTTCATACAAGTTGAACGGTTTCTGTAGTGGTTATCAATAGTTATTTCCTAAACTTTCATCATGGGCCTGTCCCACTTAGGCAACTTTTTTGGCGAGTGCAGGAGACTCTGCGCTCGCCACATCTTCGCCACTTGGTTGTCACATGTTTGCTGGTGGTCTCTAGTGAGTCTCCTTATTAAAAGTTGGCTGGTTTCTTAACAGTGTCTCCACTCCTTCTCCCCCCTTCTTCCCCCTCCCCCCTCTTTTAAAGAACTTACCGTACACTGTGCTAACCGTCTTAACCTTTCTGTTCACCGTGGTGTGTGTCTGTATCACCTTCGCTTTGCACTGAGTTTCAGACTGCGCTCCCCCCCGCTTGCCCTGGTCCCCGCCTTTGTGATGTGTGTGTGTGTGTGTGTGTGTGTTCCACTCTGACAGTCGCCGTTCCAGTTGCTAGTATAATTGACCAGTGTGAGTTATGCCGCATATGCTGAAATCTTGTGCACAAAACAAACTGCTGGAGAAACTCAGCGGGTCAGGTAGGATCTGTGGGGGGCAATGGGCAGACAACGTTTCAGGTTGGGATCCTTCTTCCAGACGGGAGTAGTAGGGAGATAATCACGAGTCAAGAGTATGCAATTGTCATATGTACTAAAATAGAACAATGAACGGGTAGAAGGAGGTGGGCATGGGGAAGAAAAAACTGGCAAGTAACAGGTTGATCCAGGTAAGGATGGGTTGATGGATGGATGAGTCGGGCGGGGGAAAGAAAGGTGAGGGGAGAAATATAGAACTAGAGGCAGAGATTGTGGGAACAGAAGGGTTGGGTGAAGATGGTTAAAGAGGGAGTGGTGGTAGATGAGAGACTCGGAGTGAGTGGGGCTAGATGATAGACAGAAAAGAAGGCAGGAAGAAAGAAAAGGTATGTGGGGCTGGGTATGAGTGATTGCTTGCCTATCTTACCTCATTGTTCAGAAATGAATAGGTTTTGCCTGTCCAGAATGACGGCAGTTGAACTAATGCAGGTTACCTGCATATTTTCTGATCTCTAAGTTCTCTTGCAATTTCTATGTCAATGTCAAGAAATGCTCCATTATTTGCGTATCGCCCAGCCCAACCAATGTAACTCTTTCCCTTTGAATCTGATCTCAGAACACAGTTTAATTCTGAAGGACGTGGTTTTCCAAATAGGAAATATATAATAACTAAAGCTCAATCATTCAATTGGCCTTCTGACACTAGTTTGCAGGAATCTGGAGGGGAAAGGTTATTCCAGAACAAAATAGTGTGCAACAGGACATTACAATTGATCATTCCATTTGGCATGTCCAATTGGAATGCCAATGGGATATCACCAGGGAAATCACAAAAAGACTGAGGTTTTTGTATGTTGGTTGATGTAGCAGCACAATGTGGAATGCTCCTGTCCAAAACTGCTGATGAGCCACATGATTCGAAGTATAAACACATAGGTAAGGAATGCAATTTGTTACCAGCAGTAAAAAAATATCATATGCAATAATTTAAATTAGACACATGTGGCATTAAAGGCAGCCTGAAGGGTTATTGCATACCATTTGGGTAGAGGCTCTTTGCCGCAAAATTCAACAGTGGCGAAAAGCTGAGGAACTACTAATTGTTCATTGTAGAGTTGTACACATTGTCCATTGACATGCAGTTCATGTTGCCAGGACTAGAGGGTCTGAGCTTTAGGGAGCAGTCGAGTAGACTGGGACCATATTCTTTGAAGCACAGGAGGATAAGGGGTGATCTTATAGAGGTGTATAAAATCATGAGAGGAATAGATCAGGTAGATGCATAGAGTCTCTTTCCCAGAGTAGATGAATCGAGGACCAAAGGACATAGGTTTATGGCGAAGGGGAAAAGATTTAAAAATAATCTATGGGGTAATGTTTTCACACACAGGGTGGTGGGTGTATGGAACAAGCTGCCATCAATTAAGAAACAGTTAGACAGGTAAATTGGTAAGACAGATTTGGAGAGATATGGACCAAACATGTGGCCATGAGATGTGGGCAGGTGGGACTAGTGTAGCTGGGACATGTAAGCCAGTGTGGGCAAGTTGGGATGATGGGCCTGTTTCCACATTGTATCACTCTATGACTCTATGTTCTGATCTAGAGGGTCAGTAGAGCAGATTAAATGCAGGCCCAGACTAAATAGGGCCAGAAATAGCAATGTCCAGAGGCTTCTGATGAATGGGATAGTAGAAATTAAAAACATGGTTGGTGTCAAAAATTGGTGTCTCAGGGAGAGGGATGGAGTTGCCTGGAGATCGGAACCGTTGTTGGGAAAGGGATGAAGTGGGTCAGCTGGTGGTTGGAATCTGAAGGTGGATGAGATGCCTGGAGATTTGAAGCACTTTAGAGGGTTGGGAGTCTGGTGGAAAATTAGGAAGAGCTGAGGGGTAGAGTATCAGAGGTTGTTCAGGAGGTGCGCATTGCTAGAATTCCCTCCGAACATCGTGGCCCCATTCTGCCAGGTAATGCTCCACACTTGTTGAAAGCAGATTGGTATGATCTCATGACATGTCAGGTGTGCACGAGCGAATTGGTTTTGGTTAGTGCCGTGATTTAGCTTGAAATGGTCATCATCGCATTTCCAATCTGGAAGGAATAAGCAGTACTTGTTTGTGGACCTGTTTTACCTGTGACTGCTTGGGTTTCCTCCAGTGCTCTGGTTTCCTCCCACATCCCAAACATGTGCAGATTTGTAGGTTAATTGGCCTCTGTAAAATTACCATTAATAAGTAGGGAGTGAATGAGAAAGTGGGATAAGATTGAAATAGTGTGAACAGTTGATTCATGGTCGTTGTGGACTTGATGTGCCCAGTGGCCTGTTTCCATGCTGTATTTCCCCCAAAAAGTTCAATCTTCGCCAGGCATCTGGTGACTGTTGAACAGCTGCCACTCGATGCATCCTCTGAGCTCCACTGTCGTCTGAATACATAGAAATTACAATGACTACATACACAACAAATCTGCTGACTGCACTTTTTGTGTGGGCGTTGTAAATCATCTCGAGTACCACAGGTCAGATCAGGTTCATTGCTGGAAAAGTCATGAAAGAGTTCACATTCAAAGACCTCATCTATTGCATCCGCTGCTCTAGATGTCAGCTGATCTACATCGATGAGACCAAGCGGAGGCTTGGCGATCGTTTTGCCGAACACCTCCGCTCGGTCTGCATTAACCAACCTGATCTTCCTGTGGCTGAGCACTTCAACACCCCCTCCCATTCAAAATCCGACCTTTCGGTCCTGGGCCTCCTCCATGCCAGAGTGAGCACCACTGGAAACTGGAGGAGCAGAACCTTGGGCAGTCTGCATCCCAGTGGCCTGAACATTGGCTTCTCCATTTTCCGGTAGCCCTTGCTGTCTCGTCCCCTTCTCAGCTCTCCCTCAGCCCTCTGGCTCCTCCTCTTCCTTTCTTCTTCTGTATTTTGAGGTCCAGATAAACTCCTCGCATCTGTATCATTCCACGAAACTGTGTCTAATCTCTATGACCAGATCTCAAAGATTTTGGTTGATCAAAAGGATTACTCCAGGAAGAGGGGTAATTTGTTTTTCAAAAGGACATGTCTCTGGAAAATGAAAACTGCTTGATAATGCTTGACCCTCAGTGGTTTCAGTCTTCACTTATCATGTTGAAGGTTATTTTGACAGCAACAGGTATTAAAGGTTTCCAATGCCCTCTATTTAATCTATAAATAACCATGAAATGACTGATCACTTTTCCGTTAACTACACTTTGCCTACGTGCAAATACATTTCAGCAGCAGAGTGATTTGTAGTACAAAGTATTTGTACAGTTTGTTGTGGGTCCTGTTACCTATGAGGTAGTGACAATACGTTGTCAGTTCCTTGGACGTTCAGGATTTCTATTACCCAATAAGACTCATTTAAACCCATAGAAAGAGGCTTTTTCCTTTTTACTCTGAATGGGACAATCCAACAACAGTTGTGTCTAAATGATCTCAGGGAATCCATCTCATTCTCTCTGAGTATAGAAGTTAGGAGGTCATGTTACAGTTATATAAGACATTGGTGAGACCACATTTAGAGTATTGTGCTCAGTTTTGGTCACCATGTTATAGGAAAGATGTTGTCAAGTTGGAAAGGGTACAGAGAAGATTTACTAGGATGTTGCCAGGAGTCGAGGGATTGAGCTACAGTGAGAGGTTGAGTAGGCCAGGGCTTTATTCCTTGGAGCACAGGACGATAAGGGTTGGGCGTATAGAGGTCTACAAAATCATGAGAGGAATAGATTGGGTAAACGTACAGAGTCGTTTGCTCAGAGTAGGGAAATCGAGAACCAGAAGACATCTGTCGAAGATGAGCGGGGAAAGATTTAATGGGAACCTGAGGGGTGACTTTTTTACACAAAGGATGGTGGGTGTATGAAACAAGTTCCCGGAGGAGGTAGTTGAGGCAGGTACTATCGCAAAGTTTAAGAAACATTTAGGCAGGTACATGGATATGGCAGGTTTAGAGGCATATGGGTCAAAGGCAGGCACGTGGGAATAGTGTAGATGGGGCATATTAGGCAGCGCATCAGTTTATTTTTCAGTACTTGGCTTGCAAACCGCATAGGACAGTTTGAGTAGATTGAACATCCCAATGGTATGGATCAGTCTGCCTCATAACAATGAAATCCGATTCTTATCCCAACTCCAGCCTCACTCCGCATGGCTCTCCTACCTGCTTTGTCAAGAATATGAAATAGTGGTTCAGATCTAAAGTTAATAGAACTTGTCTTATGACTCACAGCCCATTGAGTATATAACACAGGGGTCATCAACCTACGGCCCACAGGCCAAATCCAGCCCGTAACCCAAACTCATCCGGCCTGCAGGCGTTTTTTTTCTGATGACTAATGTTCAATAAAGGAAGTGTAGAATCAGAAAGGAACACACATGCTAGCTACGCGGTTTCTAAGTTGATAGCAGAAAATATGAAGCCCTTCACTGACGGATATTTTGTGAAAGAATGTTTGATGGCAGTTGTGGAAATTCTATGTCCCGAGAAAAAGATTTAATTTTCAAATGTTAGTCTTTCTGCAAGAACAGTTGCGTGACAAATAGAAGAAATGTCAGCGGATGTAAAAAACTGTTTGAAGGACTATTGCTAAATGCCCAGTTCTTCTCAATAGCGCTCGATGAGAGTACAGATACCAAAAACACTGGTCAGCTTGCATTATTTGTAAATTCAGCTTTCGACACAGTTTGTTCAACTGGTACCTATGAAGGGTACTACCACAGGAGCAGACGTTCTTGAAGCATTGCTCAAGTGTACTACAGACATGGAGCTGGACCTATCTAAGTTAGTATGCGTCACAACTGATGGAGCGCCAGCAATGGTTGGAGAAAAAAAAGGGGTTGTGGCTCTGCTGTTGTGGCTCTTCTATCTGTTAGATTCTAACAAACTGGGGCAAAGTTACAGAAACCAATTAACCTTTCAACCTGTGCAGTTTTGGAATGTGGGAGGAAACCAGAGCACCTGGAGAAAACCTATGCAGTCATAGGGAGAAGGTGCAAGATCCTGAGCACAGGATCCCCCCAGGGTTGCGTCCTCAGCCCCCTACTGTACTCCCTGTACACACATGACTGTGTGGCTAGGTTCAGCTCCAACTCTATAATCAAGTTTGCTGTTGACACTGTGGTGGTGGGCCTGATCACCGAAAATAATGAGAAGGCCTACCGGGAAGAGAAGGCCTACCTACGTCACTGAAGATAAATGGGAATACTGTGGATGGGGTCTTCTTCTTTCGTGTGGCGTGCACAGCCTAAAATTGTAGGACAATTTGTTCTATTTGATCTTCTGTTTGTGCACGTCGATTGCATTAGTCGAAACAGGGCGAACCACGTGAAGGGTGCAATCTTCCACCCCTGTGGATAGGGTGAGCTGCTTTAAATACCTGGGAGTCCACATCACTGAGGATCTGACATGGACATCACACGCTGCCGCACTGGTGAGTAAGGCAAGGCAGCGCCTTTACCACCTCAGGCAGCTGAGGAAATTCAGAGACTCTCTGAGGTTTCTCCAGTGCTTCTACTCAGTGGCTGTAGAAAGCATCTTGTCCGGAAACATCACGATCTGGTTTGGGAACTGCTCTGCCTGGGACAAGAAGGCTCTGCAGAGAGTAGTGCGTTCGGCCGAACACACTATGGGAACTACACTCGCCCCTCTGTAGGAACCAGTCATAAGAAGGTGCAGATCCAGAGCCAACAACATTATGGGGGACCTCTTGCACCCCAGCAATGGGACTGTTCCAGCTGCTATGGTCAGGCAAACGCGTCCGTTGTCATGCTGTGAAAACAGAGAGGATGAGACGGAGTTTCTTCCGAGAGGCCATTAGGACTGTAAACTCTTATCTCACCAGGGACTAACTTACTGTACAAAACTACTGTTGTGTTGTGTCTTTTTAAAATTCCTGGGTTTTTATTCTCTAATATGTAATTACTGATTCTGTTCTATTCTATTTTGTAGTTTTTTGCACATTCCGCAGGCATTGCCACTTTTCATTTCACAGCACATCTCGTATGCATATGTGACAAATAAACTTGACTTGACTTGCAAACTCCACACGGTCAGCACCCGTAGCCAACATTGGGTCTGTGGCACTGTGAGGCAGCAGCTCTACCTCTGTGCCACCATGCCGCACTAAACAGACTAAGTTGTGGTGATCAGCAGAGCCTTCGCCTAATCTATTTTCACTGTAGGTGTGACATTGTCAATAGGTGATGCAGTCTGCTATATTGGAAAATATTACAAATGAGCTGTAGTTTTACCTGGAGTGTACGTGAAGCCCAGCGGAACAGTGGCACAACAGTAGAGTTGCTGCCTTACAGTGCCAGAGACCCGGATTTGATCCTGACTATGGGTGCTGTCTGTACAGAGTTTGTACGTTCTCCCTGTGTGGGTTTCTCCGGGTGCTCTGGATTCCTCCCACACTCCAAAAATGTACAGTTACGGTTTGTAAATTAATTAGCTTTTGTAAATTGTCCCTAGTTTGCAGGATAGTGCTAGTGTACGGAGTGATCGCTGGTCAGTGGGCCAAAGGGTCTGTTTCCATGCTGTATCTCAAAGTAATGTACTAAAGACTGCTGGTGGAGAGTAGTTGAAAGGGCAAAGTTTTACACCTCTGCATTTGGCAATCAAAGGGCAGAGCTAAGGGAAATAAGAATTTCAACTGATTTAAGAACAAATCAATGCACTGTGCAAGTATTGGTCCATTTGAAATGTTGACAAGAGAGTGGGAGCGGGGAGGAAGAGATTTGTTTGACAGCAAAAATGGCTGAGCATGATCATCCTGGTGAGTCGAAGATGAGATTATGGTGGCGGTCTATGTCGTGGTTCTAGTAGGAAGCTGAAGCGATGAGGATGAAAGTGTAGGAAATTGTGTTAAAATATCTGAAGCCATGGTCATCTCATGCTAGCACATATTTAACCATTACTTCCTGATCTCTACGGAGAAGGGTGCCATTCAGCCCATTAAATCCATGTTGGTTCCCAATGGACTAATCTCATCAGGCTCTTTCTCCATCTTATTTTCTTGGAGCCCTGCAAATTATTCTCACTCAGATACTTCATCGAGTCCCCCTCAAATCTTTCTTTCCTTTGCCACATAGTTACGCTCATGGGCAATTTATAATAGTCAATCAAATACCAGTTCATTTTCAGGATATTGAAGGAAAGTGGAGCAACGGGTAGAAATGTATACAGTCACTGGGTGAATATGCAACTCACAATAGTCGGCAGACAAGATCAGGGTTGAATCCAGGTCCCAGGACGTGTGCTCCAGTTTCCCGCTGTGTGTGCTTTATTTGGACTGTACTGGAATCTTGCATTTCGTGGCCTGAGCTTTGAACTTAAACATTATCTTGGCTTGTCCGTTTTTAAGATGGGTTGCAGTATAATATTTCTGCCACAGGTGTTAAATTGTGTTACTAAATTGAAATGTTTGAATAGATTGTCAGGGATGGTAACTTCAATAATGACACAACTCAGGTCTGAAGGCAGAGTCTACACTTTGGTAACTGTGAACATTTGGGGGCATAGAAATAATCTTATTTGAAAAAGTTCATATCAACGTGTGAAGGACTTCTAAGTGTGCTCATTGTGGTTTGGGTGGTTCATCTAACCAGTCTGCACAGCTTTTCCATTTCCTGCTTATCTGACAGTCAACTGCACAGTAATTATAGGACATTGAATGTCTGGGAGAATCTCATTTGACATCTACATCAAGGTTTCGGAGAGGCTCTTGAGAGGTGATGAAGAGGGCACTGGTGTGTGGTTTAACCGCAGTTACCCAGTGCCATATTACTCATCTGCATTAACCACAACTATAACTGTTGAATGTCTCTGCTTGAAAGTGTTTGAAACCTTGAAAAGTTCATGAACTTTCAGCCATATAGTCACGTAGGAGGAACAAACACACACACAGAATGACGCACACAATCACATACACACTCGCAGAAAGACGCACCCAATCACATACACTCACACACAGCACATTAAATTTGAACATTTAATAAATACGTTTTTTTAATGTGGTCCTGTAAAAAATAAGACCACAGAAAATAGCTTCTATAAAATGCTTGATCTATGTTACTGCTCAGGATTAGCTCCTGATTCCACCTGTTTAAGGTTTTATCTATCTCCAACCCAAAATTAGTTTAAACATTTTTATTGCTTTCTATGGATAAGCCGTACAAACATTTTGAACCAACAGTGAAGCCTCTCAAATTCAAGCCACTCAATCTGTGTTGTGGAATAAAATTACATTCTTCATTCGATATCATGTTAATTCATTTTTCAGTTTCTGGGCATCAATGGCAAGGCCATCATTAATTTGTTCATCCCTAATTGTACTTGGGAAAAGGATGGTGAACAACTTCCCAAACAGTCGCTGTCTTTCTGGCGAAGGTAATCTCAGGGAAAAGAATTCTAGATTGTAGATCTGGTCACAACGACGCCGCAGAAATATATTTCCAAGTCGTGTGTGACCTGGAAGATAACCTGCAGTTACGGTGTTCCCAAAGGACACTACATTTGCACAGCGGTAGAGTTGCAGCCTTACAGCGCCACAGACATGGGTTCGATCCTGACGGCAGTTGTTATCTGCACAGAGTTTGTACGTTCCCCCTGTGACTGCATGGGTTTTCTCCGGGTGCTTCAGTTGCCTCCCCTATTCCAAAGAAGTGTAGTTTTTATAGGTTAATTGGCTTCTATAAATTGTCTCTAGTATGTAGGATAGAGCTGGTGTACGGGGGATCGTTGATTGCAAGCTCAGTGGGCCGAAGGACTGTATCTCTCAACTAAACTAAACTTGCTGCCTTGTAATTTTATTGGTAGATGTTCTGGCTTAGGATGTGCTTTTGAAGTGGCCAAGGTAACTGAAGCAGAGGGATACAAACCATGTGCAGGGAGATGGGAGTAGTTTGGATTGGTATCATTGGCAGCATAGACATCCTGCGCCAATTTGGCCTGTTCCTGTGATGTACTGTTCAGTGTTCTGTACATTTTGCAGATGATATGCCCATGCAGCCACACTTCAGGAGATGATTATTCCCTGATAATTTTGTGCTGTCATTGTTACTTGCCTTTTATCAGGCTATGATGGATAGTTGTCAAGGCTTGCTGCATGTAGCTGCAGACTGCTTCATTTACTGAGGAGGTGCATTTGTGATAGTGGCTTTGGTGCCAGTCAACTTTCTCAAGCTTTTTGTATTGTTGGAGATTTTAAAGGGTACTTGAATCCACCAATGAGAGGCACTTTGCAGCTTTCCCCTCAAATTTGTCTGCCAGAGAAATATGTCTCCACCTTGCATCTGCTTCATAACTGAATGTATGCCAGATCTTAACCAACAACTCCACAACAAATAGAATCTCAGTTTAAAATGGCATCACTCAAACCCACGCCGTCACCCCAAAACTTTTCTCCATCATTCTCATCAAATAATTGCACTGCACATCCAACAGGTTTCACACGGTTGAAGGTAATCCTCAGGGCAAACAGGAAACTGTTTAACTTCCACTCCAGAACCATACGTTAACCAATTTCAGTTGTGAAGCTCCAGTACATTGATTGCATTTTAGAGGCTGAGCTCCAAGTCCTGTCCCAAAATTGCGTTCAGCCAGGCTTCCAGCAAAAGACAACGCTCAGTCTGACTTAAAAGTAGGCAGTCGGAGATTTCAGTGCAATGGACAATATCCTCACTTATTTTTTCCCCACTTTAACCATAAACAGTGTTTTTGCAGATAAAATTATTTCCACATATCAATGTAAATACCACATTTTTATAGCAGTGGAGGCAACGGCCTCATGTTAATGAAAGTTTCAATTATTGCCCCAAATATTGCACTATTTGGTGCTTATCTCCTTGAATCAATAATATTCTTTCTTTCTCAGGCTCCAACACTGCCATTATGTGCCCTTCTAAAATACTTCTCATTATTCTTCTTTTAGAAAACCAAAAGGGATGTGAACAACTTTGACCAAGACTTCACATGTGAGGAACCTGTATTGACGTTGGTGGATGATGCTATTGTTAAGCAAATAAACCAAGATGAATTTAAAGGATTCTCTTATTTCGGTGAAGAGTCGATAGCCTAAGACTTCCTGGTACTGCCATGACATCCAATGGTCTGACAAATCTAGCAAGTTTTTAGGATCAAGCTACTTAGTACTGTGTAGTATCTGTATTTCCCTGCAGGAATATGTGTTTATATTTTTACTTTGTTCCCATTGAATTAATGCACTCCAAGATTTTAATTCCTTCATTTCTATTTACAGATTATTATTATTTTGCCCATACGTTCAGCTCTTCATTGCAACCGGGCTTTAAGAAGAAACTAGTGTGTGTAATGCAAACAGTATTAAAAGTTCTGTACTACTTGTAGTACTGCAGGTTCATTCATATACAGCAGGAATTCCAGTACAAGGAAGTGGAACAGCTGTGTATCAACAACAGCACGTGAAGCAAAATTACGTACCAGAGCTTGAATTGCAAGTAGAAGCTAAAGGAAAATCCACCATTGGCCAGCTTGTCTTGCCAATCAGTTGATTATTCCACCAGTGTGGAAATTGCTCAGGCTAAGAGAAAAGGTTACAGAGTGGTTTATTTTATTACATTTATCTTTTTTGTGGAGATCTTACACTGTTTTAAATTGTCACTTATTTGTGCAATTTTTAGTGAATTAGTGTGTTTGCATCATACATCTGGATGCTGCCTAGCCTAGATGAATACTCAACCAAGTAGATTGCGAGTCAGTCATGATTGTGTGCTCACCTAGTTGACTACTTAATTCTTTGGTGACTGCCCTACAGCATACAGTGTAACAT
Source organism: Okamejei kenojei (assembly GCA_035221665.1). Taxonomy (NCBI): domain Eukaryota; kingdom Metazoa; phylum Chordata; class Chondrichthyes; order Rajiformes; family Rajidae; genus Okamejei; species Okamejei kenojei. The sequence goes on from CM069138.1 coordinate 61,572,451, forward strand.
TTTGCTGTAACTTAGATCTTGAACAATCACATTGCACTGAATTGTAGGCTTTATTTAAAACCAATGTGCGTCACCAAAACCAGAGTTACCTTGAGTTATTTGTTATCGTAGTGTGTTAATTTGGCACATTGCACAAATTCTTGTTTGTACTACTGCCCCTCACCTGTACTATATATTTTTTAAATGTGTATCTTATTTTTGACTAAGCTATGTGGGTATGAAATATTGACCATCATCCCTAGGCACAGTCGACAACTGATAATCAAATGGCATAAAAACTGACAAAATATATGATGATTTGACTCTTTTTGAGTAATCCTCTGAAAATTGTGATTGTGGTTGAGGTTATGATGGTGTACGCGAATGCTGACAAGCAGGTCCTTCCTGGTTGTATATTAGTTTAATATTTCATGTGTATATGAATGTGACTGAATGTGTGTATGCATGCATGAGTGTGTGCCCCTAATGTCACATAATTTTACTGGATTGGTATCCCAGACACTGGGACCCACATTAGCTGATGCATCTGGATTCCCAGATGTGCTGAAGTACTTGTGAGTCGCAAGGTAGCGCTAAAAGGGGCTCTTTGCTATTTGTACAGGCAAAAAGTTGTAAATACTGTTGCATGTTCAGGCATATTATATATATTATATATATAGTATATATATATATATATTAGTCATTGAAATAAGGTAATTAATGATAATGTCCATGTGCAATACTCTGTGTATTTGTTCAAATTGCTGTCTAATTTGATTTTTTTTTGTCCAATGTCATAACCTTGTATTAAGCTATACTGGAGCTCTTGAAGTAGAGTGCTTCAAACTGCATTAAGGGTATTATTAAACAGTAAGATGGATATTATTGCAAACATTTGCAGTGTTGTTACAATTGGTCTCTTAAGCCAAGTTTGCTCAGAATGGAGATTTGAGTTGAAGGGGCATTTTTAATTATTTATGGGACAAGAGACCATTTTTGTGTGCAGAACTTAAAGGTTGGAACATTTGTTTTGTATCCTGTACATTCCTCATGCTTCAATCTACTGTTTTAAGCATGAGATTAATGGTGATATTCATTTAAAGCAGGCCTTGTATTTAAGCACACTTGTATGTAGTTTGTACAGTTAAAGGACAGGTAAGACAGGTGATCAAGTTGGTTCAATTATTGTAAAAGGGCGCTCAAACTTGTTTGGCCAAAGGGCTATTTCCGTGCCGTATGACTCTATGATTGTGTCAATTTGCATGGACAGATAATCATTCTCTTATTATCAGCTTTTCATTTACCATTCATTATTGGTTTACATGCAAAGAAAATAAATCTTTATTCCCTCCTTTCTTAATTCTAAAACGTTATTTATCTTAAATTTGGAAGCAAGTTCCGATACTTCCCGATCCGTTGTTTGATCACTTTTGTCCATCTGCCTACTTTAATGCAAAAATAAAGCGACAGTGTTTCTGTCTTAAATGCTCCTTTCGCATTCATCTTCTATTACATAGAAGAAACAAATCGCATGTCTGCTTCATGGAGAGTGATAAAAAGGTTGTCTCCAAAAACAAGGCTAAAAAAATTACCTCTTTTTAACTTAAGTATTGTACAGAATGAGTCTGGCTGAATCAAAATGTTTTAAGTTTAGTTGCTATTTTTTTGTGATGCTTTGTTTGTACAAAAGTTGTTTTCTTCATGGATGTATTTTAACTCTCCTGCCATACGTAGTGTTATTTCATTGTAAACCTTGTTAATGTGTGCCAAATGTACTGTGTGCAGCAGAATGTGAATGTGTAATATTTGTTTTAAGACCCAATAAAAAAGTACAATGTCAATGCAAGATCCATTAGATGTCTTTTACTTCTCAATTATAGAATTGTATATTGAGGTAGATGAGAACAAGAGTGGAATTTCAGTCACAAAACCCATCAATGTTGAGTTATGTTCTGTTGAGTTTTCACTCAATTGAATGTATATTTTTGGCCTGACAGATGTTGCCCAGAAGTTAACCATCTTTCAATTGTGTGCAGAGAACACCAGAACAAGCCAAAGGACAGAATTGGGTCGATGTCCAATTCTGGAGAGGAAACATAGAAAAATAGGTGCAGGAGTAGGCCATTCGGCCCTTCGAGCCTGCACCGCCATTCAATATGATCATGGCTGGTCATCCAACTCAGTATCCTGTACCTGCCTTCTCTCCATACCCCCTGATCTCTTTAGCCACAAGGGCCACATCTAACTCCCTCTTAAATATAGCCAACAAACTGGCCTCAACTACCTTCTGTGGCAGAGAATTCCACAGATTCACCACTCTGTGTGAAAAATGATTTTCTTATCTCGTTCCTAAAAGACTTCCCCCTTATCCTTAAACTGTGACCCCTTGTCCTGGACTTCCCCAACATCGGGAACAATCTTCCTGCATCTAGCCTGTCCAACCCCTTAAGAATGTTGTAAGTCTCTATGAGATCCCCCCTCAATCTTCTAAATTCCAGCGAACATGAAAATGGGGTTTTTATGTGTGGGAGAGAGAAAATGTTCCTGTGCCATTTTCTCTCTGAAACTCTTCATTTCGACTTTGTGCTTCTCAGTTGCCAGAAGGTGACCTAATCATGTGCTCTGGTTATCAGTAGCATTCTGAAATTGGCAAACTTCCTCCAGGATCTCACCCCTAGAAAATCCAGATGCTGCCCGGGTTAGGATTGTTTCTCAATTTTCTCCTGTGCCTTTCCAGATTTGGTAACTTGTAAACTGATGTGCTGCAAGTTCATTGCTGGTCGAGATTAGGGTGGCAAATGGTATGTTCACCTTTGTTGAAGTGGATCTGAAATTTGATATAGGGAAAATATATTATTGGACAGAGTTCTAGTGTGCCCACACCTAGAGTACAGTGCACAACTTGGTCCCCAAGAATATAGTCATGGGAGAAGGGATAAGAAGATTGTCCTAACATGGGCAACTAAAGAAGTTGGATCTGTATTTCTTTTTGAGTTTCGGAGAATGAGCAGTGATCTTTTGAAACATTAAGATCAGAGGAGGCCATGACTGGGTAGTTGTTGAGACTTTTATACTAGTGGGAGGTTTTCAAGCAAGGAGACATAGTTACAAGATAAGGGGACAACCTTTAAAACTGGTTAGGATAAGAATTTCTTCTTGCAGTGGAATTCCCCACACTGAAGAATCGTGGAGGCTGGATCATTGAAGGTATTTATAGACAAGGAGAGTTGAGGACTATGGCACACAAGAAGAAATTAGGTTTGTTGGGTGATTGAATTCTGCTCTTATTTTCTCGTGTATGAATAATTTTCCACCATGCAAATCTGTTGACAGTGATAACTATAAGAGGTCTGTGCTTTCTTCTCGGTCCCCGGAATGAAGAGGCATTAGTGCCATTCTTAGATGTTAGATGTAGGCATATGTTACAATTCCCATGCTTAATGCTATATGTTGCCAACACCACATTCATATTCTCCGCTTGTGTGATTACATATAGTATTGTAGGCTGCATGTGGAGTTGGAGATAAACTGAAAACAGGAACTAAGGGGAAGAAATCAGGAAATGTCATCAAGGATTTTATGAGAACTTAAAAATATTAACTTATGAAAACTATTTAAAAGTCAAAAGTAATGTTTTATTTTGTTATGAGCCAAGGTTTATTACATTACCTGAGTGAGTAAAAAAAAAATCAGCCTGAGAGGATAGGACATTCTGAAAATAGGCATTCCTTCTCTTCAGATAAGCTGACTGTCCTGCTGAGTTACTCCGGCATTTTGTGTCTATCTTCGGTTTAAACCAGCTTCTGCTGTTCTTTCCTATCCAATCACCTTCCTGTTAATTAAATTATAATTGGAAAATCCAAAACTGTTGTTTCCAAATTTTATCTGGTGGAAAATTCTGCGCAAGATCTCTGCTTTTGTCTCATCATCAAGCACCCCAGAGCTAGCCAAATAGCAGAAGTAACTAATAGGATGTATCTCCTTATTTTGAGGCAAGATGGAAGGCTTTGAATTTATGTCTGATATGAAACTCACAATTTGTTTTGATCTTCAGAAAAATTGATCTTAGTTAAAGGGATATAGTATTTCATTATTCCTTATAAGCTATTAAGTGAAATCTTAAGTGAAAAATACGTTCTTTTTTATTTTATCGTAGAAGTTCCAATGTTTTCTAATGTCTCCCTGGAGGTACGAGTGGAAAAGGTGAGTGCAAGGAGAATTCTCTTTGTTAAAAGTGTGTGTCTCAATAGTCCTGCAGAAAGCAGACAATAAAAGGAAAAAAAGCGAGTTGGAAATAGTCAGCAGGTCAGGCAGCATCTTGGGAGAGAGAGGGGGAGAATTAAAGGCTCTAAGACTTGAATATGTTCTCTGCATTTCACTATTCTTTATATATTTGAGATCAACTAAGAGTTTATTGGTGATGGACATATCTTTAGAAAGGAGATGAGGAGGAATTTATTTAACCAGAGGGTGGGTGAATCTGTGGAATTCATTGCAGGAAATGGCTGTGGAAGCCAAGTCATTTCGGTATTTTTAAAGCGGAGATTAACAGATTTTTGATTAGTAAGGGTGTCAAAGGTTATATGGAGAAGGCAGGAGAATGGGGTTGAGAGTCATAGTCATAGAGTTATGCAGCGTGGAAAAAGGCCCTTCAGCCCAATGCCCACACCGACCAACATGTCCAACTTCATTAGTCCCACCTGCCTGTGTTTAGTTCATATCCCTCCAAAGCTGCCCTATCCATGTATCTGTCTAACTGTTTCTTAAACATTACGATAGTCCTTGCCTCAATTACCTCCTCTAGCAGCTTGTTCCATACACCCACCACCATTTGTGTGAAAAAAATATCCCCCAGATTCCTATTAGATTTCTCCCCTTCACCTTAAACCTATGTCCTCTGGTCCTTAATTCCCCTACTCGGGGCAAGAAACTATGTGCATTTACCTGATCTATGCCTTTCATGATTTCATACACCTCTATCAGATCACCCCTCATCCTCCTGCTCTCCAAGGAACCCTAGCCTACTCAACCTTTCCCTATAAGCTCAGATCCTCGAGTCCTGGCAATATCTTCATAAATCTTCGCTGTACCCTTTCCAGCTTGACAACATCTTTCCTATGACGTTCCCAGAACTGAACACAATGAGGCCTCGGCAACGCCTAATATAACTGCAACATGACCTCCCAACTTCTAGACTCAATACTCTGACTAATGAGGGCCCATCTGCCAAAAGCCTTTTTGACCTCCCTATCTACCTGCAACACCACGTTTTGAGGGAACGATAGATCAGCCATGATTGAATTCGGAGGAGACTCGATGGGCCAAATTATCTAATTCTGTTCCTCTGACTTTTGAACTAATGGATCTGACTGATGTTCCATTGGCCTTATTAAAAACATGACTGAGTTTTCTGACTTAATATGTGACCAAGCCTTCTCCAGTCTGAAGAAGGGTTTCGGCCCGAAACGTTGCCTATCTCCTTCACTCTTTAGATGCTGCAGCACCCGCTGAGTTTCCCCAGCCTTTTGTGTACCCTCTTCTACATGTGTAATGATTTCCGAGGTATGACTAACACATATTTTAAAAAGCATTTAGTTAATATGGTTATTTTTGTTCTGCTCTGCAAGACTTTCAACATGCTTCCAAAGAGCATCACATTTCACATGCAGTAAACCAGTTCTATTCAGTTCTCATGATTGTTATTTGTGTCATTGACAACAGAGGCAGTTTCAAACAGATTTGTTCTCTGACAACGCACTCATATTTTCCAGTTCGTTTTTTTTTTTCCTTCTGAGATGTCATAAACAAATTTAAACTGATATTGCAGTTCTGCTTTATAGCGTGTTTGGCCTGTTGCTTGTATCCTTTTCCTTCACTCCAATGAGGAAAGCATCAATGTTTTTCCTATAAGGCATATAGGCAGTGCAACATGATGCTTGCTTCTGCCTTGATCAGGAAAGTCCAAACTGGTAAGTTTGAAAACATTTAAAAATCAAAATGAATATTAGAACCTAGGCCGCTATGGGTGATATTGAAGAAAATGAAATATTTATATGTACACAGTGCCTTTCCAACCCTGGGCCGAAAAAAAACTTTGGGTGACAGTGAAATCTTAGAAATCTTTCAAGATTGATTCTTGTCGGACAGCCTTTCAAATCTCTTTCTGCTGATTCAGTTTGTGCGATATATCAATGTTCAGAAAATATGAGAAACAGAAATAAATGTCACACTTGCAGGGGTCAAAAGACAGACCACATATAAAAGTTTTGAAAGGAAATATTTGTTTTACACCATAAGAAAATATAAGTAATTTAAAATGCACCTGAGCAGATGAATTATTAAAAAATCATTTATGAAAGTAGTGCAATCTCAACATTATAACTTACCTTTACTGAGAGAGAAGTTTTGAAATGCTCATATTAATCTATTTTTTTCGATACTATCAGAACCTTTTCAGAAGTAAAAGGGCAAGTGACTTTGTGCATAGCAGACAATGTGATGAGAATATATAATGTGCAAAATTGACAATAATGACAGGTGTCTATTGAAAGCACTAATGCAGCATTTTGGCAAGTAAATTTGGAACGGTACAAAATATTCACACACTTTGATAATAATCAGAGCAAAACTTTGTGGATGGTGACAGATATACAGGATTCTTCCATTATAACCTAATTCGCAAAATATTAACCAGAGGACATTTTATTTTCCCAAACTGGACGTGAGTGTCCAAATGTAACCACTTTTTAACCGTTTAGTGGGAACATTTGTACAAAATGTATTCCAATTACCAAACAAATCAATACATTTATAAAATTAATCTGTCATCAGTTAATTTGTTAAAGGAAATCATAGACAATGAACAGTGGAGCGTCTCACAGCCACTGAAACCAGAAAGCTGGGTTTCATTCAGCAGTGAGCAAGTAACCTTGGCTGTACCACACAGAGTAGGTGTCAAAAACAAATTAGGTAAATCCCCCAGGATTGTTAATCATTGAGGTTACAATGTTTTCTGACATCTCCTTGGAGGTCCTAATGGACTGATTTTAACTGTACCCAGCTGGGATAAACCAATGGGTTGTGTGGTACCAGTTGGCATCCAACCTCATTATCCTCGATTACAGCCTGCTCCACTGAGTTGTCAATAAGAATACCAACCTGAAGCCAATGGGATTTACAGACTGAGATTTATGTCTAGCAATTGTGATGTAACTGTGGTTTTCATTGGGTTATAAGTCAGAAAGCTCCTGTGAGGGCTGGAGGAAGAGTCTATAACATACAATACTAATTTTACTTCCTTTTGAGTCCAGAAGCAGGAGTCATCTTGCCTCACCAGATCTTAGCTTCACTAAATCTTCATGACATTTTCTCATAGTGACTTAACTTATTGGCGGTCACAGCCTGCACCTGGTACTCTGCTGTCGCCTGTCAGTCTCTGATGCAAAGCTCCTACATGGCGATGGGAAGCAGCTAAATGGTAACGTGCAGCGAAGGATGGAGCTTATCAACTATCATCTTCTTTCCCTCTCTTGTCTCTTCCATCACCTCCCACCCCCACCCCTCATCACACAAACACTCGCACACCAAACCAAATCAGCATCATGGAATCATCATGGAAAACTTTATTGTCATTTAGACCTTGCGGTCTGAACGAAATTTCGTTGCCTGCAGTCATACATATAGTAAATAACAAAACACACAATAAACACATATTTAACATCCACCACAGTGAGTTCACCAGACACCTCCTCACTGTGATGGAAGGCAAAAATCTTGTCTTTGTCTCTTCCCTTCTTGTTCTTCCTCTTCCTCTGCGCTGAGGCGACCCGGGCCTCCGATGTTGTGACCGCACCGGGTGATGTAAATAAGTCCCGCGGGTGAACCTCGCTCCGCGAGCGGGCCGGTTCAACTCTGCGGCCCAGGGCGGTCGAAGCTGCCGAAGCTGCCGCCCTCCAGTCCATCGGACGCAGCAGTTGCCGCGGGAGCTCCGGAAAAACAGGTCACCAACCTGTGACCTGCGAGCTCCCGACGATGTCGTCCACCGGGCCTGTGGCCGAACCTCCGAAGTCGCTGCCGCCGCCACCGCTACCGGAAAGCCGCCACGGCTCCGAGTCGGGCCGCCGGAACGCCTGAACCCGCCACAGCCCCGAAGTCCGCTGGTAAGTCCTGGCTGGCTCTGCCTCCGGAGCCTCGAGGTCGGTCGCAGTTGGAGGCTGTCAGCTCCGCCATTTGGCCTCAGCGCAGACGGAGACGGGGGATACGACAAGAAAAATCGCGTCCCCCCCAAAAGGAAGAGACTAAAAACGTTTCTCCCACCCCTCCCACACCCCATACACTACACAATAACTCAAATTAACGCTAAAACAAGACAAGTAAACAACAACAACAACAAAAAAAAGAAAAACAGACGGACTGCAGGCGAGCCGCTGCTGCCAGGGCTGCGCCGCCACTCCCACAATACCTAGTCGATGCCAAGCTACCGACAACCGGCGACCCATTAAGACGTCCACCTACATAGCACGCTCATTCTGGTCCCATTTCTGGTTTAAATGAAGGCAAAGATGTAAAATTGGATTAATATTACCTATTACCTAAATGAAGATTTGCAGAGGTCTGAGAAAGCGTTTCTTTACCTAACCAAATAACTAACTTTAAAAAATACCAACTACATGAAAGAGGAATTTAAGGTTTGGAAAAATGATAATAACATGGTTATAATACTAAAACAATATATACTTAAATAAAGTTTTAAACAAATACACCTTTAGCATGAATCATAGATTTACAGAGTTGTTACACCAACAATGGTCATTCAATAATCAAATTTGGTATGTCTCCAAACCCCTAATTAATGCTTTGATGTGGTTTATAATCCTTAAATTTATCAGTCCAGAAATACCTGTGCAGATTAGGAACTGACAATTCCATTACAAAATATTTTTTTACACACATTTCATAGCTTATTTCCCAGCCAATCTATTGCCCTGTGTTCCTGTGCATGCCCCATCTTCAACACATTTGCACATATAAAGGACAGATCTCGTGAACTAACTCAGAATTATCACCATCATATCAAAAATATCCTGTAAAACCATACTTGTGAATTGGTATTAATTGAGATGCATGAACCCAACAATTAACTGGGAGCTAGAAATGCTGATCAGAATTAGTACTGAAACATAATAAGGTCATAAGTGATAGGAGCAGAATTAGGCCATTCGGCCCATCAAGTCTGCTCTGCTCTGCCAGATCATGGCTGATCTATCTCTCCCCCTCAACCCAATTTTCCTGCCATCTCCACATAAACCTTGACACCCGTACTAATCAAGAATCTATTTATCTCTGCTTTAAAAATATCCATTGACTTATCCTCCACAGCCTTCTGTTGCAAATAATTCCACAGATTCACCACCCTCTTGGATAATTGTATTGTAGGAATCGGATTTGGAAGAAGGCTTGTTTCCCACATAGTGTATTTTCTAACTAATTCACCATATGTCACAAAGCTTTTGTTATTTCCAAATCCAATTTTTCTAATGAAGGCCGGGTCTCAAGTTCTCAAGGCTTGAGTATTGTTGAATGGTGGGGGGAGGGTAGCGGTTTGGCTGTTTTTTTTTAAAGCTTAGTTTGTTTTCCAGGATCTGGACATCTCTAATTGCATTTGAGAAGGTGGTGAAGAACTTCCCCATGATCCTTGCTGACCTTCTGGTGAAGGTACTACCACAATGCTATTGGGTTGGGAGCTCCAGGACCTTGACCCAGTACCAGATACTGAAGGACCGGTAAGATCTTTCCACATCAAGATGGTCCGTGTTGTGGAGGAGATAATTTCATGTGGGTAAGTGATAGGAGCAGAATTAGGCCATTCCTTCATAATTAAATCTATCTTTCCCTCCTAACCCCATTCCTCTGCGTTCTCCCCATAACCCCTGACATCCGTACTAATCAAGAATCTATCAATCTCTGCCCAAAAATATCCAAATATCCACAGCCTTCTGTGGCAATGAATTCCACAGATTCACCACCCTCTGACTAAAGAAATTCCTCCTCATCTCATTCCTAAAGATACATCCTTTTATTCTCAGGCTATGACCTCTGGTCCTAGACATGGGCTGTATGGTGGCGCATCGGTAGTGTTGCTGCCTTAGAGCGCCAGAGACCCGGTTTCGATCCTGACTTTGGGTGCTTGTCTGTACGGAGTTTGCACATTCTCCCCGTGACCTGCGTGGGTTTTCTCCAGGATATCCGGTTTCATCCCACACTCCAAAGGCATACAGGTTTGTAGGTTGATTGACCTGGTTTAATTGTAAATTGTCCCTAGTGTGTGTAGGACAGTGTTAATGTTGTCACTAACGATCTCTGGTCGGCACAGACACGGTGGGCCGAAGGGCCTATTTCCGCACTGTATCTCTAAACGAAACTAAACCAGAGATCCTGCTAATCATAGTGTTCATGTGCAACCATTGCTCGTATCCTTCTTAGAGGCCATGGGATTCAGAGGGCAAGTAGATGGTACACACTAGGGCCACGGTGCACTATTGGTGGAGACAATGATGTTTAGGGCTACTTTGCCCTGGATTGTGTCAAACTTCTTGAGACTTCCTGAAACTCTGCATCCCCATTATCAACTTCATAGCGGAAGGAAGGCCATTGTTGAAACCACTTAAGATTCACATTACTGCCCTGTGGAGCAGCTACAACGATGTCCGGGAGCTGGGATGATTGATGGAACAAAATTCCGGAGGGGGTAGTTGAGGCAGAGATTATTGCAACGTTTATGAAACATTTAGGCAGGTACATGGATAGGATAGGTTTGGAGAGATATGGGCAGGTGGGACTAGTGTAGATGGGACATGTTGGTTGGTGTGGGCAAGTTGGGCCGAAGGGCCTGCATTTCACACTGTATGTCTCTGTGACTCTATGATAACCACAACCATTCTTCTCTATATAAAATATGACTCGACCACTCAAATGCTGTCTCTTTGACACTCATTGACATCTATTTGTATCAGAGCGCCTAGAAGCAATTTTTGATAAAATTATACCTTGATGTCAAGTAGAGACATTCTCACCTTAGTGTCATGGTGTCAAGATCACATGCAGGCAGAGATGATTAGTTTAACTTAGTATCCTGCTTTTGGGCCAAAGGGCCTGTTACTGTGTTGTACCGTTCTATGTTTGTTTTAAAATCCAGAATATAAGTTTAAGCTCCCAAAGGAGGCCTCACAGTTGCACTTAACTATGTTCTTGTATAATAGGATTGAGGGACTTTCCATAGTCCAAGCTGTTGTTACTGGAAGAAAGTAGATGTCAAAAAGTATTTTCACTTTGCTTCCTGGGCAGCTACTTTCATATCTCTATGATTAAGTGCATCACTCAAACCTTTTGCCACGGCAGAGGTGTCTAAAACGAGAACCAACAGTGTGTCATGGTCATATGCACCTAGGATGATGAAATTCAAACTTGCTGCAGCTGTACAGGCACATTGAACATAACAAAGACCATCGGTTTGCAGTAGAGGATGGAGGGATTTAATGTCGACATTTTACATCTAGAGAGTAGCTTCAATCTGGAATGCGCTGTTGATGATGGTGGTGGAGGCAGGTACTTTCACAACACTTTTAGTTTAGTTTAGAGATAGAGCTTAGAAACTGGCCCTTTGGCCCATCCAGTCCACGCCAACCAGCCTTAAAAAGTACCTGGATCATCAATTAAATTAGCAAGGCCTAGTATGCTACGAAGTGAATGTTGGTAAGTAGGGTTAGTATGGGTGGGTGCTTGGTGATCAGCATCAACATAGCAGGCTGAAAGCCCTGAACTGTGCAATATGACTCTTTCTCCCTTTGAATGCATAATCAAGGAAAGTCCCTGAGTATCTTTCATATGAACATCTGTGAATGACAGTCGAAGCTTCATGGCAAAATTCACTTAATACTGTGTCATAAGGAACTTTGTTTCAACTTAGTTTAGTAACTGAAATTGTGGTACAACGAGGAGTCAGCTGAAATTCCTGACAAGATGAATGCTCTTTGCAACTCACAGGTCATTTTGCTGCATAAATAAAATAACGCAGTGGAACTGAGAAAAGAGACAAATTATTATTCTCCAGCAGATCCATCAAGAAAACATCCATCTTGACTTTCCATTACACAAAATGCATCTCATAATACATTAAGGGGCAGATGCAGCCAAAGGTTTATACCAAGTCCAGCATTAATTAGTATGATGCCTATTCCCTGTTTCAAAATGGATAAGCTGTTTCTGACCTCCAGGTTCTTCCCAACAACCATCAAGCACTTGAACACCAGAAACACCAATTCAACTACAAACAGCAAACTGTCTTGGTTGCATTAGGGACTTTGGGCTTTATTTGCACTAGTACTGTTTCTTTGCAATTTATTAAACATTGTTCATTATGTTATTTATGAGTACTCTGTTTACAGACCTGTTATGCTGCTAGAATTAGCAATAAGAATTACTGCTAATTCTGAATTAGTAAGGATTATATTGTTCCGTTTTCGGGATATATGACAAGTAAGCACTCTTGACTTTTGAAAATGTCAAGTGTGGATAATTACAAAGCTCCCCTAAATATATTGACCATTCACTCCAGTAAACACCGACAGATGATGTGCACTGGTTTCCGCAATCCCAATGCGTTGCCCTAATAGTAAAATCTCGGAACAGTAAATTGTGGCAGTGACTGTCCCTTTTATGTTAATGGCCCTCACGACAAGACCTAATGTCGTTATCTGCAGAGCAAATCAGCAGGTAAAAGCTGCAAACTATGTACTTCCAAAAACACTGATTATAAATTGGAAGTTGTGCATTTATTGTCAGGAGCTTTGACTATCGTCATGTTGGTATCAAATGTGCCAACTTGCCAAGTAGTGTGATCAGCTCAAGCTAGGTCAAAGGGCAAGAGGTGAGCAGTAATACTAATTAACTAAAGCCATATCACAATTGTTGATCTTGTCACACATGAAACTGCACACAGACAGTTTTGTCTGTTATTCTTTTAAATGTAGTAATGGGAAAGAAAACACAGTCAGAAAACAGAGATAATCTTAGATATAGCCATAAAGCTGCTACTTTCTAACACTGAAATGTATCTTGAGTTATTTTCAGGAGGAATCTACTTTTCTGGCCCTGGTAAATTAATGACATATTTTTGCATTGAGGTGACAGAGATAGTATCTATATAATTGGTTATAAATGTAAATACAACCTTTATGCTTCACACCTAATTTAATCATTTTATTTGTCTTTATCTTCTTAACCAGTTTTCAAGTAGAGTAAATAGAGCATAGACACAAATATTAAATCATTTGTTCTGAGTGTGATTTAAATAGTAATAAGAGCATCCTGATGTAAGTAAACTCATTTATGTCCGAGTATTTACTGTTGCCTAGGAAGGAACTGCAGATGCTGGTTTACACCGGAGATAGACACAAAATGCTGGAGTAACTCAGTGGGTCAGGCAGCATCTCTGGTGAAAAGGAGGAGGTGACATTTCAGGTCAAGACCCTTCTTCAGATTGAGAGTCAGGGGACTCACCCTCTCTCCTGACCGAAGAAGGGTCTCGCCCGAAACGTCGCCTATCTCCTTCGCTCCTTAGATGCTGCTGCACCCGCTGAGTTTCTCCAGCTTTTTGTGTACCCTCGATTCTCCAGCATCTGCAGTTCCTTCTTTAAAACTTTGTCTACTCCACTGCGATATTTCCTCAAGTATGCCTACTTTGAAGAAGTTATCCTCCTCCCTACGGAGACAGTTTCACAACCTCCTCTCTAACTGGTGATAAACGTCGCCTATCTCCTTCGCTCCTTAGATGCTGCTGCACCCGCTGAGTTTCTCCAGCTTTTTGTGTACCCTCTCTCCTGACCCGCTGAGTTACTCCAGCAATTTGTGGCTATTTACTGTTGTCTGTTGGATTATGCAGGTCCAGGAATATAGGGCTCTTAAGAATCTATCTGTGTAGTTCCATTATTTGAGTGTACTACAAAGTACAATATAGCGCAGGGACTGGTCCTTTGGCTCCAATATTCGTGCCGGGCATGATGCCAAATTAAATCAATCTCCTCTGCCTGTATGTGATCCATATCACTCCACTCCCTTGCATATCCACAAGCCTATCTAAAAGCCTCTTGAATGCCACCATTGTATCTGCCTCCATCACTACATCCATGGCAGTTCGCAATGAAACAGAAACTGAGGGAAACTGATGGGAAAAATATTTATCATTGGAATAATTTTCATGTACACGTTTTTTTTACTTGGTCATATTAGATACAGTTTTGAAGGAAGTGAATTGGTAAATGAAGACAAGAAGAATGTAAGGTGAGATGGATTTTGAAGATGCTTTCAACGATTTTGATGTACAAGATGTTGGTGAGACCGCATGAGTATTGTGTGCAGTTCTGGCTTTAGGAAGGATGTCATTAAGCTGGAAGGATTGCAGGAAGATTTATAAGGGTGTCTCTGGAATTGGAGGGTATGGGTCAAAAGGAGGGCCTGGATAAGATGGGGTTTTTCTCGAGTATAAGAGATGGAGGGGTGACTTTATAGAAGTACACAAAATCAAGAGGGGTATAGATAAGTTCACAGACATTTTCCCAAGATGGGGGAAGACTAAAATTGTGTGTGTTTGGGGGGGGGGGACACACATTGTTTTCAGGTGAGAGAGGAACGATTTAAAAGACCTGACAACAACTTTTTCCACGCAGAATGAGGCTGCATTTTGCACTATTGCAAGCTGACAAAAGGAAGTGGTTCAGGCAGGTGCAATTACAATATTTCAGACATTTAGACAACATTGAATTTTCTCAATTCTGTTAACCCTTGCTGTCTCCTCCCCTTCCCACCTCTCCCTCAGCCCTCGGGCCCTGGCATACCCTCTATCTCTATCTCCCTCCCCCACCCCAGTCGCAGCAGCTTCTCATTTTCACACCACAAACAGCTTACAATGGCTTGTTCCCTTTATCATCGATACTTTTTTGCATATCTTTCATTCATTGTTCCTTATCTCTCCACATCACGGTCTATATCTCTCGTTTCCCTGATCCCTGACCAGTCTGAGGAAGGGTCTCGACCCGAAACGTCGCCTATCTCCTTCGCTCCTTAGATGCTGCTGCACCCGCTGAGTTTCTCCAGCCTTTTGTGTACCCTGGATAATACAGGTTCACAGGGCGAAACATAAAACATGGAACAGCACAGCACTGGAATGGGCTTTTGGCCCACAGTTTTTGTGCCAAACATGATGCCAAGTTAAACTGATCTCAGCTGCCTGTATATAATTCATATCCCTCTATTCCCTGCACTTCCACGTGCCTATGTAAAAGCCTCTTAAATGCCACTATTGTATCTGCCTCCACCACCACCCCTAGAAATGCATTCAAGGCCCCTACGAGACTCTTTTTAAAAAACTTGTCCTGCACATCTCCATTAAACTCTGGGCTTGAACATTGAATTTTCTCAATTCTGTCTCCTCCCCTTCCCACCTCTCCCTCAACCCTCGGGCCCTGGCATTCCCTCTATCTCTATCTCCCTCCCCCACCCTAGTCGCACCAGCTTCTCATTTTCACACCACAAACAGCTTACAATGGCTTGTTCCCTTTATCATCGATACTTTTTTGCATATCTTTCAGTCATTGTTCTTTATCTCTCCACATCACCGTCTATATCTCTCGTTTCCCTGATCCCTGACCAGTCTGAAGAAGGGTCTTGACCCAAAACGTCGCCTATCTCTTTCGCTCCTTAGATGCTGCTGCACCCGCTGAGTTTCTCCAGCCTTTTGTGTACCCTCCATTAAACTTTCCCCTCTTACCTTATAGCTATGCACTCTAGTGTTGGACATTTTCATGCTGGCAAAAATTGTCTACCCCAAACTATACCTCCCCTATATGTTTATATATTTCTACCAAGTCTCCCCTCAACCTCCGATGTTCCAAAGAAAACAATCCAGGTCTATCCAACCTCTCCTTATAGCTGAAATCTTCTAATCCAGGCAGCATTCTGGTAAACCCCCTCTGCACCCTCTCCAAAGCTTCCACATCTTTCCTGTGTTAAAGAGGAACTGCAGATGCTGGAGAATCGAAGGTACACAAAAGGCTGGAGAAACTCAACGGGTGCAGCAGCATCTAAGGAGCGAAGGAGATAGGCGACGTTTCGGGTCGAGAACCTTCTTCAGACTGGTGAGGGATCAGGGAAACGAGAGATATAGACGGTGATGTGGAGAGATAAAGAACAATGAATGGAAGATATGCAAAAAAGTATCGATGATAAAGGGAACAAGCCATTGTAAGCTGTTTGTAGTGTGAAAATGAGAAGCTAGTGCGACTAGGGTGGGGGAGAGATAGAGAAAGAGGGAATGCCAGGGCCCGAGGGCTGAGGGAGAGGTGGGAAGGGGAGGAGACAGCAAGGGTTAACAGAATTGAGAAAATTCAATGTTCAAGCCCAGAGGATGCAGACTCCCCAAACGGAATATGAGGTGCTGTTCCTCCAACTTGCAGTGTTGCTCACTCTGGCCGAGGAGGAGGCCCAGGACCGAGAGGTCGGATACGGAATGGGAGGGGGAGTTGAAGTGCTGAGCCACCGGGAGGTCGGGTTGGTTAATGCGGACCGAGCGGAGGTGTTCGGCGAAACGATCGCCAAGCCTCCGCTTGGTCTCACCGATATAGATCATCTGGCATCTGGAGCAGCGGATGCAGTAGATGAGGTTGGAAGTACAGCTAACACCTTTCCTGTAATGGGTGACCAGAACTGCATGCAATTCTCCAAATGCGACCTAAACGGGTCAAATGCCAGCAAAAGGGACTAGCTCAGGTAGGCATCTTGGTCAGCATGAATGAGATGGACCAAGGGCCTGTTTCCAGGCTGTACCATTCTATGATTATGTTTTAGAGTGTATCAGTGAACAGTGAAACATAAAAAATAAATGTTCTCTTGTCAATCAGTTCTCCATATATGTTTTCCAATTGGAGAGCATGGAATTTAAGTTTCCCAAATCCACACACGCGCCTAGATCAGAGGCTGTGAGAGTACACCATACATTATGAATCACGGGTATTTAAATATATTCCAATAAATGAGTACAGCTAACATCCTCTAATTAGATGTAGCTCTGTGGTAAACCTCTGCTGCACCCTCTCCAAAGCCTCCATATCTTTCCTGTAATGGGGCAACAAAGTCTATTGTCGATCCAGTCATCGCTTGTTTGGTTTACTGTTGGTGCCATTTCAGAATAACTTGCTGCAGCCAGCACCAAGAAATTTGCAAAACATGCACAAGGATAAGCTAAAATTCAAATGGCAGATTTCAAAAGATTGGACTCAATCAGACATAATTATATCTGTTTCTCCTGCTTCCTCTGGCAACTCATTCCAGATACAGTCTCCCCTCTGAGTGAGAAGGTTGAACCCGAGGTCTCTCTTAAATCTCAATCCTCTCACCTTAAGTTAATCCCTCTAGTTTTAGAATCCTTGATCCTGGGAAAAAGACATAGAGCATTCACTTTAGCTATGTCTTTCCTGATCTTGTCTACTTAATAAAGTCATCCCTCAACATCTTACATTCCAAAGAAAAATGTCCCAGCCTATTCCACCTCTCCCTACAAGTCTGCAAGCCCAGGTAACAACTTGGTGAATCGCTTCTGCACCCTTTCTAACATTCTTCTTCTAGCTGGGCGACCAGAACTGTACACAATATACCAGGAATGGTCTAACCAATGTGTACAACTGTGTCATGGACTGCCAACCTTTATACTCAACACCCACTGCGATGAAGACAAGCATGCCCAATGCCTTCTTCACCACACTGCCCACCCAACTCATTACCTCTAGGGCATCATGCACCTCTATTCACAGATCTCTATGATCTGCAACACTCTAAAGAGCTCTACAATTGACTGTGGTAAGTGCTGTGCTGGTTTCCTACATCAAAGTGCAACACCTAACAGTTGACCGAATTAGGTTCCATTTCCCATTCCTTGGCCCACCTTCCCAACTGATCTCGATCCTGTCGTAAACTTAGAAATCCTTCTTCACTGTCCACCATGTCACCAATTTTGGTGTGATCTGCAAATGTATTAACAATGTTAACTATATTGTCATCCAAATGGTTAACATATATATCAAACAGCAATGGACTCAGCACAGACTTTCCTGGTCACAGTGCTTCCATCAGAAAAACAACACTCCACAATAACCTTTTGACCCTTTACTCCAAGCCAATTTTGAATCCAACCGTGGAATGCATGTGATCTTACCCTCCATACTAGACTACCATGAGGGACTTTGTCAAAACCCTTGCAAAAGTCCATATAGAAAACATCCATGGACCTGCACTCATCAGTCCTCTTGGTGATCTCTTTAAAAATACTCTGATTAGTGGGACACAATTTCCCATGCACAAAGTTATGCTGACTATCCCTTTGCGCCTTTCAAATTCTGGTAGAACCTGGCTCTAAAAATGCCATCCATCAGCTTTTCCATCACTGAAATAAAGCTCACCGACCTGTAGTTCCCTGGCTTGTCCTTGTTGCACTTATTAAATAATGGTAAAATATTAGCCACACCAGTCTTCCAAAACATTACATATGGCTAAAGATGATACAAATATCCATGAGCCTCTATAGTATAGGCTCCCTAGATTATCACGTTTAAGGATGCATTTGATCAGGCCCAAGAGATTTATCTACCTCTCTTTAAATCTGCCAATACTTCCACTTCAATAAATCATATATGATCTAAGGCATCACAACTGCTATGCCTCAATTCCTTAGCTTCCATGATTTTTTTCACAGTCAAATTGGATGAGAAGTCTTTTTTTCATTGAATAGAATATTTCCAGTGGGGTACTAACAGACAAAAAGGGTGATCCAATATGCACTGTTTCTTTAAAAATCTTAAAAGTCATGTGAGTAACATGTGTAATTATACCTAGTCCTCGCATCTGAACGTGAAAGCCCTTCTGATCTGTTACTTTCCTTTTGGCTTCCATCTGCAGTTTTGCACTTTGCATTGAAGCTCAGCATGCTACAAATATATTGGGATGACTGAGACAAAGAACATGATAGATATCTGTGACCACAGTGATCAGATGTGCATGGTTGGGAGAAGTGGGGGAACTGGGGGCTTAGAGGAAGAGAGTGGAAGGGCTGACATGCTATGCTGCGGTGAGGTGTGACCGTGGATGGAACTGCACTAAGGTCAATATTTTGGGGGCAAGGAGTGATAGTTCCTCTCATTGCAATCAATGTTGGGTAATTGAAGAAGACACTGGTTTGAAGTTCATCAAAACCAGATAGGACACTGGCTTTTCCCCCCAATATCTGTCCGAGGAAGTCAAAGAAAAAGATTAAATCAATGGCAAGGATACTGAATTTGAGGAGGAACCAATGATATCTTTGGCCTTTATCATAAATGTACTGGAGTTCTTTTCAGTGAATGAATCGAAGTAGTTTGGGAACTTATTTATTTATACAGGCGAGCATCTACCATTTTTTTCTTGCCTGCTGAAATGAGTCAGCAGTAATTTTCCAGGCATTAATTATCTTTTTACTAACAAAAGCAGCACTTAACAACTCTGTTGGGCCATAAATAAATACATTTGGTATATTGAAATCAATATATCAATAATGACATCTCGGTTTCTCTGGGGCCCTCCATCTATATATGGTTTATCTTGGCATCACACAATATGTTTTTTGAGTTATTAATCCCGATGCTCACAAAGAAAGAGAATTAGACATTTGAGTACATGGGTCCTTACAGTTGAGTCATGACCTTCCAATTTTGTTTTGGTTTTCCTTTAAATCACCACAATACATAAAGAATGTAATCTGAACTGGGTAACTCTGCGCATAACCTTCTAACATGACCTTCTATCTGTGCAGTTGCAAAGTGAACCTGCATTTATCCCAGGTAGACAAAAGTGCTGGAGAAACTCAGCGGGTGCAGCAGCATCTATGGAGTGAAGGAAATAGGCAACGTTTCGGGCCGAAACCCTTCTTCAGACTGATCCCAATTGGCAGTTGTGTTTTCTCAGTCTGTTGCGATCTCCCCTACTTTTAACTGATCAAAGTTTGCTCCCTCTGCTGGCTGATGCCCAATTGCTGCTTGCTGCAATTAGCTCAGTATTTGTAGCCATAATTTCACATCACTGGGATAAAATGCCCTGATGAATCTTTTTTGAGTACAGAATTATTTTGGAGACTTTTGCATTTTGTTAGCTGGCAAAAATGATTATTTTTAATGAAACTGTCAGCAATCATCAACTTTACTGAATAAAATTGACAATAAATTGTGGCTTCTGCATATGCATTGTTAATAATGGAAATGAGTTTAGTTTATTGTCACGTGCGCCAGAAATTGGTGCGTCCAGAAATTGTTACTCAGTAAAGTGCATAGTTACAGATTTTGCAGGTACATTCATCATAGATAGAATCAATGCCCTGTTTTAACCATCAACATTTACAAACTTTTCTTTTGTAAAATACAGTGAAAACATTAATCCTTGTTGAAAGAAATGTAATAATTTATATTTAATGATGTAGTAATTCGATAATTGTCTTCCCTGAAAACCTAAATTTTAAGTGTGAAATGTCTGCCCCTCAATTTTATATTTAAACAAATGATTTTTAAAAGTATGTGTTTTATTCAGGACATTTTGCCTTCTATTGCAATGTTTCATGTATATTTACAATCTTTATTTCACTTCCATAAAATAAATTAAATATTAAAATCCAAATTTCCATTTCCTGTCTGCAAAAATTCTTTAAATTAATTGGCTGCTCATCCTACTTAATAAATTCCTAATCTTGGCACCCCAATTCTCTGTAAGATGTTTTCAAATGAAAATCAGATTGAAAAAAGTGGAATCCATACCACGGAGCCTATGATATCTTTGAATAATTTGTGTATAGATTCTTTAATACACTGTGAACTTTGATGAACTGTGAAGAGGATGTTAGGAGGTTGCAAGGTGACCTGGACAGGTTGAGTGAGCGGGCAGATGCGTGGCAGATGCAGTATAATATAGATAAATGTGAGGTTATTCACTTTGGCAGCAAAATCAAGGGGGCGGATTATTATCGCAATGGTGTTAGGTTAGGTAAGGGGGAGGTGCATGGAGACCTTGGCGTCCTTGTACACCGGTCACTGAAAGTTGGCTTACAGGAACAGTAGGCAGTGAAAAAAGCTAATGGAATGTTGGCCTTCATAACAAGAGGATTTCAGTATAGGAGTAAAGAGGTTCTTCTGCAGTTGTATAGGGCTCTGGTGAGACCACATCTAGAGTTTTGTGTACAGTTTTGGTCTCCTAATTTGCGGAAGGACATCCTTATGATTGAGGCAGTGCAGCGTAGGTTCACGAGATTGATCCCTGGGATGGTGGGACTGTCATATGAGGAAAGATTGAAAAGACTAGGCTTGTATTCACTGGAGTTTAGAAGGATGAGGGGGGATCTTACAGAAACATATCAAATTATAAAAGGACTGGACAAGCTAGATGCAGGAAAAATGTTCCCAATGTTGGGCGAGTCCAGAAACAGGGGCCACTATCTTAGAATAAAGGGGAGGTCATTTAAGACTGAGGTGAGAAAAAACTTTTTCACCCAGAGAGTTGTGAATTTATGGAATTCCCTGCCACAGAGGGCAGTGGAGGCCAAGTCACTGGATGTATTTAAGCGAGAGTTAGATAGAGCTCTAGGGGCTAGTGGAGCCAAGGGATATGGGGAGAAGGCAGGCACGGGTTATTGATAGGGGACGATCAGCCATGATCACAATGAATGGCGGTGCTGGCTCGAAGGGCCGGATGGCCTCCTCCTGCACCTATTTTCTATGTTTCTGTGTTAAGGTTAGCCCTTCATCGTTGATTACAAAATCCAGGCTTAATTAACCAGGACTGTAATTTCTCAGTCTTTTATCATGCACCCTCATCCAAATATGATTACAAATCGTTTTGTTTTTGTCCAGTACTGTACTCATGGTATTGACTCAAATGCTATTGATGTAACATAAAGTGGCACAGCCCACTGTCTCCACCTTTCTTCTTCCCGCCCCCCCACCATCCCCACATCAGTCTGAAGAAGGGTCAACTTGTTCGATTTGATCAATTTGTTTATGCAGGTTGGGTTGATTGCATTAGTCGAAACAGGGTGGACCACATGAAGGCTGCAATCTCCCACCCCTATAATACTATGTGAATCAATCATGCAGTTTGCAGGTATTTTGCTAATGCAATTGAATAGGTCAATTGCCACTGTTGTGGAATATTATCTCCAACAGCTCCACTCGTGAGAGCTGGAATGGAATGTACTTGCTGTTATATATATCACTCCCAATCTATATCGGACAGCATCTATATCTGACATATCAACAGTAATCAAATGCCAAATATATAACTGTCAATGAACATAGCTGATTGCTTGCACATCAACATGAGATTGTTACCTTAACTGAGCTAAATGCAGTCACCCATTGACTGCATTATTTCTACTCAGTTTGAGCTGATTGGATTATTAATGATGAAATGTAGCTAACTAAACTACTACTGACTGAGATATAACTGACTAAACCTCGAGAGCACAAAGCCTAGGTAATGTTGACCCACATTTAGCTGAGTGCAATACTACCAGCTACTTGGCTGTCGACAAAGGTATATATGAACAGTACTGTCATTTGAGATATTGCTGACCACATTACCACAGCCGAGCCCCTTGCTGTACTCACAACTGAGTTATTGTTATATGAACTAACGTCCTCTGAAATGCAAGCAACCTAGCAACAGCCAATGGACTACTATTCATTCGACCGAGCAGTCTGCAGTGCTCTCAACAATATGCTATCAACCAAACTATCGTTAGCTACCACGCAGTGCCATGTCTGCTACGCCATCTTTCACATCTGCAAATCAGCACTTTTCATGTTGTGCTGCATAAGTAATAATTCACTGAGTGAATATGATGACCACACACGATGAAGGTATAATTTACAGTAGAATGGATAACAAATTGTGATCATAAATTGCACTCTGATCAAAGCATTTGTGTTACCTTAAAATAAAGGAATAATGCATATATCAGCCAAACTGAATTTTAGTCTTCTAGTAACTTATTGGACAATTAGATTTTAGTCACAATGCAACTTTTAACATTTTATGATGTGGTACTACATCTGTATAAGCTTTAGTATGTGTGCATAAGCGTAATTTTGTTCGCGTTTCATCTGTTTGCACTTGCATTCCAAGATCCTTAAAATAATTCTCCTACAATTAATATAATGGGTTGACTAAAGCCAACGCCATTTGTTCTGAAGTCCTTAAATACTGTTATTGATCTTCTCTTCAATTTCAATGATAAATTGGCAGGCAGTTTAAATCATTTCATTGTCGTCACTCAAAAGCTTTTATGTTTTAGGTAAGTTGTTCACAAAATGGTACTAATGATGGCTGGATTCTCATAACTGTACTATTTACAGTGATCTGTGTAATGTGAACATTTATTTTATTCCATTCAGTTATACTTCAAGACATTAATATACAGTGACTAATTTAAATTCTATGGTGAATCCCGATTAGAATAAATGAAACGTTCATGTGAAAGTGAGTTATCTTTCTCTTAAATGCCAGTGAAGATCCACTACTGTATATACTTGAAATTGTTGGTTAAAACTTCCTTTTGATTGTGAGAGGACTATTAAAAATTATTATAGTAGAATGTTTTAAGGTCTTAGCTGGGAGTCAGGCAGTCCAACATATAAAGCCGAAGTAACTTTTATTATGTTTGAGTTATCTAATCCAATCGTGCTTTTTTTTTGCTACCAGTGGACTTTGACGATACACTTTCTTTAAGCAAATCTGATTTTCTTCCATTTATTCCAGTTTAATTCCAATAAAACCAGACAGATTACATAATGACCTGTTGATCCTGCTACAAGTTCATTTTCAATCATCAGTTTTAATAAACTTCTTTCCCCTTAAGATCAAATCACATCCTAAATGGATAGTAGAGTTTTTTTTAATCCCATTATTTGCATGTTGGCATTAGGAAATGGCCATGAAAGCACAGGATGGCTGCAAAGTCTCAATTTTCTTTGATGCCACTCAGTAATTAAAATTACTTCCATCTTCCAATGTAAATAATCCCAGAAGATTTTAACTGTCCCACCTGAGAGCATCTTGACATACTGCAAAATCCATGCGGTACTTTCCTCCATAATATAGGTTGGTAGATCATGGTGCAGTTATGTAAGACATTTGTGAGGCCGCATTTAGATTGTGTTATGTTCTGATCACTATGTTATAGGAAAGATGTTGTCCAGCTGTAAAGTGTACAGAGAAGATTCACGAGGATGTTGCTGGGACTCGAGTGTCTGAGCTATAGAGAGAGATTGAGTAGACTAGGACTATTCCTTGAAGTGCAGGAGGATGAGGGGTGATCTTATAGAGGTGTACAAAATCATGAGAGGAATAGATCGATAGATGCACTGTCTTGCCCAGAGTAGGGGAATGGAGGACCAGAGGACATAGGTTTAAGGTGAATGGGAAAAGATTTAATAGGAATCTGAGTGGTAACATTTTCACACAAAGGGTGATGCTGTATGGAACGAGTTGCCAGAGGAGGTAGTTGAGGCAGGGACTATCGCAAAGTTTAACAAATAATTAGACAGGTACATGGATAGGACAGGTTTAGAGGGATATGGGCCAAACACAGGCAGGTGGGGTTAGTGTAGCTGGGACATGTTGGGCAGGTTGGGCCAAAAGTCCTGTTTCCACATTGTTTGGCTCTATGACTCTATAACTGGCACAGTGGGGCAGCAAGGTGGTGCAGCAGTAGAGCTTCTGCCTCACACCATTAGAGAGCTGGGGTCATTTCCTGACTAGGGGTGCTGCCCGTGTGTAGATTGTACATTTCCCCTATGATTGCGAGGATTTTCTTCTCAGCTCTCCTTCAGCCCTCTGGCTCCTCCTCTTCCATTCTGTCTGAAGAAGGGTTTTGGCCCGAAACATTGCCTATTTCCTTCGCTCCATAGATGCTGCCGCACCCGCTGAGTTTCTCCAGCACTTTTCTCTCGGTTGTCTGATTTCTTCCCACATTCCAAAGATGTGCAGGTTTGTAAGTTAATTGGTTTCTGTAAGTTGCCTATGATGTGTAGGATGCAAAAGTGGGAGAGCATAGAACTAGTGTGAATAGATGATCGATGGTCGGCGTGAATTGGGTGGGCCGAAGGGCCTGTTTCTACGTTGTATCTCTAAACTAAACTCTACTCAACTAGAAACAACAATAGCAGTTGCCAATTCCCTGTAACTACTGCCATTTGCCATTCAATCCCCACAGATGCCAAATTAGATTGAGCCTGAGAAATACACTCCAATTGTCAGGTGCATGCGAATACCACCAGTCAGGAATCTGAATGGAGATGATGGATAAAACCCTGGCCTGTCAGCATTCGCACAAATAGATTGTTTATGAGCAGGAAGCATAGATAATTTATGGTGTTGATGGATTTTGTAATGCCCTTGCATTTTCCCTGTTGGGGATTACCTCATTTAGCAGAGACATACCTTTTCTGTTCAGTGCAGTGAAACCACCCACTGGTTAAATTCAATGAATTGGGGGAAAAGCTGGATTTGCTTTTTTTAATTTCATAGAGCAAGTGTGGTTTTTTAAACACGTCAATTAAAGGTTTGGTTTTAGGTGTTCTGCTTCAAGTATTGGTACATTTCAGTTAACATCTCCACTCTACATGTATAATGAATCCTGGTTCCATTTCTCCCTGAATTTCTGAAGCAATTTATTTGTTTTTGCAAGCTGAAGTATGGTAAGAATGCTATCTGTAATAGTTTTTAAAAAACATGGTTGTTTTTAAATCAGAGACCAGTGATAAAATGTCCTTCCTAAATATTGTGCTGCATGGTTATTTTTCTCCAATGTGGCAGTAATTATTATGATGAACGGGGAAAAACTGTAAACAAGACTGCCAGGCTAGTTATGAGAAAATGACCCTTAAGATAAAAGTTTTAATTTCAGTAAGTACAAAACAAACAAATCCTCCAGAGTATGGCTCCTGTTTAAAGTTTAGTAGTATTAGATTATAAAATATGTTATATTTTGGAATTTTGTATATTGACAGCATGAAGGGAAATAAATAATCCATTAGATGACTACCTCGGTGATTATTTGGCCAAATGTTTCATACATTTAAACTTCTAAAAGAAGGTCAGCTAAACAAGCAGAGTGAAATTCTGCCAATATTATTGTTCGTATTCCAATAAAAATATACAAAAATTGGTTACGTCCTATCTTTATAATTAAAAATGCTTCTTTATAATATCCTGTTAGCAAATTTCCCTCTTAGTCCACTAAATCTCTTTCTCAAAAAGAGTACATTTATCTCTCATTCATAATAAGCGTGTAAAATTTTAGTAAATCTTTTCAAAGCTTAATTTTCAAGTAAGTATTTTAGCCCATCCGATACATAATGGCTATGCTTTTTCATCATGATGCACTAATTAGGATACAAAAAAGATTTATTTCTTTAATTGGAGAATTTCACCTTAGTCCCATGCCAAATGAGTCTGGTACTTAGCAAGCTCGAAGAAACTCGTCTCTAAACTTTTGGTCCTTGGCCTTGGTCTGCAACTGGCTTCTGAGCTTCTTGACTGGCAGCCTTCAGTCGGTTAGAATGGATCATAGTATTTCCACCCTCAACACTGCTGCTCTTTGGGGCTATGTGCTTAGTCCCCCACTCTACTCTACACCAATGAATGTGTGGCCGAGTACAGTACCAACTCGATTTATCAAAGATGTCACTGTTGTCAGCCAGGTCAACGAGAGTGATGAGTTGGAGTTCAGGAAAGAGATTGGGAACTTTATGTCACAAAGTGTCAGAACAACAACCTTACCCCTGAACGCTTGCAAGATGAAAGAGTTGCTTGTTGACCCAAAAAGGGTGGTGCGTGCAGGGGATGAGCACAACCCTATCCTCATCAACGGCGACTACGGAGGGTTTATGGCCCCGACCATGGGTGAACAAAGGAGGATGTCTGGCTGAACTTTGTTGCCTTCCACCACAGTGAAGAATGCTGTGGTAGATGTCTGTGTTAAATCTTATTGTGTATTGTGTGTTCTTTTTCAGTGTATCGCTGCTGGCAAATTCATTTCACTGCACCTTCGGGTGCATGTGACGAATAAAATTGACCTTGACTTTTGTCTTTGACTTTGTTATAAATAAATTTAGAGCTCTGACCGGAATTTCTATCCCCATTTCTCTTGTGGCATAACAACCCTCAGTACGGCGGCCTTACAGTGCTTGCAGCGCCTGAGAAGCGGGTTCGATCCCAACTAGGGGTGCTGTCTGTACACAGTTTGTACGTTCTCCCTGTGACCGTGTGGGTTTTCACCGAGATCATCATAATCATAATCATAGTAGTAATTTATTAACCAAGTATGTTTTGCAACACACAAGGAATTTGATTTGCCATTCGGTCATACCAATAAAGAGCAACAAGACACCCAAATAAAATTTTAACATGAACATCCACCACAGCGACCCACATTCCTCACTGTGATGGAAGGCAAAAAAAAGTTCAATCTTCCCTTCATTGTTCTCCTGCTGTCGGGGCACTCGAACTTCCGATGCCGGGGCGATCTTGGGGGCGGGAGGATCTCAGCTCCCCCGCGCCGGGAGATCGGACCCCGGGTCGAGGCTGGTCAAACCTTCTGCGACTTTGGAGCTTCCCGACATCAGCCTCTACCCGACACTGTTAGCTCCTTGATGGTGAAATCCGCAGGCCGCAGTTGGAGCATCGATCCCAGGCAAGGGATCGCAGGCTCCAATGGTAAGTCCATGGCCCCAAGGTGGGGCTTAAATTCAATCTCGAGCAAGGCCGCCAGCTCCATGATGCAGAGTGACCAGAGATACCATCCGGAAAACAATCGCATCTCCGACAAGGTAAGAGATTCTCCCACACTTCAAAGATGGACAGGTATGAAGGTTAATTGGCTTGGTGTATGTGTAAATTGTCCCCAGCATGTGTAGAATAGTGCGGGGATCGCTGATTGGTGCGGACTCGGTGGGCCGATGGGGAAGTTTCCATGCTGTAGGAAGTCGTTTAGGAAGGGGGAAGTCTTTTTGGACCGAGATGAGAAAAACATTTTTCACACAGAGTGGTGAATCTGTGGAATTCTCTGCCACGGAAGGTAGTTGAGGCCAGTTTGTTGGCTATATTTAAGAGGGAGTTAGATGTGGCCCTTGTGGCTAAAGGGATCAGGGGGTATGGAGAGAAGGCAGGTACAGGATACTGAGTTGGATGATAGGTCATGATCATACTGAATGGCCTACTCCAGAACATATTTTCTATGTTTCTATGTACCTCTAAACTAAACAAAAGGGTGTCAACGGTTATGGGGAGAAGGCAGGAGAATGGTATTGAGAGAGAAAAATAGATCTACCATGATTGTATGGCAGAGTGGATTCAATGGACTGAATGTGCTAATTCTGCTCATATGTCTAATGCTTGTTTATGAGTTTTGTGAGTGCCAAAATATTAAAATTTGTATAGGCTGATACACTTATTCTTTGTAATTAAACATGGAACACATTCTGTCATGTTAATTTATATGGTCATGTTTACCTGTATTCTTATATGTCGATAAAGTCACCGGTTAATGGTTTAACATGCTTCCAAAAGCCAGAACCATGCAGTGATCTTCTTGATCTAATCCAATACTGATTGCTATATCATCACTTCATTGATAAGATACAATACGCATTTGGCAAGGCGTTATAATATGTTGGAGGTATGAGTAATGTTTGTGGATGACTCAAAAGGTGCTTACATCATGGACAATGAAGAAGGTTATGGATCAGATGGAATGTTGGGCTGAGATTTGGCAATAGAATTTAATCGTAACAGTTGCGAGGTGATGTAGTTTGGGAAGTGAAATAGGGTGGGGCATCTTGGACAATACAACTCATCCCCTCCATGACACACTGGTCAACCTGAGGAGCACCTTCAACAACAGACTAATTCCACCAAGATGCAACGCAGAACGTCACAGGAGATCGTTTTGCTCTATGGCTATCAAACTATACAACTCTTCCCCCATCGGTTATGGAGTAGACTGACTGCCCCCCCTGTCTCCCCACTCCTTTCCACTCGTCACTTTAATTTCATGTATCCTGTTGTGTTTTATGACAGTTTGCAGACCAATTTCCCTCCTGGGATAAATAAAGTTCTATTGTATCGTATTGTATACGGCACATTATGGTGCATTAAGGAATGATGATGTACTGAAAGTCTGCGGCATCGAAGACCATGGTTCTCTGAAAGTGACAGCATTCTGGGGTAAAGAGTATTGAAGAAGGCAAGTAGCATCTTTTGAAATACAGATAGATACAGATACAGATACATTTTATTTGTCACGTGTGCCAATTGGCACAGTGAAATGAAATCACCATACAGCCATACAATAAAAAATAAAGAACACAACATGGAGTAGATAGAAATTCAACATAAAACATCCCCACACAGCAGGATCAAAGTTTCCCACTGTGAGGGAAGGCACCAAAGTCAGTCTCTTCCCCTGATGTTCCCCACTGTTCACCCGTGGTCGGGGCCTCCCGAGCCCCCTGCAGTCGCCGCTACGGGCGGCCCGATGTTCAGGCCCCCTCGCCGGGGTGATGTAAGTCCGACGTCGGGGCTGGGGGATGTCCTCAGCGGCCTGGACCTCGAGTCGGCCCCCTCCTACCAGAGTCCGCGGCTCCCAATGTCCACAGGCCGCGCCGGGTGGAGATGCAACGTTGGAGGCCCTCGGCAAAGGGCCCCAGGACTCCATGGAGTTCAGCGCCGCCCGCGTTGGGAGCAGCGGCCCAACGCTCCGGGGCTCCAACGACGACCCAGGTAGGCATCGCCCGCTCCGCGGTGACTCCAGCGCCGCGCCGCCGCTGTTGCAGCTCTGGTCCGGTTCCCGGTCCCCGGCTGGAACGGCCGCTCAGATCCAGGAGGTAGGCCGCGGGGTGGGGGGCGAGGACGCGACTCGGAGAAATAGTCACGTCCCCGCCAGGAAGCGACTGGAAGTTAGTTTCCCCCTTACCCTGCCCCCCTCCCCCACATGTAAAAGTTAAAGATTCCCCCAAAAACAGACTTTTAACGGACTAAAAAAAAAGATGTAAAAACAAACGTGCTGCAGGCAGAGGCTGCTGTCAGTGCAGTGCCCCTAGTGAACTGGACTGGAAGTTGCCAGGATTGGAAGACTTTAGTTATTAAGAGGGATTGGATGGGCTGGGAATGTTTTCCCTGGAGCAAAGGAGGTTGAGAGGTAACTAAATAAAAGTGGCATTAAAAACAAGCGGACACATTTTTTAAGTGAGAGGAATGAGTTTTAAAGGGAAACTGGGATTTTCTTTACATGTTTTTTACAGTTGATATCTGAAACTCGCTTCCG
This sequence comes from Okamejei kenojei, assembly GCA_035221665.1. NCBI lineage: Eukaryota > Metazoa > Chordata > Chondrichthyes > Rajiformes > Rajidae > Okamejei > Okamejei kenojei. The sequence goes on from CM069138.1 coordinate 61,602,875, forward strand.
GAGGAGTTAATTGAATCAGATACAATCAATGCATTTAAGAGTCATTTTGAGAGACACACATATTAGCAAAGCATGGGAGCATATTACCCTAGTGGAGGCAGATGGGATTAGAGCAGTTGGGCAAAAAGGTCAGCACAGATAGTTGGATAGAAGTACCCAATTCCATGTTATAGGACTGTAACTTTTTGACAAAATGAATTGATACTTCTGGAAACCTGTTGTCATATATGTGTCATATATTGTATTAATAAGTTTGGCGGGCATTTAACATTACTGGCCAGTTTTCCTTGGTTCTGAAAACTCGTGCTTACGTTTTTTATCCCCCAATGAGTCAATGAAAATGCCCGGTCAGCAAAGAAGATTAACTAAAACTACCTACGGATACGTTGACTACCTACAACGACATGGCGATCCCATTCTCCTCTGCACCTACGACTACAAAAATATTGATTTTCTCCATGGCGCCCAATTTCTGGTTGAAGAAAATTTTTCAACGTTGAAAAATTTGCTGCGACCATACTGAGGTCGCGACTAGTTCCCAGAATGCGGGAGCTCCTAGCGACCATGAAGGAGACTCACCAGAGACCACCAGCGAACATGTGGCGACCATGTGGTGAGCGCAGAGTCTCCTGCACTCGCCTAAAAAGTTACACAGGCCCTTAATTAAGAGAAATTGGAACAAAATGGGAGACACGACTGAAGCAGAATCAGTTTCCTTCTTTACCTGGCAACTGGAAAAAAAAAGAAGAATACAGTAGCCTTGGGAATAGAAAGATTGTCATAAAATTTAAAGGGATCCCTAGAGTTAAAGGAAAATGCATCAGATCCCCCAGCAACTCAGCCCACACATGGAAGTGATTAGAGATGTAATGTTGCTATAGTTTTTTTTATCGAAAGATATAATGGGAATTGATGGCCAGGGCATTGAATTTCACAAAACACACAGAGATTATCCAGATAGGGTAACAACAGGGTTTGTGAGTTATTTTTGTGATTTATTCTATTATGGAATATGTGCATCACTTTGAAGGCTGGCATTTATTGTCTACTCCTAATAGTTCCTGAACTGAGGAGTCAACCGTATTGGTGGTCTGCAGACAAATGCAGGACAGAATGGATAAACCAGACTGTAGGGATTTCATTCCCTGCAGGGCATGAGTGAACCAGATAGATTTTTACAGCCATTCAGTAGTTATATTGTTACCAGCACTAAAACTAGTTTGAAAATTCCAGATTCATTTAATTACCTGAATGTAAATTCCCCAGCTTCCATGCTAGGATTAAATAGTTATCCCTAAATAGTTATCAGACTTGTTTCCACATTGTGGTGAATTTTGATAGTGTGATTATATTGAGTAAAACATCCATGACGTGTTAATTAAATATTATATTATTTTGTCATATATTTCAGAACAAAACTTCAGTTGATTTTCAGCTTAAAATCTTACTGAGCATCATGTGTAGTTCCTTAAATGTAGTTGTTGATTAACATGGTAATAAAATGCAAAAGCATATGTACAGTGGCTTGCAAAGGTTTTCATACCCCTTGAACTTTTCCACATTTTGTCACGTTACAACCACAAACGTAAATGTATTTTATTGGGAGTTTATGTGATAGACCAACACAAAGTGGTGCATAATTGTGAAGTGGAAGGAAAATGATACATGGTTTTCAATTTTTTTTACAAATAAAAAACTGAAAAATGTGGCGTGCGAAAGTATTCAGCCCCCTTTACGCTAATACCCCTAAATAAAATCCAGTGCAACCAATTGCCTTCAGAAGTCACCTAATTAGTAAATAGAGTCCACTTGTGTGTAATTGAATCTCAGTATAAATACAGCTGTTCTGTGAAGGCCTCAGAGAGGTTTGTTAGAGAACATTAGTGAACAAACAGCATCATGAAGCCCAAGGAACACACCAGACAGGTCAGGGATAACGTTGTGGAGGTTTAAAGCAGGGTTAGGTTATAAAAAAATATCCCAAGCTTTGAACATCTCACGGAGCACTGTTCAATCCATCATCCGAAAATGGAAAGAGTATGGCACAACTGCAAACCTACCAAGACATGGCCGTCCACCTAAACTGACAGGCCGGGCAAGGAGAGCATTGATCAGAGAAGCAGCCAAGAGGCCCATGGTCACTCTGGAGGAGCTGCAGAGATCCACAGCTCAGGTGGGAGAATCTGTCCACAGGACAACTATTAGTCATGCACTCCACAAATCGAGCCTTTATGGAAGAGTGGCAAGAAGAAAGCCATTGTTAAAACAAAGCCATAAGAAGTCCCGTTTGCAGTTTGCCACAAGCCATGTGGAGGAAGGTGCTCTGGTCTGATGAGACCAAAATTGAAGTTTTTGGCCTCAATGCAAACGCTATGTGTGGCAGAAAACTAACACTGCACATCACCCTGAACACACCGTCCCCACTGTGAAACATGGTGGTGGCAGCATCATGCTGTGGGGATGCTTTTCTTCAGCAAGGACAGGGAAGCTGGTCAGAGTTGATGGGAAGATGGATGGAGCCAAATACAGGACAATCTTGGAAGAAAACCTGTTAGAGTCTGCAAAAGACTTGAGACTGGGGCAGAGGTTCACCTTCCAGTAGGACAACGACCATAAAGATACAGCCGGAGCTACAATGGAATGGTTTAGATCAAAGCATAATCATGTGTTAGAATGGCCCAGTCAAATTCCAGACCTAAATCCAATTGAGAATCTCTGGTAAGTCTTGAAAATTGCTGTTCACCGACGCTCTCCATCCAATCTGACTGAGCTTGAGCTATTTTGTAAAGAAGAATGGGCAAAAATTTCAGTCTCTAGATTTGCAAAGCTGGTAGAGACATACCCCAAAAGACTTGCAGCTGTAATTGCAGCAAAAGGTGGTTCTACAAAGTATTGACTCAGGGGGCAGAATACTTTTGCACGCCACACTTTCCAGTTTTTTATTTGTAATAACATTTTGAAACCATGTATCATTTTCCTTCCACTTCACAATTATGCACCACTTTGTGTTGGTCTATCACATAAAATCCCAATAAAATACATTTACGTTTGTGGTTGTAACATGACAAAATGTGGAAAAGTTCAAGGGGTATGAAAACTTTTGCAAGCCACTGTATGTCAGAAGTTCAACATTATTTCTAACTGCCATCTTATAAATATGACCCATCCACTGCAAAGAAGCTTAATAGTAATTCTGCTTATTAGGAGAGGAGGCAATGATTGGCATTTTAAAAACTTCCACTAGTATATTTTGTGTATGGTATCAGAATGAAAAGTCCTCACCTCCAAACTCATGTAACCTAAAGAATTTGAATAGATCCAAACCTTTCTCCTTCCTTCATTACCCAGACTTTCATTCATTTCCACATACACAGGCCTTGTTCATTCACTGAGAATCATGGACACTGTGCAAAACGTGTGGCTATCTAGCTCATTGCACCAACTTGTAAAGCAACGTTGCCTTCACGTTGAAGTATAGATTAATCTGGCAGAAGATTGAAGATGTTTGCAATCTTTAGAAATGCAACAGTTTTTTTTCTTGCACATAGGACTTGTTTGGTGAAAAACCATCATCAATCCTAAAAGATTCCTTCAATTAGTTTTACAAGGTTAGATTTTGTTTATCAGTCTATCCCAACTTGCTTTCATTATCGCTAATGCCTGCCCACACTGACCTTCCAAGGATATGGAGATCTATGGACATCTCTGAAGCAGATTAGGTTGAGAGTGGAGGTCAGGCCACCAATGACATATTCTGAAGCCCAACAAATAATATCAAAATTGATCAATTAGAATTTCAACAATGAAACAATATAAGTTGCAAAGAAGAAGTTACTGTAGGTGAATGAAATCAAAATGCCTTAACGTATGAATTAAGGTAATAATTAAGGTAAAATAAAATAATATGAAATAAACAAACCACTTAACATCACATCCAGAATTGGTGACTGTTCAAATGAATGGGGTTTTCCTTCTCATGCCAGCCATCCTTGGCCTGGAGCTGAGGGGCCAGATGCAAAGTGCGTCCTGCCTCTCTACTCACTATGTCAGACCCAGTGGGAATTCCAGTGATGGAGCAAGAAATAGTCAAGGGTACTGCTATTGATCGACAGCTTTGCTGATGTGCACTTTACAATGCATGGATATGGTAGAGCAAGTGGGAAATAGTGAGCATGCTTCTGTAGAACCTGACTAGAGCTAATGAACACTGACCCTCTTCCTGCCTGCAGAATGCCTGTGACAAAGGGCATTTATTGCCACATACACCAATTGGTGCAGTGAAATTTGAGTTACCATGCAGCACACAAATAAGATAAACACAACACTTTAGAATTTAACATAAAACATAAAAACATCCCCCCACAGTGGAATCAACGTTTCCCACTGTGAGGGAAGGCAACAAAGTTCAGTTCTCTTCGCCTTGTTCACCCGTGGTCGGGGCCTTTAAGGCCTCCGCAGTCGCCGCAATGGCAGCCCGATGTTTCAGGCCCTCGGAACAGAGAACACTCTCAGTGGCTTGGAGTTTCCGAATTGGCCACTTCCTACCAGAGACCACGGCTCCCGAAGTCCGCAGGCCGAGCTGGGCGGAGATTCAACGCTGGCGATTCTCACGAAAGATCCCAGGCCTCCGCGATGTTAGAGTCAGCGCCGCCCGTGGCTGGAAGCTCCGCAGACCACAGCTCCACGGTGTTAAACAGCAGTCACAACACTCCGGAGCTCCAACATGGCGATCCCATAAGGCGTCGCCCACTCCACGATTAAATCCAGTGCTGCGCCGCTGCTGAAGCCCTGGCAGGCTCCGGCAGGAAAGGCCGCGCCAATCCAGATGGTAGGCCGCGAGGAGGGGGTGAAGATGCGGCTCGGGGCAAAGACGCATCCTCAACCAAGTAGTGACTGAGAAAAACGTTATTCTTTCTCCCACTCCCCCCCCCCCCCACATAAAAAAAGACTAAAAGACCTCCAAAAACAAACTTTTAGACTAAAAATAACAAAAAGGAAGAAAGGACATACAGCTGCTGGTGAGGCTGCCACACTCGATGGCGCCACCAGACAAAATCTGGTTTAACTGTTGCAAGCAGTTCCCTTTCCTTGGATTCTGCAATCAGTACCATCTTGTAAACTATCAATAGAGCCATAGAGTCATACAGCGTGGAAACAGGCCCTTTGGCCCAACTTGCTCATACTGATCAAGATGCCCTATCTACACTAGTCCCACTTGCCCACATTCGGCCCATATCCCTCCAAACCTATCCCATCCATGTACCTGTCTAAATGCTACTTAGTCATTGTGATGTACCTGTCTCAATGACCATTTAATCTCTTACTTCCTTTTCTCCTTAAATGTGCTCACTGCTTATGTCAGGTTTCCTCAAAAGCTCTGTCCTAACCCCTCCATTTTGTTTTTTGCCTTTGTCACGGCATTAAATCAGCCCTAAGCTTTCGTTATGGCCTCTGTATAACATCCATCCATGTACTTTGCAATCTTTCTACATCGTAGACGCAGCCACTCACATCAGCATCCAAGATCTTTCAAGCAGAGTGGAGCTGTCTTCGACACATCTATCCACATTAAGAAATCTGTCCTGTGGTTCATCTTCCTGCTTGGGTATTGTTATCTCTGACATCTACTGCACATATCTTACGGACATGCATCTCCTCAATAAGACCATCCAAAAGCACAATGTTACAGTTTACTAGTATCAATACCTATTTATAAATTCCTATCATTCCTATCACCATCACTCTTCTCTCCACTTGCTTGAAAAAATGTAGCCACAATTTCCTCCAATTGGAAACATTGGTCATTTCTTGTGTCAGCTTTCCCCTCAAACTCCATTGCCACACTGCCTTCTGTGAACCACTGTCTCAGTTAAAACCCATTGGTTCCACTTATCTTTCTTGTTAATCCTGAAATGGATCTTACAGGAACATATAAGATTCTTAAAGGATTGTGCAGGAACAATGTCCCTGATGTTGGGGGAGTCCAGAACCAGGTGATACAGTTTAAGAATAAGGGGTAGGCCATTTAGGACTGAGATGAGGAAAAACCTTTTCACCCAGAGAGTTGCGAATCTGTGGAATTATCTGCCACAGAAGGCAGTGGAGGCCAATTCACTGGATGTATCCAACAGAGAGTTAGATATAGTTCTTAGGGCTAACGCAATCAAGGGATATGGGGAGATATGTACTGATTTTGGATGATCAGCCCTGATCATATTGAATGCCTGCTCCTGCACCTATTTTCTACCTTTATTTGACCTAACTCAAGCCCTCAAAATATGTTCCTACTTTTCATTGGTGCTAAAACATCATTATGTAATAGCGTGATGCCTTTCTTAGTCCCACACAGATCACCTTCTAAAGTAAGGTTCGCACTGCAGAAGTGCGGTATCAAATTTGGCACTCAATGTATTGGAAGATGTCACAGCTGCTGCTGCTGGGCCTTGCTGCTCTGACCTGGTAAACTGGCCCTTAAAGAGACCTCTTTGAAGAAGTGACCTACTAGATGTTGGAGAATGCCACTGCATCTAAAATGCGAAAGGTAGTCAAAGGGAACTGGACAGACTGGTGGTGAATGGTACCTTTTGGGGGTATGTTCTTCGGGAGTAATCTGCTGGGGAGTAATGGATACCAAGAGATGCTACCTGACCCAATGAGTTACACCAGCATTTTGTGCATTTGTTTTGTAAACTTGCATCTGCAGTCCCTTGTTTCCTCATTCATGTGCTTCCATTTATATGGCCATCAAACTGTTCAGCTGGGATTACCAAGCCTGAATCAGCTTCCCTCAGCTGACACCATGGCTAAGGCGTTATTCATTCACGCTTGCCCTTTGTTCTCTCCACTCCTTTCCCTTCTCCACAAAGTAAATCACGTTTGATTTCTAACCTGGTTCTGATGAAAGCATGTCAACATGAATCTCACAGATGCCATTTCTTCCTCTGAATATTTCGGTTTTTATTTCAAATTTCCAGCATCAGCAGATTTTTGTGTTTCCATTAGCATTCCTTTTGTAACCATCAGTATTCCTGTTAGCATTCATTAACATTTTAACAGGAGACAAAACACCGCCAGTTCATCCAGTGGTATTCTACAGGATCCAGTAGTTTGGGGCAGGATGGAGTTATCATCTCGTCACCTGTGATTCAGATTGCCAAAATGTTTAGCTCCTAATTTTCAATCAGGACATAATGTGCCACTGGCAAAATGGAGACACTTTATCGTGCATGTCAAAAAAACTCAACATCAATCGTTCATTCTTTATTTAGGAATTTATTTAGCTTAATGGGAGTTAGAGCAATTGTAAGGAAATGTTCCAGCTGTCAGTGCTTAGGAGCATGCAACTTGTATATTAAAGAGCATTGAAGAAGTTAGAGCAGGCTTTAAATATGGCAATATTTTATCCCCATACACTAAAGCTTTGAATATAAATACTGGAAATGATACAATTGAATTTATTTGTCTTTATCTTGCAGAGAGTTCTAGATACAATGTGTGAACATGCTGTTCTGATTTCACCGTTTTGCATGAGCATGAGTGTGTTGCAAGGTTGGATTTTTATATGCACTTCTGTGGTTTTGCAGCACTTGCTGCAAACAAGCCTTGCTTCCTATGGTCCAGAAGCGAATTGTATTTGCAATTTGCCTGTAACCATGGGTTTTATTCCATTTAATCCGTAATAGATGGGATTAGACATAAATTGATTCATGGTGGACAAGTCATCATTTGGCCAGAGTACCCAATTCAATACGATACGATATGATACAACTTTATTCATCCCTGGAGGGAAATTGGTCTGCTGACAGTCACAACACACAAGGTACACAAAAACTTAAAAGTGAAAAGAAAAAAGAAGATATACGACTGGTGCCTGGCTGCCGTGTGCACAGTGCCTTCACCTGAACAAATGAACGAACAAACAAACAAACATAAACTTATCTCCTGGGCAGAGGATTCTACACTAGAGTACCCCAGACCGGGTCTCCCTTTGTTCTCCCACCGTCCCTCACGGCGGTCCCCCCATGCCGGGTCCCCATTGTCTTCCCCTCCCCCCTCATGCTCATCCACCACGAGGCCCCACTGCCTCTGAGTCTTCCACTGCCGCCAAGGCACCCGCTGCCGAGTCTCCCCCTGCTGCCACCGAGACCCCTCGGGCTTCCATCGCTAAAGTTCCTTCGGCCCAGACGGGCCTCGCTACCCCGCTTCACCGTAGTTCCCTGCGAGGCCTGTGGGGCGGGTCGGGCCTACCACGGCGCGTTCCTGTCTTCGGTCGTCATTCTGGTCGTCAGCACTGCAGTTGTTTGGTGGGTGGATCGGGCCCGTGCTGCTCTCCGGGATACTTCCGCTGCACGCCAGGTTCCCTGGGACACTCCCCGTAAAATCTATCTTAATTTAAAAAAATTTAAATGTCTCCATTTCCCTTGTTCCATAATTTCCACGTCTTACGATAAACTACCTCTTTTAATGGGAAATGGTGAAAATAATTTGGACAGCCATAAAACCTACAAAACTGAACAATTTCCTCAGCTGCATAGATCTCCCAATTTGATAATTAAAAGGAAATGGAGATGCTGGTTTATACCAAAGATAGACACAAAGGTTTGGAGTAACTCAGCGATTCAGGCAGCAACACTGGAGAAAATGGATAGGGTACACTTAGGTCGGGACTGTTTGTAGTAGCCATTTATCTTAACTCAGTATGTTATAACTATAACCAGTTACCTTTAAATTTTATCTGCCTGTAATTATGTGGGTGGCATTTATCATGTAGTCGGAGGCATGTTTGCGGCTGGGATTCTCGCGCAGACGCACTGGTAGTTTTTAGTTTAGTTTGAAGAAGCATGGAGGAGAGCTCACAGCTTTGCACCATGCACGAGTTTGACTACGAGTAAGATCAAAATGTACTTAAACAAGAAGAAGTTTGGATGAAAATCTTTCTGTTTTTACTACTGCAATAAAAAACTATTAATTATGAGACTGTGTTTTGAAGATTTATCTTTCGACGGCATTGAATGTCTCGTGGAGAACTTGTGAATGCATTTCGATAATCTCCTAAACCCCTGTCTTCAATCATAGTGACATAAAGGAGGAATCCTGGAAACAATATAAAAATCTGTCACTATATCTAGTCGAAAGCTACCTTACAGCCAGGAGGTAGAAGATTGGTCCCATAGAAGAGGGACAGAAGATTGGGCTGAATCTCTGGAAAGAGAGTACTGCCAGAAGAACTGGTTCCGTCGAAGAGGAACTGAAGATAGATCTCAGCCAGAGATTGGTCTAGCGCCTTACTGTTCGGTAGGTTAATCGGCAAAGCCACACGACTTATCAGAAGATTGAAAACTTCACTGATCGAGAGCATGAGTCAAACAGCTATTGTATTATGCTGTAAATTTGAGAGCCGGAACACTTTAATTTGATCAGCTTCTGTGTAAGTTCGACAAACGTCGTATTTTTAAGTAAAATTACAGGCTCTGATAAATAGACTATTTAGGTGAGAAGCCAGTTCTGCTAAGTTTTGGAAGGGAGCGAAGAAGTGAGTAAAACTGGAATCCAGGTGTTGGCCTTGGTATGTTTTGAAGTCGAGATGTGATACATTCTTTCTGAACTGAAGTCACTTGTGTACTTCGAAAATAATTAGATGTTTTCTGAAAGTCCAGTTTTGTTTTGGATTCTTATCGGGTGATTATAGAACATGACTCAGAGTGTTTAACAATAATGACAGAAGCAAACTGAAAAGGTCCTGTTTGTCCAACTAGCAGATTTGGCAGTCTGCCAAGACCTGTTTAATCCATGGAGCAAGATGGACCAAGTGAGTCAGAAAAGGTGGTTATTTGATGATTTTATGGAAGATGCGAAGAGATAGTTAGCTGAAGATGAACAAAGGACCACGTGTGCCATAGCAGGAGATGCTACGCAACAAATGTCGAAATCAAACAAGAAGTAACACCACTGGATAGTATGTTCTGTAGCCAGTTCATCCACAAGGGTATCAGTTCAAGTGCAAGCTGAAACTGACATAGCTCCTCTTTCGTTAAAAGTTAAAGTGATGGAGGAAATGCATGAGGTTGAGGAACAAGAAATGCGGCTTAAGAGAAAGGCTGAAGAACAGGAAATGCGGCTAAGAGACAAAAAGAACAGCTGGAACTAGCCACAAAATTGGCAATTGCCAAAAGTACAGCAGAGATACTGGAAATTCAAGGTTCGAGACGTGGCTCGAAAGTATCACAGAGGAAGAGTTCCTCAGTCCATGAAGGAGCTGCTGAGCTGGAGACAGCAGCTGGATTAAATCCACAGCCCGGGACCACCAGGTCTCGTGGCTTTGAACATCCACTGAAACAGTGGTGGGCTGACAAAGCTTCACCTCAACTACAGGATGTTAGACCAAAGCAACAAATTTATGGGCCTCCTAGTGAGGCTCGTAATAAACCAGCAACTCAGTCTGGTTTGCAACTGCCCTATAGGCTTAGAGATAAGTGGTGAGACAAAGCAGGCCGGATAATGGAAATGGAGAATCGAGAAGCCATGTTACCAGACCTGGTGGCTTTCTTAGAAAGGAAAGTACGGTTCATGTTAGATCCACGCCACGGGAGTATTCAAGATCCTAAACCAATTGCAACTGTCAAAGGTTTTACCTTTACCAAATCAAAAGGAAGATCAGGACCTAAGGGAAGTAGTTTTGCTACCGCTATAATACCTATGGAAACGACAGGTGGAATGAAAGGAGATGTACCTACTATCAAGCAAAAAGGATTTTGTTTGTTATGTGATGAAGTTGGTCACACCATAAGGTGGTGTTGAAGATTCAAGAGGAAGGAATAAAAAGAAAAGATGGATTTCTTAAAGGAGAAGGGAATCTGTTAGAAACATACAAAATAGGTGCAGGAGTAGGCCATTTGGTCCTTCGAGCCCACACCGCCATTTAATATGATCATGGCTGATCATCCAACTCAGTATCCTGTACCTGCCTTCTCTCCATACCCCTTGATCCCTTTAGCCACAAGGGCCATATCTAACTCCCTCTTAAATATAACCAATGAACTGGCATCAATTACATTCTGTGGCAGAGAATTCCACAGATTCACCACTCCCTGTGTGAAAAATTATTTTCTCATCTCGGTCCTAAAAGACTTCCCCTTTATCCTTAAACTGTGACCCCTTGTCCTGGACTTCCCCAACATCTGGAACAATCTTCCTGCATCTAGCCTGTCCAACCCCTTAAGAATTTTGTAAGTCTCTATAAGATCCCCCCTCAATCTTCTAAATTTCTGCGAGTACAAGCTGAGTCTATCCAGTCTTTCTTCATATGGAAGTCCCGCCATCCCAGGAATCAGTCTGGTGAAGCTTCTCTGTACTCCCTCTATGGCAAGAATGTCTTTCCTCAGATTAGGAGACCAAAATTTTTGGATGTTTTGGACGTTTGAAAAAAGGACACATGGTTAAAGACTGTGAGAGTCCTATAACTTGTGATAAGTGCAAGCAAGATCATCCTGAAGCACTTCACACTGAGCTGAAGAAGCCAGAGCAAATAGAACAGAAGGAGAAGCCAGCTACTAGTGATGCTGTCACCTCACCTCAGATAACTGCCCACATTGGGGACAGGGTAGAAACCTGTACCTTCTCTATCTTACCAGTACAGGTAAGGAACAGCTGGATTAATACAGTGTTGCAAACATATGCATTCTTGGATCATGGAAGTTTGGCTACCTTTTGTACAGAAAGCTTGAGGAGAATCACAGGAGAAAAGACTAAGATTCTATTGCGTACGATGAATGAGAAGAAATCCTGTGATAGTCATTACATTACAAGTATGGAAATATCTATTCTGAATGAAGACAATTTTATACCAATATCCTAGGTGTTTACACATGAGACCATGCCTGTTTGTCATCAAAATATACCTAGAAATGAGGACTTGAAACAATGGCCTTACTTGAAGGATGTCAAGATACCTAAAATAAATTCTGGTATCGGCCTACTTATCGGAACGAATGCTTTGAAGGCATGGGAACCTATTTGTTGTGAAGTGTGAATGCCGGTGCTGGCTCAAAGGGCCGAATGGCCTCCTTCTGCACCTATTTTCTATGTTTCTATGTTTATATGTAACAGCAGACTGCTTCTTTAGCAATAAGAGATGGATCAATCGACCAGAGTCTCTGTAAGCCAGACAGAGAATGGCCAAAGCTTGAACTAGGATTTGAAATCTCTGCTAATCCGGAAATTAAACAAACCGGCACATTGAACGTTATTGCTAAAAATCCTATTATTCTCTCGAAGGACTTTCACGTATCAAAGGTTGAAAGGTTATTTTATTGGTCACATACACCAATGTCCAGTCCCTATCCCATGTCCACCCATAGTCGGACCTATTGAGGCCTCCGCGGTCGCCTTCACGGAGGCCCGATGTTCCAGGCCGTTCTCGCCGGGTGATGGTGTTCCGGCGTCGGGAGAATCCTCTCAGCAGCATGGGACACCTGGAACGGCTGCTTCCTTACTGGGGACCACGGCTTCCGAAGCCAAAAAGGCCATGCCGGATGGAGCTCCACCATTGGTGATCTCGCAGAGAGATCCCAGGCTCACGGTGGTAAAGTTCAGCGCCGCCGCCCACAGCTGGCCGCTCCACAGCTGGCCGCTCCACAGCTGGCTGCTCCACGATTTTTTTTGTCGGCGGTCTTCAGCTCACCGGAGCTCCAGCGCAGCGACCCAGGCAAGGCATCGCCCGCTCCGCTCCACGATAGCGCTCCAGCGCTGCGCCGCCGCCGAAGCCGAGGTTCCGGCCGGTCCCATCAGGAAAAGCCGCTCCAGGCCCGCCCATCAATATTATTCTTATGACATATCCATGAGTTGATCGGACTTGGAGGAAGAAGTTTCATGCTGTCAAAACTTTGGACTTTTGTGTTTTGGACTATATATATATATATATATATATATATATATATATATATATATATATATATATATATATATATATATTTATACTGGGTATCATGCCTGATGTTATGGGTTTGGTGCATACAGTACAACTTCAGACTAAGAACGATGTTTTAATAAGACCAATAACCAAGTTATGCTTGCTTCTAGAAGGCGAAGGTGAAGATGGAAGAATCGCTTAAGGTCTGAATGCTGATATATAATGCATGCTATTATTTGTTTTTTCATATATGTTAAGCTTTTATAGCTCCTTTTTTAATGTCTATTAGTAATTGCCTCGTTATATACTCAGAATAATTAGGGACCGGTGTGTAGTAGCCATCTATCTGAACTCAGTTATAACTATAACCACTTACCTTTAAATTGCATCTGCCTGTAATTATGTGGGTGGGATTTATTACGTAGTCAGAGGCATGTTTGCGGCTGGGATTCTTGCACAGACGCCCTAGCAGTTTTTACTTTATTTTAAAGAAGCATGGAGGAGAGGTCACAGCTTTCCACCATACACGAGTTTGACTACGAGTAAGATAAAAATGTACTTAAACAAGAAGAAGTTTGGATGAATATCTTGTTAAAGAAGGAACTGCAGATGCTGGAGAATCGAGGGTACACAGAAGTCTGAAGAAGGGTCTCCACCCGAAACGTCGCCTATCTCCTTCGCTCCTTAGATGCTGCTGCACCCGCTGAGTTTCTCCAGCCTTTTGTGTACCCTGGATGAATATCTTACTGTTTTTACTACTACAATAAAAAACTATTCAAAGAGACTGTATTTTGAAGCTTTATCTTTCGACGGCAATGAATGTCTCGTGGAGAGCTCGTGAATGCGTTTCGATAATCTCCTAAACCCCTGTCTTCAATCATAGTGCCTTAAAGGAGGAATCCTTGAAACAATATAAAAATCTGTCACTATACCCTTCTTCAGACTCTGTAAACAGGGTCCCACCCCGAAACGTCACCTATTCATTTTCTCCAGAGATGAAGCCTGACCTGCTGAGTTACTCCAGCATTTTGTAACTATCTCCCACTTTGATGACTGGCTTTTGTTAAATCACTCTTATCGGCAATTATGCAGTAATACTTACAGTATAAATCTGTCAATTATTTGTGTATAATTGGAAAATGTACTGCCAAAGAATTGGGCAAAACTAACCATCTAATGAATATAATATTGCAAAATATGGAACAAAGACATAAATGCATGTTTGTATTTTTAAGAAATGTTCCTCAAAATTAAGTCATATGAATACTTGCCATGTTTGGTTGGGCAATCATTGCCTGTGGAATCAATGCAAATGGACATAAATAGTTTTTTGCAAACTGCTCTCTTATGTCAGAACATTAGGGTATATGAAATACAAGCAGAAATGGCTAATCTCAAACCTGCTCTGCCATTTAGCAAGATCATGGCTGAATCACCACCTCAATATCATTTTCCTGCTCCCACTTTTTTTTTCTAGATCCCTCTAATATCTTAAAATATATTGATCTCTATTTGGATTTGTGGGGGGGGGGGGGGTGTGGAGGATGGTGTGCGTGGGAGGGGTTGTGTGTGGGCGGGTGTGTGTGTGTGTGGGTGGGTGTGTGTGTGTGTGTGTGTGTGTGTGTGTGGGCAGGGGGTTGTGTGTTGGGGGGGTTGTAGGGGGGAGGGATGTGCGGGCAGAGGGGTTGTGGGGGAGGGGTATGTGAGTGGGAAAGGAGGGATGAGGGGTGGGGGGGGGTTTGTTTGTGGCGGCGGTGGGGGTTGTGGGGGAGGAGTGTTGTGGGGAGGAGGGGATGTGGGTGATGGGGTTGTGAGGAAGGGGTTTGTGGGGGAGGGGTGTGTGGGCGATGGGAAGTTGTGGGGGAGGAGGGGTTGGGTGGCGGGGTGTGGGTGGGGGGTAGTGTGGGGAGAGATGTGAGGTGCTGGGTGTGTGTGGGGGGAGGGTGTGTGTGGGAGTGTATGTGATGCAGGGGGTGTGGGGCGGGGGGGTGTGTGTGGGGCGGGTGTGGTGTGGGTTGGGTGTGAGTGGGGCAGGGGTGTGTGTGGGCAGGGTGGGTTGTATGGGGGGAGAGGGTGTGTGGGCGGGGGAGAGTGAGCTTGGAGAAAAGACAGGGAAGAGCCATGGGTGAGAGGGGGGCATCACGGGGGAGGAGGGGGATGAGTCGGCGAGGGGGACCAGAGGGGTAGTGGCTGGTATTGCCGGTGCTATGGGGACTCACAGCGGGTGCTGGTCGCTGGTTGTTCTCCTCCGCCGGGATCAGAGTCTCTGTTTTCAGACTCCTGGCTGGGCTGGGTCTCCAACTCTGGGTTGGGTCTCCGACTCTGGGCTGGGCTGGGCAGGGTCTCCGACTCTGGGCTGGACTTGGCTGGGTCTCCGACTCTGGGCTGGGCTGGGCTGGGTCTCCAACTCTGGGCTGGGTCTCCAACTCTGGGTTGGGTCTCCGACTCTGGGCTGGGCTGGGCAGGGTCTCCGACTCTGGGCTGGGCTGGGTCTCCAACTCTGGGTTGGGTCTCCGACTCTGGGCTGGGCTGGGCAGGGTCTCCGACTCTGGGCTGGGCTGGGTCTCCGACGCTAGGCGGCTTGGGGCGGGGCGGGGGGGGGGGCTGGGCTGGGCTGCTTCGGGTCCCTCCGAAAGTCCGGTTGGAAACCTCCGCCGGCCTTCCGCAACTCCAGTAAAGACGCAATGGTGCAGAAAGGGGCGGACCGTATCGGGGCGTGACAGGGGAAGAGACAAATCTCCGCGCGCCGCTGACTGGCAGGAGAAGAGTTCGATCTGCGCCTGTGCGGTTTTTAAGATTTTTAAACCTCGCTAACTTTCACGACATTCAACTGATTGGAACAAAACTTGGTGCAATCGCAGCACAGGAGAACGGTGAGTGAACTGGCAAAAAATCGTAGTGCTATCGCAAACCATTTTTGCGCAAATAGAATGACCGCCAAACCGGAAGATAACAAGATCAGAGTTTTAGTTATGTATAGAGATAGATAGATAGATAGATAGATAGATAGATAGATAGATAGATAGATAGATAGATAGATAGATAGATAGATAGATAGATAGATAGATAGATAGATAGATAATAGATAGATAGATAGATAGATAGATAGATTAGATAGATAGATAGATAGATAGATAGATAGATAGATAGATAGATAGATAGATAGATAGATATTATCATGATGCCCCCTCACTTGTAATATTCAAGCCAGATTACTGCTAATTCCTAAACAGCAGCCATTTTAGCAGCCATTTGTAAATTAACATAGATAGGTGGCGTTTCAGGTCAGGACTCTCCTTCTGACGTGCCTGGAAACATCCCCTATCTATGCTCTCCAGAGATGCTCCAGCATTTTGTGTATATTAATTTAATCTTGGGGATAGATAGGATGCGTTGTCGGAAACGTTTCCACATATCAGAGATATTGTTGATAGAGGTAAAGGAGGAAGGGCGATGTCTGGTTTAAAAATATACTGTGTTGACATTGTTTATTTTTAAACCAGCCATTGTCCTTCCTCCACTAGCTCGGTGAAGTGGATTGGGGTAGTTAGTATTATGTAATCTATTCCAGATTTGCAGTGTGTTAACTTGATTTCTGGGGTTCCTTAATGAAGGAGTCAATGATCAGTCTTGGGCAATTCCACAATGCATGCAAGGGTTTGCTCTGCTTTCTTGATGTTTAGCAGCGAGGGGTTCATTTTCTCCTCAAAAGACTTGAGCAACTCAGCATACCACTGAGGGAGTACTTTGCTGTCAGTAATGCCATCTTTTCAGATGAGGTATTAAATCATTTGTTCCATCTGTACATAGAAATTCCTCAAGGCATTATTTACAAGGAAAGCAGTGTAATTATTCTTGGTATCCTGATCAATGCTTATCTGTCTGTCTGTCTGACTGTCTGTCTGTCTGTCTGTCTGTCTGTCTGTCTGTCTATCTATCTATCTATCTATCTATCTATCTATCTATCTATCTATCTATCTATCTATCTATCTATCTATCTATCTATCTATCTATCTATCTATCTATCTATCTATCTATCTATCTTTCTACCTCTAAAAATCTCATCTTGTCCTTCTCCGGTTTGCGTTTTTAAAAATGAAATTTGCCATCTTATTCACCGTTCTTCTCGCCTTCAAATAGACCAAGTTTTGTTCCGATCTGTGAAATATTACAAAAGTTATGAAGGTTTCAAAATCGTGAGATCAGCAGATTGGTCTTCTCGCCTGTCTGTCACCATGAAGGTAACGCCCCTTCTAGCACATGCTGTCAATCACCAGGGCAAGGAGAATAAAGTCCCGGAGGCGGGGCTGAGTCCAGAGTCTGTGAGTGAGCGAGCCCAGCCCGAGAGCTGCCCAGCCGCCCAGCCTGAGAGCCACCCGGCCCGAGACCCCCGCCCAGCTGCCTGGCCCGAGAGCCGCCCGGCCCGAGAGCCACCCAGCCCGAGAGCCACCAGCCCGAGAGCCACCCAGCCCGAGAGCCACCCAGCCCGAGAGTCGCCAAGCCGGAGAGCTACCCAGCCTCCCAGCCCAAGAGCCGCCCAGCATGAGAGCACCCAGACAACCCCTCTCCCCACACAACCCTCCCCCCCATATAACCCTCCCCCCACACACAGCCCTCTCCCCACACAACCTCTCCCCCCCACACACCCAAATACAACCCCTCCCCCCCACACAACCCCTCCCCCCACACAACCCCTCCCCCACACATTCCCTCCCACACACAGCCCCTCTCCCCACACAACCCCACCCCCCACAAACCCCACCCCAACAACCCCTCCCCCCAAAACCCCTCTGCCGCCCACAGCCCCTCCCCCACAACCCTTTCCCCGCACAACCCTACTTTAAAAATAATAAAAGTAGTTTTGTTTCATATACATGGAAAAAATGTTGATAAAGTAGGAAGTTACTTTAAATAGTTTATTAACTTTACAAATAATGTACAAAGTGAAATACTCTGAATAAATGTAAGTAATTCAGGTTTCACAGAAACATAAAAACATGGACAATAGGTGCAGGAGGAGGCCATTCGGCCCTTCGATCCAGCACCACCATTCATTGTGATAATGGCTGATCGTCCCCTATCAATAACCCGTGCCTGCCTTCTCCCCATATCCCTTGAGTCCACTAGCCCCTAGAGCTCTATCCAACTCTCTCTCAAATCCATCCAGTGATTTGGCCTCCACTGCCCTCTGTGGCAGGGAATTCCATAAATTCACAACTCTCTGGGTGAAAACGTGTTTCTATAAGATCCCCCCTCATCCTTCTAAACTCCAGTGAATACAAGCCTAGTCTTTTCAATCTTTCCACATTTGATAGTCCCGCCATCCCAGGGATCAATCAATTTCAGAAATTTATGAACCCTTAGGTTTTAAATTCTTTATGAAGGGGGTACAAGTTTATGCCAAATATAAAAGTAATCAATGTAAGGCAGTTGTGCTTTATCTATAATAATTAGCAATAACACACATCCTGAAAGGAGAAAAACTAGGAATAATAGAGTCACTGAGAAGGAGAAACTGCATCAAATAAGATACGGTGTTGGACTGAAGTCCTCTTGGCATCTGAAGGCAAATCTGTGATGACTAAATGTGGTTTAAAGTTATGGAGTTGTAAAGCATAAAAACAGCCCATTGTGTCCATGCCAGCCTTTTTCTCCCATATAGACTGATCCTATTTGCCTGCAGTGGGGTTGTATCCTTCTATGCCTTACTAGTTAAATGTTTGTCTAAATGTCTCCTAAATGCAATAATTTACTGCTTCCACCACCTCTTGCAAAAAGTTCACTCTCAACACTTTGGTCTCGACCCGAAACGTCACCCATTCCTTCTCTCCAGAGATGCTGCCTGTCCCGCAGAGATACTCCCGCTTGTTGTGTCCATCTTCGGTTTAAACCAGCATCTGTAGTTCCTTCCAACACACTTCCCCCTCAGGTCTCCTTTACAACTCATTTGTCTCATCTTAAACCGATGCCCTTTTGCTTTTACAACTCCAACCATGGGGAAATTATTCTGACGATCTATCCTATCTGTGCCTCTTATCGTATATCTCAATCATTATCAAAGCATCTCTGGATGCTTTCAAGAGAGTTAGATTGAGCTAGAGTTGGAAATAAAGATAGCGGAGTCAGGGGATATGGCGAGAAGGCAGGATCGGGATTCTGATTGTGGATGATCAGCTGCGATCATATTGAATGGCGGTGCTGGCTCGAAGGGCCGAATGGCCTACTCCTGCACCTACTGTATATTGTTTATTAACCCTCAGCCTCTGCCGCTCGTGAAAAATAAGCCCAGCCTGTCTAATCACTCCCTTTAACTAAAGTCCTGCTATCCGGATAATTTCCCGCTGAATCTCCATTGCACTCTCTCCATCATAACTACACCCTTCTTACAGTGTGGTGACCAGAACTGTACACAATACTCCAACTGTGGTCTAACAAGTATCAAGTGGAGTTTATTGGTGTATACACATATATGACTCAGACAACACGGCAATCACTTTAGAGAAGAGTAGAAACAAGGAACTGACGATGCTGGTTTACAAAAAAGAACACAAAATGCTGGAGTAACTCAGAGGGTCAGTCAGCATCTCTGGAGAACATGGATAGGTGACGTTTCGACTTGGTTCCTTCTTTAGACTTCAATCACTTTATTTTGGTTCCTGGGAATCTCCTACGTCGTGATACTAATTAATGCTCTTAGTGTATTGTGTTGTGGAATTGGGGCAAGACTTGGGAATTAACTTCCCACCTTCATGTTACTACTGTTTGGAAATTGTGCTCACTGATTCTAACTGTCCTAATAATTGTAACGATAACATTGTGGTGAAGACTGGTCTAATGTTCGTTTTTACAAACAACATTAGGGTATTTAAACCTACATTTTATTTGTCGATTAAGTTATGACATCGGATAGAAGTTGCAAACCAAATCTCGTTGCACTTATGTGTAATGACAATAAAATATATTATTATTATTATTATTATTATTATTATTATTATTATTATTATTAAGAAAAGGGAATCACCAAATTATACGGGTTGCAACTGGATCTCTTAGCTCACTGCGAGTGTTTGGTTTGTGACAAAAACTGACACCATTTGCAAAGATTGTACGTTTACAGGTCTCATTTATATGCGTGTAACTTTGTTTTATCCTTTTATCCTTCTTCAATTCCCGTATTTACTGATGAATTTAGGTGGACCCCCCCCCCCCCCCCCCAAGATTGCGCGTGTTTGACGCCTTGTGAAGAACATTTCCTCCAACAAACATTCTGAAAATATCCCAACACCGGCTTCCTCTCCTCGGGATTCGCGCAACAGGCCAAACGATATAATTTAAGATTCATATTTATTTGTTTGCTGAAGTTAATAACGCACGGTGACGAATATCTCAAGTTCGTCTATTTATCCGAATAACACCCCCTCCCCCTCCAAATTGTTTAACTTCTTCAATGCTAAATGTTGACTATGTGTATATTTCCAGAACGTGTTCGCGGCTGTTGGCGTTCTCAGGTTAATGCTACCGAAACATTATCGACACTACTTGTTTCCCTTAAGCATGCGTTCAAATTTAGATCAGTCGCGAGTAAACTAATCCCAAACTGGAATTTTTTTCCTTTCCCACTCCCGGGAGGCTCCCCCCCTCCTCCTCTTTATTTTTTTTAGTGTAATCAGGCTAAAATACTCATCGGTTATCACCGCTTTAACTGCCCGGGAGCAGGACTTATCTCACGCGAAAAGGTGTTATGTAACCAGAAGTGGCCGGTCCTCCCATGCAGAGCGGGCAAAGGTTGAGAGAGAATGAAACACAGGCGGGGCGGGACGGCGCGGCGCTGCAACCTATTGCAAAGCGAAGAGCGAGGAGCGACCTGTCATCTGGCCCAAGAAGGACAGGAGAGAAGAAAAATCGTCACGGTAATCGAAGCGTAAACCTCCCGCTGCCCCGAGCCTAGTGGAAGTGCGTTTAAAAACAAGAGCAAGATTTTCCTTTATCGCTGCCCTCTTTATAATTGATCTTCGCGCCGGGAGCGGCTGTACAATCCTCAGCAGTGTCCTGAGACTGTATGGTCGGCTCCACAGCCAGAGTGTTCTCACCACCTCAACCAACTTGACACAACTGGGGGGAAATTTACTTTTACAATTAAACTCGGGAAAACAGAGGCTGACAAGGGGAAAGGAAAACATAAACAAAAATACGTCCCCCCCCCCCCCACTCCCCCATCTCAAAACAAACAAAAAAAAACCCATAAAAGAACAACGACGAAAACTTCGGCTCTGCGGGGTGTGTGTGAAAGATTTTTTTTTTTGGGCGGAGTGAAAGTGAAAGTCGAGGAGTGAGAGAGAAAAAAAGTATGAGTCGTTTGCCTTCTGCACTTATTGCAAGTTTTGACCTCGAATATCACCACCACTTGTCGCTCATCTTTGGTACACACAAGGACGCCAGGACCATGACAGCCGAAAAGGAAAAGAAAAGGTAAGACGTTGAGTCAAATGTTTGTTTTTGATGATTAGAAATTATCAGTAATAATTAGTTGGGGGGAAGGGGGGGGGGGGAAGGGGTGGGGGGGGGGGGGAAGTTGAAGTACAATTGTCCACAACTCGATGTGGGCTAAGCGAGGGACGAGATGTCTAGTGGATAGACGGCACAAATGGGGAGAGGTGAATTGTCTCTGGTTGGCGCTGCGATTGTTTTTTTTTATGGGTTGAGTCTGTGGTCGAGGGAATGGCGAGCAGGATCGTAGCCGTTGTCAGCCGCTTGTCAGCATGCGACCGGGCGTCTCTCATTGCTGGGGCGCTACAATGCTATTGCCTCTCAAAAAACCCTTCGCCCAAGGGCAAAAAGAGAGTCCGCTCTCAAGGTCCGCAAGCACTTGCGAAAGGGAGGCGAGCTATTTGAATAGTGTTAGTTAATATGTTTTCCTCTCACTCCTCCTTATGTTTGCTATTGCTCGGGCTGTTTGCGGAGACCCCCGCGCACGGTATGTTTTTCACACATATGGTGCAACAGGCCGGAGGTGCGGGATTCTCTGAGCACCTCTGACAACTCTCGCACAACTTCCACTGGACTCCGGTTGAAAGAGTATTTTATTTTAACGCTTAAACTTTCGTTGCAACCAGACGCTCTCTGCTATGTCCCAACATTTAATCAAAGCACTAAACTCCCACGCAACTATCCACGTGGGGGGGGGGTTTATCATGGGGGGGGAAAAACCTGGAGGGGCAATTCTGATGCATAATTGATTTTGAAACGATTTTTTTGCACCGCCAGTTCCGTTCTGCACTTCAGTCAACAATCCCCGCATTCGCAGCGAGAACATCACATTTTAATTTTCGATGCATGAGGGAAAAACTCCTTTAAATCCCAGCGTTCATTTTTTTCCCCCTTCCCAGCTGATGGTTTTACCGAGTTGACAATAAATCATATGTTAATTAAGATGTGGAGGAAATAATGAACCGAGATATCTGAACGTTTTGAGAGAAGCGGCCTGGACTTTTATGCACATTATTTCCTTTCATCCATTGCAACCCCAGCGCTTGCAGACGCCCCGACAGCAGCTGATTAATATTGTACTCGTATTATGCCAGATTCATCAGTTGTTTCTGAATGCTGCCTTTATAGCGCAAGTTGCAACACGTTACAACGCGTATAGCGGCATGATCAGTGATAATGGGGAAAGTGTATTATAACAGCGGGAGACTCAACCATAAACTTGTTTCCGAACTTCACGCCGAAAGGGCAACTGTTGGCGTTAAAATGAGATTCAATAATACTTTTCTTTTCCTCTAGGAATCTAACCCCAACGCTTACTTTATCTGTGGGCCGTTCCTAAACTTCAAAGCAACCGTATTGCAGAAATGAACCTTTTGTAAATTTGTGAAACGATGGCAAGAAGTGAAATCCTCCGTAACTTTTTATAATTGACATAAAATAAAAGTAACTGGTCTCCATTTTCAAGAAGTGTACTAGAAGGGTCTCAACCCGAAACGTCACCTATTCCTTCGCTCCATCGATGCTGCCTCGCCCGCTGAGTTTCTCCAGCATTTTTGTCTACCTTCGATCTCCATTTTCAGATCAGCAGGTAAAATGCAGTAAACCTTCAATTGCATTGTAAACATCTTCGCATATAACCGGATTCAGCATACGCTTCGCTTTGTAAACCGCGCTACCATCGCGCAACTTATTGGTATCAAAGTAGACAGATAATAAATGTAGGAAGGAACTGCAGATGCTGCTTTAAACCGAAGAGAGACACAAAATGCTGGAGTAACTCAAAGGGACAGGCAGCATCTCTGGCGAGAAGGAATGGGTGGTACACAAAATGCTGGAGAAACTCAGCGGGTGCACAGCATCTATGGAGCGAGGGAGATAGGCAACGTTTCGGGCCGAAACCCTTCTTCAGAGAAGGAATGGGTGACGCCTAGTGTCGAGACCGTTCTTCAGACCAGTCAGGGGGAAATGAAACGAGAGATATGAAGATATGCCAAAAAGTTTCGATGATAAAAGAAACAGGGCATTGTAGGCTGGTGATAGATAATCAGTCCAATGACATATTTTAATATTGAAAGAGTAATACAGCTTTCTGCTCTTCATCGTTATTTCATTGACTGACTACAGTGGTGTATAAAGAGGGGTGGAATTTCAATAAGCTAATGCACAATTGTTTAAACACCTTGCAACAGTTTCATGTAAAGAGACAGTTGTCCGGCGTGAATAACCCGTGAAGCGCGGTCCAGAATCGCAACGCAAGTTCAGCGCTGCTGGACTCGCTTGGGTACAGTTTGAAGGACATGATTTCCAGTCGGCTCACGTTTCGAGCATCCTTATTCAAACGAATGCTTGAAACCAGATCAGCGCGTGTAGAGCACAAAAAAACTGGGGTGATCTTCCAGGGGACATTTTGTGAAAAGCAGTGACAAGCAAGGATGAACAGGTTCCCCTCTTTGAACTACATTCCCAAAATGATGGGAAGGAGGCGAGGTGGGACGGAAGATTTTGTTAATCATTTCTGGGGTATCCTAAAGTTTCTATAACATGAGTTAAAAGTTGGAAATATTTCTTCATTAACCCTCTTTATTCATAAACGTGGCACCTCTACACGTTAACGAATGTGAGATGGAAGTAACTGTTTCATTGCTTTCCGAGTTACGCATAATTGCTTGTTATTTCGTGAATTAAGTGTAAATTCGTCGAACCTGATCGTGTGGTGAGAAGTGCACTCGGGAAAACGAAAGTCAACGAAATTGGTGCCGAAGTGGCCCATTGCAGTTGTAACCTGTATGTTGTCGAAACGTGGCAATGGAAAATAGGCGCAGGAGTAGGCCATTCGGCCCTTCGAGCCAGCACCGCCATACACTTTGATCATGGCTGAGCATCCACACTCAGTACCCCGTTCCTGCCTTCTCCCCATATCCCTTGACTCCGCTATCTTTAAGAGCTCTATCTAACCTCTTGAAAGCATCCAGAGAATTGGCCTCCACTGCCTTCTGCGGCAGCGAATTCCACAGATTCACAACTCCCCGGGAGAAAATGTTTTTCCTCATCTCCGTTCTAAATGGAGAACTTTCTTAATTTATAATGTTCAGGTTTTTCTATATTTTTTCACATGCAGTCGTGTTTGCTTTTAGTCGAGTAAATAATCGGGGTGCACACACCGGAGAGTGATTCCGGTGTTTCATCAACTACAGGTGTGCGAGAGAGAATTGGGGATAGGTGTTTGCGCAAAGTGTTTAATCCTCCAGAGTATATGTAGTTTTACATAGAGGTATTTTTCTCAACTTTTGCTCGACAAATGTACTGCATTTCCATTTCTTGATCAGTAAATTCCAGTAACTTTTTTGAGAATCTTGGTTTATATTTTTCACAGATGCGATGAATACTGACTGTTGATATCTCAATCCCATAATAGTGGCTCTTCGGGTTGATAACCTTATTTTTTTTAGAGTATTTAATTGTTATTTCTTTGCTGAGGGTATGGAGGGAAAATGATTTGGCAAAGCTGTTTATTTTGTGATTGTCATTCTTCTTGCAAAGGTGATATATGCAGGTAAGTGAAAACATTTCTGTTTTTGCTGGAAATACTAGATGGAGGATATGTGACATTAATGACAAACTCCACATTTGCAATAAGGAATTGATCTGTTGTTCTGTTTATTTGGTCAAAATGTACAAACAATTCTATTGTCCTTATCTTTTATTTTTGTGATATTATATCTTATGCTAGTTGCTACATACCTGCACGACGCATTTGGAAGTTTTTTGCAAATGTAGTTCACTTATTAAGAATAAGCAAAGAGTTCCTGATGTTTGTGTTTGGGCAGGTGGATAAAGAGGAAGAGGATTTGAGAATATGTTATTCTGGACCTCTTTAATATAAGGCAGCTGGAATTGCAATCTTGTTTGTGTGTCTTGTTTGTACCCATGAATGTAAGGCAAATTTAATTACAACGGGAATGTTGGCTGTTGCAGGGTTCTGGATTTTGTATACATTTTATATTTCTGAATGGATCTCTCTGCAACTGTATAGTTTTGAGTGTTTGTGCCACTTGCATCTGTTCAGGATTTAGGTTTTGTTAGAAATGGATTTGATTTAGTGAAGTGTGACCTAGGAAATATTATATGATTCATACTGCAAGTATTGATTTTGGAAACTAAACTAAGCATTTCGGAAATGCAAGCTAGTTAGCACTTGAAAAGGAAGGAAGAATCCAGGCTTCCAGCAACTCATGTGCAAATTTATTTTGGCAGACCTTGTGGGGTTTACATACTTTTGATTGCCTTAATAATAAAGGTATCACTGAACTACAGGTTCATATGTGATGGATGGCACTTTGAATTTTGGGTACCTGAATCTCTTGTGCTCATTAAGTGATCTCAAAGCTAAAGGTGTGAAAATATATATTTTATGTATAAAGAATATTGAAGCCAAGTCACGATTGTTAATAATATAGGTCTTCCTGCAATAGTTAACCATGACTGTCACTTGGACTTCTACCTTGTAAATATTTGCCTGACAATCAATAATGCCATATTCAGTTGTACCACTTGATTTAATCTACAGTTCCTGCGACAATGGCCCTAAGTGAGTATTTCTATGTGGCAGATTTTGCTAATATGCATGCTTGCATGTTCCATTGATGGAAGTGTAATAATTGAAGCTTGCACTAATAGTAAAGATTCAGAATTTGACTGAAATATAAGCCATTGGTAATGTTAGTGATAGCCCAGTGAATCTGTAAAATTAATCAACTCATAGCTGTTCAAACACTAACTATTCATAATTTACTTAAAATTGACAAAGTAGGGTATTTAAAGTTGGGGATAAAAAACATTGGGTCTCTTAAAGCAAGTAGCCAGTAAGAAATGGGAATGGCTTTTGAAGGCATCAGTTGTGAAGCCTTTGAAGTAATACGTTTGGACATTGCAAATACTTTGAGGACATATCTGTGTAATGGCACAAAGGGAATGAGAGGAAGTGACCATTCAATAAACGAGGGACATAAAAGAATTTGACAAGGGCCTTCATAGTCGGCTGGTCCAGAAGATTGTGTCACACAGTAACCATGGTGAGTTGGTAGGTTGGATACACATCCCCTTCGTCATAGAAGACATAAGGGGCAGTGGGGACAGGGCTTTATTTTGATAACTGGAGGCCTGTGACCAATGTCCCACAAGGATCGACGCAGGAAACTCCTGTTTCTAATATAGAGTAATATTTTGGACGAAAATGTAGATGGTGTGATCAAGTTTGCAGTTGGAGTTGTGGATAATGCCGAAGGCTGTCAAGGGATACTGCATGATATTAGTCATTTGGAAATATGGGCAGAGAAATGGCAGACGGTGTTTGATCTGGACAAGTGGTGCTATGATGCTCTTTGGGGAGTCAAATGTAACAGGAAATTATGCAGTAGGTGATGGGACCTGGAGGAGCATTAATGTACAGAGAGATCTTGGGCAAATCTTGGGCTCCATGAAATTTGTAGCACATGTGGATAGGATGGTAAAGAATGCTTGTGATGTACTTGCTTTCATTGGGCAGGACACAAATATAAAAGTTGGCAAGAAAATGTGTAGCTGTCTAAAACCTTTGGTGTACATTTGGAGCAGTATGCACTGTCCTGATAGCCCCTCTATGAATGTTGAAGCTGTGGATAAGGCGAAGAAGAGGTTCACCAAGAAGTTGCCTGGACTTTAGTTGATTCTCCAAATGGAGAGGTTGGACAAACTTTCTCTGAGGCATTTGGAGGCTGAAGGATGATCTGAAACAAATATATAAAAATAATGAAAAGCATAGACGGGCTAGCTAGTCAGTCTCTCTCCCAGGGTGGACATTTCAAATACTAGAGGACATATGTTTAAGATGAGTAGGTTGAGTTTAAAGGATGTTTGCAAGACAACTTGTTTTTTACAGGGTGGTGGGTGTCTGGCACTGCTGCCAGATGAGCTGCTAGAAGCAAATACGCCAGTAATGTTTGGGAGATATTTAGACAAATAAACTGGCCGGGAATAGAGAGATACAGACTCTATGCAGGCAGATGGGGTTAGTTAGATTGCCACCATGGTCGGCAACTTGGGCTAAAGAGCTTGTTTCTGTGTTGCATGTTTTATGTTCTTAAAATATCCCAGAGAGAAAGAAGGAAGTTGAAGTACTGAGACAAATGACTGTGATTTTCAAAATTAGAGCAAAATGCCGAATTAATTTGAGACAAAAGAGGGTTGACAATGCAAGTGCATTCTTATCTAATACAAAATTATTGGTGCAGCAATTTAGAAAAAAACCCATCATATCTTAAATTAACGACGGGATGAGATCTTATTAAAGTGGGCATTGAGAGAGATTGATTTAAAAGAGAAGGGAAATGAGAAATGAATTGCAAATTAAATGCTTAAATCTGCTACAGTTAGGTTCTAAAGGAATAGAACAACATGTTTGTGGTAATGTAGTTAATTTTCAGTCCCCGAGATTATAAATGGAAATGATTTATAATAGTTAACATGTGCCATCAGCAAGGTAGTTATGCTGAAGTGAAAATTGGCGGAAAATTATTTGGCGAGTTTAGTTTGATGCTACCATGCGATACAGGAATTTTGCGCCATACAGTGCATTTCAGTCCTCTGGCAAATGAAAAAAATACTATTTCCTCCGACCTAATAGTGGAATGATACAACTCAGACACAGCCTTCAGCTGTCTGAGGATTTAGGAGTTTAAAGACCAAGAACTCAATCCCATTATCAATTACAAATGCCTATTGAGCAGCAGTGAGCCTCATTTTACTGTGTATTTTAGAGATTCAAGCAATTTTCAGTGGTCAATAACCCCACCTCCTCACAAATTCTCCAAACGCATAGATGGGGCACAAGAATCAACGTCAGTGTCCTCTCCCAGGCGAGCATCTGGTTCTGATTATGACCAGTCAGGCCACCATATATACTGTCCAGCACCAGGCCAGCACAGTGGTACAGCTGTAGAGTGCTGCCTTACAGCGGCAGGGAGCCGAGTTCGATCCTGACTACGGGTGCTGTCTGTATGGAGTTTGTATGTTCTCCCTATGCCCGCATGGGGAATTCCCCGGGTGCTCTGGTTTCCTCCCACACTCCAAAGATGCACCGGTTTGCAGGTTAATTGGCTTTGGTAAAATTGTAAATTGTCCCTAGTGTGTAGGATAGTGCTAGTTGGTCGGGGTGATCACTAGATGGCACAGACTTGTTGGGCTTGTTTCCATGCTTTATCTCTAAAATCTACAGACCAGACTTGGAACAAGCCCTGCTCTGAGTGTTGTGCAAGAGGTGCTTTAGGAGGGAGGGGAAAGCATTTCCTCAAATTCTCCTTGGGAAGTGTGTGGAAGAGGGCAAGGAGCAATTGTTATGTAATATCCTTTACTGACTCATGAGTCTCCTGTTTGGTAATGTTCAAACTGCTGAGAAATGTCCAGGAAGAACCAGACCATAGTGAATCCCTATGAGCCCATGAAGGTGAAGCGGAAAGAGCCCTAAGGTTTAAAGCAATGTCAAACACCAGCTTCCCTGCAGAACCTCCTCTCTCTTCTGAGTGTGCTGGTCCCACACAGCATGTATCAGTCACCTCAGAACCCACAGGGCAAGCAAGTCTTCCTACTGTAAGCACTGCTGAAGAACAACATTTGAAGAGACTTTTGACTTTTAAAATCTGGAGTAGCCCATAAATATCAATGAGTATCATTTCCATCAGTTGCTTTGACAGCAAGAATGTCATTTTGTTCAATTGAAAGAAATCTGAGAAAATCAATGAATTAGCTTCATTGCACTTGCACAGTAGCTAGCATGTGGCCACAGCTGACTTGCATATTCCCGACTGTAAAAACTAATGTTTTGTTTGTACAAGCACAGTTGGTTTAGTTGAATTTTGAAGTCAGAACTTTTAATAAAAGAATTGCCCTGCTCGTAACCTCTGGCAATTTGTGAAGTCAGCATTTTACTTTGATTTGTAGAATGTTTAGGGTGTTCCCTTCAAAGGATCTAGACAACAATATTCAGGAGCCTACCGTGTTTAATTATTCAAGCTTCTGGGTAGAAAAGATTGCTATCTGATTCCTGCAGATTTTTTGCATTGGACGTCATTGTGTACAGCAAGATAGAACCAAAGAATTGGGCAGGTCTTGTTCAATTTCCCCAAACGTCATTATTTTTTCCCCTGTTGATTGGTGTCACTGAGTCTTGGTATGTTATAAACATTAGATTTGGTATGTTGTTTTCAAAAGGGAAGTATTTTTAACCATTGATTGAATGTAACACTTCCTCCACTTAAAGCAATCACTTCATAGTTTTACAATCGAATATATATTTTGCCTTGCTTAATGGCTTTGAAGTAAATGGTTATTGGGTACTTCAGTCATATTATTTTATTTATTTTGCTTGATTAAATGCTTAAAACGTCAAATAAACAAAATAAGCCCCAATCTAACACAACATTTCTCAAATTATTTGAAGAAATATTCTATGGAGCGGAACTCTCATACTATTGAAATTGCAGCCGAGATTGACCGACCCTGTAAAGGGACACTGTAGTGGTGATGCTTGGTTAACCTGTACCTGCTGAAAGCTAGCAATGCACGTATCACTGCAACTTGTGCTGCCCCATCATTTGTACAGTTACTGCATTGTGGAGCTGTACACTTGCAGAGCCAGAAAATTAGTACTGGCTCACTTCACTTACAACTAGTTTGAGCCTCTAAACGTTGCCGTGCCTGAACCTGGCTAAAGTACGAGTGATTAGGGAGCAAGTGATTCTGACCTGGGAAACATTCACAAATGACTGTAGATGGGCGGAGTGTGGAATCCAAGGCACTGGAGATCTTGAAAGAAATGTTCAATAAGAGTGTTGTCTGGGAGGCCCTTCTGACACATGCCTACTAGATCATGGGAGCGGATACCTACACTTGTCAAGACAAGAAGTTGGTCACCTGGGACCTGGATGCAATGTTGTAAGTTCATGTCATACTTTGTTTGGGAGTTATTTTTAATAGTGTTAAAATAAATGTAATAATTTAATAATTTTAATAACTTACAAATAAATGTAAGCACATTCCTCCCATTTTCTTAATCTTCCTGTTCTGCCTCCTTTTATAGTTTTCCTTTTTAAATACTAGGAATTGCAAATTGGCCAGGATATGGTAGTACTGATGGAAGAGAATGAGGATGGACTGCTATTTCATTTCAAACTTGCTTCTAGATACTGAAATATAGATATTTAGAGGACAGCATAGAAACTTGACCTGCATTTAATGAGATGGAAAGCATTAGTGACTATGAACCATTAGATCCCTTTAAGAGACACAAAATGTTGGAGTAACTCAGTGGGTCAGGCATCACCTCTGGGTAGAAAGAATGGGGGAAGCAATGTTTGAACCCATTCCTTCTATACAGAAATGCTGCCTTGCCCGCTGAGTTACTCCAGCATTTTGTGTTTATCTTTGGTGCAAACCAGCATCTGGAGTTCCTTCCTACACAGATCCCTTTGTAAAATGGACAACGTAGGTGCTAATTTGCAGAGAATTGGAGAGCTCCACTAAATGTGATCACATGTAATCTATGTGATCTATTGCATTGGATTTTGATCAGAACTTTGATAGACATGACTAAAAGGCACAATGATAGAAATGACTAAAAGAGACAATTATATGCTTGGTGCATTGGAAAACTTGCCAGAACCTTTTCACTTAGTCATGAGATGTTTGGAGGAACCAAGTGCCAACCTGGCACAGGGCTTTGCACAGAACCTGGAGCCCATTTATTCCAGCAAAAAAAAGTCATGGCCATTTCTATTACTGTTTCTAAGTGTAGGCTCGGCCATTTAACAAACTCATAACAACTTCTGTTGCACCACTAGCAGGTGAAAACTATAATGGCAACTTGCTGCACTATGAGAATCCTGCTGCAGAATCTCAGAGGTACAAACGTTTTCATTATGTGCATGTTGTGCAGAGGCTTAGGAGGCCTATTGTTTCCTGAAAGTTTCCTTGATGCCTGGTAGCCATGCTTTAATTTTTTTTGTCATCGTTTCATTGTCCTGGCGTGCACCTGCTCATTGAGACCAGGATCACCCTTGCATTTCTGGTAGCCTTATTGACACACCCTGTTCCTTTCTTGAATCTGTACCATGTTGAAATTCGAAATATAAAGTAATTTGCTCTTTATGGGCAATTAGGTGAGTAAATATTTTTCAGTGTTTGGCCGCAATTGATCGGTGGCGGGGATGGAAAACAGTAATAGAGATGTTTTTTTTATTCCTTGCAGAAACACTGAAGGGTAGCCACCCTTTCCACAGCAATATTGCCTCGAGGCAAAGTAAATGTAAGATAGTTTTGAATTAAAATATCATTAGTCATTGAAAACTGTCAGTCAGTATAATTTCCTAAAGATTTGTCCTGGAAATAGTGATTTAGAAAGTAAACTGAATCTGATTTAGTAGCAAAAGCATTCTGTAATCAGATGTAGCATCCAACTAAAGGTGTGTGTGTACGTTCAATTTTGGATTTTTCTTCAGTGTGCCCTTATGCAAAATAATGCTTTTGTGCATAAGGGCACAATGTTTTTGTGCACCTTTTGTGTACCCTCGATTCTCCAGCATCTGCAGTTCCTTCTTTAACGCAAAAAAATGTTTGTTGTTTTGGGGATGTGGGATGCAAGAAAAGTTTTTCATTTAATTTTGGGTACTATAATTCTGAGATTCTGATAAAATTACATGATGTGTTTAAGTTTTTTTTTGTAAATCTTAAATATTTTCAACAAAAACAAGTTGCATTCTGTAAATGTGAAATGAATGGTTGAAATAACTCCATGCATACGAATCTTCCTGTGTGCGAACTTTACCTGGAATGTTTTTGGGTTTTAGATTTAGGACGTTCATATAATGTCTTAAAGTTGTAGCAAGGCTTCTTCTGTACATTAACTCTGCTTCCCTCTTGCAGTAAAGGTCAAGGTTCCAGTTACTTAATGTACCTGCATGTTAACTTCCTGTCTTTATGTATGAGGAGTTCCACATCTCTCTCTGTTTGCACATTTTAGAGTCTCCCTCCATTCAACATGCACTAATTATTTTTGTTTTTCTAATCAAAATGGACAATTTTCACACATCCCATCTGGAACTTGCCCACTCACTAAACCAATCTATATTCCATAGCAGACCTTTTGTATCATTGTATCTTAGTCTTCCTCTATTTTTTGCTCTGTTCTTTTGAGTAAATGGCTGATGATCTGGCAGTGAACATTATAGCACCTGCTCCAGTGTCACATTGCCATCCTGAAAATGATCCATCACACCTGACTCTTTTGACTTTAACCAGTTTCTTCTCTACGGTAATGTATTATTATCAGCGCTGTGAGATTGTCAAGTGCAATAACAACTTTATGTGCCACCTCATCAAAAGGTGAGGCTCTGTAAATGCATTACGACCGTTGATTAAATCCTCCATTCTGATCAAGCCAATTCCGATATGTTCAACTCTCTGCTGTTTTCTCTGAATCTAATTTTCATAGTTCATATTTCCTTATGACATAGGCGGCCATATTTGCCCTTCGAGTCCAAGCTGGCTCTTAGATCAACCATTCCTACCATTCCTCCACTCATTTTTCTGTAACAGATCATCTCGTACATGCCTAATAATATTCCGATTCTCCCACTATTCGTCTGCACTGGAGGTAATTTAGAGGGGCAGTTAATTTACTAATGCACATTTTGGGATTGTGGGACAAAACCAGTTCATCTGGGGGAATTTCAGTCTCGGTCACAGAGGCCGACGTCAGGAAATCCTTCAGAGGGGTGAACCCTCGAAAAGTGCCTGGACCTGATGGTATACCTGGTCGTGTTCTAAACACCTGTGCGGACCAACTGGCTGGAGTTTTTACGGACATTTTCAACCTCTCACATCTGAGGTCTGAGGTCCCTACCTGCTTTAAAAGGGCATCAATTATACCAGTGCCCAAGAAGAGTAAGGTGACTATCGACGTGTGGCACTAACGCCTGTGGTGATGAAGTGCTTTGCGAGGTTGATCATGGAGCAAATCAACTCCTACCTCGACAAAAACCCGGACCCACTGCAGTTCGCTTACCGCCACAACAGATCAATGGTGGACGCGATCTCGCAGGCCCTCCACTCCGCTCCGGACCACTTGGACAACAAAAACTCATATGTCAGGCTGGTATTCATCAATTACAGCTCGGCATTTAACACAATCATCCCCTCCAAGCTGGTCACCAAACCTGCAGAACTGGGTCTCTGCGCATCCCTCTGCAATTAGATCCTTGACATCCTCATTCACAGACCACAGTCTGTTCGTATTGGTGGAAATGTGTCAGCCTCGATAACAATCAGCACGGGAGCACCTCAAGGCTGCGTGCTCAGCCCCCTGCTGTACTCACTCTATACTCATGACTGCATAGCCGGTCACAGTGCGAACTCCATCATCAAGTTCACTGATGACACCACTGTTGTTGGACGTATCACTGATGGGAATGAGTCAGATTATAGAAGAGAGATCGAGCAACTGTTCATATGGCGCCAGCACAATAATCTGGCCCTCAACACCACAAAACCAAGGAACTGATTGTGGACTTTGGAAGGAGTAGGATGGGGACCCACAGTCCCGTTTATATCAACGAGCCGATGGTTGAAAGGGTCAAGAGCTTCAAATTCCTGGGCATGCACATCTCTGAAGATCTTCCCTTGTCTGAGAACACTAATGCAATTATCAAGAAAGCACATCAGTGCCTCTATTTCCTGAGAAGATTACGGAGAGCCGGTTTGTCAAGGAGGACTCTCTCTAACTTCTGCAGGTGCACAGTAGAGAGCTTGCTGACCGATTGCATCGTGGCTTTGTTCGGCAACCTGAGCGTCCCGGAGAGGAAAAGACTACAATAAGTAGTAAACACTGCCCAGTCTATCATCGGCTCTGACCTTCCTTCCATCGAGGGGATTTATCGCCGTCGCTGCCTCAAAAAGGCTGGCAGTATCATCAAAGACCCACACCATCCTGGCCGCACACTCAATTCCCTGCTACCTTCAGGTAGAAGGTACAGGAGCCTGAAGACTGCAACAACCAGGTTCAGGAATAGCTACTTCCCCACAGCCATCAGGCTATTAAACCTGGCTCGGACAAAACTCTGAACATTAATAACCCAGTATCTGTTATTTGCACTTATCAGTTTATTTATTCACGTGTGTATATATTTATATATTGGTATATGGACACACTGATCTGTTTTTGTAGTAAATGCCTACTGTGTTCTGCGTGCTGTAGCAAAGCAAGAATTTAATTGTCCTGTGGGGGACACATGACAATAAACTCACTTGAACTTGAATTGGAGAACGTGCAAATTGCACAGTAACAGCACTAGATGCAAGGCTCAAAACCATTTTGCTGGAGCTGTGACGCGCCTGCAATACTTGCAGCGCCATTTTTGAAAGGAACTTTCTTGAAACTT
This sequence comes from Okamejei kenojei, assembly GCA_035221665.1. NCBI lineage: Eukaryota > Metazoa > Chordata > Chondrichthyes > Rajiformes > Rajidae > Okamejei > Okamejei kenojei. The sequence goes on from CM069138.1 coordinate 61,637,735, forward strand.
TTATGCAGAATGGTATATGCATCAGGAGCTGAGAAATTGTACTCGTGAGGGAGTTGTGCAAAGCAGACAGGACCCGTATTTCTGATGTCTGCTGTTTGTGTTACTTTTGCAAAAATCCATTGGTTGAATGCAAACCTGAATTTGGCTTGTCCAAGTTACTGCATGGGCTTAACCCTCAACATTTTACTCGTTTGTTTTCTTTGAACAACATTCAGCGTGATTTCTTCAAATTGAGCTGCTTAAGAAATGTAATATGATCTACGTCTTATTTATTTACCTATTTATCTATTTCTTAGCTCAACATCATCATTCGATGATGTTTTTGATACTAAAAAATATAAACTGTAGACCTCAATATATCATCACCAATGGTGAGCTTGCTAAATTTAATGAACCAATTCAGTTTTGCACCTTGCATATTTCGATGATTGGACATGGCCGTGCGATGTTTGCATCTAATTTTATTTGCTTAACATGACAATCGAGGTTGTTTCTGCGGGTCATTTCTATGGCAGGACCAAAGGAATATCAATACAGTTTTTCCTGCTGAGGAAGTGATACATTGTTTAAAAATATGTTATTGTGGTGCATTTTAAAAATAATCTTCCTTAGCCAGGCAGATCACACAAGTTATGATAATATCGTCATCATATGTTATGACAATGAGATCTTTTGTTGTATAGCTTGTTTCCTGTTTTTCCTTCCCCAAACTTTTTTGATGAGTGAATGTGCTATTCCTTTCCAATATTTACCTACGTAGAAAGCGTCATGAAAGGGTTGGTCTCGGTGTCGTATAGACAGCCGACTTGTCCTTGGCTAGGGAGGAAATGGATCAGCATTGTTGTTAAAAGTATCCATTGATTCCTCTTGTATTTTTTCTTTTTATTTCTCAGCAGCTTTGAATTCTTCCCCCCGCCCCCAATTATTTTGGTGTTGACCGAAGGGCCTATTCCTCTGCTGTACTGCTCTATGTTCTACGTTAGAGAGCGGGTGTGTGTATCTGTGATTGCAAGTCATTCTTGACCATCTGGATTTTGCAGAATCTCTGGGCAGAATAGAAAGTTTTTTCCTGCCGTTGTTTTGAATTGGAGGCAGCTTCAGACGCCAAGGTTAAAGAATGAAGGGTACAAAGAAATGTTAAAATATTATGCATCGCATCAATATTATTTACAATATTTTATTCGGCAAATGGAAGAGCTGCAATACCTCCAAACAGGCTGCCATACTTAGTAGCTTATATGTAGTAGCTGCCATATTTAGAGGCCTATTCTGGTCAAGACTGATATGAGAACACTGGTATGATTTGTTAATAGTGCACACTCCTTTTCCAGACTTTGCAAATGAGGAAATAATTATAAACTTAACCATCTTTAACACATAACTTTGATGCCATATGATCAATAATTGTAGAATAGGCCTGCAATTGGTACATATGCACATGTTGAATCAAATAGAATAAAGCATGAACGTTTCCAGCTTTTTTCTCATCTGCTAGAAAGCATCAAAACCATCTAAATTGTTCTTGATAGGCTAGGTCTAAAGTTCACAGTGCAAGTTTCCAAGATTGCAGTTATCTAGTTGTTATGACCTGATAATTGTTTACTTTACAAGCTGTAATGGAAATTCTGTGTTAAGAAGCTGGCTTTTTTAAAGCCCTGTCCCACTGTATGAGTTCATTCAAGAGTTCTCCCGAGTTTGCCCTGATTCGAACTCAGAGATTTTCGGTAATGGCCGCTCTCAGGTACTCGGGGCTCTCGTGGACATTTTTCAACATGTTGAAAAATCTTCACGAGTTTTCCCGAGCTTACCGCGTTTCCCGAGTACCTGCCGTTAGCGTTACATGTCGCTAAGAGACGTCCAAGCTCCGACGTACCCGCTACGTACATTCTACGTGCTTCCACGAGTTTGATTTTTTTTTAAACTCGGGAGAGCTCTTGAATTAACTCGTACAGTGGAACAGGGCTTTAACTTCCTCAAATGCTGATCTGAAGTTGAAGAATGAACAGCTACAGATGTGAATTACTTCAATTCCTCTGTCTAAAACGTTTTAGGCAATTTTATCTGACTAGTTATGATGGAGGGACTTGTGATCCTAAAGTTTTGAGCTGCTCACTTTGGGTGCTGCAGACAGAAATCTTGTAAAAAGTCACTACCTGAAAGCAGTTATCAAACATCAGTCTGAAGAAAGGTCTCGACCCGAAACGTCACCTATTCCTTCTCTCCAGAGATGTTGCCTGTCCTGCTTTTTGAGTCTGTCTTTGGTTTAAACCAGCAACTTCAGTTCCTTCTTACACAATCTAGAACAACTCTTGGTTCAATCCACAACTAATTGTGCCGTGCTTGTATTATGGAGCAGCATTTGAACCTTGATTATGTAAGCACTAGAGCCTCAAATCTGGGAGGTATTTTCTAAATATTTTGAAGTGCTTAATTTTATAAATACTTAATATTTTGCTATTTATATAGTGGTTAATTTGAGGCTAGACCTTGTTACATTGGTTTGAATCAATGCTAGATATTTTCTCCTTGTGGGAACATAGCAAAGTGATTCAATTGTTTTTATCAGTTTAGTTTTTTTAGCCCTTTTGCCAAGACAATGGGTGCATTCCTGTTTATTTCTTATCAGTTTTGAAGTTCATTCACTTAGACCTCTTTTATTTGGTCATAGATAATCCATGATAGCATTTCGAAGGTGGTGAGACTGATTAATGCAGAAGGAAGAATAGAACTTATGGTTTGATAATCATGGTGAGCCAATCATGGTATCATTGCTGATGACAATGAACTCCAGGGAGGGACAAAGATATCTGTGGGATGATCATATTTAGTCATACTGCTGGAGGAAAGTGCATGCAGAAACATTCAGGCATCCTTGAACTTTGATGGTGCCAGTCTGGCAGATTTCCAGGTCTATTGGATATTAATCCTATTATTATCCCAGCACACTTCTAGCAGTTGATCTGGTAGCAAAAGGCCTTAAACCTCTGGATAAAACCTTCCCCCGGAATCCCAGGCTTTTGCAATTCACAAACCACAGTTAGAAAAATCACTAAAATCTCCTTCGCCGTCCCTTTCAAACTCGTTCGGCTCTCGAGGACTGCACAAATTCAAGAAGAAGGCTATGCTTGCGCAATGTTTCCAATTGGGTTTTATATTAATCTGCATCACCCTGGTGGGCAATTGAAACTCTAGAATTCTGTATTTTGCCAAAAAAAGGCTTTGCCTTTGGAATTGATGAGGTGCATGATTCATAGTATTGATTATGCATTATATTTGAGATTTAATAACTTCGCTACGTACCTTCACTAAACAGAATGCACTAATTCAAGAATGTGGACTAATGTCTTCTCAAAAGACAGTTTAGTTTAGAGATATCGGATGGGAACAGGCCCTTCGGCTCACCGAGTCCGTGCCGACCAGCGATCCCCATACACTAGGACTATCCTACACATTAGAGACAATTTACAATTTTTAACCAAAGCCAATTGACCTAAAAACCTGTATGTCTCCAAGTGAAGCAACGTAGTGAAGTCCAGTTCAGTGTTTCGTTTAGAGATACAGTGTTGAAACAGGCCCTTTGACCCACCGAGTCGGCACTGACCAATGATCACCCATACACTGGCTCTACCCTGCACACTAGGTACAATTTACAATTAACCTGCAAACCTGCACATCTTTAGAATGTGATGGGAAATAAAGAGCACCCAGGGGAAACCCACGCGTTCAGAGAGAATGTGTAAACTCCATACCGACCGCACCTCAGGTCAGGATTGAACCTGGGTCTCTGGCGCTAAAAGGCAGCAACTATGCTGCTGCGCCACTGTGTCGCCCAGCTCTAGGATTTTCACTCGGTGATGCACGAGGATCTGCAATATGTTTTCAACTCTGGTGTGCAGCTTGGTGATGGTGGTCTTCGTAAACATCTGATGCCTTCAAGGCAGTAATGATCCCTGGTTTTGGGAACACTGTATTAAAATGCCATCATTTGCCAGTGGCGAATGGATTCAAATGGGCTTTCTTCTGAATCATTGCAGGCTTGAGCACAGTTGAAGTGTATTCGCCATGGGAAATGTCACCATATTTCCCAACAATGTCTTGCAATTGGCAGAAAGGCTATGGGATGTCCACATCCCATGTAATGTGTAGAAGAGAACTGCAGATGCTGATCTATTTTGAAGATAGACACATGATTAGCATTAAGTTACTCCCTTTTCATTTACTGTTCTTTCTTTGATTTTGGAATTTTGATTTTGAAAATATGAAGTATAAAAGTTTAATGACCATTTGCAAAAATCCTTGTGCTTTCAATTTAACTGCATGTGCCGTATCGATTTTCAAATATTTAGGCCATGTTTCTTGCTGAAAATTGTTTTCAAGAAAGGAAGCAAGCCTGTAAAATTCCCCTTTGAAAGCGTTGAATTTTGTTTTCTTGACCCGTTTGAAATATAAAGGAAAGTAAAGGTTCCATTTGAGCAAAGATGGATTCCACAAAAATGCAGTCGTTGTTACGTCCAAGAAGTATTGTAAAAGAACATCGTGTGCGTATTTTTAATCTCGGTTGAGGTTAGAAGTTCAGTTGAGAAACATAACGGAACAGATGCTCCCCTTTGTGACAATGTACCCACGGTCACTTAAGTAGTTAATCAGTGTTGTAGTAATGAGCACATTAGAATTTAAAAGCAGGGAGGCTGCATGCCTGTTGATTGAGCACAGAAAGGATTATTGCCTACTTACAGTGTGCAGAATAAACCCTCTTCCCCACAGTGGGAATGACTGCCACTGATTTGGCCCATGTGGTTGAACTCTTGCCTGTCAACGCAAGTTCACACGGACTATTCAACAAGCCTGCCCAGAAAACTGTCTCCTCGAACTTCCTGTGGACTTGCATAATATTTCCTTGCTTCTCGTATAACTATGATATTTGGCTGGATCGCTGCCCATGACATGTTTGTGAATTACAAAAGCTGTTGTCAAAGGACAAGCAATGGTAAACAATGAAACATATCACACGGCTATTATATGGCATCAGGTTATATACTAAGTTCTGGGCAGTCCCAGTGGTTGTCTTTTGAAGAAACACTGAAGTTTGAAGTTATCTGTTTGGAACATTAAATTTGACACGTACCATATAGTTCATTGAAACAACATTTCAAAGCTGAAAAAAAGAGTATCAGCAGTTGCATGTGTCATATTTATGTGTTTCCCAAAAAAAGCTTTGCTGATTTACAACTGTGATCTGTCAGAATTATGGCAATGTACTTCAAATTCTTCTCATCTAGACTCTGCGACATTTTGTTCAAAGGCAAAATAAGAGTTGGAAGATCCCGAAATGCACACTTTTATACACTAGTGTGTGGGTGATCGTTGGTCAGGACAGACTCAATGGGCCAAATGGTCTTGCTTCAACACAATATTTCTAAACTAAATTTTTAATCCAGTTCAATCTGTTTTGGATTGCAGTATTGGCTCTTTTCAGTCTAGGTAACTAAACGGGAATTTGCAAGTCCGTTAGAATTGAAGGTGTATCAGTAGGATCCAAGGCCGGCAGATTGATAATCAAATCAGGACAAGAAAAAGAGAGCAATTCACGAAGCAGAATAGGTGATGGCAAATAGATCAAAATGTGATTGTCATTTTTTTGACTGCTTGGGCGAAAGATTTAGTTCACAGTACTGCAATTTGAGCCAAGAAGTTTACTTGACAACTTTTTGAAGTGTACTTTGATGGTACAGGTTACTGTGGCCACCTTTAAAGGATGATGCATCGGATCATCATTTTGGGACTTTATCTTGCACTAAACATTATTTCCTTAATCCCTAATGTGTCTGTATATTGTGGATGGCTCGATTGTAATTGTGTATTGTCTTTCCGCTGACTGGTTGGCATGCAACAAAAGCTTTGACTGTACCTCAGTACACATGACTGTAAAATAAACTACATTTATCAGGTCAGCAAGAGTACTGCTTGAGTTAAATTATGAGGACCAAGATGAACAGGAAGCGTAGGAGCACCAATGTATAGGAAGGAATCTCCAATGCTCGTTTGCACTGAAGATGGACACAAAATGCTGGAGTAACTCGGAGGGTCCGGCAACACGTCTGGAGAGAAGGAATGGGTGACGTTTTGGGTCAAGACCCTTCATCAGACTGAGGACACTGTGTTGGTATACACAACAAGGTGTAGCACCACAGACGACCAGGTCAACGAAGGTGAGCTGGCAGTAGCCTATCCAACGCACAGCATGTAAAGGGCAAAAATAATCTTGCGTAACTACAGGAGTCTAGGAATAGTTGAGATCTGACATCTGCTAATGACAGCTATATAAAACCTTCTGTCAAAAGATGACCACTTGATACCAGCTGTTACATATAAAAAGAAATCTAAATTAGTCACCTAGAGCATCCAACAACATCTCCCAAACCCATGACCCCTATCACAAAGAAGAGCAAGGGCAGCAGGTGCATAGAAACACCATGACTTGTAGGTTCTCTGTCAATTATGAGCACAGCCTTCCCCACCACCGAAACCATCGACACGAGTTGCCGTCACAAGAAGGAATTGTATCAATCAAGGATCCTAGCCTTTCAGATTAGACCCTCTTGCTGCTACAGGAAGTACAGGTCATAAATACTGTCCTGTAACTATCAGGTCCTTGAGCCGACCTACAAAACCCTAATCTCGGTAATGGAGCTGCAGACATCTCTTGCTGCACTATGGACTTGTTTTTGGCTTGTTTTGCACCAATATCTTTTTGTTTTGTGCATCCTTTTACTCTTTACTGTCTTGCAGAATATGTGTAATATTTGTGTAACTTGTGTATTAATTTTTTGCTGTGGTGTCTGAGTCTACGTGGCTTTGTTGCAATGATACCTATATCATTTGCACCACCATAGACTTGTTTTTCGTAGTGTTTTGCACCAATGTCTTGTTTTTGCATTCTTTTTCTCTTTACTGTCTTGTAGAATTTGTGAATTTTAATGTAACTTTTGTGTAACTTGTTTGTGTTGTCTGAATTTATGTGCATTGTCGTTGCAAGCAAGATTTTGATGGTACTTGTATCTCACCGTACAAATGCATGTGATAATTGACAACGTCCCGTCCCATCCCATCCCGACTTGGTAATATATCTTTGCTGTTTTGTTGCTGGGTCTAAACATATATTTTAAATAGAACATAAATTCATTTTTGCCCTCAATCCTATTTACAGAATCGCTGTGGTCGCCACACTTTAATGCAGCAGGCAACAAATGCGAGGCAGTGATCTAAAGCGTTTCAGCAATGATTGCATTTGGAATGAGCAGGTGTTTAGGATTCTCTTCCCTTGGGAAAGCACATCATCAGCTGTTTGCATGCAGTAATTAAGATACCAAAAGGGCCTGTCCCACTTGGCGATTTTTTTTTTTCGGCGACAGCCGGTGTCATATCAGTGTTGCCAAAAGATTTCGAACATTTCAAAATCCAGCGGCGACAAAAAAAATGTTGCGACACTTGAAAAAACACCGCGCGTCAAAAAAACAGGTCGCCAAACATTTTTTGGCGACCTGTTACGTCAGTCGATGATGGTCGCCCAAAAAATCGCCAAGTGGGACAGTCCCTTAACCCCTCCCCCCCCGCCCGAACACCCAAGTGTGCTTATCATTCACTGCAACGGTTTGTTGCTGGTAGGTAACAACAATATGATCCACATGCAGGTGCGTGCAAGATTCCTGGGTAGCTGCCACAGTGCCTTTGTCCTGCAACATTCTGCCTTCCCTGATCTAATCTCATAACTAACCAGACTTGTTGGCTGAATAGAAATTTTTGCTGCTCACGCCCGCTGAATAATGTGGTACACAGTGAAATTATTATTTTTTCATGAACGGCACGGAAACGTGCCCTTTGGCCCATTTTGTTTTCATGCTGATTACCAGTACCTATCTCACCCCATTTTCCAGCATTTAACCCCAGACTGTTCTTGCCACAGCATGTTCACCTAAATACTACTTGTCCAACTATATCTGTTTCCACCACACCCTGGGGCAGTACGTTCCAGATTTTAATCACCCCCTGTCTTTATATTTAAAATAAAAACATCCAGTCCCTTGTAAATCACCTGTTTTTATTGGATCATCTCTCATTATAGATCGCCATGAGGTACGTTCCTCACTATTTACTCCACCTTATACCACATAATTTTATATACTTCAAGTCCTCCACAACATTTTCCTTTTTTCAGCTTTTCCCACTGCAACAAAGTCCACAAAGTTGGAGTTCCCAATCCCAGGCAAGATCCTGGTGAATCTTCTCCATCCATTCTTGAGTATAGCTATGTCTTCCCTATAGCATGGTGACCAAAAACACACTCCATTCTCCAATGGAGAAGCTAATGGTTAATAAAGCTGTACCATAACCTCCTTCCTGTTATGTGCTATGCCCTATTTAATGAAGGCAGTAAAGTGTGCTGTCTTACCACCAATGTCTTATACCAAGACTCTCATTTCCTTAGTATGTCCTGGGGATCTACCATTTATTCTGTATATTCTAGCCTTGTTAGTTCTCCAAAAATGTTTAGTATAGAGATGCAGTGTGGAAACAGGCCCTTCAGCCCACTGATTCTGCAATGACGAATAATCACCTGTGCACTAGTTCTATCCTACACTTTCGGGACAATTTACAGAAGCCAATTAACCTACAAACCTGCATGGGTGAGGAAACCCATGCAGTCACAGGAAGAGTGTACAGACAACGCCTGTAGTCAGGATCAAACCCAGATCTCTGGTGCTGTAAGGCAGCAGCTTTACAGCTGCACCATTGTATCGCCTACAAATCTATCTCTTCATATTTAATGTTGTCGGTTTATCTTTACGACTTATTACTATCATTCTCCTTGCAGATAAGAGATGATCTTTCTATCAATAGCATTACCAGTTTTCCTGTCATTTACAAACATATTAATCAAATCTCTTTTTCACTTCCAGATTGTTAAGGTAAATAACAAACAGCAAGTTGTGCACCAATGACCCATGTAGTCCTTTACTAGCCCACACCCCCATTCATTGTGATCATGGCTGATCGTCCCCAATCAATAACCCGTGCCTGCCTTCTCCCCATATCCCTTGAATCCACTAGCCCCTAGAGCTCTATCTAACTCTCGCTTAAATCCATCCAGTGACTTGGCCTCCACTGCCCTCTGTGGCAGGGAATTCCACAAATTCACAACTCTCTGGGTGAAAAAGTTGTTTCTCACCTCGGACTTAAATGGCTTCCCCTTTATTCTAAGACTGTGGCCCCTGGTTCTGGACTCGCCCAACATTGGGAACATTTTTTCCTGCATCTAGCTTGTCCAGTCCTTTTTATAATTTTATATAGTTTGTCAAATACCCCTGGATCCATTAGGTTTTAACCTTTTGGCCATTCCACCATATGGCACTTTGTCAAAAGCCGTATTGAACATAAATATAGACCATTTCGGCAACCTTGCCTTCAACATATTTTGTTACCTCTTCCAAGAAGTTGAATTAGATTATTCAGAAATTTGATTATTCTATGCCGTATTGTACAAACCAATATCCAAATGCCAAAGATGTATTTTGGGTTTGAAGATGAAATGCTGAAGAAGGATCTTGACCCGAAACATCAACCATTCCTTGAGATGCTGCCTGTCCCACTGAGTTACTAAGCTTTTTATGTCTATTTTTGGATTTGATGTTCCGTGATAGCACACGAGGTATCTAGAATGGCCATGGATTGTTGTAGGCTATACAATGTTGAATAACAGGTTTGGAGTGCCAAGAGGAACACAACTCACTAGATGCTTCTGAGCAGAAGGTGATGAAGTGTTATCTCACCAGTGTGCCAACAACAGTACATTTTGCTGCCAAGGATAATACCCTAATCACCAAATAACATCATTCCATCCGCCTACGTCATTGCAAAGAAGAAGGCACTATTTCTTCTTTAGTTTAATTTAGAGATACTGCATAGAAATGGGTCATTCAACCCACCAAGGCCATGTTGACCATTTTTCACCCATTCACACAAGTTCTATGTTATCCCACTTTTGCATCCTGCACAATAGGGGCAATTTACAGAAGCTAATTAACCTATAATTAGGTTATAATTATAAATGGAGCACCCAGAGAAATTTCACATGGTCATGGGGAGAATGTAAAAACTCCGCACAGACAGCACCCGAAGTCAGGATTGAACCCAGATCTCTGGCACTGTAAGGTAGCAGCTCTACTATTGCGCCGCTGAGCCTGCCAGTTTCCACTATAGTATTCCACTATTTTCCCAGATAGATATTACACCACCTTTTTGGATGTATTTAGGATTTGACCACCAGTCTGCAAACATTCTCGCACAACCTTTGCAACACTTGGCACAATGTTTAGTTGTCATGTTAAAATGAGGATCAGTCTTTGTCTTCTTTTGACTTCTTGCACTGATGAGTGTCACACCCTGGACATGCCACCTGAATCAATGTGCATGTTTGGGATGTTCCATTAAATATTCAATTTGAAATCAATTCATGTTTGTCATCCTCTTGCCCTTGGAGCTAGTAAGGAAACATTAAGAACTCAGCCACGTTTTAATACAGTAGTTGTGTTAAAAACCCCAATAACTGATATGTTCCATTTACTTCAGCGTTTACTTCAGCGTTCCTTGTGTGTTACTGAACAAATGTCTAATATCTGTAACAAACATATTATGCATCCAACACCTTGGGAAATTAAAATAAAATCCAGCACCTGCCTCTGTATTGGTGAAAATGCTTTGTACACATATTTGTAGAAAAAGCAAGTACAAGACTAAATCGAACTTCACGCCATTGTACTTGGTGCATTATTCAAAACCGTCTGCTGACGGAATTGGTGTGTGATTAAATATCACAGATGGGTGACAAAAAATGTCAAATCCTTTCGGTAGCAGTTAATAATTTTGTCTAAAATGTAGGGGGCGCGGTAAAGATAAATGCAGATGATGTTGAAAGTATCTGTGTGGTTGACAGCAATGAGAAAAGCTTTAGATGTCCTCTTTAGATGGGAAAACATTTTTTTTAGAATTATTAAATTGCAGTTCAGACATGATGAAAAGGCTGTTGGATCTCTAGGCTGTGAAAGATGCTTTCATTCTGATTTAAATTCCATATACTGTGATAGACATTATTTAAATCGATGAAATACTATTCAATTTTGGGTACTTTTTATCATAATTATGTATTAAAAATGTATGTATATTGATATTTTCTGTCTGGTATTTTATTTATTTATTTATCAATGCCATTAATATTTATTGGATATGCTTTTTATTGTGGATGGTCAACTAAACTGTGTTTCATGAGAGTGAAGTTTACCTTCTGTTTTCAAATCCTTCCATCCATGATCTTGCCACTTTCTTTTTAATTTCCTCCAGTTTTTCCTTTCCAGCTGTCTTGTTTGTTTATATTACATACAGTGCTTTGTTTTAGCCAAAATGGTTTTCGTGTGCATATCGTTTCTTGCTGTTGGTGTCAATGGTGGATCATCACCCTATAAGCTACTTAGAGCGCAAATTCTATTCAAACCTGTTAGTCTTTAGGAGGACCTTCTATATTAGAATGTGATGAGGGGGAGGGTGTGTGGGTGGGAGGAGCAGAGATGTCAGTGTTGAAGGAGGGAAATTACTTTTTTAGCCCACTCCATTTTCATAATTGGCCCTAGCCATTTTAATATTGATCTCATTTATATATTTTTCTCCATGTAGAGCTCAATAGAAATGAATATAGCTATTAACTCTCTTAAAGCATATTGGGGAAAAAACCCATTTATGTTTAGTTAAAATATTCACATTTGCTTTTATACATGTTGGCTTCAAACCTTTGTAGTCACATTGCATTTCTGGCCTTTGCTAGAATCTATATTAAAGCTCTGTGCATTAAATTTTATCAAGTAAAACATGGCAGAGTGATCAGAATAGTGAAAGACCAGGAGTTCAGTAGTAAAGTGATAAACTAGATCCAAAGTTGGCTAATGATCCATTAGAATTCCGCATGACTCGGTGTTTGAATTCTGCGTGTGCTAATAATCAATGATCTTTTTTTAAAAAAAACCATAATTAAGAAATTTGTATTGCTGTCATTTTGTGGATAGTGAAGTCAAATGTTATTGACTGCAGGGGGACATCAATAACCTAATCAGGCCAAATATAATTTTGTTTTTGGAAGTATCAGCATTTTGTTAATGCAGACTGGGGCAAGGAAAGAAGGAATAAATTCTGGACAAGGATTGTTTGAAAGAAACAAAGGAACCTCGAAGTGCATGTCTAGAGAACTTTGACCATAGCAGGTCAGGTGGATATGATGGATGAGAAGATTTACATTGTTGGCCATAGAGTGTAAGATTCAGGAAGGTATGTAGAACTCTATAAAATAATCAGCAGGACAGTCGGCATCTCTGGAGAGAAGGAATGGGTGATGTTTTTGGTCAAGACCCTTCTTCAGACTGGTTATTGATAAAGGAAACAAGAGATATCATCTATCTGAAAAAGGGCCGCGACCCGAAACGTCAACCATTCCTTCTTTCCAGAGATGCTGCCTGTCGTGCTGAGTAGTTCCAGCTTTTTGTGTCTATCCTTGGTTTAAACCATCTACAGTTCTTTCCTATACATCTATAAAATACTCATTGGTCCATATCTGGAGAATGCAAACAGTTCCAGGCCTTGATACATATTCATTGGTTTATTTTCCATCAGGACTTTCACAGCTGCATCTTCATACTTGCCAACCATACATAACGATATAATAAATACTGACAGTGTGCATTGAGTTTTGCAATGTTTTGATCGCTGGATCCTCATTCCAAGTTTGCCTTCAGAAGAATGTAGATAATCATCCTATAACTCCTAACTTGTGCTGACTTGCTCATTATTTTCCTTTGAATTCTCTTCTGATTGGAAACTAAAGCCTGGGCTTTAAATTTCTGCTACGTTTGCAGGGGGAAATGTGCATGCAATATTTATAGCAACCATTGAACGATAATCAATATCTTGTTCTGTACTTCCACTTCCATTCTTGGAGTGGGATAATGGATAGAGTTCTTCTGTCGAAGGCATCCTTCCCTGCTGCTGTTGCCTGGAGAATCTTTGTCCCCTTCTACTCACCATTGCCTGAAGGGATTCGTACTCTTTTACAATCGTCATTAACAAAGACTTCATACCATCTTTGCAGCAACACTAAATGGCCTGTCCCACTTGGCGATTTTTTTTCGGCGGCATCATTGACTAACGTATCACGTCACCATAAAATATGCGTCGTGACGCGGCCTGATGATGTGTGACGCGGCGTATCACGTGTTTTTTCAAGTGTCGCAACTTTTTTTTGTCGCCGCTGCATTTTGAAATATTCAAATTCTTTTGGCGACCCTGATATGAGGCCAGCAGTGGCCGAAAAAATCACCAAGTGGGACAGGCCCTTAACTCTTTCCAATGTTGTTGAATCCAGTTATAAGTGGAAGACCAATTAGATGAGGTTTTAGTTATACGGCTATATACGTTATACGTTTAGGACGGCTTGAAAAACGCTCATGTTAAGGGCCCGTCCCACTTGGGAGACCTCCCCGTGACCTCTGGCGACCATAAGCAACTAAAAAAAAAATAAGGTCGCAGTGACCTACGACTTCCTATGACCTTCCTCGACTATGTGCACGACCTCCTACGACTACGTTGAAGACCACCCTCGACTATGAAGAAGATCTCCTTCGACTATGTTGAAGACTGGCTTCGACCATGTATGTTTTACTCGATGGTCTCTGGCAAATTGGTCCATGAATGAGCACGACCCCCTTCCATCTCGGAGGACCACACCAAAAACCATCAACAACCAGTTATAGCTCAAATGATCACCTGATAAAATGATGTAAGTCTGCATTTTTTTTTCGCACTAAAAAATGCCTCCCAGGTTTTTTTTAAATCATTCTGAACCATGCAAGCAAGGAACTGGTTTGGAGGATGTTAGTAAAAATACAACTACTGCTGTTTGCAGTAGCCCTTTTGCTACAGCAGCCTTTTAAGAAAGGCAGAAGGGGAAGAGCAAGTGTGACGAGGAAAGCACAAGAACAGGTCTCAATGGGTGAATGGAGATGATGTGATGGACTGTCCCCGTATACCAGATGACTGGAAGAGAGTGGCGCTGGGCTTTGACAAAAGATGGAACTTTTAGAACACATCTGGGGCAGTGGATGGCAAGCATGCCATTCTTGTCCCTGTACCCCTAATTTTCCTTTTCATACAGGATGGCATTCTGCTGGAAGCATTCCTCAAGGTCCCCCTCCTGCTGCCTGGTGAAGGTGTAGGGCATAACCTTCCTCCAGCCCTCCCTCACCACCAATGGGGCATTTGCCTCTGATGCTGTGTCAGACACAGGAGAAAAGGCTGCCTTGAGGCAGTGAAGGATGTTGTGGTGGTACCACCCTGGTCGTCTCCTCCAGAGGTATCACATGCAGGGCTACCTCCTCCTGCACTATCGCCTCCTGTGGCATCACCTCCTGCCACTCCTCCTCTTGGGTGGGAAACACCTGCATGGCAGGTTTTTTTTTTAGGGTTGTGCCCTCCCCCTGCGCTGCTGCCTTTTTGGTGCCATCTCTAAAACACAAGTCTCCTCTCCAAAAAACTCTCCAGCTATGAATGAACATGCCTTAGAGTGAAAGAGGTGACCTTCTGCTGTTTAAATCACCTTTTTTTTTCAGCCCGGAGCTATTACCTTCGACCACCTTCGACTACATACAACTAGCATCACGACTTACTACGACCAGCTTCGACTAGACCTACGACTAAAAAATATCGATTTTTTTTTTCCACTGCGACCTATTTTTAGTCACGGTCAATTTTTAACATCTTGAAAAATACGCCGCAACCTAGCTGAAGCCTCGACTACGCGGAGACCCCTCTCGACCATGACGGAGAGTGACGATGACCTCCTACGACCTCATGTCAACCTTGCCGTGACTATGGGTCGCGGGCACACTCGCCAGAGGTCGCCCAAGTGGGACGGGGGCTTTAAGGGACCAGGCATCAGTCTGCCTGCCCCAAGTTTGTTTCTTGCCCTTGGTTAAAGAATGGCTATGGGGTTTATCAGCCAGCATTTTTAAAAAAGGAGTATGGATGTAGGTTGTGTAAATGGATGACTTGTAAACATACATCAGAGGCTAAAATGTTTCTGGGAGTCTAAATGCTTCTTGTTTACCAAATTCAGTGCAGTAATCTTAACAGAATCGTGCATGTCAACCCGAGACAACTACAAGCAGGCCTCTTCAAAATCTGATAAGTTCATTTTAATGCACTTGTTTATAAACCAATGGGACAATTATTCCTCTCTTATCTGACATTGATTAGAATCTCTGTAGAACATCTGAGTTAGATGCCTCCCTTTTCTGGAGGCCCTGTATAACTAAAACCTGGAGTGATGCTCTCCCTGATGTAACTGTGATTCAGGTAGCAGATGTGAGCTAATGTTGATAGTCAAAACATTTTTGCTAGATTCTGTGTCGAATAATAGATCTTCATTTTACTTGTCTAACTCACTGCTATGCATTCCATGATTTTATAACTTGCATCTTGTGCCCAAAAGTGACTTTGGTGGATTGACCAACTGAGAAGGGGACTTAACACTCTGTTTAGTTTAGAGATACAGCACAGAAACAGGCCCTTTGGCACACTGAGTCCGAGCTGACCAGCGATCCCCGCACACTGACACTACCCTACACACACTCAGGACAATTTACATTTATACCAAGTCAATTAGCCTACAAACTGTACGTCTTTGGAGTGTGGGATGGAACCAAAGGTTCCTGGAGAAAACCCATGCAGGTCACAGGGAGAACCTACAAACTCCGTACAGACAAGCACCTGTAGTCAGGATTGATCCCAGGTCTCTGACGCTGTAGGGCAGCAACTCTACCGCCCATGTGTTAGATATTTCCCCTATTGGAAATTGAGGATCTAAATACCATGAATGGTAATTTCCAGCAACTATGATGGATATTAAATATGACCTTCCTGGCTTTTGTACATAACTTGAGGGGACAAAAAGTGCATTGCTCTATTTTCATGTTTAAGATAGGTTCTCCTCTTACCATAATGAAACAACTGGAAAAGAAGAAGCCTATAGATAAAGGTAGCAAACAGTAATCATAGAACATTATAATTTTCAGCAGAAAACACTCCTGTGTCCAAAAAGTCACTAAATGCACCATTGTGGAACATACTGTAAATTTCTGTGCACTACTGAGGGAATGCCTTATTGTCAGAGAATGGTGTCAGTTTAACTAAGATTTCACCGCTTATATTGGTGATCCCATGCAATTATTTGAAGAATGGCTGGAAATTGTTCTAGCAGCTTGGCTAGTCTATCCAATTAAAGGAAATAAATTGAGTTTGCTACATATTGGGCTTAGCCATGCACAAATTTGTACATTACTTGCTGTCGAAAGGGTAAAACTACTTAAATTAATATATATCATTTAAAACATCCTGACATCATCATAAGGCAAGTTGATGAAAGCATTTTCACTACCACCTATTGAAGGAAACGGAATTAAAATTTGGAAAATGTGAAATTGAAGATATCGGTGAAGGAGTTCATTGGCGAGGTCTTGTAGTGAACAAACGGCAGGACTGAATCAAGTGGCCTCTCTTGTCATTCGCAGTCTGATAACAATTAGTTTTCTTTCTTAAAAAATAAATGATAATTATCAATGTATTTAATGTTGAAACATTCATTATGGTTTGATTGGTGATTTTTACTCGATTCTTTCTTATTTTACCCAATTAGCTTATATACAATTGTTCAGGAAGTCACCAAAAATAGCTGAAGCTTTCTGAGCCATGTGCCTTAAATTGATGCAAGTGGGTCTGTTTTTATCTATCTCACTCTATCACTCAATGATTATCCTTTTAATTGAGGATGGATGCTCTTGACATTTACTCGAAGGCCCATTCTGTGCCCATGGCTGGCGTCACAGATAATAATATATTAAATCAGAGGCAATGGTGCAAGGGATAGGAAATGGCAATTCTTGGAGATTAACTGATTTTGGATAAACGGGAACAGGCGTACAAAAATACTATGGAGCCTGAATGATGTAGGAGGTTGCATAGAGAGAATAAGAAAAGATAAAATGCCTCGAAAGTCATGTGTTTCTGGAGTGAGGATCATTGCTGTGCTACATGGATTGTGGACTAGGATTTGGGCAGGGAAATGTGGAGAGGTAAACATGGAGCTTCAATGGGACTGTGGTTTTTCCCTTGTGTTCTACTTTGTGGTGATGTTAGTGATTCTGTGTCATTATGAATTTATAAACTAGCCACTGAATAGCTTGATTATTTAGGCCCTAATTATGCATAAATCATTGCTATTGAATTGAAAACAGTAAATAGAATAAATGTAGCAGCACAGCCCAGGGTCAGACAGAAAACTGTGTTTTTCTATTTAAAATTAGGTTTGATTATCAGTTAGATTGGAAAGTGGCATCTAAAACCAACGTTAAGTTAGCCTTTGGATTTTATTTTTGATAACTCAGGGATTATGTTCAGGTTAGGTTATGGAAGTAATTATATGAGCGGCTAGCTTAATTGTAATAGATGTGCAAGATAAATTTTGTTTTATAAAAAAAAAAAGTCATTTATTTACCTTACTTGCTAACCAACAATGCCATCAGAAAGATGGATTTTCTGGTGAGAAATGCAATATGGTTTAATCCAGCACGGCTCACTACGCTTTACATGGAAGTTCCACAAAGCATGGATCTTTGTGGCTTCCAATTAATCTTCAGAAAAAGTAGCAGGAGGACCTTGGGATGTTTTGACCAAAACCACACAAATTAACTTTTTGGTGCATAATGTGGGTTTCATTAGTCTGCCACTGCAATTCTTTGAAAGAAGGGTAAATTATAATCTTTTAAAAAAGGAAAATGGTTTTGGTATTCTGCCAAACAGTAATTTTTGGTGAGGACTCTCGGGGGACGAACAAGAGCCGAAGACTTAACCATCTGTTTAGCTTGTTGAGCTGACCATTTACCCTGTGGCAAATTATCCCTGAGAAAACTGCTCGCAAACTTGATACAGCAAAGGTCAACCTCAAAGAGCCCAGCAATGCATTCCCAAAGGATTTGTCCTTCTGCCAAGTTTTCATATTTATTTATAAACAATGCACACAAAAAAAACCTCGCGGTAGATTTGTACAGTTTTGGGGAGGGGTGGAGGATCATGGAAATATTGACTAATTAATGTAATTGTTAGAACAAACTGTTTCAAGCTGTGGATTGCTGCAAACTTCCTTCCTGCAATTCTTGATTCATTCATCTGCAGGTTTTGTAACGTAACTCAAAAGATGCACAGCGTCTTGATCAAAGCTGACCCAAAATCAGCTTACTTAAGCATTTGTCTATTAATACACCCCAGCAAAGGTCAATTTCCAATTTAAACATTTAAAAATTGTACAATTGATCAGTTTAGTTTAGAGATACAGTGTGGAAACGGGTCCTTCGGCCCACCGAGTCTGTGCCAACCAGTGATCGCATTAACACCATCCTACACACAAGGGACAATTTTTTAATTTTTTTTTTACCATGCCAATTAACCGACAAGCCTACACGTCTTTGGAGTGTGGGTGGAAACCGAAGATCTCGGAGAAAGCCCATGCAGGTCATGGGGAGAACGTACAAACTCCATACAGACTGCACCTGTAGTCGGGATCGAACCTGTGTCCCCGGCGCTGTAAGACAGCAACTCTACCGCTACGCCATCATGCCACCCAAATTCTCAGATTAATTTGCTTTCATTCTACTGTCTATGGCAGATTATGTTTAGCCTTGAAGGAATATCACTAAGAGAAAATCTCTTGGTGTAAATAAGTTGGTTTCTTAGTACAAAATAAAGTACTTCATATTTAATTCTGGGATGTTGACTCAAATTATCCACAGCGGGTCAAACAAAAGCTTTATTGAAACCCTAGTTATGACTATGGTAATTTTTTTTGTTTACACAAGATCAGTCTGGCATTAAGGAGAAATTTTGGACCTATTCTTTTCCCTGCTTTTTGTCATAAGATTGGTTGTTTTCCATTTTTAAATCAGCGGTTGAATTCCTTGTATATTTTCTAAGCCAATTTATTCAATAGACAATAGGTGCAGGAGTAGGCCATTCGGCCCTTCGAGCCAGCATCGTCATTCACTGTGATCACGAGTCAATATATCAGCATTTTTCTGCTTCTCAGATATAAATAAAAGATTTGATAAAAGATCGTTGACCAAAAGGTTAACTTTGTTTCCCTCCCTGTCCACCAATGCTGCTTGTGCTGCTGGGTATTTTTGCATTTTTCTTTTAATTACCTAAATTCAGTTATTTTAGTAGATTTTAAATAGTTTGCTTTCGAGGGAGGTTTTTGGAAAATTGAAGAAGGTTAACTTGATTAGGAACAGGGGTACAGTGTTGGTAGAGCTCACCCTTCTGTAAAAAAAAAGCCAAAACAAAAACAGCGGGAATTTTAACTAGTGGGTGTGTGGTCGGGGTAACCTGGTTGAAAGAGTGGGAAGGGGAAGACCCATCACCACTGAGGTTCCCTGTAAGAGGGGGGGAGCAGTAGGGCCCAGCAGAGTCAGACCATGTGCTGTCTTCATGGTGGAGGTTGTGGGCCTGGTGCTGAGCCTGGAACTCTGGTGAGGTGATGGCTCTGGCCTGCTTGTGGCCGGTGGAGAGGCGAGGGTTGGCGGAGTAGCTGGTGGAGGCCCATGGGGAGCTGGAGCAGAGATACGGGTGGGCGGCAGCAGCATCGGTGGCCCCGGGGAGGCGGCAGTTTTGGTGGTCCGGGCCTGGGTTTAGCCGGGAAGGCGGTGAAGGGTCGGAGAGGCGGTGGATGTTGTTGCTGCTCCTCATGGTGGCCATCTCGGCCTGATGGTGGTCGTGCAGGTGGTGCTGCGGTCCAGCGGTGGAGCTCCGGGCCTGCGGGTGGGTGGTCAAGTCGAGGGGTGTCGGTGGAGGGACCGGTCTGGAGGCGGGCAAGCTCGCGATCCTTGCTAATCCAAATAGGCGAGGAAGCATTTGTTGAGGGTGTGGATCTGGCGTCAAATGAAGTAGAGTTGTGGTCCAGAGTGGGTGAGTGCGTTTCGTCGTTCCCCCCTCCCCCCCAAGCTAAACCTGAAATGACGCCCTGCTTGACAGCTCCGGCACCTAAAAAATGAGCCATGCTACACTGATTGAAGAACGGAATAAATCAGGACAACGCGGTCTGGTATAAATGCAGGACTTCTGATTACCAACCAGCTTAGTTGTTGATGTTTAAGTGATTGCTGTACTAAAATACACCACCTCCAATGTCATTGTATGATTTGACAAATCAAGATGGTGGATCTTGAAGCAGAGAAATGAAACGCGTTCCCATTTTAAAAATAAATGATAGGCATGAAGCTCTTGGGCAAGTACAGGAAAAGTGGATGCACAGTCAGATTGTCCATACTACATATCATTACCATGACTTTTCTCTAGCCTTAAGTTTTTTTCAATTCTCACACTGGCTATCCTATTAAATATTTCTTCTAAAGTATATTGTTTTATTGTGATGTCTTTGTCAGCAAGTAACAAAAGTGGTAAAATAAATATATTGGCCTAGAATTACAATACGTTCCTTAGACTGCACTTAGAGTATTGTGTGCTGTTCTGGTTATCAGTGTACAGGAAGGATGATGCTGCAACAGGGGGAGTGCAGAAGAGATTTGCCAGGATGTTTCCTGGAATGGGGGCTGTAGTTGTAAGGAGAGGATCGATAGACTGGAATGTAGAAGGTTGAGGGGTGACCTTGCAGAAGTTTATAAAATCAAAAGGGATAAAATAGATAGATAGTCAGAATCTTTTTTCCCTGGCAAATGAGTCCACAACTAGAAGGCACAGGTTTGCAGTGAGAAAGGAAAACGTAAAGGAATTGTTGGGAGTGTTTCTCACATTGAAGTTGGTGTATATCTGGAATGAGCTGCCAGATGAGGTGGATACAATTCCAGCATTTATAGGACATTTGGATAGGTACTTAAATAGGGAAAATGTAGAGATGCAGGCAAATGGGAATATTGTAGACATTCATCATGGTTGGCCTGGGCATTCCAGGTTGTAAAACGCAAGCCATTGCATTCTTCCTCTCTAAGTACCCTCTCTGAGTACTTACTCTGTAAGTACAGTAAAGCCTACACTTGCCGACGGCAGATCTTACAGAAGAAAATCCACTGAAATTAATTCGGACAGAAATGTCTGAGGGGGCTCACCTGGGGAGATCTCGAAATAACTGCCAACAGCCGAGTGAGGTGGAGGACATTTGTCAATGGCCTGTGCTCCCCAGAGGAGCAAAGGGCTTAAGAAGTAAGAAGAGACATCGGTGAACCCTTGTGTTCTGGACCTAAATACCATCAGCTGATGGGGCCAGAACAAGCCCTGCCTTCAAATGTCAGGAATGATTTGGCGAAGACTTAGATGCAACTTAGCTTAGCCAGCTATCAAAAAACAAAATCACTATTCGTTTATGAATGTTCACAATCAAATGTTTAAACTTTAAAGTTTTGTTTTATTTTAAACATTTAAAAAACAATTAAAGTATTTAACTAATTAAGTGAATTAAATTACATTTAACTTAACCATTTTCACTTAAATCCCTTCCTGTTTATACAGAAAGTTCAACATTCAGATTCCCAGAATAAGTGCGCAGGAATTGCAGGAACTTAGGTTGCGAACCTACATGGAAATTAGTTAAGATAGATAACTTATTTTAATATTGGTTAAATAATAAAAGGAACAACTTCTTATGTTTAAGAATGAGAGCTTTTATTTTAAACTATATGCAACACAATTCTTTCTTGTGTTCATAGACAGGAGTAGGCCATTCGGCCCTTTGACCCAATACCGCCATTCAATGTGATCATGGCAAGGAACTTTATGTTTGGAATATAGTCGGATGTTATACATCTTATCTGTATGAGGGTGACAACAGAACAAAAACAATTAAACCTGGAAAAAGTGGAAATGTTCTTTGCTTTGGTCCAACTCTCACTTCAGTGGTCAGGGAAGACATAAAACGAGGAGCATGTGGCTATGGAAAGGACCTTCTTTTGAAAAACCTCTTTCCTTTGGCATATTCTATATCGTTAACAAGAATATTGCAAAAAGCATGGCTACCAAGGTAATGTAGGAATCATGGTAAAGTGACTGTGCCCAGTGAATTATCACAAATTGCAGGGTGATGTAATTGGTTGTGGGATAATTAATGGCTGAGACACTTGGAAGAAATCCCTGCTCTTCTTCAAAATTGTTCCATTGGATAACAATCCCTAACTGAGGAGGTTGGTTGGATTTATTTAATGAGCAATTGTACACTGCTCGCGTGTTATTTGCTGAACCCCAGTTAACATTAATATTAATAATGAATGCTTAATGCGTTTGCAGAGAGATTTTCAGCCTAGTGTTATGGTGGTGTTTTGCTCCTATTGATGCTTGTGTTACACTAATGGACAGGAACATCATCAAAGTGCTACCTGACAGCAGTAGCAATGACAATCTAATGGGAATCTTGCCAGAATATTATCATTGGTGGCATTAGATTTATGGGCAAATGTCTTTCATTTTCTTCGTTGAGGATGTGCAATGCAGATTTTGGTACCATATTTCAATTGAGTGTGACTGTAATGTATTAATTGCAGTATTTTGGAATTGGTGAGTTTATAATTAATTTCCTGGTGCTTTTTAATTTGTACTTTTTACAAATAATAATTGCATGTAGATTTTATAACTGGATTTGAGGCTTAAAATTAGATGCTCCCATTTGCCAAAAGAAAGGACTGGACCTTGTAATGCACAGTTAGCCCACATCCATTAACAGCAACGTGTCTTGGGTTTTTTTCTGTATGGCTGTATGGTAATTCGCATATCGCTGTACCTTAATTGGTACATGTGACAATAAAAGATATTTGAAACCTTTGAAAGCTTGGTGATACCAATTCATTTAAATGCATCCAGCTAGCACAACCTCTCTGACAGGCCCCTGAAATAGGCGGGTCCGATATCTTAACTTGCTAACCAATTGAATCGGACCTAGAAAATATTGCAGGATGACATAATGTAGGAGGATGTGGTGCAATGAAGGCTTGTTATGTTGGAAGTAGATAGTGGGAGTAGCATCCAGTGCTTGCAGTGTCAGGGGCCCTTCCAGATTGAATCTCAGAAACCAGAAGAAACAGATAGCTGTGATGTTCAACGTGAGAATCAAACGGGAGAACATTGAATGTTCTCAATTCTGTTACCCTTGCTGTCTCCTCCCCTTCCCACCTCTCCCTCAGCCCTCGGGCCCTGGCATTCCCTCTCTATCTCTCTCCCCCACCCTAGTCGCACTAGCTTCTCATTTTCACACAACAAACAGCTTACAATGGCTTGTTCCCTTTATCATCGATACTTTTTTGCATATCTTTCATTCATTGTTCTTTATCTCTCCACAACACCGTCTATATCTCTCGTTTCCCTGATCCCTGACCAGTCTGAAGAAGGGTCTCGACCCGAAACGTCGCCTATCTCCTTCGCTCCTTAGATGCTGCTGCACCCGCTGAGTTTCTCCAGCCTTTTGTGTACCCTGCAGCTAAAGTCAGCTTGTCACTTTAGACAAATGGTCAAATAAATATATCTCGTAATGCCACATCTTGCCTCCAGGAAGAGCCTTATAGACAGAGCTCCCTTCAACACTTCTCTATCAATCACTTGTCAACAATGAATGAAATGGACAGGAGAGAGGGTAGCTTACACCACAGCGGAATGAGCATTGACTTCTCTAACTTCAAGCAGCCCTTGCTTTCCCACTCTCTCATCCCCTCCCCCTTCCCAGTTCTCCTACCAGTCTTACTGCCTCTGATCTCTGTACAACACACTTCCCTGACATCAGTCTGAAAAAGGGTCTCCACCCGAAACGTCACCCATTCCTTCCCTCCAGAAATGCTACCTGTCCCTCTGAGTTACTCCAGCATTTAGTGCCTGTTTATGAAATGGGCCTTTTCAATATATTTTGCCACCACCTACCCTCTTTTGATTCCTTGCCCTGTTTGACAGGCCTATTGTCTGTTTTCTCCATCATGATGAATGTCAGGCAAAAGCCAACATTTGACAGAGAGCAGCTGGTTTCAGTTGAACCATCCACAATTATAATGGAACAAATAATGTCGCGCCCTATGCATTTCTGCAATTTGGAATAACTGTGGAAATTGGCAGCGTGTAACATGTAACAATTGCTCTAAATCCACATCCATGATCAGCCACATGAGGTTCAGAGAGGACATTGAACCGAATGGCAGTGCATCTGTTGATGGAATGATCCAACTAGACAACATAGCCTTGTCTATTATTAACTGCTCCCTTGCAAATATAGTGTCACCTCCTTTAGCAGGCACTCAACAATTACTACTAATGTTACCTCCACAAAATCCTCTGAGTTTGCTTGAAGGGTTAGCAAACCACATACCATCCTTAGCCAATGTCTCCAGACTCGAGATCCATTAGCTCTGATGGGCATTCACCATTATTCATATGCCCAACATCAGACTCGTGAAATGGACTGAGCTCCCAAGATATTACAAGATTAATAGATAGAATGCTTCATACGGGGGGAGAAAGACTGACCATCCGCCTTCATAGTTTTGTAACTCCTCTACCTCCTCGGCTCTTCGGAAAACAATGTCAACATATCGAGCCTCTCCTTATAACGCAAGCCCACCTGTCCCAATCTGCTTCTTGTAACGTTTTTCTACACACTCCCCAGCTTAACCATTTCCTTCCTATACTATGATGACTAGAATCGCACATAGTATTCCAGGTATGGTGTCATAAAATGTTATGTCCAGCAGCTACACGACATCCAAACTCTTGCACTCAATACTCTGTCTGATAAAGGCAAACGTACCATGCATCTTCTTCGAGATCTGTGAGTATGTTGCCTCTTTCAGGGAACTATGTACTTGCGTCCTAGGTTTCTCTGTTGAACCAAATTCCCAGGGATTGTCATTTGCTGTGTTCTGGCCTTTTCTTGCCTCCAGTTTATTCTCTCCCCTCCCCAACCACTACTTTCTGCCTGCAGAAGGGTTCCAACCCGAAACGTCACCAATTCTTTTTCTTCAAAGATGCTGCTTGACCTGCTGCATTTATTCCGGCATTTTGTGTCTATCTTTGGTATAAACCAGCATCTGCAGTTCCTTCCTACACATTTACTATGTATGCCCTGCTCTGCTTTAGCTTCCTAAAATGCATCACAACGCACTTGTCTGAATTAAATTCCAGGTTAGGTTTTATCAATGGCCACTGTATGTATATTTAAAACACACAGAAAATGTCATTAGCGATGCTACATTGATAATGTTGTAATAGCAGATGCTTTTTATCATGGCTTAATTTGATTATTGTACATTTCACTACTGGTCTGCCAATTATAGATGGAAAAAACACACATTATTTAATCTAATGTACCTTTTAGCAGTGACCTGGTAAAAAGCTTGTGCAGAGCTAATGCAAGCAAGCACTTTTTTTCCCTACGAAGGACAATTATCCTTCATTAGTCACAAGGTAAAGGACTAAATCAGTGGTGCAACTTTTAGCAAAACAAACATCTCCTTCCTGCCAGCCTTCAGCAGACAACAATTACCTCAGTCCAGATACTGTTTCCAATGGAAAAAATACTTTTAATTTTTAAATCCCTTGAAGAAAATTGAAACATAACTTCAAGGTGAATAATAGCCTTGCAAAGTGGATTATCTTGCTTTTATGACAGAATTATACTCTATACTGGACAAGTGGAATCTGCTAGGAAATATAACCTATTAAGGGTGATCTCGACACCACCTATACTTAAATGCAGGGGAGATCTTCTTGTGTAGGAAGGAAGTGCAGATGCCAGTTTACGCCAAAGATGAAGCAGCTCAGCGGATCAGGCAGCATCTCTGGAGAAATGGAATAGGTGATATTTTGGCAGGGCCGGATTTAGATGAAGAGAGGCCCTATGCTATTCCACTTGCGAGGCCCCTCCAAATCCCCCACCTCCACGACAAGAGGAAGATGGAAGAGTCCACCAGATTGACACTGATGTGCGGCCGGGCGTGGCCAATGAGATAAGGGCTGAAAAGCTGCGCTTTTTATTTATTGCCAGTGCTAGTGTCGAGTTATCGGCATAAAACACTATTATTCTGAAACGGAGGGCAAGGAAAATTACTGAAGGGTTGTTTAGGGACTACAGTGTGTTGTGACAGCATATGTAAGAAAGGCCTATGACAGTGTCAAAAATATTATACGCCAAGCCCGTGCGAAGCTTTTCAAAAAGGGGGGGGGGGTGGCTTGGCAGGATTACAAATATTTTATGTGAAATAAGTGCACACAATGCATATCACAAGCGCGCAACTCAAAGACCCTTGTGGCCAGGGGTTTTAAATGCTCTCTGGTGCATTCTGAGCCTTATTTTGGAGCACTTTTGCACCAAATTTAAGACCATTATTTCAGAAATCATTTTGGTTGAGTCAAGAATAATGAGTGATTGGAATGGGATGATTGGGGTCATTTGTTTAAATCAAGAATTGAAGCTGTCCTTGTTTTAATAATCAAGTTGTACTGTAAAATGGTATGTAAAATGTTATAAAGGAGCATGCAAACATTGCAAATGAAATGCTATAAGTTTTTGCAGTGAATAAAACATTTTTTTAGAAAATGTTTTGTGTTGATTTGATTGCCTGTTACTGTTCGACTGTGTTAGTGTATGCACATGAAAAATATGATGCAAAATGAAAGTCGCAAACTGTGGAATACATATTTTTCAGTATTGTTATCAAGGAAAAGAAAGCAGCTCCAAATGTTTGATATTATTCATATGGAGGAGAAAATATATTTGCTCTAAAACAATCAGTTTTATTTGTCACTTGCACATAAAGTGCAAGTGAAATGAATTTGCCAGCAGCGGTACAATGAAAAAGAACACACAAAAATGCAATAAAAATGTAACACAAACATCCACCACAACATTCATCACTGTGGTGGAAGGCACAAAATTTGGCCAGTCCTCCTCCATTTTCCCCCATGGTCGGGACCTCCGCAGCCGCTGCTGCGGGCGTCCAGATGAGTAGACAAGGTAAAAAGTCTAGGTAAGTCCAGAATCGGCGCTTGCCTACCGGAGACCACGGCTTCAGGTTGGTGTAGGCCGCAGGCCGGTGGTCGAAGATTTAAAATTCCCACCAGAAGCACAGCAGGCTGCAGGGCCGGCAGTCGAAGCTCCCCTCCAGGGATCCCCAGCAAGGGACCCGGTTCCTGATGGTAAGTCCCCGCCGTGCCCGCGCTAGAAGTTGGCCGCGGGCCGGCGGTTGGAGCTTCTCCCGAGTCCCCAACGAGGGATCCCAGGCTGCGGACGCTGCGCCAGCTGGAGCTCTGCATACAGCGGCTTCAGGCTACCGCGGGCCAGTGAACGGAGCGCTCTCCTCCGGCGAGCCCTCGCCTGCTCCGTGACGAGAGTCCACGCTGCGTCCACGGCTGAAGCCCCGGGCACGTCTCCGGCCGATCCTCGATGTTAGGTCACAGGGGAGGCGACATGGAAACAGTTGCCTCTCCGTGGAGGAGGTGACCAAAGCGGTTTCCCCCTTACCCCCATACCACCTCACACACAAGACATACAGAAAAACATTAAAAACATACATTTAAAAACACACAAAAAAAATTTAAGTAGAAAAAACGGACACGCTGCAGCGCCCCCACCGACCAGTTCTGGGGGCCAAACCTACCTTAATTTTGCAATCTCACTAAAGATAATCCCCCTTCCCTCTCTCCCCTCCTCCTTTCCTCTCCCTCTCCCTCCACCTCTCTCTCCCTCCCCATCTCTCTCTCACCTCTCCCCCCTTCCCCTCTCTCAGTCCCCCTTTCTCTCTCCCCCTCCCCTCCCTCTCTATCCCCCTCTGTCTCAACCCCCCTTTCCCCCTCTCACATCCACCCCCTCTCTCCCCCACTCTCCCTCCCACGCAGCGAGGCTCCGACTCCGCGCCGCAGACACCGCAGCCCCCCTCTGGCCCGGAAAAACCGGCACTCACGCAACGCAATATTCCACTACTTACCTGGAGTAGACACCTAGGATCTTTGGTAGACACGAGGCATCGAGGTGATTGTGTGGAGTGCAAATGGAGATCAGAACCTGCCCGGGCCCACTGCGCACGAGCGGAGAGACGGCGACATTTAGCGTCACTACTGTGTCACAGGCTTCCCCCAACTGCGTAGGTTGTACTTTTTTCCCCAAAACATCCAGAACCAGAATTTCGGGTAATTTCCGTCAAAGTGGAAACGATGATAGCACTCCAATATTTTTTTTCTCAGGTTTTTTATACTCTGAGGAAAAAAGCATCTTGGCTGGAGGCCCCCTAGATTTTGAGGCCCTAGGCTTCAGCCTATGAAGCCTATAGGTAAATCCGTCCCTGCTGAGGCCCCCTTGGATCTCAAGGCCCTAAACTTAAGTTTGTGAAGATTATACGTAAATCCGGCCCTCTATTTCGGATTGAGATGGTCTGAAGAAGGGCCTCGACCCGAAGCATCATCTATTCCTATTTTCCAGAGATGCTGAGTTACGCCAGCTTTTTGTATCTAACTTCTGGAAGTTCTTCTCATTGTACTGGCCAATGATTATCCTCAACCAGTAGCATGAAAGGTTATAATCTTATTTTGCTGCTGTTTGTGTTGCATGCAGATTGTAATAATACATGAATTATTGAGCACAATCAATATTATTCAACCATTTGTAAAGATTTTGAACATGTGCTGGGGCTCTGAAAGATGCAGATTGATTGGTTTATGTCAAACTTTTCTGTCCAGCTGAGCTAGCAGTCCTTGATTTTATTGTTGACACTAAGCAGGTGGTATATAAGACGTAGAAACAAGGAACTGCAGATTCTGGTTTATAGCAAGGGGAGAGTGTTGGAGTAACTCAGTGGGTCAGGCAGCATCTCTGGCGAAAAGGGATGGGTGACATTGTGGGTCAGGACCCTTCTTCAGTTTGGGGGTGAAAATGGTTTTCCTGCCTTCCCTCTTTGATCATCACATATTAATGGCCAGTGGTTCAGCTTGTTCCTGCAAATGATACCTGTCCATGACTGCACCATCAATCCCAATGGGAATCTTGGAGTTCCTCAGGTTTGAATTTCCTGGAGAAAGGAGCTCCAGCCTGTTGAGTCCTCCTGATTATTGCCATCTTATCATTCTGGTGTCATTTAAGTGAATTTTCTTTGTAATCCTTCCAAGAGTCTCAAAGGGGCGACATTTGGTGAGAAGGTGGGGAAATTTCAGAACATGTGGCTACTCGTATGTATTTCTCGCTTATGAATCCAATAGGCCACCCAGAAAAGGCTTCTTTATCCAGAGATGGATAAAGGAACTTGTGTAGATGCTTTCAAGAAGAAGCTAAATGCACCCAGAGGAGAAGGCAATAGACCAACTAGGCTAACCCGTGCATGTGTTGTAAATACTTTGTGGTTCTATATTAGATAAATTAAACATTTTTACAGCAACTGAAATGATGCCCATGCTTTATGGTGTGTCATGTAAGAAGTTACAATAGGCACACTGCACTATCAGCTCAGTAGAATTTGAGGTCAATTACAATAGCTGCGGCAATAATGTTATTCATATCAGTATTATTATCTTTAATAGTTGGTTAATAAAGATTCTTAAATACAATACCCTTTGGAGCTGTATTACAAGCGTTCCTTGTTTACTTATGTATGAATAACATTTAATGTTAATGTCAAATTAATTGGTGTGATTTATGTGAGAGTTCACTGAAAGTATTCTCAGTAGCAAGGTGCAACTTATTAACTGGACTTTGCAACCACTCGTGTTTATAATTTGATAATGAAACTAAAGCCAATAAACTGCCAGTAACATATTGAGATATCTGTTTAATTCTTTACTTTAGAATTGCCTGCGCTAGCTGTACAAATATAGACAAAAGCTATTAGCTTTGTCTATTTTCTTTTGTAAAGCACGAAACCTGGCCAAA
This sequence comes from Okamejei kenojei, assembly GCA_035221665.1. Lineage (NCBI taxonomy): Eukaryota > Metazoa > Chordata > Chondrichthyes > Rajiformes > Rajidae > Okamejei > Okamejei kenojei. The sequence goes on from CM069138.1 coordinate 61,667,769, forward strand.
GCCAAAGACTTTGAAACAAAATCCAAAAACAGCATTTTGTTTTTTTCAAAACTGTTAATAAAGATGGCTTTGGAAATGGTTAGAATTTAAAGTGAGCAAATAACAATTTAAATATTTAACTGATTAATTGGTATGTATTAATTTGTAGGCTTATGGTAGATTAACAACAAGCTGATTTTTGCCAGAGGTCATAGTGGGATAAATCCCTATTCAACATTTGCTTGTGTTTCTTGTACAAACAGTATATTGGGAGGGGTAAAAACATTGGGATGCGAAAGAGTAGATATAAAATGTGTAAATTAACAAGATCTATTAAGGATGCTGGAAATCTGCAATCTATTCTCATCACTATAATTAAATAAATGGTTGACTAAAAATGTGATTAATTGTGTGTTTCTCAGAAGCTTATGTACACCAGGAAACATGATGGAGGGTAAGGGGGTGATAGAACAGTTAATTTATCGGGATACAATCTGGAGGCTGAACAAACAACACCAACACCCAACTTTAAATACCACTGCAGCCATTGGATTGTAATTCTGATTAATAATGTGGAATTTTAAGGAAAAATAGTTGAGGTAATGATGACCGCCAAATAGCTGGATCACCATCTCGTGTTTGAGGATTCCCTCAAAATGACAATATATACTTGTTATCAGTGAACTTTGAAGGTACTAAAGTAGATGTTATCTAGTTTGGAAGTACAATCTACCATTTACAGGGCTGCCAACATTGGGTGAGCGTTGGGAGTGAGAAATTGCGAGAGACCAAGCCGAGGGAGAGCAGCGACACGTGGTGGGGGGGGGGGGGGGGAGAAGGGTGTGGGAAGGGGGTCTCACTGCACACCTGGTACTACTCCTGACTCCAGTTGCATACATTCTCTTATTCCTTACATATGGCCCCCTATTCTACCCTGATCATAGCTGCTTACCTGCTTAGGTTCCCAGTGCTGAACCCAATTCTCCCATTGTCCCAGCTTTGACTGCACACCTAGTACTATTCCAGACCTTGACTCTGGATGCACACTTGGCCTTGCTCCTAGCCCCTCCGCACTGACAATATATCTGCCCCGAACATAAAGCCCCATATCTGACCCCCTGGACTTTCCAGTCCACATTTTACGTTCAAGTCAACAGGTGCTTATCTAAAGCGGTAATCTTTTATGGGGCACTTCAAGGACCAAATTATCTATAACAAAATTTGTTACATCCATTGGTTTCCTTGTTATCTAACATGTTAGTTACTTTGTCAAAGAAGTCATCAATTGGTTGAACACAATTACTCATCAATAAAATTATACTCAGCTGTATAAGTATTCTGTTACCATTTCCATCATTTTCCTAACAAACTGCCTTAAGTCATTTTCACCCCCAATATTTTCAGCTTCCTCTCAGCTGGGACTTTATTGAAATGCAAAGTCCTAGAACTATATATTTAAGCAATAATATTCTATTTCATGTGATCTTGAGAGTACTTATTATTTTCTGTGGTATTCATAACAACAATGATAAATAGATCTTTGTTTTGATTGCACCTACCAACATGCATACATTATTATATTACAGTTAATATATACTGATGGCAAAATATGTCAAAAAAACCAATTCCAATTACTTTTACATTGAAATGATTGAAATCCAAGTGAAATTTAAATAGCATCAGAAAAATAAAACCACCGGAATGGATGATATTCATTACGTGGTTGGTTGGAGTCAGTAGCAGCACAATTACTATATTAAACTTTGAATCTTCAGATGTCTTGGTTCAAGCCAAATCTAAAGACAAATAATTACCTCCTCACACATTCCCCTGCAAGTATTTGTCACTCCTTTAAAATATGCTCCTTCTTTGAACAAGCTCTTAAACATCGCATCTGATTCAGTTTCCGTCTGATTATGCTCCTTGAGGATGTTCATCTATGTGTTCAATTCATAAATCAACGAGAATGGGGTCATTTATATTCAACCTGTCAAAGGAATTTTTTGGGGGGGAGGGGGGGATTTAGAAATAGTGAGGTAAACAAACATAATAGTTGAGTGGCAAATGACAATAGAGCTATCTTCCCAATATTTAACTGAAGGACATAAAGGGTTATCGGGGCTGTACGTTGTGACAGACAGCCTGACACCTTGCATGTCATTTTAATATTACACTTATCCCATCCCCCTGGATATTCCAGATTAATCAATTAAGGTTTTGTCAGCTAATTACAAATCAGGCTAATTACAAATCAATACCATTGGCCAACTCCGAAACTCGAAACGCTGAGCATTGGGATCCAGACATCAGTGATCACTGGCCTTGGGGGTACCTGGCAAGGCAGTTGAGCGACTGAGTGGGGGGGGGTGGTGTGAGGATGGGCGTGCCCCCCCCCCCCCCCCCACGGTAGGGACTTTTTGAAATTTGATGTATTAAATTCACGACGACCTGAACATGGTTTCATCCTTAAATGAAAGGATGGGCTATTTTTGGCTTCCCCACTTGAAAGTCCATGAAAAATTTTCCAGCTCGTGTGACTGTAACACCTGCCAAAGAACCTGGAAAATATAGACAATGATTGATTATTGAGACATGAATAGATATCAATCTCCAGTGAAGCAAAAAACTGCGGATGCTGACATAAAAACAGGTACTCAGCAGATTGACTAGCATCAGCTGGAAAGGAACTGAAATAAATTTCATATCAATTCTTTTTTAATAGAACTGATGAAGTGGTAAACTCTGCTTCTCTCTCTCCCATAAATTGTTATCCTTGGCCACTGACTATTTGTGGCACTTTTTTTTCAAGTTGAGAGATTGATTCTATTCGGCTTAAGGTTTCCTGTGATGGTGAAAATGCAGTGGGATGATTTCCTATGTTGGCTATTTCGAGTGAATCGTGTGTCCTGAGAGATTCCAATTCCACTCAAAATAAGAGGAAATATTCCCATTCTGTTTACGGTTTTGCTAACTTGTTGTCTCGGCAGGAAGCTTGTCCCAGTTTTGAAGGAAAAGAATGGCACTTCCATGCAGGGAAACAACAACACAAAAAATCAGAGGGTCTCGGTTGGGACATTCTTTTGCAGCTCAGGGACTTTTCACGGAAGAGACTTGCGGAGAATGTAGCAAGGTTCCCATCACTGCTCACAGCTGGGAGCTGCATACTTGGTATAACAGTTTATGTTGAAGCGGAATAAGCAAATTGAGGAGGCATAAATAGTTTCAAAATGAGTGTAATGTACGCAATTTGTACTTAAAGTGCCTGTTTTATGTCGCAGTGTCAATATGATTTTGTGTTATTTTATTGCAATGTCCGGTATATCAATCTTTCCGTTAGATTGTATTAATATAACTAGAGAAACAAGGAACATAGTACAGCATAGAAGCATGCCTTTCGGCCCATGATATTTAAACCGTACATAATGCCAAATTAAATCAATCCCTTCTGCCTGCACATGGTCCATATCCTTACATCCCCTGCATATTCATGTGCCTATTCAAAAGCCTTATAAAACTACCATTGTATCTGCTTCCATCACCAGCCTTGGTTGCCTGTTCTAGGCATTTAGCACACTCTGTTAAAACAAAACTTGCCCCACACATTTCCTTTAAGCATTTCTCCCCTAGTCTTAAAGATATGTCCTCGCATTTTTAACATTTCCACCCTGATAAAAAGATTGATGGTCTACCATATCTATGCCTCTCATAATTTTATAAACTTTGATCAGGTCTCCCCTCAACCTCCAACGCTCCAGCGAAAGCAATCCAAGTTTGTCCACCCTCTTTATAGGTAATGCCCTCTAATCGAGGCAGCATCCTGATAAATCTCACTGCACCCTCCCCAAAGACTCCACATTCTTCCTGTACAGTGGCAACTGGAAATTCACACCATACTCTAAATGTGCTTCACCTAAGTTTTATCAAGCTGCAACATGACTTGTTCTTACTGCTCTAACGAGTGAAGACTACCTATGTGCGGTTTTCATTTTGTTCTCCAGCAAATTAAAAAAAAATTGAACCAAGGCTTTCTCTACAGATTACACCAAAGGCCTCATGGCTCAAAGCACCAAGCGAAGAATGTGCTCATTATGAGGCCTTCTGTGTGATGACGAAGATAAGGCTTAATCTAATTGTCCAGGCGCTGTTTTTGTGTTTAAAGTTCATTGTATTAACCATTTCAGTACATTTCTGTGGTCACATTGAAATAACATTTTCTGTTTGAGTTACATTTATGGGCTTGCTAAATAATTTAGTGTCAAAACATTATTTGCATCAACTGGATGTGAATTTAGATCCTATTTGCCTTAGAACCAGAGTAACAAAGTGATAATAAAAGTTGCCTAATTTAAAAAAAAACACATGCATGTTATTGAATTTATGAACTCAATCAGTATTTGCTGTGATGATTGCAAAACGTGCACCAATTTCCTACATATAACATTATTTTAAAATGTAATTGGTTGTCTGGCTTAATAAATGAATGGAGGCAAATTTCTGAGCTGGAAAGAAAGCGAGGGGTGGGGGTGTCAGTCTTTCTTCAGGATGTGGTAGATTATTTTACTCTGCAAAAAATTTCTAGGAAATGTACAGAACTCTCTCGTTCACATTCTCTCAACTAAATTTTGTTCAATCTTCCTTGAAGCTACTGCTGTTTCCTACAGAATTTAAATACCGTGATCATGCATGTTTTTCTTGCTTTGTCTTCTATAAAATTCCTTGCATGATTATGAATGGGAGAGCTTTGTTGATGAACCCATCATGGGGCCCCTCAGATCTCTCTCTGCCAATCTTGCTCATGATGTACTGATTACTATTGGCACAACAGTTATGTACTCCTTTTCAATTATGCCTGGGCAAGTTTTTTTTTTCTCTACGCTGGAATGGATGGCATGTATTGTTGTCGCAAACGGGGAAAATGTCTCTGGGTCATTTCTGAGATATTTTAGTCACAAGTTGATTGACTCATTTGATGGGAAATTGATGAAACAGTTTGTCACCTTCACAGACAGGTTTGTATAATCTTCTGTATAATCTTGCCAATTGACCTTTATATAGAAAAGAAAAGAGTAGAATACAGCAGTTACTGGAAATCTGAAATATAAATAACATGCAGGAATCATCTTTGATGAACTTCTCTTTGGAATGCACATTTTTTTCATGTATCGATGAATCTCTGCTGAGGAATTGCTAGTGAAACTGCAATTGGTTTCACTGCTTTGAATTGGGCTGTATATATATATGTGTGTGTGTGTTTGTGTGTGTATCTATATTTATAACGGGCCAAGGTTTATTTTGCCATTTATTAAATAATCCACATGGAAACTGCCTGGATATCACTTTTGACGACTATGATACAATTATCAAATCAACTGACATTGCTTGATTACTTGAAAAGATATTGACTGCTTCAATAATTTACTGAAATCGGATTTGATTTAGCAGAGGTAAGAAAACAAAAGTAAAATGAAATAAAGTCTCACTTCAAAATACCAGTGAAAGACTCCTAAATGTTGCTGCTGGGTGGCACAGCGACGTAGATGGTAGAGCTGTTGCCTCACAGCACCAGTGACCCTGGTTCAATCCTGACTCTGGGTACTGTCTTTGTGGCGTTTGAATGTTCTCCTTATGACTACATGTGTTTTTCCCCCCTGATGATCTTGTTTCCTCCCACATCCCAAAGATGTGTGGGCTGCTAGATGAATTGGCCATTTAACTTTATGGTACATTTTGAATGCCTAAATATATTGAAGGAAAAAAAAAGATTTTTAACAATCTGTTTGAAGGAATAAGAGCCTCCCTGGGAAGAAAGTAATCAGATCACTAGAATCTTTAATCATAAAGACATTCTATAGATTCTGAAATTAAACAAAAATCTGCTTCTTAAAGGTCGCTGTTTTCTCCAGTCAGATTGTCATGCACGTTCAAAGTTCTTCACTCCAATCACTTCAAGCATCTACAATGAACTTTCTGATCATTATTGTATGATTCCTTCTGGAAATGTTTGTGCTTTCTACCTCATGAATAACTCTCACTATTTCTAGTCATTTTACCTTGATAAATATCACTTCACTACAAAAAACTTTTTTCTCTGCATCCCCTCTCTCTGTCTCCTCCTCTGCTACCGTCTCTACTTGTTCTTTGCACGTATGTATGTGTAGTCTTCCCTCCGCTGAGAGCGGAGGCATGAAAAAAAATTGTAATGACAAACAACACTGAATACAACTAATGTTGGAATAAATATTAGCCCTCTTTTTTGTAAAATATTAGAGATGAAAATTATTATTTGAATCTCACCAATCGATTGTAGTCTGCTGAGACGTTAGGAATGAATGAGACTTCATTGTTTCCCTAACTCTGCCTGAACACTGCAACATTCAACAATGTCAACAATGATCATTTCAGGTCTTTCGAGCATACTGCGGCCACCATATGGTGGTTAGCTGACTCAGCCACATGAAAGTAAAGAGGCAGGAGCAGTGCTTAATCCAGATAGAGCTAGGGTGATGTGGCAAGTGTCTTGGGTAGAGTGCAGTGCCATGCTTTCACCACAATCCACAGCTAAAGTTGCTATTTCCTCTACTACATTGAATCGCTTGTGGTTAAATGTTTGTGGTTGTCGGTCACTGCAGTTTTATTTAATGTCAAGTATTATCCCATACTTGTATCAATGATTTTAAACCAATGTAATCACTTAAAAACTACAGCGTTATAAATGTAAGCATCAAACCATGATATGTCAACAAAACTCCAGATGGTGGAAATTTGTAATATAAAAAGCACAAATCTCTGGAAATATTTTGTAGGTCAGACAGAAAATGAGTGGGATTCATTCCAAGCTCAGATTTAGATGTACAGAAGTAGAGCAAAGGGGATGGGAGGCAAGGATATGCACTCACAGTTTGCGCAAAATGGAAAATTGTTCAACAATAAACAATATCGTCAAGCAACTGCGAAAACTGAAGCTTGTTGCGTGAAACAAAAAGTTATTTTTGTGCGTTTTGTTCAGGAAATGTTAATTTAACTGGTGCACTGGAGATTGCGATTTTGTATTCCCACATGGACAGTCTACATTAGTAAATGGAGGTGGTGAAATCCAGAAAGGAACGAGTCTCTGTACGTGTACGGAGGAGAACCAAAACAATTGTTAATGCATCAGGAAGAGTTATAACTTTGTGATGGAGCTCTTGGTGCATTAACAATTGTTTTGGGGCTCCTCCGTGCAGAAACTCGTATTTTACTATTGTTATTGCCAATTTCCGCATGCTGTCACCTTCTGTCAGCAGTTTCTGACTCGACCCTTTATGGATTTCACCACCTCCATTTTTGAGGAATAGTGGAAAGCATCGAATACACTTGATTATACTTCCACTCTACCTCCTGCAAAGCCTTCATTCTATTCTCACAGTGGTATCAGCTCTGGAGGCTGCACAGTGGCGCAGCGGTTGAGTTGTTGCCTTGCAGCGCCTGATGCCTGGTTTTGATCCTGACTATGGGTGCTGTGTGTATGGAATTTGTATGTTTTCCCCATGACCGCGGGGTGCTCCGGTCTCCTCACAATTCCAAAGACGTGCAGGTTTGTAGGCTAATTGGCTTCTGTAAATTATCCCTAGTGTGTAGGATAGAACTGGTATATGGCTGGTAGCCAAGGACTTGGTGGGCTGAAGGGCTTGACTCCATAATAGAGGTGCCACTGAAAAGTTGTATTCTTCGTCGTGAAGGATGGCTTCCTTTCTACCATAATTGACGACAACATTTCATCCATTTCCCTCATCTCTGCTCTCATGCCCACTCCTTTTGGACGGAGTTAGAATGCAAAGATTTCCATCGGGTCTATAATGTTAAAAATTTATGCTAAATTATTAGCAAATTGATTATCAAATCCAATTGTTCTTTATGAACATCAGAAGGAATTAGTCGCAGCAACCCTCGGATGCAACAAAAATATTACAATATTAAATAACATTATGAAGGGGGCCAAGAGGAAACATAAAGATTTGGTCGTTGTTTTTGTTTTGTCGTCACCTTTAATATTCCATTCCCAGTTTTTTGCCAGCTTCAACAAGATCCCAGCTGCGACTGTGCCCTCCTCTGGCCTGTCACCATTTGAAAGGATTGTTCCTTTTTCGATCTCTGCTCAGCACTTCCTTCCCTTGTGCACTGCACCTCTTGTACAATCGCAGGAGGCTTAACACCTGTCCTTTCACCTCTTCTGTTCCCACCATTGAGGTGAAGCAGTGCTTTTAGTGTAAAGCTCTGAGGGCTCACAATGTGGTCTCCTCTACATCAGAGAAACTGGGCCAGGATTGTGGAACACCTGTGTTCAGGGGTGACCCTAAACTTCCTGTGGTCTGCCACTATATTTCTCCCTTCTGTTCCCACTCTGACCTAATCCCCTGTGATCTCCCCTGCTGTTATACTGAGGCCCAATGTCAGCACGAGGAACACCGTCTCCACTTAGACTGGACATGTTGCAGCCTCCCAGACTCAATATAGATTCTACAACTTCAAGCAACTCATTTTCCCTGTCTGTATCAGAACTGGCGACTTCAGCTGGAAGCTTGACAAGTTGGCTCAGTTTACCTCCTCCTCTCCAGCAGATTCAAGGTTGATTCAAAGAACAGTGATTTTCCCAATCTAGAACTCGTGTGCAAGAGCTCTTCCTTGTACGCAATATTTGTCTGTCCCAGAGCCTTGCACTTTATAACTATTTTACTCTCCTTAGTTTGTAATCTCATTCTCTAACTCCCCCTTCAACTCACTGACTTGAATGACCCTACAATTTATCACCAGCCCAACCCTGTCCTTGCCCCATCACAGATATTCTCCCTGCCTTACTCATTCTTCCACCACCTCCTCCGAAAAATTCCTAGTTTTCCTAGTTTTTCTGTTTTTATATGAGATTCCAGCAGCTACAGTTTTTGATGAACATTTACCTAATTTTGGAACCCCTCTTCAAAGATCTGCTGCCTGGTTCATTTTCCACTCCCCTCGCGCAGTAGCGAATTACCTCACCAATGTTCAAAGTTCATAAGTTATAGGAGCAGAATTAGGCCATTCGGCTCATCAAGTCCACTCCGCCATTCAATCATGGCTGACCTATCTTTCCCTCTCAAACCCATTCTCCTGCCTTCTCCCCATAACCCCAGACATCGTACTAATCAAGAATCTGTCAATCTCTGCCTTAAAAATATCCATTCACTTGGCCTCCACAGCCTCCTGTGGCAATGAATTCCACAGATTCACTACCCTAATGTCTACATATATGTGCCTGCATGCACTTAGATGGTTTGAACAGTTCCTCTAACATTCATCTCCCATTCCCTCCACTCAGTCTCCATTTTTCTATCGTACATCTATGATTTGTTGTTAGTTGCTGAACCCCTCCAGAATCTGAAACTCCCTCCTTGGTACCGCTGTTGTCAAAGGGGCTTTCACAAAGTTGGTTTCTGCTGGGAACATTATTGCCTCCCAGTGACCCTGGAGTAACTTGGGTGCAGCTAAGCACAGGGAACTTTGGAGCCATAAAACCACACGTGGCTGTACATGGGAGAAGGCAGATAGAGATGCCCTGATTCTCCACAGAGGGATTCCCCCGGAGAAAATGGGGACCACTGACTCTCATTCTCATGCCTTCACATTTGCCCACATTAAGATTTATTTGCTATAACTCTTTCCAGTCATTTCATCTATTAATTTGTTAGCACATTTCATACAATATCATAAAAGTTAATAAAGTTAGAGAAGCTATAAATGATCTTGTACTTTACCCAGTGGACTGATCTCATGAGATCAGGTTGTGGAAAAGGAAACTGAGTTAATATTTCATATCTGAAATTCTTTATCAGAAGTGGGAAAGACAGAAAATGGACTAAACGGGGACCTTGTTGCTTTAACAAGAATCAGCATCTTCTTTCCCATGATCTCAATTAGATTTCATATAGCAAGAATAAAATTCATCATAAAACCATGCATCATGTTATAAATTATTAAACAGTTTGGCTTTAGTAGATATTTAGCTTGCATTGATTCTTAGAGTAAGTAAAGCATTGCTATTTTTATAACTAGTCAGGTCAAGTCAAGAGAGTTTATTGTCATGTGTCCCTGACAGGACAATGAAATTCTTGCTTTGCTTCAGCACACAGAACATAGTAGGCATTGACTACAAAACAGATCAGTGTGTCCATATACAATTATATACGTAAATACACACATGAATAAATAAACTGATAAAGTGCAAATAACAGATAAAGAGGTATTAATGTTCAGAGTTTTGTCCGAGCCAAGTTTAATAGTCTTATGGCTGTGGGGAAGTAGCTATTCCTGAACCTAGTCGTTGCAGTCTTCAGGCTCCTGTACCTTCTACCTGAAGGTAGCAGGGAGATGAGTGTGTGGCCAGGATGGTATGGGTCCTTGATGATATTGCCAGCCTTTTTGAGGCAGCGACTGCGATAGATCCCCTCAGGGAGGTCAGAGCCGATGATGGACTGGGCAGTGTTTACTACTTTTTGTAGTCTTTTCCTCTCCAGGGCACTCAAGTTGCTGAACCAAGTCATGATGCAACCGGTCTCTACTGTGCACCTGTAGAAGTTAGAGAGACTCCCCCTTGACAAACCAACTCTCCGTAATCTTCTCGGGAAGTAGTGGTGCTGATGAGCTTTCTTAATAATTGCATCAGTGTTCTCGGACCAGGAAAGATCTTCCTGGGTTTTGCAAAAACCAAGGAATTTGAAGCTCTTGACCCTTTCAACCATTGACCCGTTGATATAAACAGGACTGTGGGTCCCCATCCTACTCCTTCCAAAGTCCACAATCAGTTCCTTGGTTTTGCTGGTGTTGAGGGCCAGGTTATTGTGCTGGCACCATATGGACAGTTGCTCGATCTCTCTTCTATACTCCGACTCATCCCCATCAGTGATACGTCCCACAACAGTGGTGTCGTCAGCGAACTTGATGATGGCATTCGCACTATGACCGGCTATGCAGTCATGAATATAGAGCGAGTACAGCAGGGGGCTGAGCACGCAGCCTTGAGGTGCTCCCATGCTGATTGTTCTCGAGTCTGGCACATTTCCACCAATACGAACAGACTGTGGTCTGTGAATGAGGAAGTCGAGGATCCAATTGCAGAGGGATGCGCAGAGACACAGTTCTGCGAGTTTGGTAACCAGCTTGGAGGGGATGATTGTGTTAAATGCCGAGCTGTAATCAATGAATAACAGCCTGACATATGAGTTTTTGTTGTCCAAGTGGTCCAGAGTGGAGTGGAGAGCCAGCGAGATCGCATCCACCGTTGATCTGATGTGGCGGTAAGCGAACTGCAGTGGGTCCAGGTTTTTGTCGAGGTAGGAGTTGATTTGCGCCATGATCAACCTCTCAAAGCACTTCATCACCACAGGCGTTAGTGCCACAGATCGATAGTCATTGAGGCACGTCACCTTATTCTTCTAGTGCACTGGTATAATTGATGCCCTTTTGAAGAGGTGGGAAGCTCGGACCTCAGAAGTGAGAGGTTGAAACTGTCCGTAAAATCTCCAGCCAGTTGGTTCGCACAGGTTTTTAGAACACGACCAGTTATACTATCAGGTCCAGGCGCTTTTCTAGGGTTTACCCCTCTGAAGGATTTCCTGACGTCTGCCTCTGTGACTGAGACTGAAATACCATCACAGCGAATGGGGGCTCGGGAAGGCACATAGGTGTTCTCCCTATCAAAGCGTGCGTAAAACGCATTGAGCTCGTCAGTCAGTTATGCTACGCCGACATTCGAGCTGCCTCCTGGTTTCGCCTTGTAGGAGGTGATTGCATTCAGTCCCCGCCACAGCTGCCGAACATCTGTCTCATCCTCCAGCTTGGAGCAGAAGTCCCTTTTGGCCTTTTTGTTGGCCTTACCAAGGTCATATCTGGACTTCTTGTGGACCACTGTATCATCAGACATGAATGCCCGGTGCCTGGTCTTCAGAACAGTGCGGATCTCACAGTTCATCCAAGGTTTCTGATTGGGAAACACTCGGAAGGTTTTGGTGGGGATGCAGTCCTCCACACATTTCTTTATAAAGTCTGTAACGACTGTGGCGTGTTCGTTCAAATCCGTTGCCGAGTCCTTGATCATTGCCCAGTCTACAGACTCCAAACAGTCCTGTAGTTGTTCCTGTGCCCCCCCCACCCCCCTCCGACCAGCTCTGTACTGTCCTCACCTCTGGCCGTGCGCTCTTCAATTGCTGCCTGTAGGCAGGGAGAAGCAGCAGGGAACAGTCAGATTTACCGAAGTGAGGGCGAGGGATAGAGCGGTAGGCATTCTTGATGGTGGTGTAGCAGTGGTCGAGGGAGTTTGGTCCTCTGGTGCAGCAGGAGACACGTTGGTGGAAGTTGGGGAGTGATTTCTTTAGGTTTGCCTTATTGAAGTCCCCAGCAATGGTGGTAAATGCCTCGGGGTAAGACGTCTGGTGTTTGTTGACCACGGCGTGCAGCTCCTCCAGTGCCAGACGGACGTCTGCCTGGGGTGGGATGTAGACCGTGGTCAGGTTGATGGAGGTGAATTCCCTCGGAAGGTAGAAGGGACGGCACTTCACCGCCAGATGTTCGCGGTGTGGAGAGCAGGAGTTGGACAGGACTGCCACGTCTGAGCACCACGCAGAGTTGGCCATGAGGCAGACGCCCCCTCCTCTCCCTTTCACAGATGCCAGTGTACGGTCCAGACGGTGGATGGAGAACCCTTCAGGCTGGACCGCTGAGTCTGGGGAGCTGGGGGTGAGCCATGTCTCTGTGAAACAACACAGCGTATTCCCTCAGCTCCCTTTGACAAAGCAGCCTTGCCCTTAAGTCCTCCAGTTTGTTTTCAAGGGACTGTACATTGGCCAGTAGGATAGTAGGGAGAGGGGGCTGAAGTCCCCTGCGCTTCAGTCTGATCTGAAGTCCTGCCCGCCGGCCACGTTTCCGGACACAATGGAGGACCTTAGTTTCCAGGTACTGTGTTTACTGTACCTGCTGTTTCTGCGGACCTGCGCTGGAACGGGGATTCCTACAGAGATGGCAGCGCCAGCTCCATAACGAACGGGGGTTCCCTCAAAGTCGGCCGCTCCAGCTCCAACTCCAGCTCCAGCTCCGTTGTTCCTGGAGGATCCAGCCCGTCGGCTCTGGAGGTCATCCCGGGGTTTCCAGGTACAGTATCTGCGTTCCTCCTTCGGGTCGGGTGATTTCCAGCTAGCGTGGGAAAGTTTAATGTCCGGGGCTCCCAAAAGTGCAAGAGCCTTGAGGTGCTCAAGCAGCTTGTCCGAAACGGCACCGATTTCTGCCGTTTTCCTGACCCAGGTGAGTTGTTGGAAGTTGTAGTTGAGCCTTTTATGTTCCGGAGCTCAGCAAAAGTCGTCGCAGGCAGGCACCATCTTGCATCACCTTAAATATAAATATCTCAAATATACTGTGATACATATTTGCGGGTTCGTAAATACTTGCATAAATTTAGTAGGACATAAATCTGTTGTGAACTGCGTTGTAGTCATGAGAGGAACTGGTGAGATGAGAGCCTGCAGTCTGGGAGTAATTTTTTTTCAAGTTTAAATTGAACAAGAAAACACGCAGATTTTTTTTATCGGTAGCTGACGAGGTTGATTCAAATAACAGTGATTTTCCCAATCTAGAACTCGTGTTCAAGAACTCTTCCTTGTACGCAATAGTTGTCTGTAAATTTGATCTACATAATGACAATTTCTATTTGCTTTGACAACAAGTTGTATCTGCAGACCAATAAATGTATGTTGATACATTACACATGAGAAAGCATCATGTATCAACTGAGTTTCAGTTAATGGAAGCCAAATTTAAAATTGCCACATAGAACTAAAGGTTTTTTTGAACCTTGACAGAATTGCTCTGTTTTATTAGCTTACAACAACACAGCTCAGATGTTGGACTTCACTCATTTCTGACATGCAAAATGAATACTGCGACACCTTATTTAAAAAAAAAACACTGAATTGCGACCACCTGAAGGAATTGCCAATTTAGAATTCTCCCACTGAAGGAAATTAGTCGATCACTGTGTTCACAGGCACCTGCTGCTGCTGCGGCATTAGCCCATGGCCACTGCCCAGTAGGTAGTGGGTCAGTGCGTTAAAGTGACAGAATGGGAGCCACGCAGTTCGTCATAGAGATGAGGGAATATTAGGCAAGTGAAAGTAGGACGAAAATTGAGTCGGAGAGGTGTGGGAGTGGGGTTGGAAAAGGAAGAAATTTATTGATTGAGGAAGTGGAACAGGAAATTGGGTCGAGTGGAAAAGTTACACCGTGTAGTTTTTGTAATAACTCTGATCATGCCCCATGAACCATTGGATCATTGGCAGAGTAATTGTGGGGCTGCAGAATGAATATCCAGTGCAGAGAATGGTGTGATTTTTGTCAGCACTTGTTCTATCGAAAGGGAGGGGCTTGTATGTCAATGTGGAGCATTTGTAAAAACGCACATTGTTTAACTGTGAACGGGAAAATAGTAAGTTTGCAGAATCCAATCTTTTGATCCAATTTCTGTTGATATGCGAGAAATGAACATGCATCTTGAAGCGTGAAATGTGATGGGAGAACATCACCTTCATTGGGGTGACTTGCTTGGCCTATTGCCTATGTCTGACGGACCATGCAATTTTACACAGATCCCCCAAATTAATTTGGGTGCCAACAGTGTGAAAATGAATAATGCTTAAACCAAACCTGAATTAATGGAGGCAAAAATTGTGTACAAAACAGAAAGTAGGCTGGGATAATCTGCCACCTGTTTTTAAAGTATTCTAAACTACTGGTTTTAACTTGCTGCACTCAGTAAAAACAACACTGGCATTGAGAAACAAACTGGTTGCTCTATTCCAGTTCTGGTGTAGTCTCTGAAGAATCAATATCACCCACTTGAATCAGGCGGAGCTGCCATTACTGTGTGCAGAATCACTACAGCGCAGAAACCTATTTTGGCCCATTACGACCATCTTTGCTTTTGTCAGAGCAGGACATTCAGTTCATCTCCCAGATCTTTTGTGAAAGTCTTGTTTAGAGATTCATCACACATAGATGTAGAGTCATAGCGTCATAGAGTGATACAGTGTGGAAACAGGCCCTTCGGCCCAACATACTGGCCAACAATGTCCCAGTATGTACAATGTACCCGTCTAACTGTTTCTAAAACGATGGGATAGTTCCAGCCTCAACTACCTCCTCTGGCAGCTTGTTCCATGCACCCACCACCCTTTGTGTGAAAATGTTAGCCCCTCAGATTCCTATTAAATCTTTTCCCCTTCACCTTGAACCTATGTCCTCTGGTCCACGATTCCCCTACTCTGGGCAAGAGACTCTGCATCTACCTGATCTATTCCTCTCATGATTTTGTACACCTCTATAAGATCACCCTTCATCCTTCTGCACTCCATGGAATAGTGACCCAGCCTACTCAACCTCTCCCTATAGCTCACACCCTCTAGTCCTGGCAACATCTTCTGAATCTTTTTTTCTGAACCCTTTCAAGCTTGACAATATCTTTCCTATAACATGGTGCCCAGAACTGAACACAATATTCTAAATGCGGTCTCACCAATGTCTTATACAACTGCAACATGACCTCCCAACTTCTATACTCAATACTCTGACTGATGAAGGCCAAAGTGTCAAAAGCATTTTTGACCACCTTATCTACCTGTGACTCGACCTTCAAGGAACCATGCATCTGTACTCCTAGATCTCTTTGCTTTACAACACTACTCAGAGGCCTACCAATTACTGCAACACCTCACATATCTCTGTATTAAATTCCATCAACCATTCCTCTGCCCACCTGGCCAATCAATCCAGAGCCTGCTGCAATCTTTCACAACCATCTTTTACTGTCTGCAAAACCACTCACTTTTGTTTCATCAGCAAACTTGCTAACCTTGCCCTGTATTTTCTCATCCAAATCATTGATGTAGATGACAAACGGTAATGGGCCCAGCACCAAACCCTGCGGCACACCACTAGTCTCAGGCCTCCAGTCCGAGAAGCAACCTTCCATCATCACCCTCTGCTTCCTTCCATGAAGCCAATTTGCTATCCATTTAGCTCTCTCTCCTTTGATCCCATGCGATCTAACCTTCCAGAGCAGCCTAGCATGTGGAACCCTGTCGAATATATTACTGAAATCCATGTACGCAACATCTACACCTCTGCCCGCATCGACCTTTTTGGTCACGACTTCAAAAATATCAATCAGATTTGTGAGACATGACCTCCCACGTCCAAAACCATGCTGATTATCCCTGATCAGCCTTGATCCCTGATCCCTTGCCCATCCAAATGCCTGTATAACCTAACCCTCAGAATACTCTCTAGTTACATTCCAACTATAGATGTTAAGCTACAGTTAATGCTATAGTACCCAGCATTTTCCTTGCAGCCCTTCTTGAAAAGAGGCACAACATTTGCCACTCTTCAGTCTTCCGGCACCTCTCCTGTATTTAAGGAAGACAGAAATTTCAACCAGGGCTCCCACAATTTCCTCTGTAGTTTCCCGCAATGTCCTTGGATATATCTGATCAGGCCCTGGAGATTTGTCTACCTTCATACACGGCAGTACCTTCAGTACCACCTCGACGGTAACACTGATTGCTCTCAAGACAATTCCATGACTGCCCTAACTTCCTCCGTCCTACTGTCTTTCCCCTCAGTAAATACAGAGGATAAATACTCATTGCGGACCTTGCCCATCTCCTGTGGCTCCACACAGCGGTGACTTTTGATTCCTGAGAGGACCCACTCAATCTCTAGTTACCCTGTTCCCCCTTATCTATATACTGTTAAGTGTGTGTGTGTGTGTAAAATTTTTGCAGCAGCTTACTCAGCTTTTTCCCGTCATTAGTCTAGTCATGTTTCCTTCAGATTTGATGTTATATTTCAAGTTATTGATATTTAAAGGTGTAAAGAAAGCCAACTTAGAGAATAATAACTGACTGTGAGAGTGAGACTTTTCTAGCACCCTCCAGTGATGATGTCACAATGGCATCTCGCAGTCCTCCAATCACAATGGGATCTCTGCTGCCAATACACAAGCTGTGCGAGTGACAGAGTGGGGGATGGGAGGAGAAGAAATGTTATTTAAACATTGTCTTTAGTGGGGGAGTGCGAAAGGGGAGAGGTGAGGGAAGGAGTGACTGAGGGTAGAGGTGATAGGGAGGGGAGAGGGGTCATGGGGGGTGGGAGGGAGGGACTGAAGGTAGGGAGTGACTGTGGGTAAGGGAAAGGAGAGGGAGGGAGAGGGGGAGGAGGTGAGGGGAGAGAAGAGGGAGGGTGAAGAGGAGGGTGAGGGAGTGTTGGGGGATGAGGGGAAATGAGCCGTGCCTGTGCAGTTGGGGGCTATGGGTGAGTGGTGGAATATTGTGTTGGGCGAATGGGTTATGCTGGTGGAACGGGTTATGCTCCGGGGGGGGGGGGGGGGGGGGGGGGGGGGGGGGGGGTGCCTGTCTCTGGGGTGAGCGCTGAAGCTGTGTTCGGGGACCAGCACTCCTGTGTGACGCCGGACCCCTCCCCCCCCCCCCCTGCATTGGGGGAGGGGCCCAACGGGTCCCACTTGGTCTAGTTTATTTATAAAACCTTTTGGGGTTGTCCTTAATGCTACCCGCTAGAGCTATCTCCTGGCCCCTTTTTGCCCTTCTGATTTTTTTCAGTTTATTCTTTAGTTCCTGAAACCCCTCCAAGGATGCACTTGATCCCAGCTGCCTATACCTGTCCCGTGCATCCTTGTTTTTGACCAACGCTTCAATTTCCCTTGGCAGCCAAGCTTCCTTATGTTTGCCTGCTTTGCCCTTCACTCTAACAGGGACATGCATATCCTGGGCTTTCGTCGGCACACTTTTAAAATCAACACATTCGGCCGGTTCATTTCCCCACAAATAACCTGCTCCAATCAACTTGAGCGAGACCTTCTTTCTTACCCTCAAGGTTGGCCTTACCCCAGTTGAACATTTTAACACTCTCTCCGTCCCTATCCTTAACTAACTTAAACCTAATCAAACTATGGGCATTGGTCCCAAAAGACTACTCCACAAACATTACATTGAATTACCCTTTCCAATTTCCCAATACCAGATCCAGCATTGCCCTCTCATGTGTGGTGCCTCTATTTACTACTTAAGAAAACTCCCCTGAACACTTTTGAGGAATTGCGCCCCCATGTAAGCCCTTCACACTATGTATTATCTATATAACAATTTGTTTTTAGAAAAAATGTGTTGCACTTCCAACATCACATTGAAATATATCATAAATATTTCAGATAAGCAGTGATGGTCTGCTGGACTGTTTTAGGGCACTGAAGTGTATTCACCTGCCATTCTCTAAGCTTTCTATATCAATGACAATTGACTTCTATCTCAATTAATGAATTAGACACTTTTATTGTTAACCCAGAGTAAAACTTTCATCTTTGCAGCAGTATAATGTCCTGTATATTCTGGTATAATTGTTTTGTAGAATGATGCAGTGTGGAAACAGGCCCATCAGCCCAACTTGCCCACACTGACCAACATGTCCATTCCACACTAGTCGTACCTGCCTGCGTTTGGCCTGGATCCCTTTAAATCAATCTTATCCATTTACCTGTCTAAATGTTTCTTAAAAGTTGCGATAATACCTGCCTCAAGTCCCTCCTCCGGCAGATCGTTCCATATAACCACTACCCTTTATGTAAAGAAAAAGATGACCCCTCGGGTTCTTAATAAATCTTTCCCCC
The DNA here is from genome assembly GCA_035221665.1 of Okamejei kenojei. Taxonomy (NCBI): domain Eukaryota; kingdom Metazoa; phylum Chordata; class Chondrichthyes; order Rajiformes; family Rajidae; genus Okamejei; species Okamejei kenojei. The sequence goes on from CM069138.1 coordinate 61,686,484, forward strand.
CCAATTGTAATCAAATACATTATTCAATTAAAAAAAATAGGTAATGTGTACAATTATTTTCTCCTGCATTCTTAATATTTTAACTTGTTTGATATTGGATGAATTTTGATTCATCATGATGTCTGCAAACAGTGGCCGGTGACATATTACTTGGATATTTGGGTCAGTTGCCTATGCTTGAAATGTCATGAACTACAGCAGGTTATATTTGCCTTGCCAAATGATAAACGTCCAACCACAAACATGTTCATCAACCATCCTTGCGTTTCCTTATAGAAGGCTTTATCGTGTTTGATTTCCTAGCTGAGAACGTGAATTTACAGTTGACTAGAAAGTAAGATGTATGTGTATTGTTTCCTATTGATGGTTTTTATCCTCCACCAGTCCCCACCAAACGTGCAAGCCCTAGATAACAATTTAAAAAGCACTTTACATTTGGCTTCTTACACATTTCATGGGGAGATGAAATGGCAGGGTGTTAATCCGCTGCATCACTCAGTTTCTCTGGGGTTTTTTTAGTGTTTATATTCTTCTCAATGTGGTTTGTGGTTCACTTTCAAACGACAGCAATATTATTGGGTGTGTCTGAAAGCTGTTCCTGCAATGCAAAGATGACCAATTATTTAAGTCGGCGTTTATAGTGCTGTGTCACCTACAAGTTCATTATTGTTGTAGTGTTTATTGTGTGTTTTTGTTATTTTATTATATGTATGACTGCAAGGCAACGAAATTTCGTTCAGACCGAAAGGTCTGAATGACAATAAAGATTCCATGATTCCATGACAGTAAAAATTAAAATTTCAACGAGTAACCTTGGGTTTTGATATAGTACTCAATGTGTAAATAGATTTGAGTCTGATGAAAACTTAAGGGCCTGTCCCACTTACGTGTCCTTGGCAGGCAAATTACGCGACTTTGTCGTCGCGTTGAGGCACACGGGCATCGTGTGGCCGCGCGGGGCCGGTCCCACTGAGAAGCGCAGAGGGGTATGAAGTTGCGCACGGTATCGCGCGACGCTCCGGGATTTTGTACTGAACAAAATCTTTGCGCGCCACCGGCCTGTCGTGTAACTGACGGCCAAAGTGGGACAGGCCAAAGACCCTGGCGCGACGCAACGTCTCACCTCCAACAGCAGCAGAAGCAGGCAAACGATTGCCGAAATCGGCCTGGGGCTCACGGCCGTTGTGGATTCAGATCCGCCCCCACTTCTACCAGAGCGGGGCCAAGAAAATTGAAGATAGACACAAAATGCAGGAGTAACTCAGCGGGACCGGCAGCATCTCTGGAGAGAAGCAATGGGTGACGTTTCGGGTCAAGACCTTTCTTTCAGACTGAAGAAGTGTAACCCCATAGGTTGAGCAACACTAGCTTCATTTGATGCAATGTGATTGATCTGAAGAGGTCAGTTTTGGTTTCTAATGCCCCCCTCTGCACATTTAACCCACACCTTTTGGTTTCACCAGGCTTGTGTGAGATATTTTGTCTGCTTGGTGGTGTCTGTCTAAATGAGCCGAGGGTGAAATGTTACCCTTGCTAAGCAAAGGGGCATAATGCATGTGTGAGTCTGTTAATGACATTGTTCTTGATGATTCGGTGCTTGGTGTTGTGAAATCAGCTGAGACGTAGCAGGCCATATATCTGTGATAGGAAAGTGATATTGTAATGTCAAGGGTGGGGGGTATTGTACACTTCCCATTGTCAATTACCACAAGGAAATCCAGATGAAAGTATTCACACAGCAATTGAGGCAATGATATAGTCACGATCAAGAGAAATACTCGGTTCTTCTCTCTTGGACAATATCTAGATATCATTGTCTATTGCAGCAGTAACTAATTACGAGGAGGCAAATTTCCAGGTCTCCTTAAGTCATCAGTGATTCAAATCTAGGTGTTGTAGATACAAGGAACTACAGATGCTGGTTTATGCAAAACAAAACAGTTCTAGAGTACCTCAGCGGGGCAGGCCATGGATAGGTGATATTTTGGATTTCGACTCTTCTTTGAACTAAAATAGCTAATATAATTTAACTTTAAAACTAGCTCTTGTCTACTTCTAACTTCTCAGTTATGGATTATTTATACATTAAAGTTACACATTACAGTCACAATTTCCCATCACCCATTTCCACCATCTCTCCACGGAGATGCTTACTTTCATGAAGTAAAACATTTGTGACATTCTTTTATGTGTAACCAATGTGTTTAGACTCTAGAGGTACAGCCTGGAAACAGGCTCTTCAGCCCACTGAGTCCGTGTCATGCCATATTATCCGAAACACTAGGTACAATTTGCATTCTTAACGAAGCCAAGTAACCTATAAACCTTAACGTCTTTGGGATGTGGGAGAAAACCAGAGCTCCCGGTGAAACCCCACGTGGTCACAGGTCAAACGTGCCAACTCCATACAGACAGCACCCATAGCCAGGATCGAACTCTGGTCGGTGGTGCTGTCAGGCATCAACGCTACTACTGTGCCACCCATTTGTTTCCACGGTTCCACTATATATAATATATGAAAAGAATGACTTCCCTCATAGTCAATGTCGACACAGGGAACTACAGATGCTGGTTTATAAAAACAGCACAAAGTGGTGAAGTAACTCAGCAGGTCAGGCAGCAACTCTGGAGAACATTCATCAGTAATATTTCGAGTCGGAACCCTTCTTCAGACTGATTGTATTAGGGGTGTGAAAGCTAGCCGAGAGGTGAATGGTGGGGGGGGGGGGGGGGGGTTTCAAAGCCTGGCAAGTGCCAATCTTAAAAACATCCTTGCCTATATCCACCTATCACTTGCTAGACTTTGGCCTGCCTCACCGCTCTTCCAGCTTCCCCCCCCCCCCCCCCCCCACTGCAATCAGTCTGAAGAAGGGTCCAACCTGAATCATTGCCTATCCATGTTCTCCATAGATACTGCCCATCTTCTGAATTACTCCAGCACTTTGTATCTTAATAGTGAACAGTTGTTATGGCTTTTGAAATGGCACAAAATTACATAATCTACAATTCTCAAGATATGTCATATCTTTTGCCTCACTTTATTTTTTTTATTTTTGTGTCCAAATAAACATAAATAAACTACTTTAATCTGAAGGAAATGATCTACAATGTTCTGAGTGTTGATAATATGTTCATAGAGCTCAGTTGACAGGTTTCTAAAACCCTTGCTGAGATAATCACTGAGATTACACAATCATATTAATGACAGAAGAGGCTTACAAAGTATTTTTCCTTCTCTACCTCATAAATAAAGCCTGTTGGGGTTATTTATCCAGTAGCCTATACTTTTGGGAAGAAAGAGGCCATTAAGAAAATAAGACCACAAGGCTAATCCAACTAATTAGGAAATAGGTTTTCCTAGTTAATTGATATTTTCAAAAACAAACTTTCTGTCAGTTTTAAATTGGTACCTTGGCAGTGGCTTTGCTTCCCTTTATCGTTCTTGAAACTAAAGAGAAGTCTGCCTTGGGTGAGGCAACTTTCAAAATTGCAAGAATGGAATATTTTTGCGGGGTGAGGATTGGGTTTGGAGGGAAAAAAAGGGTTTAAAATTTGGATTCATTTGGGCATTTGGAATCAATGGAAGATTTTTGTTTCTGGTATTCAAGTAACAAGTAAACCTTTGGAAGCAGAGCAGAGCAGAAGTAATATCAAGAGAAGAGAAGCAAAGCTAGATTTTGTAACCGGGAATCACACTGACTGCTATACTTTGTGTGTGGGGGGGGGGGGGGGGGGGGGGGGGGGGGGGTGGGGGGGGGGGGGGGGGGGGGGACTGCTCAAGAGATTAAGTGTCACTAATTTCCTGTTTCCCAGTATGACAATCAATTTCCATATCCACGGATTCAATTGTGCCCAACAACATTTATGACATTGCAAGATTTGCAAAACAGTCAATCCGATTGAAGTATTATCACTGTTTGCAAACTGGAAAAAGGTTAAATAATTTATGGAAGACAAAAATAAAGAATTGGATTTACACATGTTTTACGGTAAAAATAACATTTATATTTATATTATTTTAAAAACCATGGCATTTACAAACAAGCTGAGGGTGTGATAATCCATGTAGACATTATTAGCTTTTAGCTTTTATTCAAAGTAATTATTTTTTCAGGCAGCTGCTAAAAGCTGAGTTGTAAACCATCAACAAGTTGTACCAATTTTGGTGCCTGGTGAAGAAGAAACAGTGTGTTTATATATTTAAAAAAGTACTAGACCATATCACCACCAATTTAGTGATTTGATACCATGTTTAAAAACTGCAGTGGAGAATTTTGCAGAGAAGAGGACATCCGTGGCAACTGGACCTGCTTTTAAAGTAAATGCTAGTTTAATGCGAGTTGGTGAATAGTAGTGCATGTAAAACAGTGAGTACTGCCCTTTATGCTGCTATTATGTGGAAATTCTATACCAATGTGTTGCACTTAAGGCAAATCTGGGGGTGTTAACACGTCATATTGATATTTAATACATTTTTATTTGAACCACTCATGAAATGTTATTTTTAGTAATAGCATCTGAGATACTTTTTTGGAACTGGATCTGATATTGAGAAAGTAATAAAATTTTCTAAACTTCTTGGATGATTTATTTCTGAAAATTTGAGCTAAATTGTAATTTGCACAACCTTTGATTATCCAGTCAAATCTTTGGCTGGATAAATTGTGGCATAGTTCCTTTAAATTCTCTGATCTGAGTTTAAATATGATTAGGAGCTATGCAACAATGTTCCTTTTTCTCTTGGCGTATTAACAAATAAACATGTTTTGTTAGCTTCAGTCTTCTGATCTCCTGAAGACCCATGGTGTAATGGTTCAGCAGTAATTAGAACCTAATTGACACTCGCTAATCCATAAGGTTGGCAGGTGTGGAGAATGCTCAATTAAGTGGAATTGTTTTTCTGAAGTTAAAGCATGTTTTTAGGGCAGTGTGTACCTGTCCCCTGAGGGTTCTTGGATCTCTTGGAAATAGTAAACTTATAACATTCTCTAGCCATAAGGTAACATGTGATGAATATTAGCTTCTCATGTAATGGTGGCGTAGCGGTTGAGTTGCTGCCTTACAGTGCTTTCAGCACCAGAGACGAGGATTCGATCCCGATGATGGGTGCTCTCTGTATGGAGTTGGTATGCTCTCCCTGTGACTGCATGGGTTTTCTCTGAATCTTCGGTTTCCTCCCATACTCCAAAGACGTGCAGATTTGGAGGTTAATTGGCTTGGCATAAATTGTCCCTAGTGTGTGTTGGATAGTGTTAGTGTGCGGGGGTCGTGGTCGGTGTGGACTCGATGGGCCAAAGGACCTGTTTACGTGCTGCATCTCTAAAACTAAGCCACACCTATTATCGGTGGAAACCAAAGGCTGTTGGTCGGAGCTAGAAACATTGAATACACTAATGTAAACTGTGATTGTGTAAAGGGTTCATCTGTGAGTAAGTTGAGACTAGACATTAGAGATACAGCGTGGCAACAGGCCCTTCAGCCCATCGGGTCCGCGTTGACCAAAGATCACCCCATACACCAGCACTATCCTACACACTGGGAAGCAATTTACAATCTTTACCAAAGCCAATTAACCTACAAACCTCGACATCTTTGGAGTGTGGGAGGAAACTGGAGCACCCGGAGAAAGCCCACACGATCACATGGAGAATGTACAAACTCCGGACAGACAGCACCCATAGTCAGGATCGAACCTGGGTCTCAGGCGCTGTAAAGGTAGTAATTCTATCGCTGCGCTGCCTAAGGGTGTAGATTTTTGCATTGGCCTCCAATGTGGTAATTAGACAAGACTGATTGCATGTGTTTTAAAGAGCCAATCTGTTTTTTTTTTCATTAACACTAGGCAAGGTGTTCAAAAGGTATGCAATCTGCCCAGTAGGAATGCTGCGTGGACTGTGGAGATGATAATTGTAATTCTGTACAATGTAGTCGATTTTACAATCTTGCCGGAAAATGTCACAAATCTAATCCAATCATTGAGACATTTGCAGCCTCCCTTTTGAGTTACATGCTTGTCAAGTACAAATTGAACCACATGCCGAAACAAATGTAAGGAATTTTAACAAGTTTGCTTTTCACATGGGGAGCTGACATTAATTTGAGAACCCCAGGAAGCTTAAGTCTCCGGCTGCCTGAAGATTTGACTTGTGTGACCATGATGTAGAAATTTCCTGATGGAGGATCTTTGAAATTAAAACTTAACATTTTTCACTTTCAGAAGTAACTCTGAGAGGAGGAAGGAGAAGTCGAGAGATGCAGCAAGGTACAGAAGGAGCAAAGAGACTGAGGTGTTTTATGAGCTGGCTCACCATCTGCCACTACCTCATAATGTCAGTACACACCTGGACAAAGCTTCCATCATGCGCCTGACTATTAGTTTTCTACGCACTCGCAAGCTTTTGAACTCTGGTAAGCGTGACCTAAAATAAACGCAAGGTACGACATAAATGTATGCCCTCCTCATGCTCAGCTAGTTCTTCACAGTAGAAGTTCCAGTATAAACAGAGCTGGTTTTTATTTACACCAGTTTACACAGACGTGGTACTGTTGAGGAATTTATAAAAAAAGGTAATTACAGGACATCTGTATGCAATGGGCCATTTTATGGAACTGTATAGAGAATCCAGGCTATCACGAATCACCCGAGGATTTCAATACCGCCCTGGATGAAGATAAACCATTGAAATAAAGTCAGAAGACTGGGCGGATTCTCTTGAGATATGCTGTTGGACCTTTGCCAGGGTCTGGGTCCATTTCAGCAGGGCTCTGCAGATCCTTCAGCAGATCATAATAAAGCCCAAATGTGGACATGCAGATTATTTTTGTGGGGATTAGCACACATGAGCAAAGATGCAGAGGTCAGGGCTCTGGAAATTAAGAGAAAGTTGTATACCTATACTAGTGATTGGTATGCTTAAAGTTAACGTCCTTTGAAACACTATGCCACCTATCCATGTGCATCGGAGATAAAAACAAAGTGCTGGAGTAACTCAATGGGTCAGCCAGCATCTCTGGAGTAAAAGGATGGGTGACGTTTCTCAATGCTGCCTGACATGCTGAGTTATTCCAGCACTTTGTGTCTTTGCCAGCAGCAGTTTTCTGTTCTTTGAGCTCACTGGGCAGAACACATAAGTAATTCCACCAGTAATTGTCCCGACTACATATGGCTGGATTGCAAGATTTCTCCTTGTTGCTGCTTATGATGAAAACTAGTTAAATATTTCCACATGCAAAAAAATAAATAATAAGTTGCCTTCAACACTAAGCATGAAAGCAGCTGAATAGGAGTGTGGTTAAAAGCTCCTGTTGGTGTTATTAAAACCCTTTCCTCCAAGGTTGGTTTAGCAGCTTATAGCTGCGTTTGTATGTTGTTTTTTTTAAATTTTATTGCCATAGATGTGAAGGTTTGGCATGCAACCAATGCAATTGGTATTGGGGATTTTTTTCTGTAATGAGCATAATTAACAAAGATAATCATACTGAAGCAGGCCACTAGTTAGTGTGATCCGGGCCTGCAGGTGATTTGTCCTATTTGCACCTTCCTCTCTATGGGCCTCTAATTTGCACCTGTGGACTTGGATGTAGCTACAATCAATAAATTATCGTAAGAAGGATTAGTGCTACACAAAAGGTCCCAGCGTTTCAGTGCTCCAAGCTAACAACCAGTTTTAACTTTCAAAAAAGTAAAATAGTGTAAAGGTCTCATGGGTCTTTGCCAGTAGGATCAGAGTTTTAGCTCAGTTGCCTCTTGTTTCTTTCCTTTCCCCTCCACCAACCGGGCTAAATTTCCTCTAATGGTCCAATTGCCTAGGTATATATTGGCATTGTCCTTTAGTTTATTTTCAATCTTCTCAGAGATTATATTGTAAAGCCTACTGTCTCCGGCTCTTCCTTTCTTCTACAACGTAATTCTCTCTTCCTTTCCCCCACCCCCACATCAGTCTGAAGAAGGGTCTCGACCTGAAACATCACCTATTTCCTTCGCTCCATATATGCTGCCTCACCCGCTGAGTTTCTCCAGAATTTTTGTCTACCTTCGATTTTTCCAGCATCTGCAGTTCTTTCTTAAACATGGTGTAAAGGGCAGTATGCAGATGACAAATGGGATGTTGTAGGGAGGATGCGTGTGTCCCTGTTTGAGTTTAACTTGCTCATGTGATTGAGTCCAATTATTATAATTCCTATCAACTAGAGACATTGCCCACCCAAATTCCCTTCCCGGCTTCCCAAGGCATATCTTTATTAAACCACAATGGGCTAAATGACTTCCTGATGTTATGATTTTTTTCTAAAATTCTATGACAATGACTAAGTATACTATGCCTACTTATTTGCGTCTGGTTTTGTTTGGAGACACAGCATGGAAATGGGCCCTTCGACCCATTGAGTCCACTCTGACCAGCAATCACTAATACACTCATACTATCCTACACACTAGGGACAATTTACAGAAGCCAATGAACAAACAAACCTGCACGTCTTTGGAATGTGGGAGGAAACTGGAGGAAACGGGGAAAACGTACAAACTCTGTACAGACAGCACCCATGGTTCAGATTGAATGTGGGTGTCTGAGGCTATAAGGCACCAACTCTATCGCTGCGCCACTCTGCGTCCATTTTATGATTAAATTATTTTATGGCAGCAATTCATTAGGTAGAAATTGCCATTTTCTGTTGCTAGTTATTATATCATTTATTTATTTTTTTCCAGATTTAATTCATTAATAACAAGTTTGATTGGAAAACTCAAAGAAATTCAAGACCAGTGCATTTATTCATTTTAACTTGGTAGAAAATGTTAAATGCATTATTAAAATAAAACAAATGTTCTTGGATTTATGCAGGGACTGTTTTTTTGCCAAATTATACTATTTAATATAGAGGTAGGCTGGAAATAGGCCCATTAGCCTGCCTAGTCCACGCCGACCAATAATTACCCATGCATTAGTTTAGTTTAGAGATACAGAATGGGAAAAAGACCCTTCAGCCCTTCGAGTCCATGCCAACCAGCGATCCCCACATACTAACACTATTCAACACACACTAGGGACAATTTGCAATTTTACCAAGCCAATTTGCCTACATATCTGTACATCTTTGGAGTGTGGGAGGAAACCGGGACACACAGTTCTAGTTGTGAAGGAAGGAAGAAAGGTCTCGACCCAAAATGTCACCCATTCCTTCTATCCGGAGATGCTGTCTGTCGTCTGTCCTGCTGAGTTACTCCAGCATTTTGTGTGTACCCAGTGCTAGATCATAGTTCACCCAAGCATAATTTCTATCCTACACACTAGCGACAATTTACAGAACCTACAAACCTTTATGTCTTTGGAGTATGGGAGGAAACCGGAGCACCCGGAGTAAACTCATGTGCTCATAGGAAAAACATGCAAAACTCCCTACAAACAGCACCTGTAGTCACGATTGAACCTGGTTCTCTGGTCCTCTAAGGCAGCAACTCTACCCCTGCGCCACTGTGCCGTGCCTCACAGCCTGATTGTGCCTCCTTAAGACAGAATATTGAGGGAGTTCAATACTGAACTTTATAAAGAAGTATGCTGCCTTTTTTCATTACTTTCTTCTGAATGTTGACGTGCTGAAGTCCAAATTCTGCATGTTTTAACCAAGTAATCGTTAAACATTAGCATTGCGTAATTGTTGGCAAACTCTTTATCTGGTAGGTTGCCTTAGATCATAGCCAAGTACAATTGTTGCCACTGCACATTTAATTTTCAGTTTTTATCTGGAGAATTTGGGCTGCAGTAGTGCATTACCTGGCTGCTTATTTTCCGCTCATGCGTAGCATTGACAGATTAGGATTCTACTGAATGTGAAAAGTGTCAATTTGTGGTAGATGGCACTTTTGCTTTTGGGGGTTTGATTCTACACTGAAGCAGAAACGTTTTGGAAAACAGAAGATCTTGTTTCAGACTCGTCTATGCTCGTTGGTTTGATCCAACGTAGAATGTGTGGAGGGAAGAAATTCAATGCAAGGAACTGTGGCTCTTGAATTGGGGACTAGATTGAGATTAATATCGCAGGAAATCAACTGGAACAATGGTTTTATAATGCTTCCATTTCCAACACAAAAGGTACATGATGTAACTGGAAAATGAAGAATTGCTTTAACATGCCTACGCTATAAAGTTCTTACAAAAAATGTTTGTTACTGTTTTGATTTCCTACTCTCCTAAATGTTATTCTTATCCTATTTGGACTAAAAATAGGATTTCCTTTACTTCAGATTAGCTGTTTTTTACTTTGGTGGTAAAGGTAACAATTAAGGTCAAATATAGTTAGATTAATAACGATCCAAAGGTTAGAAATTTTGATCATGTGAAATCATTTTCTAAAACTTCAAAATAACAACAGCATGAAGTCATTTCTTATATTAATCAAATTCTTAGATGTATAAAAACATCAGCAAAGTGCAGGACATGTTTCTGTTCATCCCAAAGGCAGTAATATGGTAAAGTTGCAGCTTGTTCAAATTCTACCAATGGCCAATATAAAGACAAACAGGGCGGCGCAGTGGTAGAGCTGCTGCCTCACAGCACCAGAGACCCAGATTCGATCCTGCTCTCGGGTGCTGTATGTGCAGAGTTTGCATGTTCTCTCTGTGACTCCATGGGTTTTCTCCAGATTCCTCCCACATTCCAAAGACATGCAAGTTTGCAGATTTCTGAAAACTAGTGTGACTGAGTGATCAAGGGTCAACGTGGACTCTGTGGGCTGAAGGATCTGTTTCCACACTGTATCATTAAGCTAAACTAAACCATAACCAGTCAAGATTATTGTCATATGCACAAGTAAGGTGGGGTATATGTACAATTAAAATCTTCCTTGTAGCAGTATCACAGGTACATAGATGGACAACACACGAAAGCATAAATGACCGGCACACATAAATTCCACACAGCAGCAAGAAGTACAAAACTGTACAAAAAGAAAACTGGTGCATGGTAGTTCATTGTGTTCAATTGCCAAGTTATGATAGGCTTGTGTAGGTAGGTTCAAAAACATAATGATTGTGGAAACGTAGCTGTGCCTGAGCCTGGTGGCGAGGGACTTCAGAGGCATGGGCTCACCTTCTTTATAATTACATCTGTAATTACATCTGGGTCCAGGAAAATCATCTGGGATGCTAATGCCCAGGAAATTGAAGCTGCAAACTCTCTCCACCACTGACACTGTGAACTCCACCACATCCACTAATGAAAACTGGCACCTGGTCTCACAACTCCCTCTTTCACCCACTGAGTTACTCCAGCATTTTGTGTCCGTCCCTGTTTTTGAAGTTGATGTTTAATTCCTTTGTTTTGTTGACTTGGAACAAGAGGTGGTTGTTGCGGCATCCCTCAGCCATGTGCTCTAGATCTCTCCCTCCCCCCACCCAATGTTAACTCACCATCACTCATGATTTGGCCAATAAACAATTTATAAATGGCATTGGACATGTGCTAAGTCACACAGTCAGTCATAGGTGTAAAGAGAGTAGGACAGTGGGCTAAACATGCTTTGCTATAGATGCCAAAGGCCGAATGCCCCAAAAGTAAAGAAAACAAAACTGAAAAGAATGTTTCTATGTCAGTCATTCTATTGTTAATTTATTATCATGGCAATGTCATCGGCTAGAACAGGTAAAACCAGGTATCACTGCCAAAAACCAGGCATGTGCTGCGGGTTGAGTACATTGCTGCAATGGAAGGAAATATAACTTTGTGAGTCTAATCAAATGCATTTAGGCAACAGATAATAGGTGCAGGAGTAGGCCATTCGGCCCTTCGAGCCAGCACCGCCATTCAATGCGATCATGGCTGATCATCCATAATCAGTACCCCATTCATGCCTACTCCCCATATCCCCTGACTCCGCTATCTTTTAGAGCCCCATCTAGCTCTCTCTTGAAAGTATCCAGAAAACCAGCCTCCACCGCTGTTTGAAGCAGAGAATTCCACAGACTCACAACTGTGTGAAAAAGTGTTTCCTCATCTTCGTTCTAAATGGCTTACCCCTTGTTCTTAAACTGTGGCCCCTGGTTCTGGACTCCCCCAACATTGGGAACATGTTTCCTGCCTCTAGCGTGTCCAAATCCTTAATAATATTTTGTTTCAATAAGATCCCCTCTCATCCTTCTAAATTCCAGAGTATACAAGCCCAGCTGCTCCATTCTCTCAGCATATGACATCCCGGGAATTAACCGTGTGAACATATGCTGCACTCCCTCAATAGCAAGAATGTCCTTCCTCAAATTTGGAGACCAAAACTGCACAAAATACCCCAGGTGTGGTTTCACTGGGGCCCTGTACAACTGCATGAGGACCTCTTTGCTCCGATACTCAACTCCTCTTGTTATGAAGGCCAACATGCCATTTGTTTTCTTCACTACCTGCTGTACCTGCATGCTTACTTTCATCGACTGATGAACAAGGACCCCCAGATCCCGTTGTACTTTCCCTTTTCCCAACTTGACACCATTTACATAATAATCTGCCTTCCTGTTTTTGCTACCAAAGTAGATAACCTCACATTTATCCACATTAAACTGCATCTGCCATGGATCTGCCCACTCACCCAACTTGTCCAAGTCACCCTGCATTCTCATAGCATCCTCCTCACAGCTCACACTGCCACCCAGCTTTGTGTCATCTGCAAATTTGCTTATGTTACTTTGAATCCCTTCATCTAAATCATTGATGTATATTGTAAATAACTGCGGTCCCAGCACCGAGCCTTGCGGTACCCCACTAGTCACTGCCTGCCATTCTGAAAGGGGCCCATTAATCCTTACTCTTTGTTTCCTGTCTGCCAACCAATTTTCTATCCATGTCAGCACTCTACCCCCAATACCATGTGCCCTAATTTTGCCCACTAATCTCCTATGTGGGACCTTATCAAATTATTTCTGAAAGTCCAGGTACACGACACATACTGGCTCTCCCTTGTCCATTTTCCTAGTTCCATCCTCAAAAAATTCCAGAAGATTAGTCAAGCATGATTTCCCCTTCGTAAATCCATGCTGACTCGGACCGGTCCTGTTACTGCTATCCAAATGTGCGGCTATTTCATCTTTTATGATTTACTCCAGCATCTTCCCCACCACCGACATCAGGCTAACTGGTCTATAATTCCCTGTTTTCTCTCTTCTGCCTTTCTTAAAAAGTGGGATAACATTAGCTACCCTCCAATCCACAGGAACTGATCCTGAATCTATAGAACATTGGAAAATTATCACCAATGCATTCACGATTTCTATAGCCACTTCCTAAAGTACCCTGGGATGCAGACCATCCTGGGGATTTATCAGCCTTCAGTCCCATCAGTCTACCCAACACTAATTCCTACCTAATGTGGATTTCCTTCAGTTCCTCCGTCACCCCAGATCCCCTGGCCACTAGTCCATCAGGAAGATTGTTTGTGTCCTCTTTACTGAAGATGGATCCAAAGTACCTGTTCAACTCATCTCCTTTTCCTTTCCATTTCCTTTTTCCCCATAATAAATTCACATTTTTCAGTCTTTATGGGTCCAACTTTGGTCTTAACTTTTTTTCCTCTTCACACACCATTAACTCATCAGATTCTTTGGAATTGGAACAAAACAGATTAACCACATAATTTTGTTCTGTTTATTCCCTGCAATATTTGCTCTTCTCTGACCATAAATTAATTTTAGGGTAGGCAATCTGCCAGTAGGACTTTGGAAATAATTACTACAAAGTGTGGGGAGACCTACTTCATGGAAAGCCTTTTTATTCTACTTTTCACAGATCCTTTCATATGAAAATGATGACAGTACTTCATAGGGATTTGAAAAAGATATGATCTGCTCATGGTTGGAAGTAGAGGGGTAGTAATGGATTAAACCTTGCAAACATAATTGAATCACTTTTTAAAGTGTTTCTTCGATTGAGCATGGAAGAGCATTTCACTGAAGGTGATGTACTTCAATAATGGCAGTTAAAGGACCCTCTCAACTCTCAGTACCTCACTATCACATGAGATTTGCCTATCTGTTTTCAAACTGCCTGTTTTTAAAGCTGACTTGGTGTAAACAAAGTTTAAAAGTCAAAGCCCACTGATTTGTTTTGGAAAAGGAAGCACTGCCAGAGGAGGTCGTTGAGGCAAGAGACAATAGACAAAAGGTGCAGGAGTAGGCCATTCGGCCCTTCGAGCTAGCACCGCCATTCAATGTGATCATGGCTGATCATCCCCAATCAGTACCCCGTTCCTGCCTTCTCCCCATATCCCATGACTCCGCTAGGGACTGGGACTATCCCATTGTTTAAGAAACAATTAGACAGGTATATGGATCGGACAGGTTTGGAGGGATATGGACCAAGCCCGGCAAGTGGGACTAGTGTAGCTGGGACATTGTTGGCCGGTGTGGGCGAGTTGGGCTGAAAGGCCTGTTTCCACACTGTATCACTCTATGGCTCTATGACTACACGGCAAACAGGGCCAAATAGCTGATCTGTTGTGGAAGATCATATGTGGCTAATTTCACATTTAAATCTTTTGATCCATAAAATTTCATAAAGGCATTTTAAGTGGTATAATGTAGTGTAATAAAAAAGTAATCCACTAAACAGTCACAGTTTAATTTTGTTTGCCTGGGTTATTGGAAGAGCTGCCAGAGTACTGGACCATTGATACCCTTTTGGAATCCTTTTATGGCAATTTAAATTCAAGTAACATTATTTTAAGACGTTAGAGATGCAGCACAGAAACAGACCCCTGGGCCCACCATGTCCACACCAACCAGCGATCACCCCTTACACTAACACTATTCTACACACTGGCAGCAGTTTACATTTTACTGAAACCAATTAACCTATATTCTCTTTAAACTAATGTTTAAATGAAAAACTAAGCTCCAAATACTGGTAACTTGAAACTACCAGATTGTTTCAAAACTCATGTGAATGAATTGTCTGGCTCTGGCACCAAGTTTCAGGGAAAACTCTAGGTTGGATTTTCCTGCTTGGAGCCGATGAAGTTGTGAAGATATCTGTTGGAGGTATTTAGAATTAGGAAGGGCATAAACAGAGTGGATAGCGAGAAGTTGTTGCTGGTAGTGGTTTTGTCAAGAACTTAGGAACATTGATAGAAGGTAAATGGCAGTAGAGCCAAAATTAACATAGTCATACAGTGAGGAAACGGGCCCTTTGGCCCAACCTGCCTGCTTTTGACACAAATCCCTCTAAACTTGTCCTGTCCATGTAGCTGTCTAAATGTTTCTTAAACGTTGCGATAATCCTTGCCTCAACTATCTCCTCTAGCAGCTTGTTCCATACACCAACCACTCTGTGTAAAATAAGTTACCACTCAGGTTCCCAATATATCTTCCTCCCCTCACCTTAAACCTATGTCCTCTGGTTCTAGATTTCCCATAAATTACACAAAACACTTTGCTTTTGCCCGATCTAGTCCTCTCATGATTTTGTACAACAAGCCGAAAAGTTTTCTTTGTACAGCAAATAGTAATAGTCTAGGTATCAGTGATGTAGAGTTTAAAAGGGAAATGGATAATTATCCAAAAAGAGAGAATTTGCTCAATTTTGGGGAGATGATTTTGACCAGACTGATTCCTGGGATGTCAGGACTGTCTTATGAAGAAAGACTGGATAGACTTGGTTTATACTCTCTGGAATTTTAGGAGATTAAGAGGGGATCTTATAGAAACTTACAAAATTCTTAAGGGGTTGGACAGGCTAGATGCAGGAAGATTGTTCCCGATGTTGGGGAAGTCCAGGACAAGGGGTCACAGCTTAAGGATAAGGGGGAAATCCTTTAAGACCGAGATGAGAAAGACTTTCTTCACACAGAGAGTGGTGAGTCTCTGGAACTCTCTGCCACAGAGGGTAGTTGAGGCCAGTTCATTGGCTATATTTAAGAGTGAGTTGGATGTGGCCCTTGTGGCTAAGGGGATCAGAGGGTATGGAGAGAAGGCAGGTACGGGATACTGAGTTGGATGATCAGCCATGATCATATTGAATGGCGGTGCAGGCTCGAAGGGCTGAATGGCCTACTCCTGCACCTAATTTCTATGTTTCTATGTTTAGATGAGCTTCTTCTTATTGAGTCCATGCACAAGATTAGAAGTTGTTTAGCCAGAGCTGAACACACTTCTCGGCATCTGCATGCAATGGTATCTGGCTTGTCGCTTCTTGTGCGCGGTGGTGGAAAGGTTGGTGGAAACAGGGCCGTGACGTCAACGCTCTTTCCTTGAAATGATGAGGAAATGGGACTAGCTAGATTGGTCTTGCAGAGTGCTAGTCTGGATCAGATGGGTAGAATGTCCTCTTTCCATGCTGTAATCATTGTGAAACTGCTTTGATCATTTGTGATCTGAGAACTTTTCAACTTCAATGAGTTTGGAAGAACGTAGATCCCATAAAAAGGAAGTATTAACGATAAATAATTGTTAAAACAAGATTGTTCCTTGAAGCTTGTCATTTTAAAGGAAACTGGTGGGGGAGGTGAGGGACATCCATGCAAAAGTGCTTCAAAACCAAAGTACTGTGCACATCCTGTGCAGACAATTAGTCTGTTTATAGCTCTATTTTTGAAGGAAAGTTATTATTCAAAATGAATGAAAGTTTCAGTGTACTTTGAAGTCCAAAATGCATTTGCTTCCTCCAGCAACCAACCAATAAGTGCCTCAATGGAATGCTACCTCTTTAACGTTTTAAGTAATGCAGGGTGGCACAGTGACATAGCGGTGGAGTTGCTGCCTTACTATGTCAGAGACCATCTGTAATACTTCTGGTTTGCTGTGGCTATCTTTTTCAAGGAGGGGTGTAACAGTTATCCTAAGGAGCAAGTCTAGCATTGTTGAATGAAATAAAGTAAACTTGGGCATAGAAATTACTTTATTGCTTCATTAACTCACTGACCTATTCGACTGGACTGGATAAGATAATTCTGTTATGTTGCAACGTCCCCATCACCACCACCTACGTGATATTGGATGCCTAGAATGTAGTTGAAGTATTAAAGGATAACTTATTTTGGAAGTTT